>CM045761.1:10255146-10941011 GCA_025200525.1 Camellia lanceoleosa | reverse complement strand
ATTGAAATAATTTAGAGAATTCACAAGATATGAAAGGATCACGGAAGGGACATCCTTCGCATGTCCCGAGCATCGCTCACAAAAGTTGTGGTACGAGGTCAACCCGAAGCTCCACTTATGTTCTGAAGGCACAATTTCTTGGACTGCCTTAAGTGATGAAGGTGCCAAATCACATGACCGACCCGAACAAGGGCGCAAAAGGTATGATGACCGAAAGGGGGAGGTTACCGGTGTCAAACCCAGCACTCTGCTACCTTGCTATTCTTCTACTTTACTTTCCTTTTTACCAGGAGTTTAAGCACATTGCACTGCCTCAGGCAGGTTTTATTTTTCAAAAGCGTGTGTTCTTTGCAAAACATATGAAGGAAATGAAACAATTTGTTTGTTCAAAAGGTGTTACATTTGCGTGTTTTATGCATCGCATCGCAAGGCATCACACAACAATGTGACTGAAATTGAAACTGCGTTTCGAAAACAAAGCATCGCATCGTAATAATCAGGTAGTAAACCAATTACAACTCGATAAGCAAAACAGGGGGACTCGACAAGCTAGCCAAATCAGTACACCTTGATAAATATTACAAAGACTCAAAGAGTGAAATACAACTCGACAAGCAAATATGCAATAACTTCGATAAGAAAATGGGCGGCGTCCTCGTGAATTGATCATTAGAGGGCATTGAAAGTGGTGGGATCCTCCAAATTCATAGCATAAATAGTTGAGAGGACAGGAAGAACCATCGGCCCGGCGGAAGGCCACCGGCCTATGGGGAATGGCGTCGGAAAAAGATGATCCACCGGCCAAAGCAGATGGCGGTCGGCACTATCAGTTGGCGGTCGGCGCTTAAAATGTCGAAGCACCAGAGAATGTTGACATCATCCCTCACTCAACCTTATCTTCTTCAAAGGGTCTCAACTTTGTGGTTCTCTTCATTTCCACCTTTGATTTACTCCAAATGGAAGAATTTCTTGCCCAAAATCTACTTTTGTGGATTAACAACTTGGATGGTTCGGAAAAATTTGAATTTCAGGGCTTTGGCATCGCACTATTCACTTTGCGCCGTACCTGCATTTTCCATTCCTCCATGCAGGCAAGGTTACGGAACCGGTGACACGTCTTTAACTTTAGCGGGCAGGAGGTGTCCCACCTTTGAAGATTTCCAAGCTCTAATGGAAGTTGAGCGCAATGAGGAGATCCTGCCCCAATTTCGTTTTGGCCATGCTCAAGCCTTAGGACAAATGTGTGGGCTCTCAATGCCCGATGCTCATTCTCTGATTTGTGACGGGACATTAGATGTTCCGAGCTTGGTTTGTCGTTTTTTACGAGACTAATGATCGTGGCGACCATCGGCAAGGCTTCGGTGACCGCCCTCTGTCTATGCTTTCCCATTTTGTTCGTCTCTGGTTTGGAGGGAGTGTCAGGTTGATTGAAGTTGCCCAAAGGCTTGAAGGAGGGCAAAAATGCATTGCCACGATCTGGCCGAGACAACTTTGGGCTTAAACGCCTTTTATCGTCGAGGCGATCAGTTAACGAGGAGTCCACTATTACTGCAGGTAATGTTTCCCACCCAATCTCACATTTATGTTTGCTCACATCACTCGGCCCTCAGGCTCGGTTTTTTCTCACAAAAGCCCTTTTCTCACTTTTCTTCTCATCGTACATCTCTCTATTCTTTATTCTCTCATTTTTCATCCCTCCCCAGGTGTGGTTAATGGATAAACTTAAGGTTGTAGACTCTTGCCCAGCATATTCAGCTTGTGGCTACTTCTTCAGGCAACGCCTAGTTGACGCCCTTGATGAGGGTTGGTGGTTTGAATGGATGTGCAGTTTGTCCGCAGACCGCAATGCTTGGCGGTGCCCTTGGCTCAACCTCCCAATGATGAGTTATAGCATGACCCGTCAACCCGGGATTCAATTGATTGGCTTGACTCACTGTGTCTTCTACTTCCCATTCCACATCCTGCGCCAGTTTGGTCATGATCAGACTTATCATGGAAGGATAGAGTGCCAGCTACATTCGATTGGCGCCTGGTGGCGGTATGCCACGGCATGGAGGGCGAGAGCTCCTGGCCCCGCCCCGCTTTCGGTTGCACTTTATGCGATGAGTGCTTGGGTAGCTTAATGAAGAGAGCCTGAGGAGGGCCACTTTGGCATCGAAGGCTTCTACCGACTCTGGGGAGGGCGAGGACATTTGACTTGACCATGCCGGTTTATTGCTTTATTAGTACTTTCAAGTTTTCTTTATGAATGTAATAAAAAGCAACTTCAATTGTATGCAAGAGCAAGAGAACTCTATTTGAAATCAATGAAATTGAAGGTTGTAGTCTTGAAAATTTTTCGTTTTGGTCGAAATGGTCTTAGTTGTAAAGATTTATTTGAACAAAGTTATCTTCATTAAAACTTTTCAAGATTATTTTTGATATGGATCGAGAACTAGACACGCTTGAGATCATCGTTGAGATGTACAAACGGATCTTAGCAAGCTGGAAAGTTGCCCTTGTACGAATGGTACCGCGGCACTTATGCGGCAGCGGAAAGTTGCCTAGTCTGAATAACGCATCTGGGAGATTGCGACAAATCTTTGATGGACAAAGATGACCGAGATGATCAAATGGACAAAGTTGATCGGGGAAGAATTTATGGTGAACCGGGATAAAGGCGCCTCGTATCCCAAAGATGGGAATCAAGCCTTAGTTAGGGCTTGGGTTCACTCGAGTATTTTCACTCTCCTTTTGCGCTCTAACTTTTGCCAAGGCCGCCCTTTGCGGGTTTTCAACCTTCTTGACTCGGTTTTATACTTTCTAATTTTTTGTGCTTTGAATTTTGCCTAGGTCGCCCTTTCGGGTTTTCGGCCTAGCGAGCCTCTCAGGGGTAATATTTCTTCAACTTGTCCATTTTGATCGGTTGGGAGAACTCTAGGCCATCTAGGTCCATCAGAACCACAGCTCCACCTGACTAGATAGACTTGATGATATAGGGACCCGTCCAATTGGGTTTGAACTTGCCCCTTGGGTCGTGGATGGGAGCTCGGTTGTCTTTGAGCACCAAATCTCCTTCCTTCAAATTTCTGGACTTAACCTTCTTGTTAAAAGCCCGGGCGATTCTGCGTTGATACCCTTGGACATGGTACAGTGCTTTTAATCTCCTCTCATCGAAGAGCATGAGTTCCTCGAATCGCTTTCTGCTTAATCTGCCTCGGCTATCGACACTTTCGGCCCGATTACTCGTAAATAGCGGAACCTCAATCTCTATGGGTAGTCTGGCCTCCATCCGTATACCAAGGAATCTGGAGTTGCCTCGGTAGAAGTTCTAATTGGCGTTCGGTAGCCCACAAAGCAAGCGGCAACTTATCGGCGGATCCAGATAGGTCTCCACCATCTTCTGCGGTTTGTGTTTGATGTTTTTGTTGGCGGCCTCAAGCTGCTCCGTTGAGTCTGCCGTCGTGGATGACTTATGAAAAGCCACATTATACTTTTCCAACAAATCAATCACCACCTTCTTGAAGTGAGAACCATTGTCGAAATGATCTCATTAGGGACTCCATAACGGCGAGATAATGTTGTTTCGATAAACTTTGCGATATCTGAAGCCTTCAACCTGACATAGATTGGGCCTCGACCCACTTTGTAAAGTAATCTATTGCTACTAAGATAAACTCATGCCCATTCGACCCCTTGAATGCGGCTCAATCACGCCGATCCCCCAATGAAAGCGGCCATGGCGATGTCATGTTATACGGCTTTGGCAATGGGATATTCATGCGGTTTCGTGAATCTGGCATTTGTGGCATCGCGAACAAAGCGATACAATCTTCCTCCATGGTAGACCCGGTAGTAGCCTTGTCGAGGATCTTCGTGCGACATCACCCCATTCATATGTGCCCCATTCTTCTCCATGGATGGCCTCCATCGGTAACGCCGACTCTTGGCTTCCATACTGCTTGTGCATTCCCGGATGACCTCTTTTGTACAACTTACCCCGGATGATAAATGAATAGCCATTCTTGATTGCCCTCTTTTCCTTGGCATTTGCCTAGTGGATCGCCTCCTTCTCCAAAGTTCCATATGTCATAATATCGGGGTTATTATCTTGCACTTCATCTATGGCGAGATTGACTTCGTGGCGGTGTAAACACAGTCAATAATGGTAGCCGAATCAGGACCCGGATGGGATGTCTATCATGGAAGATAGAGTTGCTAGCGAATCTGCAAACTGTTGTTCTCTCTTACTAGGTGAGTGAAATTTAGCTTTTCAAAGCAGAATTAGCGAATCCAAGATGCGGTGGTAAATTATCATCTTTTCCTCTTTTACTTTCCAATCTCCTTTAGCTTGAGACACGAGGTTGAATCCCCAATGGCGTCCAATCGTCTTGCCCTAGTTCTAGGGGACTTCGGCAAGCAATACATGCCTCATACTCTGCCTCATTGTTGAGACTTTGGTGAAGCTTGAATGCTAAAGGGATCACGGGGAATCGTCGGCGCTATCGGCAACACCCTATCCCATACCCGTATTAATTTGGCGCTCGTCAAAGTACATCGATCAACTTTCATCTCCGATGTGCGAGAATATCTTCATCACGGGAATAGGTACTCAGCAGCTTCATCCTTCAGCGGGTGGTGGGCAAGGAACTCGCCACCACTCTCCCTTTCTGGGACTTGCGTGTCACATACTTGAGGTCAAATTCGGAAAACGGCTGACCAGCGAGTTAGCCTACCGTAAGTGTTGGTTTCTCGAAAAAGATATTTGATGGGATCAAGTTGTGAAACCAACATTACTGAGTGAGCTAACGGGTAGTGCCTTGACTTCACGGTAGCCCATACCAAAGCCAAACATGCCTTCTCGGTAGTGTAGCGGATCTCGTGTCGAGCATCTTCTTGCTCGAGATAGTAGATGGCCCTTTCCACTTTATCTTCGACTCTTGTGCGAGCATACTGACCCATTGTAGTCTCGATCAGCGACAGATACAATATCAGCGGCTTCCCGGCTTTGGTGGTGACAACACGGCGGATTCTGTAGATACTCTTTAATCTGTTCAAATGCGACTTGGCATCGGCCGTCCCAATGGAACTTCTTTCCTTTCTTGAAGACCAAAAGTGGTTCACAAGTTAAGGTTAGTTTTGAGATAAACCGCCTTATGAATTGCACTTTACCCGAAAGCCTTGCACCTCCTTTTAGGTCATTGGTGGTGGCATTTCTAAGATGGCCTTGATTTTGGAAGGGTCGACTTGATGCCTTTGTGTGTCAATCGGCATCTTTCATTTGTAACACCAAGCGTACACTTTTGAGGATTCAACATGACGAAATTCTCGATCCTTTGGAAAAACTTTTGCAAAGGCGGTGTAGTGGCCCTCTCTTTCTTTGGACTTGACAATCATGTCGTCCACATACACCTCGACCTCTTTATGGATCATGTCATGTAGTATTGTGGTGACTTGGTTGATATGTAGCCCGGCGTTCTTATTAAATGGCATCACTCTGTAACAATATGTACCCGGGGTAGTAAGCGATCTTCTCCGGTCTTGGTGCCATTACTATCGATTATAGCACGAAAAGCCATCCATGAATGAGAAAAGCGTGCCCGTAGTGAAATCTACCAACTTCGTCGATATGCGGCAAGGAAAGTCATCCTTGATGGCTCTGTTCAAATCCACAAGTCCACACATACTCGGATTACGCCATCCTTCTTGACCTTTGGAACAATGTTGGCCAACCAAGTCGGGTATTCGGATACGGGAGGAAGCCTACATCAATGCCTTGGTGACCTCTTCCTTGATCTTAATGGCCCAATCGGCGGATCCTTGAGTTTACGTTTGTGGTCGGGTCTCGGGGTCAAGAGGATCCGGTCTGTACAATCTCGGGATCGATTCGGGCATGTCTTCGTAGGACCAGCGAAAACATCTTTGAAATCTTTTGATAGCGACTAAGCGCTCCGTTCCTCGAAGACAACGTGGACCCGATCTGAACTAGCGGGTCCTTCTCGATACTAATGTTCACGGTAGTGATTTCATCCATTAAGGGTTTAACAAACCTCTCTTGCTCTTGCTCAATTAGTCGTTGCAAAACCGGAGGAATTTAAGTCTCGTAATGCGTTTTCATCAAAATTTTGAAAGTCTGATTTAAGCAAAAACCAAAACCTGAAAAGTACTAAAACCACAGTCACCTCATTTTCATTAGATACTTCAAATCGTCCAATTCTTATTATATGAGACTCAAAAGAAAAAAAACTGACACAGGCGGAATTTGTGGCATCAGGGTTATCACCCAGAATCTGGGACTCAGACTTCGGCGAACTGGAACGATTAGACTCACAAGACTTCGGTGGAATCGATTCGGTTCACTACGACCGGTCTTTGCTTGACAAAAATCCTCCTCGTCTTGCCGGTGAGGAGGTGCGATGGATGCATCAAAATAGGCGATGGTAGGCCCATGGCCGTTTCATCTCGATCATGGACAGAGAGTCATCCCCACAGCACACAGTCGATCAAAGGATCGAAAGTAGACATGCAGTGCTACCCCCATTTCAAACTCCTTGCGATGATTCCATTTCCTTGCTATGCTCATCCGGTTCGGTGCATGCGCTTTTCAACAACATCATCCCGATAAGCTGTAGGTCGAAAATTTTGAACCGGCACACGTTTCCTCTCTGCATTCAACCATAGCTCAGGAAAACCACGAATGGAAAGTCTTCCCCCTCCGGAAGCGTCTGTTCAAGGTACCTGAATGGGCGATGCATCAATTCAAAAGGTCTTCCCATCTGTTTTGCTTTGGCTCTCCTGCCATCTCTTTCCTTTTGACCCAATCTTCCTTGGTGGGCGGTAACCCAAGCGAAGGTGTGAGGGTTGTCTTGACACTGGCCAATGTTGCGGTGCCCTTACGACCACTCTTCCCTAATCCCATCCGGGGATGTATTGGAGCTTGTTCATGAGGTACCTTTGCTTGAGCAGCGACATATATCCCGCCGTTAGCGGCCATGACATTACAGTACCTGAGCCTCGGCGAGGTAAAACGATATGAACACATCTTCCATGCCGTGCTCGATTTCTAGAACGGTGGATACTTCGTGGTGGGTGGATTGATGAATTCCCAAAGGCGATGGCTACTCCCTTCGTGAAGTATTTCACCATTTGATTAAGTAGATGACACTGCCTTCACTTGATGCAGCCATGGCCGCCCCAAAAGCAAATTAAAAGTTGCGGGAACTTCTAGGACATGGAAATCTATCTCGTGTCGTCCCGGCCCAACCTTTGTTTGAACTCTAACCGTTCCCATTACTTCTCTACTTGTATTGTCGTACGCCCGGATGACCTGAGCTGTTGGTACGAAATCTGCGGTTTTCAAGCCAATCGCATATGATGTCCTAGTTGGGCAGACATTGATGGCGGACCCGGTATCGACAAGTACCACCGGTATCCACTTATCTCTACATCCTGAGAGATGTAGGGGTTTATTGTGATTTCGCCCTCGGTAGAAATTCTTTATCTGAAAAGGTCAACGTCGGGAACCTCCTCCGGGAAGACCAGTCAACATTTGATACGGTGTAGTTTCTATGGAGAGTTTGGCCTTATCCATGGTACATCAAAAACTTTGCACTGTGTACTCATGAGGCCATGGCGATCCCAAATGGAGATATGCCTTGTATCTTTTCACTGCTTGAAACGACTTCTTCCTCAAGTTGCTTCTCCTTTTGCTTCTCGGCTTCCCTATCCTTCCTGAGGCCTCTGGTTGATCCAAGTGTGGGGGTTTGAAATATCGCCCACTTCTCGTCATGTGGGAAACCTCTCCAAGGTACCAAGTGTTATCGGGTTGGTTATTCCCTAATCTTCATCCGTGTGGGCAAGACATAGGTCCTCATCTTCCCACCACATTCCATCGGCCGACGACGGACACTGTCGGCCTGTATATTCTTCTTCTTCATGACACCTTCCATCCGTGCATGACATTCTTGGTTCTGTGCACGGTTTCCTCCACATGGGCCTTTGCCTTTCGATTCTCTCGGAATCCTCAAAACTTGCTTGTTCGACTGGCGATTGTTCAATCATCTCCGTACTCAAAATGTTCCAATCTCGGGCGAAATTCTTGACACCAGCACCCTCCGGCGATGTGTTCTGCTCTTCGACCCTTCTGGCCGTTGTTGTTATTCTCATTCTCTTTGGCGTGCTTTGCGAAATTCCCCTAGCACATCGGGTTGATCGTCCGACCACGCGATGACTTCTACTGAACCCTCATAATCGGACCACACAACTCTGCGTCCTCAGGTATTAGTCCTTTGTAAAATTGGAGATTGGCGGGTCCTCCTCCATTTGTTACATCATCATTCCTGTCCCGGACTATCCTTGCATCATACACAACTCTCCCCCTGTTGACAATTCTACTCCGGGTCTATCTTGGCCTATTGATGAAATGTAGTCACTCGGACTGTATGTCTTACCCATATAACTCCCAGATTCCCCCGACTCTGACTCAACAACTCTTTTTTTCTTCGGGGTTTCCTCTCTCTGTTCTCGTGGTCACCACTTGGCTTAGGTTGGAGTTCTGGAGATGTCCATCATGCAAGTTGGTGCAATCGGGAGAACACACCTGGTTTAGGCGGTGGGTAGGTGTGATATAGATACTAGGGCGTAGGACATGGCCCGATATGGATGAAATTAAGTCTTTTGGGTGGTGGAGCTTGGTTATGTGGGGAGGGATTTGTATTAACATTGGGTTTTGGAGGTAAATTACCCGTTATCGATAAGGTCTTGAATTTCGTGGCGTTCCAAATAGCCTTAAGTCGGTGTCGTGGCCGTCTTCTTTGGTGAAATGCACAATACTTGGTCGGGTTATGGGTAGGAGGGAGTTTTTCTGGTAGGGGCCGCGACTCCAGGGGCTTCAGGTGCCCTTTCTTGATCAAAACCCCCAGAGCTTTGGATAGGGGCATATAGAGTGGAGCGAAAGTTCTGGTGTTTACGGGTGGGTATTTGGTTGTCTGCGGGTTGCTTCGGACGATAGGAGAATGGCGAAGCCGTATTTCTTTGTGGGGGTTAGTGGTGACCATGCTCACCGGAGGCTCGTAGTAGATCGCCACTCGAACTGCATTAGTGTTGCGGTTGAAGGTCCTTGGGTTGCTCGATCATTATCGATCGACCTTGCTTTAAGGCATCTTCAATCTGCACCCCATTTCATGTAGGTCGAAAAAAGTGGGAAATGGGACTACTATCATCTTTTGCATCAACTTGTTTGTAGATGCGCACAATCATCGAATCGGTCTTTGTCCGTAGGCCTCAAGGTCATCATCGAAGCCTTGGCCCTCCATCTGATTCTGAACTACGAAAAACTCTCCTTAGGCTCTTGCCTAGTTGTCTCGAGATCACGGGTCGTGATCTCAATCTGTGTGTTGTATGAGTACTGCGCGATGAAGGCCTCAGCCATTTCGTCCCAGTTTCTCTTGACGTCATCTTCTAGCTTGGCATACCATGCGAATGCCACACCTGACAGGGTTCGACCAAATAAAGACAACTTCTAGAGCCTACTGAGGCCCATTGGCCTTAGAACGTCCGAAAACAGTCTTAAGTGTACCATGGGGTCCCCGGACCCATCAAATCGATCAATATGAGGCATTTTGAATCTGTCGGGCAGCGTCACAGCTGCGTCAGTGTAACCATCTTCAATGTCGGGGATAGTCTTGACCCCTTGGGATCTCTTGAACAACTTTTCAAGCTTGCTCAACTCGAGTGCAGTGGGATCAGTCTCGAACTCAAAGGGAGAGTCCAGTAGATTGGTGAGTGTTTTTGACAACTGAGGTTGGGTTTGAGGTAGGGTTGAAGGTGGGGGTGGTCCTGTGGGCAGCTCTATATCGGTCTGAGCATTGGTTGTCTCCCCGATGTTAGGAACTTCTGGTGGGGAAGGAGCTTGATGTGAAGCAGATGCTCCGGTTTGCTGCTCTAGCCTGGCAATTGTCTCTGCCTGTTCCCTCATGGCTGTGGCTTTGTTACTGGCGGACGGCATCCTGCTGCATCGCTTTCATGCTCTCTTGAAGGTGGCCCACCATCTCCTCCAAACTAGCCATGCTATCCTGCTCCGGTTGGATTACTGGTATATATTCCTTCTCTGTTGGTGACACAGAATCCTGATCCCTACTGAACACAGGTGGGGTAGACAAAGCTCTCTGGCCCATTGTCTTGATGTCCTCTGCCTTCTTGACCTCAGTTTAATGCTTAGGGGGTAGTGAGTAGTACACTGGTTGTCCGTCTATCAGATCCTCAGATCGAAGGAGTCGACGACCTCTAACCCAGGGTGCTTGGCGGATATCTATCGGGTCGGTAGCAATCGTGCTCAACTACCTAATAAAAAGTATAAATAAAGCGTATAAATAAACAGAAAATCGGACAGCATAACGGCATAAAATAAACAACACACGGTTGGATAACACGCTGAACTCGATACATTGTTCCTCAAATACCGATCACTGTTTCTGAATCATTGCCCCCAAGTCTGAACCTTGTACCCACAGATAACTGATTCTCCAAAATACTATTACCGGTGCCCTCAGGCCTGATACCCAATCTTGCAAACTGACATGTGTGTTCCTGTAGAGATACACTCTAAAAGCACATAGCAAATAAATGGGAGCCAATACACCCCTATGTTGGGGTAGGGTTTCCCTGTCCTATCTTGTTAGGAGCTAGGGTTTCACTACGCACACAGCGGTTTCAAACAACCTAACATCGGGTAAGCAACCTGTCCTAGTTTGGAATGGTCACTATGGATCCGAATATGCACTAGGTCGAATGGTCAAAAAGGGTGCCCCGGTAAAACCGGGGTTTGTGTTCCCATACTGGCAGAGCTATGGCAGTCGACCTTATGGACATGCCTTGACAAGACAAGCCTCCGACAAACCGCTCAGAATAGCAGATGGCCAACACGGTGTCCTAGGGCGCACCAATGCACATGCAATGCAAAGAAACACATATGTGTAGTCAAAAGGGATATCACGAGTTGAGTCAAGCTCTCTAAACTCCCATAGAGTCGCGAGAAGCGTAGACGTGCCCGAGGGCTTCCATCTAATAGCTCGGACTCAATTGTGTCATGGTTCTAAATATGAACCAAAGAGTCCAAATCCGGCAAATCGTTTCAAAGAAAAACAGATTTTGAAAAGTAGTGCCAAACATGGACTGCTTTGCCAGATTACAGAGTCGCCACCTAAATATTTTAAAATGGGAAATTTAGGAAACCCCGACTCGGTGCCGAAGATACGTGTAAAATCATCACCAAAGTTATCTTGGCTCGGGAGCTTGGGTACGATCGGGGAAGGTCAGCTATGAGCACCCCCTTTCGCCCGGTCCGAAGACCGGCCTCTACTAACCGTGATATCCATTTTTGAAAATATTATGTGTTCTTTTTCCAATTATTAACCTAGAATTACTATGTTATGCGCACAGCAAACAAGTATAGACTAGATTGCCTAATTTGGAAACAAACATTGCATATCCGTTCGTTTTGAAAATGCTTTTGGAATTTGCTACTCACAAGTAGGCTAAAACACGGATTTCAATGAGTTTCCCCAACTCAAGCGATCCGACCTCCACCCACAGGCATTCAAGCAGTTTATCACACATAAGCACTTAGCCGCATGGTAAGCATACTGTCATGGCAACATTCACACGCATGTGGTATGCTAAAGCGTAAAAAAACTTACATCGTACTCCGTGCCAAAACAAGAAACTAGTTAGCAAACATGCATGACCTAGTTCATGTTAAGTGGCTAATGCAACACAGGCATAGATGCAATCTAGAGTAGGCTCGGCTAACCCTAAACATGGCATGTGAAATGCGCGAGTAGCACGTATTCAATTTGGAATTGAAAATTGCAATGCAGTTTGTATGATGTACCGAGCCCGGTGCATGTCAACAAATGCATGGATGCACGCATGCATAGTATAAGGTATGCTAAAATAAAAATGCGCTAATCTACCAACATAAGCAGGTAAATAAAAGGGATAAAAAGAAATGGGGATTGGAAGACATGCACACACGCACGCACACTTATTACAGATTTGCCCTCGCTCGGAGGGACCAAATAATAATACAGTCCGAAGAATAAACGAATAAATTATTACAGAATTCTAATTATTAAAATTAAATCAAATAAATAAAAGAAATGGGGCCTCAACCCTGCCTCGGGATGCACGAATGATGCATGCTCGATCCGACTTGCCCGGAAAGCCTACACCGTGCCACTGCTGCCTCTGTTTTTACTGCCCTGCTTCTCCAAAATTTGCCAAAGCCCCAGAACACCTTCCTTGCATGCTTCTGAGTGCCACCGGCTGAAAGAAATTCCCACCGGCTGCTTATAGTGGTTACCGGCTGCAAAATAATATATCGGCTAGCAATACAGTGCCGGTCGGCACTCTTTACTGCCGGTCGGCACAAAATTCCTGCAGAAGACAGTTTGACAACAACAGCAGGCAGCAGTGCATGGTATTGGATTTTTGAGCATATTTATGCATGGCCAATGCTTCCTATCATGAATGGGACTCAAGGAAACATGGCTCTTGATTCTAGGGCCACCAATCGTGCACCTTGGTGCATGATAGCCTAAAGAACCAAGATTGCACTTTGATGTAAAAATGCATGCAACGCTAACATGGGAACCAAGGCCCTATCATGCTAAGGTCAAGGGCCCTAGTGACATGGGAATTAAGGTGTGTTTTGTCACTTGAGGTACAAACACCCCTTTATTTCCCACACTTGGTTTGACACCCCAAACCAAGTAATGAAGTGCAACTCATGCAAACATGCATCAACAATGCATTATGGAAATTAGGATGCTAGCAAACTAATTACCACACAACTATCATATTAGGCATGCAAAATGCCAAAGTGCGTGAGATGCTAGTGTGATGCAAACATGAGCCAAGTATGCAATGGAATCAATGTGCTACAACACCTAGTGGACCAAACATGCAACAAGCATATAATGAGCATACAATGGTGGCCTTAACCACCATGGGGGAGGCCTCAAACCTCCCCAAAACAGTGGCCGAAATGGACTGAAATCATGGGCAAAATGCCATACAAGCATGCAAGCCAATAAGCCCAAAACCAAGGGCACTCAAGAGAGCATCTAACCATCCCTTACACAACCACTCATGGCATGAATCTAACAACCAAAAACAGATTTTTGGTATGCAAAATGACACCCAAATCCCCTCATATGGCAGCCCCAAAATGCCCCAAGTATACAAGCATGCACAATGCCAAGTCCTAGACATACATGAGCACACCTTTAAAGCATGAAATAGGCTACATATACAAACATTCAAACATGACTTATGGATTGAAATAAGGTCACAAATGATGCTAAATCATGAGGATGATCAATGTTGAACATGCTAGGGGCCAAAATACATAAGGCTTACAAGCCTAAAATGCAAAACAACCATGTCAAGCACACTATACATGGCAAAATTAGTGGCTCACGACCCTTATACATGGTAATATGATGCTAATACCCTTATGGAACCAAGCTAAAACGTGCAAAGAACATGGCCTAGATGCATGGCATGCTTTTAGGCATAAGAGAGCATTTCAAAGCAAGTATAAGAGGCATGTTAAGGGCTATAAATCTAACCTAAAACAGAGGCATAACACATCATATGGACCACAAATATGCTCTGAAATGAAGCCAAAACCAACCAAGCACACATGCTATTCTTTAGGCCAAGAACAAAGGCAAACAAAGGGCCAAGGGGGAGAGGGGTGTCCCTCCCCTATATGTGACCTAAAATCATCTTCCTCACCACTGAAAACCCACTGTTTTTCAGTGGTGAGAAGGCCAAAAACACCAAGTTAAACAATGCTCAAAGAAAAGGCACTAAAAGGGCCAAAACAAGGCCTAAGAGGGTGAGTTCTTACTCAAATCAAAAGATGACCTTAATGAAAGTTCTTAAGCAAGTAAAAACAAGATTTTTTTATGTTATACACAAAGCTTAAAACACAAAGCAAGAGGGGTAGAAACTAGTTGCAAGAATGGAGAAACTAAAGTAAAGAGTTTACCCTTGAAGATCCCATGAAGAACAGGTGGTCCAGCCACTCTCTAGTGTTCAAAATCAGTCCAAAATCACAACAAACAACCCTCCAAGTCCCTCAATCTCGGAATAGGGTGTAATAGTGTGTGTAATGGTGCAAAAGTAAGGTAAAAGTGCACTATTTGGCCACAAAACACACACACAAGGATGAGAGAGAGTGAGATATAGAGAGAGGATATATAAGCTCTGGTTTTTGATCTCTTAGAATGGGTAACCCTTAAGCCAAGAAGACAAGGCCTCCTCTTATAGAGGAGGCAATCTTGTAAGCTTAGCAACCAAGCAAGCAAGGGGCTCATCCCTCCATACACGTGTATGGAGGGAAAGAAAGTGGTAAAAAGGCATGCGAAAATATCTCCAACAATAATACGTAAGAAGTGGTCGTGAGGCAAAATGGTCATTTTGCCAAAAGTAGTGCCGACCGGCACAAAATAATGCCGACTGGCACAATGTAGTGTCGATGGCAACAACAACCACCCGGTGGCCTCTAGCCACTGCCGGTGGTGTGTGGGGATGCCTCAAAAGGCATTCCCTGCCCCTCCAAGGCAAAGCACAAGTGTTTGGTGCAAAACCAAACACAAAACAGTCAAGTTCGGAGGTCACGAGGCAAAGGCGTGGCAGAGAACTCAGGAACTCCAAACAAACACGAACATGGATAATCACCGAGTGTTCAGCGGTGGCGTCCAAGTCTTGAGGGCGGTCAAAAATGGGGTGTCTCTGATTGCCCTCTTTGGCCGAACTCGGATGTCATAACAATGACGGGAGTGAATGTCAAAGCCCAGAGACGACCCATTTTTGACAAGGTCGAAGACTTGGACAAACATGCAAGATAAAACAAGGTATGCGCCCGAAGGCAGGGGCAAAATGCAAGACGATGCAAGAAGCCGAGCATAACTTATGATCATGCAAAGAAAGCTGTAATGAAGCACGCATGCAACAGTTATAAGCTAGCATATGCCAATCTACACTACAATGCAGAAAGGATGTAAGAGAATTATGCAATTCTCAAAGCGTCTCACGCGGAGGATACAATACCTGTGCAGCTCGTCCGGTTGTGCCGGCCTCAAATGAGCCGTACATACGATATCGTGCCTGCAAAGAAAGCAAACTTAACAGGTACAATATTGTTAGCAATATGCATGTCAAGGCAGTCGAAAGTGCGTGACAATGCATGCAATGTGTGCAGCAAGATAGTAGAATTGAACACATGTGAGTAAAGCAATGCACATATGCACGCAATGTGTATGGAAAGAGAACTTGAATACATATCAGTAAAGCAATGCCCGCATACAATGCAATGTGTATATAAAAAAGGAACTTGAACACATATCAGTAAAGCAATGCACGCATACAATGCAATGTGTATATAAAAGGGAAGCTTAAACACATATCAGTAAAGCAATGCACGCATACAATGCAATGTGTATATAAAAAAACTTGAACACATATCAGTAAAGCAAAGCACGCATACAATGCAATGTGTATATAAAGAAACTTGAACACATATCAGTAAAGCAAAGCACGCATACCATGCAATGTGTATATAAAAGGAAACTTGAACACATATCAGTAAAACAAAGCACGCATACCATGCAATGTGTATATAAAAGGAAACTTGAACACATATCAGTAAAGCAAAGCACGCATACAATGCAATGTATATATAAAGAAACTTGAACACATATCAATAAAGCAAAGCACGCATACAATGCAATGTGTATAATAGAAACTTGAACACATATCAGTAAAGCAAAGCACGCAAACAATGCAATGTGTATAATAGAAACTTGAACACATATCAGTAAAGCAATGCACGCATACAATGCAATGTGTATAATAGAAACTTGAACACATATCAGTAAAGCAATGCACGTATGCACGCAATGTGTATATAGAAACTTGAACACATATCAGTAAAGCAATGCACGCATACAATGCAATGTGTATAATAGAAACTTGAACACATATCAGTAAAGCAATGCACGTATGCACGCAATGTGTATATACAGAAATTTGAAATTGATCATGGCAAACATGATGTTGGAATGCAACGTACTGCAACTCAGTACGATTGAAATAATTTAGAGAATTCACAAGATATGAAAGGATACGGGAAGGGACATCCTTCGCATGTCCCGAGCATCGCTCACAAAAGTTGTGGTACGAGGTCAACCCGAAGCTCCACTTATGTTCTGAAGGCACAATTTCTTGGACTGCCTTAAGTGATGAAGGTGCCAAATCACATGACCGACCCGAACAAGGGCGCAAAAGGTATGATGACCAAAAGGGGGAGGTTACCGGTGTCAAACCCAGCACTCTGCTACCTTGCTATTCTTCTACTTTACTTTCCTTTTTACCAGGAGTTTAAGCACATTGCACTGCCTTGGGCAGGTTTTATTTTTCAAAAGCGTGTGTTCTTTGCAAAACATATGAAGGAAATGAAACAGCTGTTTGTTCAAAAGGTGTTACATTTGCGTGTTTTATGCATCGCATCGCAAGGCATCACACAACAATGTGACTGAAATTGAAACTGCGTTTCGAAAACAAAGCATCGCATCGTAATAATCAGGTAGTAAACCAATTACAACTCGATAAGCAAAACAGGGGGACTCAGCAAGCTAGCCAAATGCGAGTACACCTTGATAAACATTACAAAGACTCAAAGAGAGTGAAATACAACTCGACAAGCAAATATGCAACAACTCGATAAGCAAATGGGCGCGCCCTCGTAAGAATTGATCATTGGAGGGCATTGAAAGTGGTGGGATCCTCCAAATTCATAGCATAAACAGTTCAGAGGACAAGGAAGAGAACCATCGGCCGAGCGAAGGCCACCTTGAGGAATGGCCGTCGGCGAAAGATGATCCACCAAAAGCAGATGGCGGTCGACACTTAAAATGTCAAGACCCCGGAGAATGTTGACATCGTCCCTCACTCAACCTTATCTTCTTCAAAAGGGTCTCAACTTCGTGGTTCTCTTCATTTCCACACTGATTTACTCCAAATGGAAGAATTTCTTGCCCAAAATCTCGCAATTTGGATTAACAACTTGGATGGTTCGGAAAAAATTTGAATTTCGGGCTTTTGGCATCGCACTATTCACTTTCTTGCGTGCCCGCTGCATTTTCCATTCCTCCATGCCGCGGCAAGGTTCTAGAACCCGGTGACACACGTCTTTAGCTTTAGCGGGCAGGAGGTGTGTCCCACCTTTGAAGATTTCCAAGCTCTAATGGAATTTGAGCGCAATGAGGAGATCCTGCCCCAATTTCGTTTTGGCCATGCTCAAGCCTTAGGACAAATGTGTGGGCTCTCAATGCCCGATGCTCGTTCTCTGATTTGTGACGGGACATTAGATGTTCCGAGCTTGGTTTGTCGTTTTTCTGAGACTAATGATCGTGGCGACCATCGCTGGCAAGGCTTCCGGCGACACGCCCTCTGTCTATGTCTGCTTTCCCATTTTTTGTTCGTCTCTGGTTTCGGAGGGCCCAGTGTCCGGTTGATTGAAGTTGCCCAAGGCTTGAAGGAGGGCAAAAGCTGCATTGCCCTGATCCTGGCTGAGACACTGCTGGGCTTAGACGCCTTTTATCGTCGAGAGACGATCAGATTAGCAGGGAGTCCACTATTACTGCAGGTAATGTTTCCCACCCAATCTCACATTTATGTTTGCTCACATCACTCGGCCCTCAGGCTCGGTTTTTTCTCACAAAAGCCCTTTTCTCACTTTTCTTCTCATCGTACATCTCTCTATTCTTTATTCTCTCATTTTTCATCCCTCCCCAGGTGTGGTTAATGGATAAACTTAAGGTTGTAGACTCTTGCCCAGCATATTCAGCTTGTGGCTACTTCTTGAGTAACGCCTAGTTAGCGCCCTTGATGAGGTTGGTGGTTTGAATGGATGTGCGGTTTGTCCATGACCGCATTGCTTGGCGGTGCCCTTGGCTCAACCTCCCAATGATGAGTTATAGCATGACCCGTCAACAGGGATTCAATTGATTGGCTTGACTCCTTGTGTCTTCTACTTCCCATTCCGTATCTGCGCGGTTTGGTCATGATCAGACTTGTCCGCGGAAGGATAGAGTACTACATTCATTCGATTCGGCGCTGGCGGCGGTATGCCACGGCATGGAGGGCGAGAGAGCTCTGGCCCCGCCCGCTTTCGGTTGCACTTTGTCGATGAGTGCTTGGGTAGGCTTAATGAAGAGGCAGGAGGGGCCCACTTTGGCATCGAAGGCTTCTACGGCTACGGGAGGCGCGAGGACATTGACTTGACCATGCCCCGGATTTATTGCTTTATTAGTACTTTCAAGTTTTCTTTATGAATGTAATAAAAAGCAACTTCAATTGTATGCAAGAGCAAGAGAACTCTATTTGAAATCAATGAAATTGAAGGTTGTGGTACTGAAAATTTTCCGTTTTGGTCCAGAAATGGTCTTAGTTGTAAAAAGATTTATTTGAACAAAGTTATCTTCATTAAAACTTTTCAAGATTATTTTTGATATGGATCAGAACTAGACACGCTTGAGATCTGTCGTTGAGATGTACAAACCCGGATCTTAGCAACTGGAAAGTTGCCCCTTGTCTGAATGGTACCGCGGCACTTGTACGGCAACGGAAAGTTGCCCCTAGTCTGAATAGCACTGTACCGGAGATTGCGACAAATGCTGATGGACAAAGATGACCGAGATGATCAAATGGACAAAGTTGATCGGGGAAGAATTTATGGCTGAACTTCAGGATAAAGCTGCCTACGTATCCCAAAGATGGGAATCAAGCCTTACGTAGTTCAGGCTTGGGTTCACTCGAGTATTTTCACTCTCCTTTTGCGCTCTAACTTTTGCCAAGGCCGCCCTTTGCGGGTTTTCAACCTTGCGAGCTCGGTTTTTATACTTTCTAATTTTTTGTGCTCTGAATTTTGCCTAGGTCGCCCTTTCGGGTTTTCGGCCTAGCGAGCCTCTTAGGGGTAATATTTCTTCAACTTGTCCATTTTGATCGGTTGGGAGAACTCTAGGCCATCTAGGTCCATCGTAACCAGCTCCACGACGGATAGACTTGATGATATAGGGACCCGTCCAATTGGGTCTGAACTTGCCCCTTGGGTCGTGGATGGGAGCTCGGTTGTCTTTGAGCACCAAATCTCCTTCCTTCAAATTTCTGGACTTAACCTTCTTGTTAAAAGCCCGGGCAATTCTGCGTTGATACCCTTGGACATGGTACAGTGCTTTTAATCTCCTCTCATCGAAGAGCATGAGTTCCTCAAATCTGCTCTGCTGCCAATCTGCCTCAGCTATCTGACACTCAGCCAGTACTCGTAAAGACGGAACCTCAATCTCTATGGGTAGTACGGCCTCCATCCCGTATACCAAGGAATACGGAGTTGCCCCGGTAGAAGTTCTAATTGACGTTCGGTAGCCCCACAAAGCAAACGGCAACTTATCTGGCCAGTCCCGATAGGTCTCCACCATCTTCTGCAGTTTGTGTTTGATGTTTTTGTTGGCGGCCTCAACTGCTCCGTTGGTCTGTGGCCGATACGTGGATGACTTATGAAAAGCCACATTATACTTTTCCAACAAATCAATCACCTCCTTCTTGAAGTGAGAACCATTGTCCGAAATGATCTCATTCGAGACTCCATAACGGCAGATAATGTTGTTTCTGATAAACTTTGCGATATGCGAAGCCTTCAACACGGCATAGGATTGGGCCTCGACCCACTTTGTAAAGTAATCTATTGCTACTAAGATAAACTCATGCCCATTCGACCCCTTGAATGCGGCTCAATCACATCGATCCCCCAAACTGAAAATGGCCATGGCGATGTCATGTTGTACAGCTTTGACGGCGGGATATTCATGCGGTTTGCGTGAATCTGGCATTTGTGGCATCGCCGAACAAAGCCGATACAATCTTCCTCTATCGTAGACCAGTAGTAGCCTTGTCTGACGATCTTTCGTGCCAGCATCACCCCATTCATATGTGCCCCACATTCTCCTCCATGGATGGCCTCCATCAGGCGCTTCGACTCTTCGGCTTCCACACACAGTTTGTGCATTCCCAGATGACCTCTTTTGTACAACTTACCCCCGCAGATGATAAACTGAACAGCCATTCTTCTGATTGCCCTCTTTTCCTTGGCATTTGCCGCTAGTGGATACGCCTCCTTCTCCAAGAAGTTCCATATGTCGTAATACCAGGGGTTATTATCTTGCACTTCATCTATGGCAGAGATTGACTCGTAGGCAGGTGTAAACTTCTGGTCAATAATATTTGGGCATCCGGACCCAGATGGGATGTCTATCATGGAAGATAGAGTTGCTAGCGAATCAAACTGTTGTTCTCTCTTACTAGGTGAGTGAATTTTAGCTTTTCAAACCGAGGAATTAACGAATCCAAGGTCTGGTGGTAAATTATCATCTTTTCCTCTTTTGCTTTCCAATCTCCTTTAGCTTGAGACACAACGAGGTTCGAATCCCCAATGACGTCCAATCGTCTTGCCCCTAGTTCTAGGGCGGCTTCTAGACCCAATACATGCCTCATACTCTGCCTCATTGTTCGAGACTTTGAAGAAGCTTGAATGCTAAAGGGATACGGAATCGTCGCGCTATCGGCAACACCCTATCCCATACCGTATTGATTTGACGCTCCGTCAAAGTACATAAATCAAGTTTCATCTCCGATGTGCGAGAATATCTTCATCACGGGAATAGGTACTCAACCGCTTCATCCTTCAAGGGTGGTCGGCAAGGAACTCTGCCACCACTCTCCCTTTCTGGACTTGCGTGTCACATACTTGAGGTCAAATTCGGAGCAACAGCGACCAACGAGCTAGCCTACGTAAGTGTTGGTTTCTCGAAAAGATATTTGATGGGATCAAGTCGTGAAACCAACATTCTGAGTGAGCTAACGGTAGTGCCGCAGCTTCTGGTAGCCCATACCAAAGCCAAACATGCCTTCTCCGGTGAGTGTAGCGGAGTCTCGTAATCGAGCATCTTCTTGCTCGAGATAGTAGATGGCCCTTTCCACTTTATCTTCCGACTCTTGTGCGAGCATACTGACCCATTGTAGTCTCGATCCAGCAGATACAATATCAACGGCTTCCGGCTTTGGTGGTGACAACAGGCGGATTCTGTAGATACTCTTTAATCTGTTCAAATGCACTTGGCATCGGCCGTCCCAATGGAACTTCTTTCCTTTCTTGAAGACCAAAAGTGGTTCCCAAGTTAAGGTTAGTTTTGAGATAAACCGCCTTATGAATTGCACTTTACCCGAAAGCCTTGCACCTCCTTTTGGTCATTGGTGGTGGCATTTCTAAGATGGCCTTGATTTTGGAAGGGTCGACTTGATGCCTTTATTGTGTCAATCTGACATCTTTCATTGTAACACCAAGCGTACACTTTTGAGGATTCAGCATGACGAAATTCTCGATCCTTTGGAAAAACTTTTGCAAAGGCGGTGTAGTGGCCCTCTCTTTCTTTGCGCTTGCCAATCATGTCGTCCACATACACCTCGACCTCTTTATGGATCATGTCATGTAGTATTGTGGTCGCAGCCCGTTGATATGTAGCCCCAGCGTTCTTCAGCCCAAATGGCATCACTCTGTAACAATATGTACTTGCGTAAAAAGCGATCTTCTCCGGTCTTGGTGCCATTACTATCGATTATAGCACGAAAAGCCATCCATGAATGAGCAAAAGCGTGCCCGTGAAATCTACCAACTCGTCGATATGCGACAAGGAAAGTCATCCTTGGATGGCTCTGTTCAAATCCCTAAAGTCCACACATACCAGATTCGCCATCCTTCTTGACCTTTGGAACAATGTTGGCCAACCAAGTCGGTATTCGGATACGGCGAAGCTGCATCAATCTACTTGGTGACCTCTTCCTTGATCTTAATGGCCCAATCAGGCGGATCCTACGAGTTTCGTTTGTGAGTCGGACCTCGGGGTCAAGAGGATCGATCTTTGTACAATCTCAGGATCGATTCCAGGCATGTCTTCGTAGGACCACGCGAAAACATCTTTGAAATCTTTTGATAAAGCGACTAAGCGCTCCCGTTCCTCCGAAGACAACGTGGACCCGATCTGAACTAGCCGCGGGTCCTTCTCAGTACTAATGTTCACGGTAGTGATTTCATCCATTAAGGGTTTAACAAACCTCTCTTGCTCTTGCTCAATTAGTCATTGCAAAACCGGAGGAATTTCGTCCTCGTCGTTTTCATCAAAATTTTGAAAGTCCTGATTTAAGCAATAAACCAAAGGCACAGAAAAGTACTCGGAAACCACAGTCACCTCATTTTCATTAGATACTTCCAAATCATCCAATTCTTCTGTTACAACAGACTCAAAAGAGAAAGAAAAAGACGACCTGGACAGGACTGTGGCATCCGGGTTATCACCCCCAGGAATACTGGGACTTCGAACAGATTTGGAACACGATTCCGACTCACAAGACTTCGGTGGAATCGATTCGGTTCACTACGACGGTCTTTGCTTGACAAAAATCCTCCTCGTCTTGCCGGTGAGGGAGGTGCGATGGATGCATCCAAAATAGGCGATGGTAGGCCCTTGACCGTTTCATCTCTGATCATGGACACCGAAGAGTCATCCCCCAAGCACACCTGGTCGATCAAAGGATCTGAAAGTAGACATGCCAGTGCTACCCCCATTTCAAACTCCATGCCCGCAGATTCCATTTCCTTGCTATGCTCAGTCTCAACGGTTGGGTCTGTCTGCTTTTCAACAACATCATCCCCTGATAACTGTAGGTCAAAGAAAATTTTGAACCCTGGCACACGTTTCCTCTCTGCATTCAACCATGGCTCTGGAAAACCACAGAATGGAAAGTCTTCCCCCTCCCGGACGAAGCGTCCGTTCAAGGTACCCTGAATGGGCCGATGCATCAATTCAAAAGGTCTTCCCATCTGTTTTGCTTTGGCTCTCCCTGCCATCTCTTTCCCTTTTCTTACCCAATCTTCCTTGGTGGGCAGGTAACCCAAACCGAAGGTGTGAGGGTTGTGCGGCACTTTGGCCAACGTTGCAGTGCCCTTACGGCCACTCTTCCCTAATCCCATCCCAGGGATGTATTGGAGCTTGTTCATGAGGTACACTGCTTGAGCACTGACATATATCCCTTCGTTAACGGCCATGACATTACAGCAACCGAGCCTCGGCCAAGGTAAAACCTGATATGAACACATCTTCCATGCCGTGCTCGATTTCTAGAACAGGCGTGGATACTTCCGGTGGTGGGTGGATTGATGAATTCCCAAAGACGATGGCTACTCCCTTCCCGTAGGGGTATTTCACCATTTGATGCAAAGTAGATGACACTGCCTTCACTTGATGCAGCCATGGCCGCCCCAAAAGCAAATTAAAAGTTGCGGGAACTTCTAGGACATGGAAATCTATCTCGTGTCGTCCCGGCCCAACCTTTGTTTGAACTCTAACCATTCCCATTACTTCTCTACTTGTATTGTCGTACGCCCGGATGACCTGAGCTGTTGGTACGAAATCTGCGATTTTCAAGCCAATCGCATATGATGTCCTAGCTGGGCAGACATTGATGGCGGACCCGGTATCGACAAGTACCACCGGTATCCACTTATCTCTACATTCCACAGAGATGTAGAGGGTTTTATTGTGATTTGCGCCCTCGGGCGGAAGTTCTTTATCTGAAAAGGTCAACGTCGGGGAACCTCCTCCCGGGAAGACCAGTCCAACCAGCTGTTCTGGTGTAGTTTCTATGGAGAGTTTGGCCTTATCCATGGTGTCCAAAATAACTGCTTGTACTTTCATGAGGCCATGGCGATCCCTAAATGGAAATGTCTGCTTGTATCTTTTTCAGCTGCTTGAGAACAGCTTCTTCCTCAAGTTGCTTCTCCTTTTGCTTCTCGGCTTCCCTATCCTTCCCTGAGGCCTCTGGTTGATCCAAGTGTGGGGGTTTGAAATATCGCCCACTTCTCGTCATGTGGTCGACCTCTCCAAGGTACCAAGTGTTATCGGGTTGGTTATTCCCCCAATCTTCATCCGTGTGGGCAAGACATAGGTCCTCATCTTCCCACCACATTCCATCGGTAAGCGGACACCGTCCGCCGGTATGATCTTGTTTGCAAAGACCTTCCATCCACGCCCGCAAAGATTCTTGGTTCTGTGCACACGCAGTAGCTTTCCACTCCCACATGGGCCTTTGCCTTTCTGATTCTCTCGGAATCCTCAAAACTTGCTTGTTCTGACACAACTGATTGTTCAATCATCTCCGTACTCAAAATGTTCCAATCTCGGGCGAAATTCTTGACACCGGCGCCCTCCGGCGATGTGTTCTGCTCTTCGACCCTTCTGGCCGTTGTTGATATTCTCATTCCTGCTGAACTGTGCTCTGCCTGAAATTCTCCTACCACATCGGGTTGATCGTCCAACCACCCGGTGACTTCTACTGAATCCTCATAATCGAACCACGCAACTACTGCGTCCTCTGGGTATTGGTCACTGTAAAATTGGAGATTGGCCAGGTCCTCCTCCACAGCTGTTACATCATCTGTTCCCTGTCCCAGACTATCCCCTTGGATCATACACAACTCTCCCCCTGTTGACAATTCTACTCCGGGTCTATCTTGGCCTATTGATGAAATGTAGTCACTCGGACTGTATGTCTTACCCATATAACTCCCAGATTCCGCCGACTCTGACTCAACAACTCTTTTTTTCTTCGGGGTTTCCTCTCTCCTGTTCTCGGCGGTCACCACCACTGGCTTAGGTTGGGTTACGGAGATGTCCATCATGCACAAGTTGGTGCAATCGGGGAGGAACACCTCTGGTTTAGGCAGGTGGGTAGGTGTGATATAGATACTAGGGTCGTAGGATACGGCCTCGGTATGGATGAAATTAAGTCTTTTGGGTGGTGGAGCTTGGTTATGTGTGGGGAGGGGATTTGTAGTAACATTGGGTTTTTCGGGAGGTAAAATTACCCCGTTATCGATAAGGTCTTGAATTTCGTGGCGTAGCCGATAGCACTGGTCGGTGTCGTGACCGTGCTGCTGGTGAAATGCACAATACTTGGTCGGGTTATGGGTAGGAGGGAGTTTTTCCGGTAGGGGCCGCGGCTCCAGGGGCTTCAGGTGCCCTTTCTTGATCAAAACCCCCAGAGCTTTGGATAGGGGCATATAGAGTGGAGCGAAAGTTCTGGTGTTTCTGGGTGGGTATTTGGTTGTCTGCGGGTTGCTTCCGGACGCACCGGAGAATGGCGGTCAGCCAGTATTTCTTTGTGGGGGTTAGTGGTGACCATGCTCACCGGAGGCTCGTAGTAGATCGCCACTCGGACTGCATTAGTGTTGCGGTTGAAGGTCCTTCGGTTGCTCGATCATTATCAATCTAGCCTTGCTTTAAGGCATCTTCAATGCACCCCCATTTCATGTAGGTCGAAAAAGTGGGAAATGGGACTACTATCATCTTTTGCATCAACTTCGGCCAGAGATTGCGCACAATCATCCGACCGTCTTTGTCCGTAGGCCTCAAGGTCATCATCGAAGCCTTGGCCTCCATCTGATTCTTAACTCGAAAAACTCTCCTTAGGCTCTTGCCTAGTTGTCTCGAGATCACGGGTCGTGATCTCAATCAGTGTTGTATGAGTATCAGCGATGAAGGCCTCAGCCATTTCGTCCCAGTTTCTCTTGACGTCATCTTCTAGCTTGGCATACCATGCGAATGCCACACCTGATAGGGTTCGACCAAATAAAGACAACTTCTGGAGCCTACTGAGGCCCATTGGCCTTAGAACGTCCGAAAACAGTCTTAAGTGTAGCATGGGGTCCCCGGGCCCATCAAATCGATCAATATGAGGCATTTTGAATCTCGGCGGCCACAACAAGGCGTCGGTAACCATCTTCAATGTCGGGATAGTCTTGACCCTTGGGATCTCTTGAACAACTTTTCAAGCTTGCTCAACTCGAGTGCGGTGGGATCGATCTCGAACTCAAAGGAGAGTCCATGAGATTGGTGGATGTTTTGATAGCCGAGGTTGGGTTTGAGGTAGGGTTGGAGGTGGGGTGGTCTGTGGGCAGCTACATGTCGGTCTCGAGCATTGGTTGTCTCCCGATGTTAGGAACTCTGGGGAAGGAGCTTGATGTGAAGCAGATGCTCGGTTTCTTTGCTCTAGCTCGCAATTGTCTCTCGCTGTTTCACAATCGTGGCTCGCTGTTCGGCGAATCACCGACGGACGGCATCTGCCGCATCGCTTTCATGCTCTCTTGAAGGTGGCGCACCACCTCCTCCAAACTAACCATGCTATCTGCTCGTTGGATTCTCGTATATATTCCCTCTCGTTGGTGACAGAATCCACGATCCCTCTTGAACACAGTGGGTAGACAAAGCTCTGAACCGATCAGCATCTTGATGTCCTTCCCTTCTTCGACCTCCGTTTAGTAACCGGGGGTAGTGAGTAGTACACTGGTTGTCCGTCTATCAGATCCTCAGATCGAAGGAGTCGACGACCTCTAACCCAGGGTGCTTGGCGGATATCTATCGGGTCGGTAGCAATCGTGCTCAACTACCTAATAAAAAGTATAAATAAAGCGTATAAATAAACAAAATCGACAAAGATAACGGCATAAAATAAACAACACACGGTTGGATAACACGCGAACTCGATACATTGTTCCTCAAATACCGATCCGCTTCGAATCATTGCCCCAAGTCTAACCTTGTACCCACAGATAATCGATTCTCCAAAATACTATTCGGTGCCCTCGGTTCGATACCCAATCTTGCAACCGACATGTGTGTTCCTCAGAGATACACTCTAAAAGCACATAGCAAATAAATGGGAGCCAATACACCCCTATGTTGGGGTAGGGTTTCCTGTCCTATCTTGTTAGGAGCTAGGGTTTCACTACGCATTACGGTTTCAAACAACCTAACATCGTAAGCAACTTTGTCCTAGTTTGGAATGGTCACTATGGATCCGAATATGCACTAGGTCGAATGGTCAAAAGGGTGCCCTAAGAAACCGGGGTTTGTGTTCCCCTATCTCGGCAGAGCTCGAACCGGTCAGCCTTATGGCCATGCCTTGACAAGACAAGCCTCCGGCAAACCGCTCAGGAATAGCAGATGGCCAACACGGTGTCCTAGGCGCACCAATGCACATGCAATGCAAAGAAACACATATGTGTAGTCAAAACAGGATATCACGAGTTCGAGTCAAGAGCTCTAAAACTCCCCAGCAGAGTCGCCAGAAACTGTAGACGCGCCCGAGGGCTTCCATCTAATAGCTCGGACTCAATTGTGTCACGGTTCTAAATCTGAACCAAAGAGTCCAAATCTAGCAAATCGTTTCGAAGAAAAACAGATTTTGAAAAGTAGTGCCAAACATGGACTGCTTTGCCAGATTACAGAGTCGCCACCTAAATATTTTAAAATGGGAAATTTAGGAACAAGGCCACGCGGTCCGCAATAAAATCATCACCAAAGTTATCTTGGCTCAGGGAGCTTGGGTACGATCGGGGAAGGTCACTATGAGCATTTTCGCCGGTCCAAGACCGCCTCTACTAACCGTGATATCCATTTTGAAAATATTATGTGTTCTTTTTCCAATTATTAACCTAGAATTACTATGTTATGCAAGAAACAAGTATAGACTAGATTGCCTAATTTGGAAACAAACATTGCATATCCGCTCGCTTTTGAAAATGCTTTTGGAATTTGCTACTCACAAGAAGGCTAAACCACGGATTTCAATGAGTTTCCCCAACTCAAGCGACCCGACCTCCACCCACAGGCATTCAAGCAGTTTATCACACATAAGCACTTAGCCGCATGGTAAGCATACTGTCATGGCAACATTCACACGCATGTGGTATGCTAAAGCAAAAAACTTACATCAGACTCGTGCCAAAACAAGAAACTAGTTAGCAAACATGCATGACCTAGTTCATGTTAAGTGGCTAATGCAACACAGGCATAGATGCAATCTAGAGTAGGCTCGGCTAACCCTAAACATGGCATGTGAAATGCGCGAGTAGCACGTATTGAATTTGGAATTGAAAATTGCAATGCAGTTTGTATGATGTACCGAGCCCGGTGCATGTCAACAAATGCATGGATGCACGCATGCATAGTATAAGGTATGCTAAAATAAAAATGCCCTAATCTACCAACATAACCAGGTAAATAAAAGGGATAAAAAGAAATGGGGATTGGAAGACATGCACACACGCACGCACACTTATTACAGATTTGCCCTCGCTCGGAGGGACCAAATAATAATACAGTCCGAAGAATAAATGAATAAATTATTACAGAATTCTAATTATTAAAATTAAATCAAATAAATAAAAGAAATGGGGCCACAACCCTGCCTCGGGATGCGCGAATGATGCATACTCGATCCGACTTGCCCGGAAAGCCTACACCGTACATTGCGCCTGCTTTTTCGCCTCGCTTCTCCAAAATTTGCCAAAGCCCCAGAACACCTTCCTTGCATGCTTCTGAGTGCCACCGGCTGCTTATAGTGGTTACCGGCTGCAAAATAATATATCGGCTAGCAATACAGTGCCGGTCGGCACAAAATTCCTGCAGAAGACAGTTTGATGAATAAAGAAAGGAAGGCATGGTATTGGATTTTTGAGCATATTTATGCATGGCCAATGCTTCCTATCATGAATGGGACTCAAGGAAACATGGCTCTTGATTCTAGGGCCATCAATCGTGCACCTTGGTGCATGATAGCCTAAAGAACCAAGATTGCACTTTGATGTAAAAATGCATGCAACGCAAACATGGGAACCAAGGCCCTATCATGCTAAGGTCAAGGGCCCTAGTGACATGGGAATTAAGGTGTGTTTTGTCATTTGAGGTACAAACACCCCTTTATTTCCCACACTTGGTTTGACACCCCAAACCAAGTAATGAAGTGCAACTCATGCAAACATGCATCAACAATGCATTATGGAAATTAGGATGCTAGCAAACTAATTACCACACAACTATCATATTAGGCATGCAAAATGCCAAAGTGCGTGAGATGCTAGTGTGATGCAAACATGAGCCAAGTATGCAATGGAATCAATGTGCTACAACACCTAGTGGACCAAACATGCAACAAGCATATAATGAGCATACAATGGTGGCCTTAACCACCATGGGGGAGGCCTCAAACCTCCCCAAAACAAAGGGTTAAATGGATGAAATCATGGGCAAAATGCCATACAAGCATGCAAGCCAATAAGCCCAAAACCAAGGGCACTCAAGAGAGCATCTAACCATCCCTTACACAACCACTCATGGCATGAATCTAACAACCAAAAACAGATTTTTGGTATGCAAAATGACACCCAAATCCCCTCATATGGCAGCCCCAAAATGCCCCAAGTATACAAGCATGCACAATGCCAAGTCCTAGACATACATGAGCACACCTTTAAAGCATGAAATAGGCTGCATATACAAACATTCAAACATGACTTATGGACTGAAATAAGGTCACAAATGATGCTAAATCATGAGGATGATCAATGTTGAACATGCTAGGGGCCAAAATACATAAGGCTTACAAGCCTAAAATGCAAAACAACCATGTCAAGCACACTATACATGGCAAAATCAGTGGCTCACGACCCTTATACATGGTAATATGATGCTAATACCCTTATGGAACCAAGCTAAAACGTGCAAAGAACATGGCCTAGATGCATGGCATGCTTTTAGGCATAAGAGAGCATTTCAAAGCAAGTATAAGAGGCATGTTAAGGGCTATAAATCTAACCTAAAACAGAGGCATAACACATCATATGGACCACAAATATGCTCTGAAATGAAGCCAAAACCAACCAAGCACACATGCTATTCTTTAGGCCAAGAACAAAGGCAAACAAAGGGCCAAGGGGGAGAGGGTGTCCTCCCTATATGTGACCTAAAATCATCTTCCTCACCCTTTGAAAACCCACTGTTTTTCAGTGGTGAGAAGGCCAAAAACACCAAGTTAAACAATGCTCAAAGAAAAGGCACTAAAAGGGCCAAAACAAGGCCTAAGAGGGTGAGTTCTTACTCAAATCAAAAGATGACCTTAATGAAAGTTCTTAAGCAAGTAAAAACAAGATTTTTTTATGTTATACACAAAGCTTAAAACACAAAGCAAGAGGGGTAGAAACTAGTTGCAAGAATGGGGAAACTAAAGTAAAGAGTTTACCCTTGAAGATCCCTTGAAGAACAGGTGGTCCAGCCACTCTCTAGTGTTCAAAATCAGTCCAAAATCACAACAAACAACCCTCCAAGTCCCTCAATCTCGGAATAGGGTGTAATAGTGTGTGTAATGGTGCAAAAGTAAGGTAAAAGTGCACTATTTGGCCACAAAACACACACACAAGGATGAGAGAGAGTGAGATATAGAGAGAGAGGATATATAAGCTCTGGTTTTTGATCTCTTAGAATGGCTAACCCCTAAGCCAAGAAGACAAGGCCTCCTCTTATAGAGGAGGCAATCTTGTAAGCTTAGCAACCAAGCAAGCAAGGGGCTCATCCCTCCATACACGTGTATGGAGGGAAAGAAAGTGGTAAAAAGCTGTCTGAAAATATCTCCAACAACAGCTGTAAAGTGGTCGGCAGGGCAAAATTGCCATTTTGCCAAAAGTAGTGCCGACCGGCACAAAATAGTGCCGGTGGCAACACCAACCAGCCGGTGGCCTCTAGCCACTGCCGGTGGTATGTGGGGATGCCTCAGAAGGCATTCCCTGCCCCTCAAAGGCAAAGCACAAGTGTTTGGTGCAAAACCAAACACAAACGATTGAGTTCGGAGGTCCTGAGGCAAGGCGCGCGTAGCCGAGAACTCCGGGAACTCCAAACGAACACAAACATGGATAATCACCGAGTGTTCCAGCGGTGACGTCCAAGTCTTGAGGACGGTCAAAAATGGGGTGTCTACACAAGCCTAAAATGCAAAGGGGCTATATAATGCATGCCAAGATCAACCCAAACGACTATGGACAGAGCTAAAACATGTCAAAATAAGCACAAAACATTCACAAATCTAAGCCTAAAACATGCTCAAATTAGGGCTAACAACCTAGGCATGTTAAGCGACTAAAGAGGCATTACAAAGCAACCATGCAAAACATGCAAGGAGTACTAAAACCAACACTTAGCAATGTCATATTAGGGCATAATAAGCATAAAATGCAGACAAGACATGCTCTTCAAACATTCGAAACTAAGCTCCCTTAAGAGACCAAATCTTGCCCTTTTCAAGGACATCAAGGAGAGGGGGTGGCCCTCTCCTTCTTGGGACTCTAAGGCACCATCTTCACCACTGAAATCCCTCAAGATTTCAGTGGTGAAGAGATCCTAACACCAAACTCTCGGATCTCTCACAAAATAGCACAAAAAGTGGCCTTTTCAAGCCCTAAAGGTGGTCAAACCTTTCCAAAGCACAAAGTACCCTTAATAAACTATCAAGAGGACTAAAAAACAGAAATTTTTTGTATTGAACACCAAGCACAAAAACAGTTCAAGAATAGGTCAAAATGGAGTGCAAGAATGGGGTAAATAAAGTAAGTTTCTCACCCTTGTTGACCCTCTTCACAAATGTTGACTTTGTTGCTTCCTTGAGCTCCAAACCAATCAAAAACTTCAAGAACAAGCCTCTAGACCCTCAGCAACCAAAGGAAGGTGAAACACTAGGTGTTGATGTGCAATAGTAAGACACAAACACCTAGTCACACAAACAAGAGAGAAAAAGGGAGATAGAATAGATATAGGATTCAAAACCTAAAACCAGAGCTTCTTCTCACCTTTCTAACCAAAACTTTTCTAACCCTAATGCCAAGAGAGAAGGCCTTCTCCTATAGGCAACCATCTTGTAAAGCTTGTCAAACAAGCTTACAAGGAGGGCATCCCTCCATACACGTGTATGGAGGGGAAACAAGTGTTACAAAGCATGCGAAAATATCTCCAAAAGCAATTTGAAGTGATCGGCAGGGCAAAATGGTCATTTTGCCAAAAGAAGTGCCGACCGGCACAATATAGTGCCGATGGCAACATTCACCAGCCGGTGGCCTCTAGCTAGTGCCGGTGGTGTGTGGGGATGCCTCAGAAGGCATTCCCTGCCCCTCAAAGGCAAAGCACAAGTGTTTGGTGCAAAATCAAACACAAAACGGTCAAGTTCGGAGGTCCTGAGGCAAGGCGCGTAGCCGAGAACTCCGGGAACTCCAAACAAACACGAACATGGATAATCACCGAGCGTTCAAGCGGTGACGTCCAAGTCTTGAGGACGGTCAAAAATGGGGTGTCTATACACTTTACATTTTTTGCTCTACATTTCCTGCTTTATATCTGTTCAACACCTGTGCTTTCTACTTTGCACTTTCTGCATCTGTTTATACATTGTGCTTTCTGCCTTGCACTTTCTACGTCTGTTCATACATTGTGTTTTCTATTTTGCACTTTCTACATCTATTCATACATTAGTGATCACACATATCACTGCACTTTCCTTGCAGCTATGGGTTTATGCTTATTTCCCAGCTCTTGCCCCAGAGCCCATGGAGGAACTCCAATTGGTAGTCCCCTAATCGAGGCGGTATGATGGCAGGTGCCAGCGCAGGAGCTGCGAGTCATTCACATTCTTCCGACACTATTTCGACACAATGGTTGCCCACGAGGTAACCCAAAGCATAGTCATTTTTACTTTACCACTGTTCTGGTTCACACTTTAGCAGTTGACAGCAACTAACAATCTGTACACTCTCTGTTTATAGATCATATGGCAGCCCTAGGCCATGATGCCAGCTGGGATACGAGACCAGTATGCAGGGGCCTGGGCCACTTCTTGCTTTCGTATTTTACTTGAGAACCCAGTTTGCCTAGCCTGGTTTTTGAGTGAGCAGTTCGTCCGTCGGACTGTAGGCTTACCAGACCTGATCGTTCCGATGGTACTGCCAGAGTCCATGAGATCAACAGATAGCCTATCCATTGATGCGGTCACTTAGTTTACAGTGGGCTTGGATGTTAACTACTTCAGGGCAAACGGCGGCTACGCGACCTTTATTCAGACTCATCTTATGCCACCTCTGATAGGCACTCGTGGAGGTGAGGGGGTAAGGGCTCCTACAACGAGAAAGGCGCATAGGGCAACCTGGGCCCATGCTAGAAGGGCTCCTCATGAGGGACAGAGGACCTATTGGCCACAGCTTCCGACCATACTTACATGTTGGCAGCATACCGAGGTGGCTTACTAGGTCCCGATTGAGCCTGTAGCGGTTGATCGTGAGCATGTTGGGGGTTCGAGGCCTGACCAAGGTATGGACCATACTTTACGATTTGCACAACACATTTCATTTCAGATATGTTTATTGCGAACGCTGATCATCCAAATGCATTTGAAGGCATCGATAGAGTACACATGGAGCACTCTCGAGCTGATAGCCTCCTTGATAGGTATGGTGCAGAAGAGGGAGACGTTGCTCGGTCTTTACGACATCCTGGTAATTTCTTCAATTTACAGTTCATGCTATCAAATTTTCACTAATACGCTAGTATTTCAACTGTAGTATGTTCCAAACTGCACTGATACACTGCGTTAGCACACTACATTTACTCACTGTACTCACACACTGTATACTTACACACTGTATCTGGCTTCCGCATACCCTCATTCTACATACTATGCTTGCATCTAATATATGCACATTGCATACTATGCTTGCATCTGATACATACACTATAACTGATATGTGATAACTGTCTTTTAAGATCCCAGCTATACCGATTGCACCAGCGATAACAGCAACACCAGCATTGGCAGTACCTCCTCCAACAGCAGGGGGAAGAGGCAGAGATAGGGGTACCCGGGGCCAGAGTAGTCCTCTAGAGCCCATTTTGAGCGATGATGATGCTAAGACCAATGACTCTGAGGAGGTAATGGGTTAGCATTCTGAGTCATCCGAGAGTGAAGACGATGTCGACTTCGGTTCCGAGAGCAGATTTGATAATACCAAAGCAACTTTTGGGGCAGAGAGCGGAGACGATTCTGGCTCGGGTTCAGAGGCCAATTCAAATAGCGAAGCCAATGGAGATAGTGTCCCAGAGTCATCTCCTCTGAGGAAGAGGACGAAGAGGGCCTCTTGGGTCTAAAGCGACTGGTTCTGATTTTTTTTGTACTTTTGCTTAGTGTCTTTTTGTTTTGTAGCACTAGCACATTGCATAGCTTCAAATAGGTTTTATTTGCTTTAAAAATTGTACTCCTCTTTTGTAAAAAATAATGATCGGAATAAAACCTCGCAGTTTTTATGAAAAGTGTTATTATTTTTGCATCATGAGCACCACATTTGCATGAAAATGGAAAAGAAATTGAATTGGCCAAGAGCACTTTATTGAAACAATGTTCTTAATCGAGTAATGAACCAACCACCAAATGAAATACAAAATGCAAAACATAACTCAATAAGCAAAAATAACTCGATAAACAAAGAAAAAATAACTCAAACACAAATAAACAAATCTACTAAGAAACCAAAAGACTCAAAACAAGACCTTAAAATACTCAAAGATCAAGACAAAACATGGGCTTCCCAACACACATGTGGACAAAGAGGCGTAAAAAGAAGGTCAGCCACAGAATGAGCTAAATGGCCATATTCGGCCACAAAGCCGCTGGCCTGACCACCAATGTGGCCTGTTGACCACCTGCCAGCCATCAAAAGCAAGAATGGCCAGATTGTTAACAGCTGGCTTCTACTCACTACCTTATCTTCTACAAAAGGTTTAGTTTCGTGAATTCTTCTCCAGAACTTCATTTCAGCTGCAATTTCTTCACAAATGGAGCCATTTTTTGTCGAAAAGCTCTTAGATTGGATCGCAACTTTAGACGGCACGGAAAAGGTAAATTTATGGAATTTCGGCATAAATGCACTTTTTTCGTTGAGCCGTTCTTCACTTTGTTTTCCGTTCCTTCATGTCACGACACGATGCTGGGACTCGATTACACATGTCTTTAGCTTCGGGGGACAAGAAATATGCCCGACAATTAAAGAATTTCAGGCACTAATGGAATTCCAGCGCAATGAGAAAATCATGCCTCAGCCCTGTTTTGGCCACGCCCAAGCTTTAGGATGGATATGTGGGCTCACTCTGCATGAGGCTCAATCTTTGGCCCACAACAGATAGCTAAACATCCCAGTTTGATTCATCATTTTTTCGACGTCAGTGACAGAGGCGACCTTCTCTAGCGAGGTTTTCAGTAGCATGCCCTCTGCTTGTGTATGCTTGCTCATTTCCTTCTTGCCCCTAGTTTTGGCAGGTCCAACATTCGTTTGATCGAAGTGGCCCAAGGTTTGAAAGAAGGCAAGAGTTGCATTGGCTTGGTGTTGGCTGAGACCCTGATCGGCTTAGACGCCTTTCATCGACGAGAAACTACCAAATTCGCGGGGAGTCCACTACTTCTTCAGGTATTGTTTCCTATCCTTTACTCATATGTGTTTCTCACATCACTCAGCACTCATACTCTGTTTTTCTCTCAAAATGCTTTTCTTACTTTTCTCTCAACATACATCTCTCTATTCTTTAATCTCTCTTTTCTTTTATCCCTTCCCAGATGTGGCTTATAAATAAGCTGAAAGTAGTGGACTCTTGCCCTAAGTACTCAGCTTGAGGTTATTTCTTTTGCCACCAACTAGTGGATTTCCGAATGAGGGATGGTGGTCTAATTGGATGTGCAATTGATGTGCTGCTAACACAGCTTGGCGTTGCCCTTGGCTTAATCTGATTGAGCTGAGCTACAGCATAGCTCGGTAACCTGGCATACAATTGATCGGCCTCACACACTATGTGTTCTACTTCCCTTTCAGGTTCAGATGACAGTTTAGGCATCATTAGACCCGCCCAGAAAAGGGGGTAGAGTACTCAATTTCATTCCCCATCCGCGGTTCACACTTGGCTAGGTACCTCACTACTTGGAGAATGAGAGAGCTTCTAGCCCCTGCTCCTAGTTTCAGTTGTGCCCTTTCTGGAGAATGCTTGGCTTGGCTCAAGGATGAGGCACAAACCGGGCCCACTTTGGCTTCAGAAGCTTCCACAAGCACAAGCGGGGGACGCAGAAGCACCTGACTCACCTATGCCCCTAATTTATTGTTTTGACCTTTTTTTTTTCAAGTTTTTTGAATGTAATAAAAGCAAATTTGATTTGTATTAGAGAGTTGGAGAACTTCAAGTTGAAATCAATGAAATAAAAGTTGTGAGCATTGAAAATTTTCCTTTTGGTCCAAAAATGGTCTAAGTTGTAAAAGGTAAAATTTGAACAAAATCATCTTTTATCGAAACTTTGCAAAACCACTTTCGAAAAGGATCACCACTTGACACGCACGGAATCAATCCTCGAGATGTATAACTCCGAATCAATAGATCAGAACTGCTACTTGATTGAACACCACTGCTCTGCATTGTAACCAGCTTTTCTTTCAGAGTGAAGATCACAACCGAACCCTCAGGTAAAGAGCACACAAAGATGACCTAATCAGACACATAGACAGGACAGTTGAGTTGAAGGTGATTATGGCCAAACTTCAAGATGAAGTTGCCTACGTATCCCAAAGATGGGAATCAGGCCTTACCTAGTTTGGTTAAGGTTCACTCGAGTATTAACTCTCTCCTTTTGCACTCTAACTTTTGCCAAGGCTTCCCTTTAGGGTTTTTAACCTTGCGAGCTCAGTTTTACTTTATTTCTAATTTTTTGTGCTCTAACTTTTTCCTAGGTCGCCCTTCTGGGTTTTTGGCCAAGCAAGCCTCTCAGGGATAGTATTTCTTCAACTTGTCCATGTTGATCAGTTGGGAAAATTCTAGGCCATCCAGGTCCATGAGAATAACAACTTCATCTGACCAGATAGTTTTGATGAAGTAAGGACCACTCCAATTGGGTCTGAACTTGACCCTAGGGTCATGGATGGGAGCTCGGTTGTCTTTCAGCACCATATCTCCCTCTCTAAGGTTCCGGGACTTAATTTTCTTGTTAAAAGCCCTAGTAATTCTGCATTGATAGCCCTGGACATGATACAATGCTTTCAGCCTTCTCTCGTCGAACAACATCAACTCTTCGAATCTGCTCCATTGCCAGTCTGCCTCTACTATCTAACACACAGCCATAACTCGTAGTGACGGGACTTCTATTTCAATTGGTAGAACAACTTCCATCCCATAGACGAGAGAATAAGGAGTTACCCCTGTAGACGTTCGGATTGAAGTTTTATAGCCCCAGTTGTTTAGCTAGTTCATGTATGTCTCAACCATCTTCTGCAAAATACTCTTGATGTTCTTGTTGGCGGCCTCAACAGCTCCATTGGTTTGTGGTTTGCGGCCGGTATGTAGATGACCTATGAAAAGCCACATTATATTTCTCCAACAAGTCTATCACCTCCTTCTTGAAGTGGGAGCCATTATATGATATGATCTCGTTTGGGACTCCGTATGGGCAAATGATGTTGTTTCAGATGAACTTAGCCACGTGAGATGCTTTCAACACTACATAGAACTGAGCTTCCACCCATTTTGTAAAGTAATCAATTGCCACCATAATGTATTCATGCCAATTTGACCCTTTTGGTGTGATTGCACCGATGACGGTGATTCCCCAGATTGAGAAAGGCTATGGCGAAGTCATGTTGTACAGCTTTGACGGCGGGATCTTCATGCGATTTGCATGAATTTGGCATTTGTGGCATCGCCGAACAAAACCAATACAATCCTCCTCCATGGTAGACAATTAGTAACCTTGCCTGAGAATCTTCCGGGCTAACATTGCTCTGTTCATGTGTGTTCTACACTCTCCTCCATGGATGGCCTCCATTAGGCGCTTGATTTCTCTTCTTTGACACAACTTGTGCATTCCCAAATGACCTCTCTTGTACAGTTTACCTCCATAGATGATAAATTGGACAGCTATTTGCCGTATTCCCCTTTTGTCCTTGGCATTCATCCCTGGTGGATAAATCTCCTTTTCTAAGAAGTTCCAAATATCATAGTACTAAGGGTCTTTGTCTTACGCTTCATCTATTGCAGCGATAGTCTCATAGGCCGGCGTGTATCTTTGCTCAATGATGATTGGACGCATCCGAACTCCAAGCGGGATGTCTACATTAGAAGATAAAGTTGATAAAGTATCAGCAAACCTGTTATTCTCTCTCAGTAGATACGTGAAAGTCTGCTTTTAAAACCTAGGAATCAGAACATCCAGGTTCTGGTGATAATCTTCATCTTTTCTTCTTTGACCTTCCATTCTCCATTTGCTTGAGAAACAACTAAGTTCGAATCCCTGATGACATCCAACCTTTTTGCCCCTAGTTGTAGGGTAGCTTCTAAACCAGCGATACACGCTTCATATTCTGCTTCGTTATTGGACACCTTGAACCAAAGTTTGAAGGCTAAAGTTATATGGAAGTCGTCGGGTGCTATTAGCAAGACACCTATCTCACAACCGTATTAATTAGACGCTCCATCAAACTACATTGTCCAAGTTTTCTCCTTAACTTGCAAAATTGCCTCATCCCAGAATAGGTATTCCACCGCTTCATCCCTTTCTACTAGGTGATCTGCCAAGAACTCCGCTACAACTCTTCCCTTGACTGACTTGCAGGCAATGTACTTGAGATCAGATTCAGAAAGGAGAAGCAACCAACAAGCTAGCCTAAAGAGATATTTGATAGGATCTAATCTCGAAACCAGAATTACAGAGTGAGCTAACAAGTAATGCCTCAACTTCCTGGTAGCCCATAACAAGGCTAGGCAAGCTTTCGACAACGGAGTGTAGCGAGTCTCATAATCCAACATTTTCTTGCTCAAATAGTACATGGCTTTCTCTACCCTATCCTCAGATTCCTAAGCAAGCATGCATCCCTTAATGGTGTCTGTCACTGATAGGTACAGGATCAAAGGCTTTCCCGGCTCTGGCGATGACAACATAGGTAGATTCTGAAGGTACTGCTTAATCTACTCAAAAGTGAATTGACATCGATCATCCCATCGAAATTTCTTCCCTTTCTTTAGGAGACCAAATAATGTTTCACAAGTCAAGGTTAATTTAAAAATAAACTATCTTATGAATTTCACTTTACCTAGAAAGCCTCGCATTTCCTTTTCAGTCCTTGGTGGTGGCATTTCTAGGATGGCCTCGATTTTGGAAGGATCTACTTTGATGCCCCTTTGTATGATCAAGAAGCCCAGCATTTTTCCTGCTATTACACCTAAAGTACATTTCTATGGATTCAACCTCAGTCTGTATTCTCTGATCCGTTGAAAGAATTTCTTCAAGGCGTTGTAGTGGCCCTCTCTTTCTTTGGACTTGAAAATCATGTCGTCCACGTACACCTCAACCTCTTTATGGATCATATCATGCAGAATAGTTGTCGCATCCCTTTGATAGGTAGCCCCGACATTCTTCAACCCAAACGGCATAACCCGATAGCAGTAGGTACCCCACAGCGTAGTAAATACAATTTTCTCTCTGTCCTCGAGCACCATCAGAATCTGGTTCTACTTAGAAAACTCGTCCATGAAGGATAGCAATGCATGACCCGCTGTGAAATCCACTAATTCATCAATTTGCGATAGGGAAAAGTCGTCTTTCGAACTGACTCTGTTCAAATCCCTAAAGTCCACACACATCCGGATTCTACCATCCTTTTTCGGCACTGGGACGATGTTGGCCAACCAAGTCGGATATTCAGATACTAACAAGAAACCTACTTTGATCTGCTTGGTGACCTCTTCTTTGATCCTCAACACCCAAGTTGGACAGATTCTTCGTAACTTTTGTTTGACGGGTCAGGCCTCAGGGTCAAGAGGGATCCGATGCTATACAATCTCAGGATCGATTCTAGACATGTCTTTGTAGGACCACATGAAAACATCTTCGAAATCTTTTAATAAAGCGACTAAGCGCTCGCACTCCTTCGAAGACAACGTGGGCTCGATCTAGACCAAACGTGGATCCTTCTTAATACCCACACTAATAGCAATGATTTCATCAGTGCAGAGTTTTGCAAACCTCTCCTCATCTCGATTAATCAAGTTTTTCAAAACCAGATTCTGAAAATCTTGGTCAATGCAATAAACAAGCGGCATAGAAAAATACTTAGAATTAGCATCGTTCTCATTCATAAGGTCCAGCTCTTTGGTTACAATAGACTCAAAAGCAAAAGAAAAAAAGGACCTGGACAAGACCCTAGCATCTCGGTTATTAATCCCAGGAATACCAAACTTGGACTCAGAAGAACCAGAATCTGATTCTGACTCCACAGACTCTGTGGAATCAGATTCTGGCTCATTACCCAACTATGAACTAGACAAGTAGCCCTCCTCTAGCTGCCAGACAAGATATGGTGCTTTAGATGCATCCAAAATGCTGTTGGATGGGTTCACACCCAGTTGGTTCCTGATCATGGAGATGGTAAGGTTATCTCCCAAGCTCTCTAAGTCAGCCAAAGGATCTGTAAGGAGACATGCCAGTGTTGCCCCTACTCCAAGCTCGCTGTTGTTCGACTCACTTTCTATGCTCTTTTCAGCTTCAGCAGTTAGTTTAATCATTTCATCGGTATCACCATGTACACACCCCGTTTTTGACCGCCCACAAGACTTAGGTGCTTGGTTCGATACACTCGATGATGAAAGTTGAATTGTGTGCTTTGAATTCACAGCGATTTGAATTCAATCAGGCCCTCGAAATAACCTCAAATCTTTAACATTTACCTTGTCTGAACCTGTGAGTTTCATTTTTGGGCCTTTTTCCACTCTAAGTTAAATTTGGACCCAAAAAAAAAAAAATAGGGAAGGGCATCAAAGCTCGATCGTGCATCAATCATGGCCGACTGTGGCTATGAATGGCCGACCAGCCCTTGGTGGCAAAAAACACTATTTTGGGCGAAAGGCCGCCAACTGTCCATTTTTGAAGATATTTATCACCTTTTGAGCTTGAATTCTATAAAAACAAAGCTATGTGATTGTTTTGAGGGTTGAACAAAATTTAGAGAGCCTATATACACCTTGAGAGCTCCTCCATCCTCCTTCTTCCATTGCAAGCAACCTTTGAGCTAACCTAACTTCCTTGTGTCATCTCTATACTCCATATACAACCTTGTCTCACCACCTCAGAGCCTTGGTTGATCTTAAAGAATCATAATTCAAGCTTGAGAGTGGGTTGAAACCAAGTTTGGATCACAAACAACAAGCTTACCCCTTGAAAGGTATAAGCTTGTTTTCTTCTCTCTTGCTTTCATTTCTTTCATTTGCTTCATAATTCTTACTATTTTGTATTGTTCTGAGTCTATTTGAAGTGTTTAAGGTTGGTTTTGAAGAGCTACCAAAAGAGTAGAGAGAGGTTACTCTTTCTACACCTTTACCTATAGCTCAAACCCTTCATTTTCCATTATTTTTCTTTGATATCTACACTGATTTTTAGAGTTTTCAAAGGGCAAAAAATCATGTTTTGAAGTTTCAAAAGTGAAGAAGTTAGCCACCCTTCCTTTTTCAATTTCGACATTCTCTCGAGCCTTTCACATGACAGAAAAGGAAGAAAGGGACAAACAGAGCTTAAGGACAATCTGTCTGCATTGGTTCACCTCAAAACACAAAAATAGAGCTTTACACCAAATTGATGCATGGCTGGCCATCTGTAGGCTCGGCTGGCCATCAATGATGCACGGCCGGCCCTCAGTGCTGCACGGCCAGCCCTTAGTATGTGGCCAGCAGTGCAGTTTTATAGAAAATAGAGGCAGTGGCTAAAAGTGAAACAAAGGTGGCTTGGTCAGACAAAGTAGCTCTCAGGTGCTATGCATGCAACCTTCATTCATTTTCACTTACACATTTTGTCAAATGTAAATTAATCTTGTTGTAATTAATTGGTTTGTAGCTAGTTAATTTCTAAAGTGTTGTAACTAATTAGTTAGTTAATTAGTTATTCAAATTCGTATTGTAATTAGTTAGGTAACTAGAATAGTTAATTGATTCAATTATTGTAATAAAGTAATTAATTAGCTTAGTTAAGTTAATTATTATTCATTCATTCGATTTTGTAATAGTTAGCTTAATTTGGAATTTCGGACATTGATCTGCACCCTTCTACATGAGGGATCAACTGATGAGATAATGTGTATTTTTTCCAACCCCACATCTTTCTCCCTTTTATTTATTTGCTTATGATGGTTAGATTAGGGACATTATGTTTCAATTAGCATTTTTCATGTTTGCATCCATTTGTATTGCCTGCACCGAGGCTCGGTTCATCATTCTAACTGTATTGCAATTTCAATACTTCTTTGAACACGTGTTTAGACCCCTATAGACACCCCATTTTTGACCGTCCTCAAGACTTGGACGTCACCGTTTGAACACTCGGTGATTATCCATGTTTGTGTTCGTTTGGAGTTCAGAGGTCTCGCCACGCCCGCCTCAGGATCTCCGAACTCGACCGTTTTGTGTCTGGTTTTGCACCAAACACCTGTGTTTTTGTCTTGAAGGGCAGGGAATGGCTTGTTGGCCATCCCCACACACCACCGGCCCTTCCCTACCATCACCGGCCGCATATGTGTACCGCCGGCACTGTTTTGTTAAAATCTTTGTCCGGTAGGCACTATATGTTGCCGACCGGCACTTTTTTGTGCCGACAATCCCTTTGGCTGGCCAGCGTGCACCCTTTGAACCCCTGAGGCATGGTGCATGCCAGCTGTGCCAGCTGGAATGCACCATCACATTCCCCCGTGCATAAGTGTGACCACTTTGCACCTTTGAACCCTCTAAGCTTCTAAAAGCTTGAACCTTTGGCCAAGCTTCTTGGAGAAGCTTGGCCAGCTATCTTAGCTTCTCCAAGAAGCCTAGACTCTTTTGCTCCCTTTGAACCTTTCTCTTTGCTTAGCCATTAAGTTATTTGGCTTGGTCTTGGCCTATATAAACACCATCTCTCTCTCTTTGAGGGAGGTTGGCCATTTTTGATCAAAAACCAGAGCTTGTGTATCTATATATCTGCCATATGTCTCTCTCTCTCTCTCTCTACATTTTCCCTCTCTCTCCTCTTGTGTGTGTATTTTTAGGCCTAAAAGTGTGGTTTTACCTTACTTTTGCACCAATACACACACCATTACACCTTAGCTCAATATTGGGAGGCTTGGAGGGTTGTTTGTTGAGTTTTTGGACTAGTTTTGATCAATAGAGGAGGGCTGCACCACCTGTTCTTCAAGTGTTCTTCAAGGGTGAGCACTTTACTTTAGATTCCCCATTTTTGCAACAAGTTTTTACCTATCTTGCTTTGTGTTTTGAGCTTTGTGTATAACTGAAAAAAGTATTAGATTTTCTTGCTTTTGAACTTCCATTAAGGTCATTTTGTGGTTTGAGTGAAAACTCACCCTTTTAGGCCTTATTTTGGCCTATTTGGTGTCTTTACTTTGAGCCTTATTGGCCTTGTTGTTTTGGGTCCTTTCACCACTGAAAACCAGTGGGTTTTTAGTGGTAAAGAAGGTAGTTTGAAGTCTTGTATAGGTGACGGACACCCCTCTCCCCTTTGTCCCTCTTTTGCCTTTGTCTTTGGCTTAAAAGGGAACATGCATGCTTGCTTGTTTTTGGCACCATTTCAGAGTTTTTTTTGGATGTTTTGGAGCATGTTACATCTCCGTCTAATGGTGGTTTTGTGGTCCTTAACATGCTTTGTATACTTGCTTTGTAATCCTCCATTTTGCCTAGAAATGTGCCATGGGTTTAGCCTTGTATATCCTCATGTTTTGACTTGACTTATTGAAGCTTTTGGCCATGATTTGTCTTGTTTTAGGTCTGTTGGCCACTGGTTTTATCATTTTTGGCATGCTTAATGTAGTTGTTTTGCATTGTTGCTTGTAAGCGTTGAGGATGTGATCCATGTATATGCATTGGATAGGTTATTTAGATGATTTGAAATCATTTAATATGTTATTTCAGTTCCTATACCATGTTTATATGTCCCCATTTGTCATGCCTTTCATGCTTTGAAACATTGGTCTTTTATGCCTAAGAATGGACATTGTGCATGCTTGCATATTTAAGGCATTTGGGACTACCATGTCAAAGGTGTGTGTGTGTATTTTTGCATGCTAGAAATCTGTTTTTGGTGGCCTAATACATGCTATGAATGGTCATGTTGGTAGTAGTGAAAAGCCCCTTGTTCATGCCTTGGTTTTGGGCCCATTTGCTTGCATGTTTGCATGAGTATTGGTCCACCATTTTGGGCATTTTTTGCCACTGCTTTGGGATGGTTCGAGGTCTGTCCCATTATGGTTTAAGTCTACTATTGCCTGCTTGAATCATGTTTGTTGCATGCTTGATTAGCAAAGCCTTGTTATATTCTAGTTCTTTTACAAGAATTGTCCATATTTGCATTATACTTTGCATCTTGCATGCTTAGTATTGCACACTTGCCATAACATGTTGCATTGCATTTGGTATGTCTTGCACTTCATGTCATGTTGCATCATTTGAGCCATGTTGTATACATGCATTCCATGTCTTGGTTTGGGGTGTCAAACCAAGTGTAAGGGTTGAGAGGAGTTCACACTACAAGTGGTGCAACTTGTCTCAACTCTTGGTCACTGAGGCCCTTGATCTATACATGATAGGGTCTTGGTCTCATTTGTGTGTTGCATGCATATTGACATTGAAATGCAACCTTGGTTCCTTAGGCTATCATGTACCAAGATGCATAATTGATGGCCCAAGAACCAAGGGTCATGCTTCCTTGAGTCCCATGCATGATAGGAAGCATTGGCCATGCTTATATATGCTTAAAATCCCATACCATGCACTGCCTGTCTGCTGTTGCTGTCAAAACTGTCTTTTGCAGGAATTTTCTGCCGACCGGCAGTATAGAGTGCCGACCGGCACTATATGGGTGGCCGATCACCTCCTAAGCAGCCGTTGGAAATTTTAGCTGGCCGGTGGGCACTTCCTCCAGCCGGTGGTGTACAGCAGTATGCAAGGAAGGTGTTCTGGGACTTTGGCAATTTTTGGAGAGACAGGGCAATAAGAACAGAGGCAGCAGTGGTATGGTGCGGGTTTTCCGGGTGAGTCAGATTCGAGCATTCATCATTCGCGCATCCCGAAGCGGGGCTGTGGCCTTTTCTATTATGCATTTCAAATTTTAATTAAATTAGAATTTTTTGTAATAATTTATTCTGTATTTGGACTGTATTATTTTGGACTGTATATTCTTTTGGTCTCTCCATGTGAGAGCAAATCTGTAATAAGTGTGTGTGAGTGGTGTGTATGTCTTCCAACCCCCATTTCTTTCTTCCCTTTTATTTACCTGCTTACGATGGTAGATTAGGGCATATTTAAATTAGCATACGGTATGATAGCATGTGTGCATCCATACATTTGTCTTACATGCACCGGGCTCGGTACATCACGCTAACTGCATTGTATTTCAATTTCCAAATTGAATACTTGTTACTTGTAGCATTTCACATACCATGCTTAGGATAGTCGAGCCTGTCTAGATTACACCATTGCTTGTGTCGTATTAGTCACTTAACATGAACTAGGATCATGCATATGATTACTAACTGGTTTCTGTTTTGGCATGGAGTACAATGTAAGTATTTATGCTTTAGTATATCACATGCGTGTGAATGTTGACATGACAGTAGGCTTACCATGTGGCTAAATGCTTATATGAGATAAACTATTTGAATGCCTGTGGGTGGAGGTTAGATTGTTTGAGTTGGAAAAACTCATTGAAATCCGTATTTTAACCTACTTGCGAGTAGCAAATTCCGAAGTGCTTTTCAAAACAAACAGATATGCAATGCTTATTTCCAAATTAGGCAATCTAGTCTATACTTGTTTGCTGCGCGCATAACATAGTAATTCTAGGCTAATAATGGGAACAAGAATACATAAACGTTTTCAAAATCGGATACCATGGTTAGTAGAGGCCAGTCTTTGGACCGGGCAAAAGGGGGTGCTCATAGCTGACCTTCCCCGATCGTACCCAAGCTCCTGAGCCAAGACAACTTTGGTGATGATGGACACGTAGCCTTCAGCACCGAGTCAGGGTTTTGTAAATTTTCCATTTTGAAAATATTTAGGTGGCGACTCTGTATCTGGCAAAGCAGTCCATGTTTGGCACTTCTTTTCAAAAAAAATCTATTTTCTCAAACGATTTGCCAGAGTTGGACTCTTTGGTTCAGATTACGAACCACAACAAACAAAAAAGAGGGAGTCTGAACTGTAGCACCAAGGTCCCTCGCGGGCGCTGTTACAACCCCATGCTATTTCATCAATTCATATGCCATGTTTAGTAGTCGAGCCTATTGGTTGCATATCGCATAGGTTGCATTAGCCACATCCGCATAAAGTTAGGAACATGTATTTTTCTAACTTTGTTTCTTTTTTGGCTTGGAGTACTAGGTGAGCTTTTATTTACTTTAGCATAATTGCATGAGTGTTGATGTTGCCATGTCTAGCATGCTTGCCATGAGGGTAATTGCTTAAATACTAAACTGCTTGAATGCCTATGGATGAAGGCTTATTGCTTGAATTGGAATAATTTGAGCAATGTTTATATACGATCACTTTTTCAAGTGGTCCATATTTTGAAACAATTTTCAAAAACAAACATAACTCGAGATGTTCCAATTCTTGTAATTTTAGTCTATACTTATGTGTGTGCGCATCACATAGTAAAATTCTAGCCTAAATAAACTGGAACAAGAGCATATAATGTTGATAAAAATCATATCTGATTAGTAGAGGCCGATCTTTGATCAAGCGAGTAGGGTGCTCAATTCATGACCTTCCCCTCTCGTACCTAAGTCACCGAGCCGAAACAATCTTGGTGATGACGGATACATGGCCTTTAGCACAAGTCATGGGTTTCCTAAATTTTTCAAAAATATTTAGGTGGCGACTCTGTATCTGGCAAAGTAGTCCAATTTTGGCAATTTGATTCAAAATCAATCTTCCAAAAGGTTTACCGGATTTGGATTCTTTGGTGTTTATCACTTTCACATTGCACTTGTGAGATTAGATTCAGAACCATGGGAAGCCGAACTATAGGGCTTATGTTCAAACTTCCGAAAAGGAGGGCGAAAAAGTTGAGCTACACACTATCTTGCAATTGTAGGTCAAAGAAGATTTCGAAGCCGTGGACATGCTGTTTCACATAATTCATCCAGGGCTCGGGAAAGCCGCAAAAGGGGAAGTCTTCACCCTCCTGAACAAAGCAGCCATTGAGCGTTCACCGAATTGGCCTGTAAACGAGCTCGTAGTGTTTCACAACCTGCTTGGCTCTAGCTCTAGCTGTCATCTCTTCCCTTTTCCTGACCCAATCGTCTTTGGTGGGTACATATCCCAGCCCAAAGGTATACGGATTATGCGACACATCGGCCAATGTTGTGATGCCTTTCCGGCCACTTCTTCCAAGCCCCATTCCTGGCATATGTTCCAGTTTGTTTATGAAAATAGACTGGGCACTGACATACATGCCCTCATCTGCTACCAATATGGTCTGCACTACTCGGGCCTCAACCAGCATAAACCCTGAGAGGAAAACATCCTTCTCGCCATAAACGATCTCTAGCACTGGTGTAGTTACCTCTGGCAGGGGATGGATAGAAGAATTCTCGGAAACAATCGCTACTCCCTTCCCATGAGGGTATGTCAGCATTTGGTGGAAGGTAGAGGACACTGCTTTCACTAGATGCGACCAGGGTCTCCCTAGCAGTAAGTTGAAGGTGGTCGGGACATCTAGGACATAGAACTTGACGTCCTACTAAGCTTGGCCCACTTGAACTCTGATTTGTACCGTGCCCATAACCTCCCTACTGGTATTATCATACACCCAAATCACTTGGGCTGTGGGCATGAAGTCTGCTAGTTTAAGACCGATGGCATAAGCTATGTGGGAAGGACAGACATTGATAACCAAACTAGTGTCGACCAACACCACCAGTACCTATTTTTCTCTACACTCAACAGATATGTATAGAGGTTTGTTGTGAGCTGAGCCTTCTGACGACAATTCTTTATTAGAAAAGGTTAGGGTTGGCCCAGCACCACCTGGGAAAACCAGTCCCACAAGCTATTCAAGGGTAGTGTCAATGGATAGTTTAGCTTTGTCCATTGCTAACAGCACAGCTTGTTGATGCACCCGAGAGGCCATAAGAAGACCCCAGATTGAGATGTTGACTTGGATTTTCTTCAGTTGCTTTAACACTGCCTCTTCCTCAAACTACTTCTCTTTATGTTTTTCAGACTCTCTATCTTTCCCAGAGGCCTCAGCTTGGTCTAAGTGTGGTGGCTTAAAATACCGCCCACTTCTCATCATGTTGTCAATCTCTTCTACATATCATGTGTTATCTGGGAGACACTCACCTCAGTCCTCATCGATATGAGCTAAAAGTAGATCGTCATCGTCCTACCATACACCTCTGGCACCGTTTGTATCACTTTCACTTCACAAGTCTCCCTCGCAAGGTGTTGGGCCATTACAGCTTTCTTGTTGTCTTCAACCCTCTGTTGTGCGAACTGCTTCAGCACAGCTTCCTACTCTATGTTGACGGTACTCACAATGCCTAGTTCCTTAGCTTAAATTTTCATGCCAATGTTCTCTGGCAGTTTTCCATTTTCATCGTCCGTTCCAATCACTACAACAATTCTTGCTCTTTTTTTCTCTGATTTTGTGTCAGTTCCTTCCTCTCTATCCGATTCATCACTCAACCAACCAGAGTTGTCCGATAACCCATCCAAATCGAACCAGTCAATCTGCACATCCTTGATCTTGCTCATCAAAGAACTGTAGGTTGTCTAAGTCCTCCTCTAGCTCCGCAAGATCATCCAAACCTTGGCTCGGGCCATCCTCCCTAACTACATTGACCTCCACTGCAGTTAACAATACCACTTCTGGCTTGATTTGATCAATCGGCACACTGTAGTAGCTTGGATCATACTACCCCTCAGACAAGTCCTCAGAGCACTCAATCAGTGGACTCGTACTCTCATCTAAGGCCAACCTCCCTTCTTCTACCACTGTCACCAACACAGGTTTAGGTTGAAGTGTGGACGTGTCTATCATGCACAAATCTGTGCTTTCAGGAATGAACACTGTCAATCTAGGATCATAGGGGAGGGCCAGTGTATGGATTAGATTTAGATTATGAGGTGGGGGAACTTGATTATGGGCTGGGAGAGGGTTGGTAGTTACATTCGGTTTTTGGGGTGGTGCAATCACCTTGTTGTCAATGAGGTGTTGAATCTCATGACACAACTTGAAGCATTGGTCAGTGTCGTGACCATGCTGCTGGTGAAATGCACAATACTTGGCTGGGTTGTGTTTGGCTGAAAGAGGATCGGGTAGTGGGCGTGGCTCTAGTGGTTTGAGGTGTCCTTTTTTGATCAACACCTTCATAGCTTGAGATAAAGGCATGTGGAGTGGGGTAAAGAGCCTCTGGGATTGGGCGGGGTTGTTTGAAGTTTGTGGAGCTGTGTTGGCAAAGGGATTGGTGGTCTTGGTTGTGGTGGTGACAATGCTCACATCAGACAGTGCGAAGCTGTGTTAGCACTAATGGTTGCATTGGCACTGTGCACAAAAGGCCTCTTAGCCTACTCTTTTTCATCAGTAATCAAGCCTTGTTTCATGACGTCTTCAAGTTGAACACCCATCTCATTGAGCTCAGTGACTGTGAAAAAAAGGTAGAATGATCATCTTCTACAACAATTTTCCATGTAGATTGATGACTACCATAATTATCTAATCTTTCTCTGAAGGTCATGTGGTCATCATTGAAGCCTTGGCCCTCCACCTTGTCACGAATTCTAAAAAGCCCTCCTTCAGCTCTTGACACATTGCCTCGAGATCATGAGTTGTGACCTCGATTTGCATTTTGTACGAGTATTGTTCAACAAAGGCCTCAGCTATTTCCTCATAACTCTGCTTCACAGAATCCTCTAGCTTTGCATACCATATAGCCACTATTCCTGACATGGTCCGGCCAAAGAGTGAGAGCTTCTACAGTCTAGTCAGGCCCATCGGCCGCAGAATGTCTGAAAAAAGCCGAAGATGAACCATGGGGTCTCGAGAGCCATCGAACCGATCGATGTGCGGCATTTTGAACCGATCTGGCAATGTCACTGCAGAGTCAGTATACCCATCTTCTATGTCGAGGATAGAGTTAACACCCTGTGCTCTCTTGAAGAGCTTCTCCAATTTGTTGACTTTAAGTACAGTCGGGTCAACCTCAAACTCAAATGGAGCCTCAGTCTGATGCAAAGGCACTTTGGAGGCTTGTAGCGGGATCGGTTCTACTGAATTGCCCTGATTCTCAACATGGGTAGTGGCTCCAGGTGCTGGGATACCCATAGGAGGTGCACGAGATGCGGAAGCAACTGCGGGCTGTGGCTGTTGTTGTTATAGCCTGTTTATTACCTCAGCCTGACATGTTGTGACCTCGGCTTGACGAGCAACGTCTTGCTGCATGGTTTCAATTGTTTGTTGAAGGTGGTGAATCAAGTCCTCCATGCTGAATGGGGGATACTATGCCATCGGAATGGGTGACTGATCTCATACTAGACTAGATGTAGAAGACTGAGCCTAACTAGATACAGGTGAAATGAGGGGTGATTGCTGTAGAATTTGAACTGGTGAACTCTGCCTTACTCTCCTCCGTCTAGTAACCGAGGGGAGAAAAGTAAACATTGGTTGTCCCCTAACAAGATCACTGGCTCTGTAAAGCCTTCTAACACGGGTCCAGAGCTCTTGGGGGATATCTAAACTATCCAAAGCTATGGTGTTATACTACCTAGCAAAAAGAAATAAAGAAAAAAGAAGACAATGAATCGAAGCGCAAGACAAGACCTCAGAGATGTTTAACAACACACGATGTGATCAAAGTCAGAGGATTGCACTCAATCTTGAATTTTGCCCCTAAACCGATACTCCAACTTGTAATCGACACGACGTTCTGCAGATTTCTTCAGAAAGTACATACCAATTAAGTGAGAACCAAAAACACAACTATGAGGGGGGTAGGGTTACCCTGTCCTAGTTTCATCAGGAACTAGGGTTCACTATTCAAACAAAACGGTTTCATACAATCCTGCATTCAGGTAAGCATCATGTTCTAGTTTGGAATAGTCTCTACGGCTTTTGATATGCAACTAGGCCAAATGGTCAAAAAGGGTGCCTCAGTAAGACCACCTAATATACCTCTCACACCTAACACCGAGAAGTAAAAGGAGGATCAAATGGTACAGCAGTAGTCCAAATCCAAGGGTTGTGTTTCCACCATGGCAGAGCCCGTGACTGGTCAGCCTTTTGGCAAGCTTTTCAGGCAAGCCTCCGACAAACCGTCTAGGAATAACAGATGGCAAACCCAGTGACTTAGGCACACCAATGCAAATGCAATGCAAAGAAATATATAAGTGTCAATAAAATGTCACATCATGAAGTTCAAGTCAAGTCCTCTAAATTCCCCAGCGAAGTCGCCAGAAACTGTAGCTCGGCTTTTTCGCGCCCCCTTTCAAAAGTTCAAAATAAGCCCTATAGTATCAGACTCCCGCGCTTTTGAATCCAATTTCACAAGTGCAATGTGAAATTGATAAACACCAAAGAGTCTAAATCCAGCAAATCTTTTGGAAAATCAATTTTGAATCAAATTGCCAAAAATGGACTGCTTTGCCAAATACAAAGTCGCCACCTAAATATTTTATTTTGGGAAAATTTAGGAAACACATGACTCGTGCCAAATTCCACGTGTCCGTCGTCACCAAGATTGTCTCGGCTCGAGAACTTAGGTATGAGAGGGGAAGGTCATTAATGCATTTGAGTACCTCCGCTTGCCCGATCAAAGATCGGCTTCTACTAATCATGATATGAATCTTATTTACATTATATGCTCTTGTTTCAATTTATTAGACTAGCATTATTATGTGATGCACACGCACAAGTATAGACTAACTTACAAGAATTAGAACATCTCGAGTTCTTTTTTTTTTTTTTTTTTTTTGAAAATTGTTTCGAATATGTACCACTTGAAAAGATGATCGCATATAAACACTGCTCAAATTATTTCAACTCAAGCAATTAGCTTTCATCCACAAGCATTTCAAGCAATTTATCACTTAAGCAATAAGCCTCATGGCAAGTATGCTAAACATGGCAACAATCACACTCATGCGATATGCCAAAGCAAGTAAAGGCTCACCTAGTACTCCAAGCCAAAAGAGAAACTAGTTAGAAAAATGTATGATTCCTACCTATGCAATATGACTAATGCAACACATGTGATATGCATCTAAATAGGCTCGGGTACTAAACATGGCATATGAATCAATTAAATAGCATGCGGTCTAAGCACGTATTCGAAGAAGTATTGAACTAACAATGCAGTTAGAATGATACACCGAGCCTCGGTGCATGCAATACAAATGGATGCAAACATGGAGTATGCTAAACAAAACATGGCATTCCTAAACTAATCATCATAAGCTTAGTAAATAAAAGGGAGAAAGATGTGGGGTTGGAAGACATACACATTATTACATTGCGCTCTCACAAAGGCGAGTCCGAATGAATAAACTAATTAAAGCTAAGCTAATTAATACAAAACAAATGAAATTAGCTAAACTACTTAACTAATTATTAAAACTAATTAATCAACTATTCTAGTTAACTAACTGTGGGGAAGTGGTTTGGAAATACTCTTTAATCTACTGGGACGCTCAAGATCCTCAGCTGACGACCTAGACGACCTGAAAAGAAATAAACACTCCGGTCGGGGGTGCCGGAATTAGCACTCCAAGGGTTAAGTCAGCGTATACTCTCTTAGTTACTTGTATCTTAAGTCAAGCGTACTAATTCTCACATACCTCTTTCTGGCTGACGTTCTTCTATTTATATCTTTTATTTCCTAGGCCTCAGGGTTGGGCCCACTTTCAATTCGCTCTATAACTATTTATTTGGCTCCTTTTGTTGCAAACCACTTTCCACTCGGCCCCTTAATCAACCGGCTATTTGGCCGAATAGGGCCAAATGCGATACATATATTTCGACTCTCCTGGTCCAATTATTCGGCCTATTTATGTCTCTCATTATTTGGCCCCAACAATTGCCCCCCAAGCACTCCACTAACGACAGTTAGCTGGAGTGTTTGGTTTCGAACTCAAAAAGTCAGAGCTGAAATTTGGCGGCTAACCTCATCCCAACGCAGATGTCAGAGCACACACCTCTCGATTATCATTTCAACTTTCCGCCCCTTCGTACACTTCTATTTATTGTGATTTAAAATCTTGTCGTCTTTTCAAACACACATTTTTGGATGGTAGTTTTTGGATTGCCTTTCGACTCGTCTCTACAACTTCCATTCATCTTTCACTGTCCTCTCTGTCTCTTGTAAGTTCTCTTCCTCTTTGCTTTCAATCCCTTTTCCTGGTTTGCCTTTAGTTTAGTACACTCCTATAGGCTGACCGAAATGGCAAAGCATCTGAAAGACCTCCTCTCCGTAGATCGAATCTCTAGCTTTCGACGCCATTTTTCTATCCCTGATGACGTCTGTCAGTCGTTTGTGACAGACAGCACCCTCGATATGGAAAGGGTTGATGAAAGCACAATCATTTTCCCCCTCTTGTCAATTGCTGAAGGCGGAATCCATTTCCCGCTCCACCCATTTCTTAGGGTTGTCCTTCGCTATTGGGGTCTAATCCCCTTCAATCCAATGTCAACTTTTTTAGAATCGCAATGGGGATTATAGAGCTAAACCGTCGCCTTAGGATTAACCTTGGCATCCCTACTATTCGGCATTGTTATGCCTTGGCCAAGTCTTCTAGTTGGCATGGACGTTATTTCCCTAGGGCCAAGGACACCGATCATCAATTAGTGACTATGCTTTCCAGTTCTGGGAAGCAAGTCAATGATGTTATGGTCGTTGTCCAAGGTAACTGGGAGTTCGGCGAAGGCAAGGATCGCCTTGATCCTATACCTAGACAGAGGGGCGAACCGGGTGGCCGTATAGCTTCTTGTGTTTTTTTTTTTTTTCTTATATTTATAAATCTTTATTTTTTAGACCTCATGGTTTTGCTTGTGCAAGAAACGATTTGAAGAAAGTCTTGACTTCAACCGACGACGCCGTTCTTTCGAAAATCAAAGTCGCTCTCAAATATTTCGGCCGTCTGAGTCTTCAGAAACAAGGGAGGGCGGCCCACATTCTACTTCGCTACAAGCCGACCTATACGACCTTCTCGGCAGTAGAAAACATCCCAATTCAGAAGGGTGAAGAGTTTCTTACCGCTCTTATTTTGACCGACTTCAAAAACTTGCGGCAAGTTGGTTTTGAGGGGTCCAATTCGGAGTAGGCGGAAGTAGCTGAGGTCACCGAGTCAGACCAGTCTGAAGCTGAAGTAGACGAGGCTTTGAAGTTGACCTTTGAGAAAGCCGGCCTCAATTCAGCCGATCCTCCATCCACTTCGGGCCGAGGGGACCTTCCATTTGATGACATTTTTACCGGTTTAGAGGACCTTCCCAGCGCATACCCCGAAGACATGGCTGGGTTAAGCCTCACACAACTCGCCAAAAAGAAAAACATAGAAAGAATGGCCGCGCGGCGAAGAGCAGAGGCCATTCGATCTGAAGTGCCACTTGCCGCTAAATCTCAGCCCTCCCTGCCTGTTGTCGAGGAGGAAACGGCTCAATGAAGAGGCTAAGTAGATCAATGAAGTACCGAGTCCGAGGCGGTTGTGCAGCTCAATGAAGAGGCTGAGCGAACGGAGAAGCGTCCAACCGAGGTTGAGGCCGGCTCTGAAGAAAACCGTGCTCACAAATGGCCGCGTTTAGAGGAATCGGATGTGATTGTGCCTTTCGTCATTCAACCAAAGATAAAAAACATGCCGATCTCCTCTGATGCGTCGACTATTAAAGACCCAGCCATGGCGCTGAGCATGGCTACGTTCGTCTCATTGCTGGCTGACAAGGTAGCTTTTCGAGCGGAACCGGATCTTCTGGCAATAGCATTAGCCGCTCAATCGGCTCTTCTGGTACATACCTTGACCTTGTCTTTCCCTTTTATGCAAATATTATTTTGGTTTTAATTTCTTGTTTTGTAGACGGTCTGAAGGATAGCCAAGATAGGCCGTCGCAAGCATGATGCCGTCGAACGACTTGGCCGTTTACAATTAGAAGTTGAGAGCCAGAGGAGCAGGGCCAAGTTCGAAGCGGCGAGGGTGAAGATGGAAGCCGCAAGGGCTGAGGCTGAGATGGAAAGGGCCAAAAATGTAGACCAGCTCAGATTGGCCGCCAAGGAGAGGGCGAAGGCGAGCGAAGCTGCACTCAAGTTAGCCCAGGAGGCGATCACCAAACTTGAGGCTGACTTGAAAGAGTCGAAGGCGGCGAAGGAAGAAGCCGACTCTGAGGCTTCCAAGGCATACAAGGCTGGACAGAGTGCTACCCTCGCAAGCTATGTAGAAGAAGTCCCCAAATTTGAGAATCGGGGATTCAAACACGGCTAGCTCAAAGCCCTTGCTGCTGCTAATGTGACATTGGCTATGCCGATTCCGTACGAGCAAGTGGATATTGAGCTGCTGGAGTCTAACCCCGAAGATTGATTAGGGCGGCCTTTTAGTTATTTTTGTTTATCGATTTTGAATGTATTGTCGCAGTCTTTAGTTTAGTAGTTTTTATGTGTAAGGTGACATGCAAATTTGTAGCTTTTTTTATTATTAGTTTTCACATGTAAAATGGCTACAGTTTGTGCCCAGTTTACTAATGAAAATTTTCTTTATACTTTGCTATTATTTGTACTTAATTTTGCTATTGATGAATGATATTGTTTTTTGCTATTTTGGATAAAACATTCATGTATACTTGCCGATTAGATAACTAGACAATTTACAATTTATCATCGTCGAATAGCCGATCAGATTAATAAATCTACCCTTGCCCCAGCCAATGCATGAACTCCAAAAAGCCGAATACTATTTGTTCATAGAGTGGCTATGGCACAGATCGATCGGCATCGGGCTTAGATGCTTGGCCGATTAGATTAATAAATCTGCCCTTGCCCCAGCCAATGCATGAACTCCAAAAAGCCGAATACTATTAGTTCATGGAGTGAATGTGGCACAGATCGATCGGCATCAGGCTTAGATGCTTGGCCGATTAGATTAATAAATCTGCCCTTACCTTAGCCAATGCATGAACTCCAAAAAGCCGAATACTATTAGTTCATGGAGTGGTTGTGGCACAGATCGATCGGCATCGAGCTTAGATGCTTCGCCGATTAGATTAATAAATCTACCCTTGCCCCAAGCAATGCATGAACTCCAAAAAGCCGAATACTAATAGTTCATGGGGTGGTTGCGACGCACGTGGATCGGCATCGGGCTTTTGGAGTTTAGCGTTAATGAAATCACCTCGGGGCCGTTACAAGCATTAGAAATAAATGGGGTGGACTCTTCATGCCAGTGACTCCACTTATTGTGTTCAGACTCAATTTAAAACAGTTTGTTGTGTAAGGTTACATAGGTGCGAATGTCAAATAGACTGTTCTTTAACAGCAGAGGAGAAGGGTGGACATTGGCTGAGCTTGACACTGAAATGAATCGCAACAGCAAGCCCACCCGTGTGGGAGGTAGGATGTTCAAGGAACGGGAAAAATGTCAGCCCCCAAGTCGTCGAAGTAGATCACTCTAAAAGGAAAAATAGCAACAGGGAAGCTCCCCACGACCGCGACCGAGAAATGAGGCCGACGCGACGCCACGACCATTGAGTTTTGCGGTTTTTGTGGGTAATAAACCAATGACGGAGGCAGACTTCATTGTCAACGACCTAGGTGTAGCGGTCAAGTTTGCTCGATAGATTTTTCCACCGAAAGTCCAGCAGTCGATGGTTGGTCGACAGGATTTTGAAGTATTTTGAGAGGGAATCCACGGGGCGGTGAAAGGGCTGTATACCACTTATGAAGTCGGCATGCGCCTACGCGCTGTGCGGCGAGAAATAGAGAAAAAGGACGAACGAATTCGGAACTTGGAGGCTCGAGCAGAGAAGGCCGAGTGTGAGCTTAGGGAGCTTAGGAAGGCTCAAACTACCAAGCCGCGTGCGGCAGGTCAGTCTAACCCCATCGTGGAGGAGAGAGTGACCCAATGGCTGTTAAGTCACGCGATTGCCAATCGAGATACGGCAAGCATGTTTGTCGTAGAATGTGCAAGGACCATGGGTTATGAAAAAGGCTTCCACGACGGCCAAAAAGTCGGGATAGAGAATACCAAGGAGAAACTCGCAGAGAAGGTGTGCTGATGCGAGAATCGAGGCTTTAGGCATGGGTGGATTAAGGCTCTCCAAGCCTCAGAGGCACTCCAAGGAGTAGGAGTTGAATCGACGTCGCCATTATATCAACGTCAACACTTTCCTTTCAGCGCTTTCAAAATTGAGAAGAGCGATGACGAGGGTGATGCCGAATAGAATTGAATATATATTGTAAACACTCCAACACAGATTGGGCGTCAGCTATGTATCTATTGGCTAATTTAATAAAATATTTTATTTTACATGTTTGTGTTTCATTTTGAATGTTTACATGCTTGATTAGTCATCCCATTTCGAATGTTTGCATGTTTTAATTTGTTTATGTGGTTGAGCCGGCCCAACTTAATTAAGCATTTCATTTTCAATGTTTGTATACTTTAATGCGTAAACAGTTTTTGCCAACTCAGCTTAACGAAGCATTCCACTTTAATACTTGTATGCTTTAACCTTCATAGTGAAGGGAATCTGGAGTCTTATTCGGCCCAAATGTGTTATGCATGGCTGGGGCTCCGAATCCGGAGGTTTATTCGGCCCAAAGGTATCATGCACCAAAGGGGGCTCCGAATTTGGAGACTTGGCTTGGCCAATCGTGATATCCACGAAAGGCGCTCTGAATCCGGAGGCTTAATCAGCCCAAAGGTGTCATGCACTGATGGGGCTCTAAATCTAGAGACTTGGCTTGGCCAATCATGATATCCACGAAGGGCGCTCCGAATTCGGAGGCTTAATTGGCCCAAAGGTGTCATGCACTGATAGGGCTTCGAATCTGGAGACGGCTTAATCGGTCCAAAGGTGTCATGCACTGATGGGGCTCCGAGTCTAGAGACTTGGCTTGGCCAATCGTGATATCCACGAAGGGTGCTCCGAATCCGGAGGCTTAATCGGCCCAAAGGTGTCATGCATCGATGGGGCTCTGAATTTGGAGACTTGGCTTGGCCAATCGTGATATCCAGGAAGGGCACTCCGAATCCGGAGGCTTAATCGGCCCAAAGGTGTCATGCACCGATGGGGCTCCAAATCTGGAGACTTGGCTTGGCCAATCGTGATATCCACGAAGGGCACTCCGAATCCAGAGGCTTAATCGGCCCAAAGGTGTCTGTAGACACCCCATTTTTGACCGCCCTCAAGACTTGGGCATTACTGATGGTTTGCTCGGTATTGAGAGATGTGCAGGCCAAAGATTCAATTCCTTCGGCAAGAAGAGAGGCAAACCCTTCAAAACACTTTGTTTAGGGGTTTGGAGTTGAAGAAAAGAGGAGAGGAGGGGAGAAAATAGGTTGGAGAAGAAGTTCGCCATGAATCCGGGTAGAAGAAAGTCGAGCGGCCCTCGCTGAATCAGGCTTATTCAATTGCATACTTGGATTTAAGCTATGAGGCCATAACCATTGGAAAGAAGACTTCCGGGGCTTCATTTTGCACTCAAGAATCTCCCAAAGCCAAGTCCGGGTGGAGGAGATATGATTGGTTGAAGCTGGGCATCATCCCGTTTGGATCGAGTCTGCGCAGCTTCACCAAAAAGGGCATAACTTTCTGCACAGGAGGAATTTTGATGCAAGGTTTGCACCATTGGAAAGCTAACTTCCGGGGATTCAATTTGCATACCCACCGACCTTTTTTTGACCTAGGAATCACCTATCGGCACTCTATTTAGCCGACCGGTAGAAAATAGTGCCGACCGGCACTTTATTTTGGCCGATGATCAAATTTTCTGGCCGACCTGACGCCTTTGACCCTCCCAAGCCTAGTGCATGCCAGCTGTGCCAGCTGGGATGCACAGAACCAGCTCCACGTGCATATACATTGCTATTTTACAACCATTCCACCATTTTGACCCCTTTTTCCCTCTAAGAGGTTGAACCCTTGGCCAAGCTTGTATTAGCTTCCTCTAGAAGCCACAAACTCTTTGCACCCCTTGACCCTTTTCCTTTGCTTAGCCACTAAGTCTTAGACTTGGTCTTGGCCTATATAAGCAACCCTCCTCCTCCATTGTTTAGGGTTAGAGATTCTTAAGCAAAAAAACCAGAGATATAGATACATATCTGATATAGATACATATATCCCTCCATCTCTCACTATATCTCTCTCACTCAACCTCCAAACACCCTTATTCTTGGGCCATTCCTTCACCAACCCATAGCACAACACCACCACTTCCATTTCCAGAATTTGGGAGGTCATTTGCAGAGCTTAGGAGCACCAAAACTTGGTCCAAGAGGTGCTGGTTTGTTGGTCTACAAGGGTAAGCACACTTTTCCCCAAAACTAGCATTTTCTTGGTTCATATCTAAGCCATAGTTGCATGTATTCTTGAGCTTCCATGTAAACTAAAAAGAGGCTTATATTGAGCCCTTCTTCAACATTGAAGAAGGGCTCAACACTGTTTGGGACCTCCATGCATGACTAACTTCAATACCCTCTTTGGTCCCTTTTTTTTGCATGTTTCTTTAGCCTGCCATGCTTCTGTTTTTGGGCCTTCGACAGGCCTGAAAAGTGTCTTATTTTTCCCCCCTCTACATGTCTCATGAAGGGTCTTTGGCTGTTTGGTGCACCCTTTTGGTACTTCATGTTATACCCCTTTGTGGGCCTTAATCTTGCATTGCATTTTGAGCATGTTTTTATATTGATTTGGGGCTTGTCATCTACTGTAGGTAGTCATATTTTTTGTCCCTCATCAGTATTGTAGAAGGGTATTTTTCAGTTCGGTGCATGCTTAGCATACCTACCATGTGATGCCTTGTAATTGCCTTAATATGCCTTAGGTTGTTAGCCTTTGTTCGAGCATGTTTTAGGCTTAGATTTGTGAAGCTTTTGTGCTTATTTTGCCATGCTTTAGGTCTGTCTTAAGTTGTTTGAGTCGATCCTAGCATGCATTATATAGCCTCTTTGCATTTTGTGGCTTGTATGCTTCAAGTATGTGAATGTGTGAGCATTGTTGCATGCTTTGTTGATTTATTTAGTTGGTTTGGAACCTCCTATAACATGATTTCAGAGCTTACGTTGCATGCTATATGTCCATACTTAGCCTCTTTAAGTGTGCTTAAGAGTTGCCTTGTTTATGCTTAAGGTGTTGGACCATGATTGCATGCATGTGTGTGTGCATTTTGTGCCTTCATTTCCATGATTATGGCCGCTGATTTTGGCATGCTTGCGAGTTATCCATGTTAGTTTAAGTCCATCATTGCATGTTGTTGCATGTCATGTTTGTTTACATGTTTAGGTTGCGAGCCTAGCATACATTGCTCATTTGCATGTTCATGTTGCATACTTAGCCGCCATGCCTAGGTTGCATTTCATTGAGGATGCATCCCTTGCCTCTTGACCAATCATGATAGGGGTTGGGGCCCTTTGATTTGTTTTGTGCTTGCATTCCATTTGATATCAAAGTTGCTAACTTGGCTTTCGGGCCATCATGCATTGAAATGCGTGATTGATGGCTGGGCGAAAGGCCATGCTCCCTTGAGTCCATTACATGATAGGAGTGTGTCCATGCATACATTGCCTAGAAATTCTATGCCTTACCTTTGCTAGTCTCTTGTTCTTTGTCAAAAGCTGTCTTCTGCGAGAATTTTGTGCCGGCAGCGTGATAGAGTGCCGACCGCAATGTATTTATTGCCGATAGCTTCATTTCAACCGGTGGACTTTATACACGGTGGACATTCTATCCACCGGTGATGATCTTTAGGATTGAGGACTGTTCGGGACTTTTGCAATTTTCGAGAAGAAGGACGTGAAAGCAGAGGCAACGATGGCATGGTGCGGATTTACGGGCAAGTCGGTGAAGCATACATCATTCACAAGATGTGGCCATCTCTTCTTTGCATTTAATTTAATTAGATTAGAGGTCTTGTAATAATTTATTCGTTTATTTTTCTTAGACTGTATTATTATTTTGGTCCCTCCGAGCGAGGGCGAATCTGTGATAAGTGTGTGTGAGTGGTGTGCATGTCTTCCAACCTCCACTTCTTTCTTCCCTTTTATTTACCTGCTTATGATGGTAGATTAGGGCATATTTAATTTAGCATACCTTATGATAGCATGCGTGCATCCATACATTTGTCTAACATGCACTGGGCTCGGTACATCATACAAACTGCATTGTATTTCAATTCCAAATTGAATACGTGATAGTTGTAGCATTTCACATGCCATGTCTAGGATAGTCGAGCCTGCCTAGATTACATCTTTGCATGTGTTGCATTAGCCACCTAACATGAACTAGGATCATGCATATGATTATTAACTAGTTTCTGTTTTGGCTTGGAGTACTAGCTGAGCTTTTATGCTTTAGCATATCGCATGCGTGTGAATGTTGCCATAATAGCATGATTACCATGAGGCTAGCTGCTTATGTGATATAACTGCTTGAATGCCTGTGGGTGGAGGTTGGATTGCTTGAGTTGGAATAACTCGTTGAAATCCGTATTTTAGCCTACTTGCGAGTAGCAATTTCAAACTGTTTTCAAAACGAACGGATATGCAATGTTTATTTCCAAATTAGGCAATCTAGTCTATACTTGTTTGCTGCGCGCATAACATAGTAATTCTAGGTTAATAATTGGAACAAGAGCATGTAATGTTTTCAAAAACGGATATCACGGTTAGTAGAGGCCGGTCTTCGGACCGGGCGAAAGGGGGTGCTCATAGCTGACCTTCCCCGATCGTACCCAAGCTCCCGAGCCAAGACCACTTTGGTGATGACGGACCGCGTGGCCTTGACCGAGTCAGGGTTTCCTAAATTTCCCATTTTAAAATATTTAGGTGGCGACTCTGTAATCTGGCAAAGCAGTCCATGTTTGGCACTACTTTTCAAAAATCTGTTTTCCTTCAAAACGATTTGCCGGATTTGGACTCTTTGGTTCAGGTTTAGAACCGTGACAAAAAGGGAGTCCGAACTGTTAGATGGAAGCCCAAGGGCGCGTCTACAGTTTCTGGCGACTCTGCTGGGGATTTTTTTTAGAGAGCTTGACTCGAACTCGTGATATCCTGTTTTGACTACACTTATGTGTTTCTTTGCATTGCATGTGCATTGGTGCGCCTAGGACACCGTGTTGGCCATCTGCTATTCCTGAGCGGTTTGCCGGAGGCTTGTCTTGTCAAGGCATGTCCATAAGGCTGACGTTCGCGGGCTCTGCCAAGAGAACACAAACCGGGTTTCTGCAGGCACCTTTTTGACCATTCGACCTAGTGCATATCGAAATCCATAGTGACCATTCCAAACTAGGACAGGTTGCTCACCCGATATTAGGTTGTTTGAAACCGCTGCGTAGTGAAACCCTAGCTCTGAAAAAAATAGGGCAGGAAACCCTACCCCAACATAGGGGTGTATTGGTTCTCATTTACTTGCTATGTGCTTTTAGAGTGTATCTCTCAGAGAATGCATATACCGGTTCTAGTCTGGGTATCCGACTGCGGGCACCGATGTCGATATTTTGAGAATCGATTATATCTGCGGTCATATTGATTTGGGGCAATGATTTGAGACGATGATTAGTAATGGAATCTGATCGTTGACTCTGCTTTCAGATCTATTTTGGTGAAGTTGAGCGAGATCTTGTCTGTTTTCCCTTTTGCTAGGTAGTCTTGGAACCATAGCTTGAAGGCTCCACTATCTCCGGGTACATTGGATTTGTCTTGATAGACTTTGTCGAGTCAAAGACTTCAGTTCAATGTCGAGTTGGAGAAGGCTAGTCGAACCACAGATCACCGATTCGGCGATTACGGATCGATGGCCCTTATCCATCCCTCCAAAGGAATCGGTCGAGATGGATCAACAGAATACATCGAGGATGGAGGCAATGATCGTCAAATGCAGAAACTATGAAACTCATGCAACAAGACGGTCCACCAGCGGAATTTTCCAGCGACAAAGTTGCAATCATGGCTCGGCGGTGAGCTCATCACCAGCAACTGTGAAAGCGATGCGTCTGCTTCACAACAAGTTCCTCCTCAAGAGGGAGCTCCAAAGACTGGTGAGACGCCAAATGTCCAGAAGTGCAGACATTCCGGTAGGGCGGCTCGCCTTAATTTTACCCCAGTTATCAAAAACACCCACCAACCTCACGGACTCTCCTTTGAGTTCGAGGCGGATCCCACAAAGCGAAGTTGAGCAAGCATGAAAAGCTATTCAAGAAATCCTAGGGAGTCAAGACCATCCCTGACATTGAAGATGAATACACGGACATAGCTGTGACATAGCCAGACAGGTTCAAGATGCCTCACATCGACCGTTTTGACGGTCGAGAGATCCCATGGTCCACGAGTTTGTTTTCGGATGTTACTGCGCGATGGGCTTGACGAGATTGCGAAGCTCTCCTCTTTAGCAGGACCTGTCGGTATCGCGCCATCTGTACGCCAAATTAGAGGACTCGGTGAAACGAATGGGAGGAGATGTCCGAGGGCCTTCGTCGCACAATATTCATACAATACCGGATCGAGATCACAACCCGTGATCTGGAGACAACCGAGCAAGAGCCGAAGAGGGCTTCTCGACTTTGTAACCCGTTGGAGGGCCAAAGCTTCTTCGATGACCACCGGGCGGTCGACAAGGACGGATCACGGATGATTGTGCGCAATCTCAACCCAGTGATCACGAAGATGATTGTCCTCCCCTACCCACCTTTGCGGACCTCCATGAGATTGGGGTACAAATCGAGGATGCTATAAGCGAGGCCTCATTGACCGGGAGAAGGAGCGGCCAGAGGGTGTTTACTCCCGATTCGAATGTGACCACCGGTGGTGATGCAATCGCAAGACCTTCTGAAGTGGGCATGGTCACCAACACCACATCACAAAAAGCTACCCCATTCACCGGTGCGTCCGGAAGTAGCTCACAGAAAACCAAATATCCACCTCGAGTCAAGAGGGTTTTCACCCCACTTCATATGCCTTTGTCAAAGGCTCTAGAGGTCTTAATTCGTAAAGGACATCGAAAACCATTGGAACAATGGCCTTTACCTGATCCTCTCCCTTTAAAGCATGACCGGACTAAGTACTGTGCCTACCATCAACAAACCAGTCATGAGACCGATAGCTGCTTTCGTCTGCGTCATGATGTACAAGATTTGTTTGACAACAACGTCATCGCCGCACCAGCTCAGTAAAGTCTATCGTCACTGGATCAGCAAACTTGGGGGATAGTACAAGTATGTGATTGGGGGACAAACCACCTGCGGGCAGTGCTCAGTTTACTTCAGACGTGGCGTATGGCACGCACTGTTTTGAGAATTTGCGAATGCTGGTTTTTGTATGTTCTGGCTTGGGTACTGAGTCAGTTCTGTCGTTTTTGCTTTGAGCCTGTCTCTTTGTCTTGAGTCAGTCTTTTTGATTAAGGGTCTGTCTTGTTGTATCGAGTCAGTCCTGTTTTGTCAGAGTCGGGTGATTTCAGGGGAGTTACCTCGGACATCACTTGCTTGTTTTGCGTCTGTCTTTTCATTTTGTTTTGAGTCTGTTTCTGCCAGGGAGTCAGTTATGCCAACAGATTTTGAATGGAACAGCAGTGATTTTCACACCCTTGTGTTTGCTTCTGCCATGTGCCAGTTGTGCCAGAAATTCTAAATGATATGGAAGTATTTGACTAAGAACTCTGTCTTTTCTGTGCCTTGAAATCATTGCATTAGCCTAAGTTTTTCAAAACTTTTTCAAACACTGTGGTGAAAACAAAGAGGAAGGAATTCCTTGGGATTTGCAAAAATTTAATCAATTGAGAGAAAGAGAGGCGTGCTAAGCCCTTAATGAATGAAATCATGCTTGTTAGTGTGAGTACTGAGAAGGACCCTAGCTTTGATCCAGTTTGGTCCTACACTGTCTTCAGCGCGAGCGATTTGTCGCTTTCTTAAAAGCTTTCAAAAAATGTTTTGCGCGGTCCTGCGAAGACATGTATGGAATCGCTCTTGAGATTGTGCAGCCTAGGATCACTCTCAGCCTCGAGACTCGACCCCTCATTTTCAAACCTTGGACTCAAACTCAGAATGTTCAACGGTTAACTACAACGTGAGGCCTGTGAGACCAGATTCAAAGCAGCCCTCGAACAAGAGGCAAGAAAGTCAAATCAAGAAGATCAGATGTCATCAAGAGAGGCTTGGGAAGCTAGATCAGAAGCCCCCTCCCCCCCCCCCCCTCTCAAACTAGGGGCAAAGATGTCAGATGTGCCCGAAGAGCCGAAGATGAGTTCTCTTGCGAATCAACAGCCACTCTCCTGGATACGGATGGCATCAAAACCCTAAAACCATTTAGCATGGACTTGCTACACTTTTACCCTTTGAGAGGCTCGCTGGGCCGAAAACCCGGAAGGGTGACCCAGGCAAAAGTTAGAGCAAGCAAAAAATACATACAAAAGGAAAGAAAAAAAATATACAGAAAAAAAAAGAAGAACAAAGGAAGAAGAAAAAGAAAAGAAAAGAAAAAGACGCTCGCAAGGTCGAAAGCCTGCATCGGGCGCCTTGGCAAAACTTAGAGCCTAAAAGAAAAAAAAAAGGAGAAAAAAATGAAAAAGAAAGAAAAGAAAGAAGAACAAAGCTCGCAAGGTCGAAAACCTGCAACAGGCACCTTGGCAAAAGTTAGAGCATAAAAAGGAGAGGTTAAATACCCGAGTGTACCTTAACCCCGAACTACGTAAGGCTTAATTCCCATCTTTGGGATACGTAGGCAACTTCATTCTGAAGTCCAGCCCTAAAACACTTCAAATTCAGTTGTGTCCATGAAATGGTTTTGATCATCTTTGCCTTTTCTGTATCCGAGAGTTCGGTTGTGATCGTCGCTCTGAAGGATTGATTTCAATACGCTGCGGTGCCATTTAGACAAGGGGCAACTTTCGTTGCCATTCAATGCAATCATGTGTCATTTCAAACAAGGGGCAACTTTCCATTGCCATGCAGTGTCCTTCAGACAAGGGGCAATTTCCCATTGCTATGGGTCCGAGGTTGTGCATCTCAAAGAGTTGGTTCCCTGCTTGTTGAGCGGTGGCCGTTTGCAAAAACAGTTTTTGAGAATTTTTACTGAGGTTGACTGATTTTCTCTAGAAAATCATTCCATTTTTCCAAAACTGGACCATTTTCTTGGACACAAAAAAGGAAAATTTTCAGTGCTTACAACCTGACTTGCATGATTTCAAATCAAAAATCGAATAAGCATGTTAATCTAACGTCATGTTGGTCAAAATTGTTTTAAAACCAAAAAAAATGGTCAAAATGATGAACTAGGGGCACAGTTGAGTCAGGTGTTCTGTCTTTTTCCCATCATCAACATACTTGCCAAGAAGGGCACTCTACCTGCCAGAAGAGGGCACAACTGAAGTCAACAGCAAAGGGCTGAAAGCTCTCTCATCCTCCAAGTAATGAGGTATTAAGTCAAGTGCGAAGCATAAATTGGAATGGGGCGAGATGTTCCACTTCCTCATCTGGACAGATCTAACCACGTCCAAACTCCCCAGCAAGGCATCATCAACCGATGTTAGCTGCAGATCTGCTACACACCTAGTTGTGGCACAACCTCTCTGTGGGAAAGTTCACTACTGTGTGCAGAAGAAAAAGAATCTAGCAGAATGCTAGGGGCAAGAGCCCGCAACTTCTTGTCTATCTACCAACCACTCTGGGAAGGGATAAAAAATTGAGAGATTGAAGAATAGAGAGATGTGCGTTGAGAGAAAAAGTGAGAAAATGGCTTTTTCAGAAAAACAGAGCTTGAGGGCCGAGTGATGTGAGAATCACAAATGAGAAAGGGTGGGAAATAATACCCGGTGAAACAGGCTCCCTGTGCACATTTGAGTCTTGTGTTTTGTTTTTGTCTGTTTCGATTCTTGTTTTGAGTCGTTTCGAGTGTCAATAGATGTGTTTAGGTTGTTTACCCTTGTTTTTGTTTGTTGAGTCTTTTTCGTTGTGTTCAGTCGTAGGCTCAATACCCGGTTAAGAACTCATTTCTTAATTTCAAAAAAAGAAATCAAATCATCTTGTGCTCAGAGTGCCGTGCCATTCTCCACATTTGTGCAAAACAGATTCATTCTTTCATAAAACTGCAGGGCCCACCCCCGATAAGTGTGAACAGTAAAACCAGGACCTATTTGAAGCTATGTGGTTCCAGACTGCAAAATAAAAGCAAAAGAGGAAGACGTCGGGTATCTGATTTTGTTTCAACTTCAGTAAGTTCCGAGACTACATCCCATGTGCACCTCTTCAGGCCTTGCCAATACTCCAAAGTATGAGTGTACCTCTACCTCAAGCTCAAGATCAAGCCTGCTTCAAGCCAGAATAGTGTATCAATCACACCTCATTCACTTAGTGTATCAATCACACTTCATTCACTCAGTGTATCTAACACACTTTCTTTGCCTTAGCGTATCAATCACACTTCATTCACTTGGTGTATCTATCACACCATTCTCCTCTTCATATCACATGTTTACTTTGGTGTATCTATCACACCTCATTCACTCTGTTTGCCTCATGTATCTGTCACATGTTTATTTAGTGTATCAATCACACTTCTCTCATTTTGTGTATCAATCACACACATTCTCATTTTATGTATCTATCACACCCATTCTCACTTTAGTGTATCAATCACACACTTTATTACGTTCAGTGTATCAATCACACACTTTATTGCAAATGTATCAATCACACACTTCATTGCATTCAGTGTATCAATCACACACTTCATTTCATTTAGTGTATCAACCACACACTTCATTACCTTTTGTGTATCAATCACGCACATACCCACTTTATTCCCTTAGTGTATCAATCACACTTCATACATTCAGTATATCCATCATACTTGTTCACTAAGTGCATCTATCACACTTCGTGTTCACCTTTAGTATATCAATCATACTTGTTCACTAAGTGCATCTATCACACTTCGTGTTCACCTTTAGTATATCGATCATACTTGTTCACTAAGTGCATCTATCACACTTCGTGTTCACCTTTAGTATATCCATCATACTTGTTCACTAAGTGCATCTATCACACTTCGTGTTCACATTTAGTATATCAATCATACTTGTTCACTAAGTGCATCTATCACACTTCGTGTTCACCTTTAGTATATCAATCATACTTGTTCATTAAGTGCATCTATCACACTTCGTGTTCACTTTTAGTATATCAATCATACTCCTGTTCACTAAGTGCATCTATCACACTTCTTGTACACCTTTAGTATATCCATCATACTTGTTCACTAAGTGCATCTATCACACTTCGTGTTCACCTTTAGTATATCAATCATACTCCTGTTCACTAAGTGCATCTATCACACTTCGTGTTCACCTTTTGTGTATCCATCACACTCATTCACTTAGTGCATCTATCACACTTTGTGTTCACCCTTTGTGTATCCATCACACTGTGCTCACCGCACTCAGCTACTGTATCTATCACATTATGCTTCATGTAGTGTATCTATCACGTGCTTACTTTGTGTATCAATCACACACGTTTACTTTGTGTATCAATCACACACTCGCTTTGTGTATCAATCACACACTTTCTCTTTATACATCTATCACACTATGCTCATCTTGCGTATCCATCACACTTTGCTTCATACAGTGTATCCATCACGCTTTGCTTCATATAGTGCATCCATCACACTCGCTTCGCTTTGTGTATCTACCACACACGTTCACCTTTTGTATCTATCACATGCTCCCTTTGTGTATCCATCACACACATTCGTTTACGTATTCGCTTAGTGTATCAATCACACTTTATTCATATAGTGTATCCATCACACTCTCTTCACTTTGGTGTATCCATCACACATGTTTTTCCACTTAGCGTATCCATCACACTTTGTTCACTTTTGTGTATCTAACGCACATGTTCGTGAGAATTGCATAATTCTCTTACATCCTTTCTACGTGAGATGTAGTTTGGTTCATGACTACTTGCTTGCATAGCATTCGCTTAAAATGTTGCATTTATTTTGCATAATTGCTTCATTACAGCATCCTTTGCATGATCATAAGTTATGCACTTGCATTGTGCGTCACTTTGCATCTTGCCCCTGAACTACGCTGGTTTGATTCCTTGCAAAGGGATACGTAGGCAGCCTGCGGGCACAACCATTTATCTATATATATTTTGTTTGTTTCTCCAAAGTCTTCGGCCCTGTCAAAAATGGATCGTCACGAGGCTTTGACATTCACTCCCGTCATTGTTATGACTTTCGAGTTCTGTCAAAGAGGGGCAACTGTAGACACCCCATTTTTGACCGCCCTCAAGACTTGGGCATTACTGATGGTTTGCTCGGTGTTGAGAGATGTGCAGGCCAAAGATTCAATTCCTTCGGCAAGGAGAGAGGCAAACCCTTCAAAACACTTTGTTTAGGGGTTTGGAGTTGAAGAAAAGAGGAGAGGAGGGGAGAAAATAGGTTGGAGAAGAAGTTCGCCATGAATCCGGGTAGAAGAAAGTCGAGCGGCCCTCGCTGAATTAGGCTTATTCAATTGCATACTTGGATTTAAGTTATGACGCCATAACCATTGGAAAGAAGACTTCTAGGGCTTCATTTTGCACTCAAGAATCTCCCAAAGCCAAGTCCGGGTGGAGGAGATATGATTGGTTGAAGCTGGGCATCATCCCGTTTGGATCGAGTCTGCGCAGCTTCACCAAAAAGGGCATAACTTTCTTCATAGGAGGAATTTTGATGCAAGGTTTGCGCCATTGGAAAGCTAACTTCCGGGGATTCAATTTGCATACCACCGGCCTTTTTTTGACCTAGGAATCACCTATCGGCACTCTATTTAGCCGACCGGCAGAAAATAGTGCCGACCGGCACTTTATTTTGGCCGATGATCAAATTTTCTGGCCGACCTGACCCCTTTGACCCTCCCAAGCCTGGTGCATGCCAGCTGTGCCAGCTGGGATGCACAGAACCAGCTCCACGTGCATATATATTGCTATTTTGCAACCATTCCACCCTTTTGACCCCTTTTTTCCCTCTAAGAGGTTGAACCCTTGGCCAAGCTTCTTGGAGAAGCTTAGCCAGCTGTATTAGCTTCCTCTAGAAGCCACAAACTCTTTGCACCCCTTGACCCTTTTCCTTTGCTTGGCTACTAAGTCTTAGACTTGGTCTTGGCCTATATAAGCAACCCTCCTCCTCCATTGTTTAGGGTTAGAGATTCTTAAGCAAAAAAACCAGAGATATAGATACATATCTAATATAGATACATATATCCCTCCATCTCTCACTATATCTCTCTCACTCAACCTCCAAACACCCTTATTCTTGGGCCATTCCTTCACCAACCCATAGCACAACACCACCACTTCCATTTCCAGAATTTGGGAGGTCATTTGCAGAGCTTAGGAGCACCAAAACTTGGTCCAAGAGGTGCTGGTTTGTTGGTCTACAAGGGTAAGCACACTTTTTCCCAAAACTAGCATTTTCTTGGTTCATATCTAAGCCATAGTTGCATGTATTTTTGAGCTTCCATGTAAACTACAAAGAGGCTTATTTTGAGCCCTTCTTCAACATTGAAGAAGGGCTCAACACTGTTTGGGACCTCCATGCATGACTAACTTCAATACCCTCTTTGGTCCCTATTTTTTTGCATGTTTCTTTAGCCTACCATGCTTCTATTTTTGGGCCTTTGACAGGCCTAAAAAGTGTCTTATTTTTCCCCCCTCTACATGTCTCATGAAGGGTCTTTGGCTGTTTAGTGCACCCTTTTGGTACTTCATGTTATACCCCTTTGTGGGCCTTAATCTTGCATTGCATTTTGAGCATGTTTTTATATTGATTTGGCGCTTGTCATCTACTGTGGGTAGTCATATTTTTTGTCCCTCATCAGTATTTTAGAAGGGTATTTTTCAGTTCGGTGCATTCTTAGCATACCTACCATGTGATGCCTTGTAATTGCCTTAATATGCCTTAGGTTGTTAGCCTTTGTTCGAGCATGTTTTAGGCTTAGATTTGTGAAGCTTTTGTGCTTATTTTGCCATGCTTTAGGTCTGTCTTAAGTTGTTTGAGTCGATCCTAGCATGCATTATATAGCCTCTTTGCATTTTGTGGCTTGTATGCTTCAAGTATGTGAATGTGTGAGCATTGTTGCATGCTTTGTTGATTTATTTAGTTGGTTTGGAACCTCCTATAACATGATTTCAGAGCTTACGTTGCATGCTATATGTCCATACTTAGCCTCTTTAAGTGTGCTTAAGAGTTGTCTTGTTTATGCTTAAGGTGTTGGACCATGATTGCATGCATGTGTGTGTGCATTTTGTGCCTTCATTTCCATGATTATGGCCGCTAATTTTGGCATGCTTGCGAGTTATCCATGTTAGTTTAAGTCCATCATTGCATGTTGTTGCATGTCATGTTTGTTTACATGTTTAGGTTGCGAGCCTAGCATACATTGCTCATTTGCATGTTCATGTTGCATACTTAGCCGCCATGCCTAGGTTGCATTTCATTGAGCATGCATCCCTTGCCTCTTGACCAATCATGATAGGGGTTGGGGCCCTTTGATTTGTTTTGTGCTTGCATTCCATTTGATATCAAAGTTGCTAACTTGGCTTTCGGGCCATCATGCATTGAAATGCGTGATTGATGGCCCGGGGGGCGAGGGCCATGCTCCCTTGAGTCCATTACATGATAGGGAGTGTGTCCATGCATACATTTGCCTAGAAATTCTATGCCTTACCTTTGTTGATATTCATTCTTTGTCAAAACTGTCTTCTGCAGCAATTTTGTGCCGACCGGCAGTATAGAGTGCCGACCGGCAATGTATTTATTGCCGATAGCTTCATTTCCAGCCGGTGGACTTTATACACGGCCGGTGGACATTCTATCCAGCCGGTGATGATCTTTAGGATTCTGGGAGCCTATTCCAGGACTTTTGCAATTTTCCAGAGAAGAAGGACAGTGAAACAGAGGCAACAGTGGCATGGTGCGGATTTCTGGGCAAGTCGGACTAAAGCATACATCATTCGCGCATCCCAAGGCAGAGGCTGTGGCCATCTCTTCTTTGTATTTAATTTAATTAGATTAGAGGTCTTGTAATAATTTATTCGTTTATTTTTCTTGGACTGTATTATTATTTTGGTCCCTCCGAGCGAGGGCGAATCTGTGATAAGTGTGTGTGAGTGGTGTGCATGTCTTCCAACCCCCACTTCTTTCTTCCCTTTTATTTACCTGCTTATGATGGTAGATTAGGGCATATTTAATTTAGCATACCTTATGATAGCATGCGTGCATCCATACATTTGTCTAACATGCACTGGGCTCGGTACATCATACAAACTGCATTGTATTTCAATTCCAAATTGAATACGTGATAGTTGTAGCATTTCACATGCCATGTCTAGGATAGTCGAGCCTGCCTAGATTACATCTTTGCATGTGTTGCATTAGCCACCTAACATGAACTAGGATCATGCATATGATTACTAACTAGTTTATGTTTTGGCTTGGAGTACTAGCTGAGCTTTTATGCTTTAGCATATCGCATGCGTGTGAATGTTGCCATAATAGCATGATTACCATGAGGCTAGCTGCTTATGTGATATAACTGCTTGAATGCCTGTGGGTGGAGGTTGGATTGCTTGAGTTGGAATAACTTGTTGAAATCCGTATTTTAGCCTACTTACGAGTAGCAATTTCAAACTGTTTTCAAAACGAACGGATATGCAATGTTTATTTCCAAATTAGGCAATCTAGTCTATACTTGTTTGCTGCGTGCATAACATAGTAATTCTAGGTTAATAATTGGAACAAGAGCATGTAATGTTTTCAAAAACGGATATCACGGTTAGTAGAGGCGGTCTTGACCGGCGAAAGGTGCTCATAGTGACCTTCCCGATCGTACCCAAGCTCGAGCCAAGACAACTTTGGTGATAGCGGACCGTGGCCTTGACCGAGTCAGGGTTTCCTAAATTTCCCATTTTAAAATATTTAGGTTGCGACTCTGTAATCTGGCAAAGCAGTCCATGTTTGGCACTACTTTTCAAAAATCTGTTTTCCTTCAAAACGATTTGCCGGATTTGGACTCTTTGGTTCAGGTTTAGAACCGTGACACATAAGGGAGTCCGAACTGTTAGATGGAAGCCCACGGGCACGTCTACAGTGTCATGCACCGAAGATGCTCTGAATTCGGAGACTTGGCTTGGACAATCGTGATATCCACGATGGGCACTCCGAATCCGGAGGCTTTGAACTGAATTGCGCGATAAGGAAATAGGAAACTTTGTATTGCAAAAGTGAAATATGTACATAGTGAACCATTCAGAACTAGTATCATTCCCCACAGGTTGGGTTTAATGATAAAATTTACGCAAGTGCGTTGAATTCCAAGGCTGTGGCAGACTCCTTCCAGACATGTCTTTGAGCCAATATGCCCCTACTCCCACAACCGAATCGACCTGATAGGGGCCGTCCCAGTTACAACCCAATTTCCCATCAGCCAGTTTCCTGGCAGCTGGGAGTACTTTCTTTAGGACCAACTCTCCTGGCGTGTAGCGGCTCAGCTGAACACGTTGATTATACGACTTAGCAAGCTGCTGCTGATACCGTGCCATGGATGCAAGGGCACAGTCTCTTCATTCTTCAATCAAAATCAAATCCAAGGCCAGCGTTATGTCGTTTTGGCCCATATCAAAAACTTTCGATTTCAAGGTTGGGAGGCCGATCTCCAGGGGTATGATTGCCTAGGTTCCAAAGTATAAAGAAAATGGCGTTTCCCTAGCGGATCGCCTCGGCGTAGTTCGATGAGTGGGTAAGCCGGCGTGGAAAAGTAAGGCCGGATACCATACTTGCTGCACAGCTCTCGGTAGACGCCACAATCAAACTGGGTGCCATTGTCCGAGATAAGTGCCCTTGGGATGCCAAATCGTGTTATGATATTTCTCCATACAAAGCACTTAACATCAGCATCTCAAATGTGCGTCAATGCCTCCGATTCAACCCAATTTGTGAAGTAATCTGTTGCGACAATCACATATCGTTTGTTCCCTGGGGCCCTTGGCAATGGTCCGACGATATCAAGTCCCCATTGGGCGAACGGCCAGGGACTGGTAATAGAGCTCAACTCTTCGGCAGGCAGATGGGTTAAGGGAGAGAACTTCTGGCATTGTTCACATTTTTTCACATAACATTCAGTATCAGCTCTCATTGTCAGCCAATAATACCCTTGTGTTACAACTCGATGAGCCAAAGAGCGCCCGCTAGAATGTGCGCCACAACTGCTTTCATGTATTTCAGTCAGAAGCTCTTCGACTTTGTCCGGATGCACGCATTCCAGGTATGGACCAGAAAGGGATTTTTTATAAAGCTTTCCTTGCGAATCCAAGTAGCATTGCAGGGCTTTGTTTCGCAGCTTGTGCGCTTCTTTCTTGTCCACTAGGAGCTGTTCGGAAGACAGGAATGCAACAATGGGGTCCATCCAACTTGGTCTTGACTCTATGACATTGACCTGGACTTCCTCCGAAGGGCCAATGCTCGGCTCCGGGATGAAACCCACTTCGATGGTCCGTTTAATCTCTGAATTAATGGCTAAGGCTAGGCAAGCCAAGGCATCTGCATGTGTGTTCTGATCTCGTGTTATTTGATTCAATTCATGATGGTCAAATTTTGCCAGCAAGGAGTTAGCCGTTTTCATGTAAGCCGCCATACAGTCATTTTTGGCTGCATACTCCCCCTTTAGCTGATTGATCACCAGTTTTGAATCAAAAAATACAAGCAAAATGCCGAGCACCCAGAAGATGTGCATTCCGCAAATCGGTTAGAAGGGTTTCGTATTTGGCTTCGTTATTTGATGCATCGAAGCTGAGTTTGACAGTCTGCTCAATCATTGCGCTGTCGGGAGCCATGATTACTACTCCGGCTCCACTGCCCCGTTATTTGGATGATCCATCACAGTACAACTACCAAATGTCCCTAACATAAATCCTCTAGTTCAACTGAGGTCGAATTTTAACAAACTTGAAGTCGGCAAGACCCCCAGTGAATTCGGCCACAAAGTCGGCAAGTACTTGTCCCTTGATTGAGGTTCTAGGCAGAAACTAAATATCGTACTGGCCGAGTTCAAGAGCCTACTTTGAAACGCGCCCTGATGCTTCTGCACTATGGAGTATCGACCGGAGAGGGTGGTCCGTTAGTACCCCGATGGTATGCTCTTGAAAATAATGCATCAGCTTTCTTGCTGCCATGACGAAGGCCAGAATGAGTTTTTTCAATGGAAGGTAGCGTGTTTTGGCATCAACCATTGCCTTGCTTACATAATACACTGGCTGCTGCTCCCTCAGCTCTTCCTTTATCAGTACGGCGTTAACGGCCCGGTCGAAAATTGCCAGATACAGAATGAACGGGTCACCTGCCGAAGGTGTTGTCAAGAGTGGAACGGATCGGAGATAGGACTTGAGGCCGTTGAAAGTAGCTTCGCACTCGGCAGTCCATTCAAAAGCTTTGCCCTAACGTGTGTATGAAAGAATTGTCAGTAGCGATCTGTGGACCAACTGATGAACTTGTTGAGTGCGGCAGCCATCCCCATTAACTTTTGAACCTCTTTCACTGAACGAGGGGAGCCAAGCTCTAAGATTTCTGTGATTTGCCTCAGGTTAGCTTCGATTCCTCGGTGGTTAACAACGTAACCCAAGAATTTGCCAGAGCCGATCCCAAACGCACATTTGGAAGCATTCAGCTTCATTTTGTATTTGCGTAAAATGCTGAATTTCTCATTGAGATCGGCTAGATGAGTTTGCTCTTCTTTGGACTTCACCACCATATCGTCAATGTACACGTCCATAGTGTGACCGAGTTGCTCCTTGAACATGGCAGTGACCAGTCTTTGGTAAGTTGCCCCTGCATTCTTCAGCCCAAAAGGCATAACCTTATAGTAATAAGTTCCTCTTGGGGTCAGGAATGCAGTTGTCTTGGTCCTCCGGATGCAAGGCAATTTGATGGTACCCTCTGTAAGCATCGAAGAAGCTTGTACGCTGATGGCGTGCCATCGCATCCACAAGTTGGTCTATTCTGGGAAGGGGAAAACAATCCTTGGGGCAGGCTTTGTTTAGGTTCATGAAATAAATGCAGACTCACCAAGTCCCATTTTTCTTCTTCACAGCCATAGTATTCAAGAGCCATGTAGGGTAGGTCATATCCCTGATTGCTCTGGCATCAAGCAACCGGTCAACCTCTTCTACAACAGCGGCAGTGTGCTCTGCGGCTGACTGCCGGTTTTTCTGAATAATCGGCTTGCATTTAGGGTTAACATTTAAACGGTGCTATGAAACAGATGGATCTACGCCCGGCATCTAATATGGAGTACATGCAAATACATCAAAGTTGCTGAGTAGGAAGGAAATTAGCTGCTGTCTATCGGCTTGATTCAAGGAGACGCCGACCATGAAGAACCTATCTGGGTTTCCGTCGATTTCAACTCGATCTAGGGCTTCCGTGGCCTTTTCACTTGGGAGCCGCCCAACATCATCGAGGCTCTCCCAATCTGGCACCTCAATAGAATTCACTTGCAACTCTGTTGGCGTCTTTTCAGCAAAGAGATAACATGCTTGTGCCAATTTCTGGGAGCCACGAATTTGCTCAATACCGCATTCTGTCGGGAAGCATAGCAGCTGATGATAGGTGCTTGGCATGGCCTACATAGTATGCAACCAAGTTTGCCCCATGATGAGATTATACGGTGATGACAGCTTGACAACCAAGAATTCCACATCCACTGTTCAGGAGCCCGCTCGAACGAGTAGTGTGATTTTTCCCAATGGGTATTCTGGATTGGCGTTGAAACTGAATAGTGGATAAGGAGCCGGAAAAAGATCCGATTCAGAGAGGCCGAGTTTGGTGAATGTCTTGTAATACATAACTTCCGATGTGCTCCCCGGATTAATGAGTATGCGCTCAACAGTGAATCGGTTTACACGTAACTCGATTACTAAGGGATCAATGTATGGAAGTGTGACTCCGGCCAAATCTGAATCATCAAAAGCGATGCTCGCAACTTCATAGGGCTGTTTAACCGGGTTGAGTTGATTTTCAGGGTCGGGATTCAACTGAATCGTATACACCGCGGATAACATTGGCAGGCTGTATATCATGTGGATCATGCCGAGTGGAGGTGAATCCTATCTTACGGCTATTTCTTTGGTTGAGTTACCTTTTCGGATGTACTGTTGCAGCCAACCATCTTGTACCAATTCTTCCAGATGATCCTTCAATGCATAATAACTCTCAGTATCATGGCCATGATCCTTGTGATACTCGCACCGCCTATCCCATCTTCTCGTGTCGGGAGGTCCCACCATTTTGAAAGGCCATTTGAAGAATGGAAGGTGTTGGACTTTGGACATAACTACATTGATCGGCTCTGACAACTCCGTATATTTCTTGTCGGCACGCCTTGTGCGCCTGCTATTGACTTGCAGTTGTTCATTTGTTCGGTGGGAGTATTGGTCGCTTGATCGGCAAGAATCCCGTCTCTTGTCTTGTTTAGCCCGATACCGTAGTTTAGTGCTCTGAGGTGGTACAGAATTTAACGGCTGAGCAATTTCAGAGAGGGCCGTCTTGTTGGCCAGGTTTCCGGCTTTAACCCGTAGGGCATCGTTTTCTACCTTGCAGCATTCCTCAACTTTCTTCATCAACGACCAGACTATTTTTGGGGGTCTTCTAGTCAAGGAACTACGGAGAGCACTATCAGGATGCAAACCCATTTTAAAGGCGGTAATGGCCATGGAGTCGTTGCAAGCATCATCGACAAGATTGAAGCATTCCCAATAGCGCGCCGAATACGCTCGTAGAGTTTCTCTCGGCTGGATCTGCATTACCCAGAGAGAGTCGGCTTACTTCGGCAGGACCTCGTTGGTGATAAATCTTGCCCTGAAGGATTTCTGTAGTTGATGGAAACTCTTAATCGACGTCGGCTCCAATTCATAATACCATCTGACGGCCAATGGCCCCAAACTGCTCAGAAATATTCTGTACATGAGAGTCTTATCGTCTGCATGCAGCGTCATGGCTTGCTTATATTGACAGATATGATCAGTGGGGTCCGATTTCCCATCGTACAAGGTGAACAACGGGGCTTTGAACTTCTTGCATAGTACTGCCTTTGCGATCTGTCGCATAAATGGATCGTGCTGGTCCTCTTCGTCTGAACTATGTCATCTTCGTTTATGCCTTATACGTGGACTATCTTCAGGGGAATTGGTAGTTTCGAGTTGTCCCTTCTTCTTAGGCTCCGGGGATAATGAGTCGGAGTCGCTGTCAGTGTCTTGTTGTCGGGCTCGGGGTCGTCGACCACCTGCCCTCAGAGGTCGTTCCGGATCTTGGCGTACAGCTTGTTTGGACTTCGCCACTTCCAAGGCCAAATCCTGATGGAGACGTTCGTTCTCAGCGATCATGTTCTCTAACCTCTACTCGTTTTGCTTTGCTTGTTCCATGATCGCTTGCATTGTCTCATGAGCTGAAGTCGAGGGTGAGTCAAAGTTCAAGGCGCGTCTTGCGGCAATAGTCTCCGGTCTAAGCATGTTTGTTGGAGTGAGGTCGTCTCTCTATGTGGTCTCGTCAGTGACTATCGAAGGGTCTTTCGTTACGCCCGCCATGGATGTATTTGAGTATTCCCACAGACAGCGCCAATTGTGGGGAAATGGTTTGGAAATACTCTTTAATCCACTGGGACGCTCGAGATCCTCAACTGATGACCTGGACGACCTGAAAAGAAACAAACACTCCGGTCGGGGGTGCCGGAATTAGCACTCTGACGGTTAAGTCAGTGTATACTCTCTTAGTTACTCGTATCTTAAGTCAAGCATACTAATTCTCACATACCTCTTTCTAACTGACGTTCTTCTATTTATATCTTTTATTTCCTAGGCCTTGGGGTTGGGCCCACTTTTGATTCGCCGTATAACTATTTATTCGACTCCTTTTGCTACAAATCGCTTTCCACTCGGCCCCTTAATCAACTGGCTATTTGGCCGAATGGGGCCAAATGCGATGTATATATTTCGACTCTCCTAGTCCAATTATTTGGCCTATTTACGTCTCTCATTATTCGGCCCCCACACTAACTAATTACAAAACAAAAAAAAAACGAAATTGAATAACTAGTTAACTAACTAATTAGTTACAACACTTTACAAAATTAATTAGCTACAACTAATTAATTACAACGAATAGCTAAGCTAAGTATTTAAACTAAACAGGCTCGATACGCGAAGAATGCTCATGCACATGCTCGGTTTCTACTCGAAAAGCCACTGTTTTGCTTTCGGAGAGCCTCTGTTGCACAATAGAACACATGCACTGTTGCCCACTTCCAGAATAACGCTGCTCTGCCTTACAAACATGCTACTGAAATTTGCAACAGTGGTGCCGACCATCAAAGGTGGGCTACCGACCACCTGCTGGCCACTACTACAGGGTTCACCTTGCTGCAACAGAGAAGAAATAGAGCAATGTACAGGGTATTTCAAGGGTTTGTTTGCACAAATCACCCCTCATTTTCATGAACAAATCCAAGGAGTAGTGAGCATAAGCCACAAACCACCAACTCGAGAAATTTCATTACATGATGGCTTGTGAACCAAAGCGTGCAAGTTCAATAAATGTAACAAAATGAGACACAAAGAACCACCTCCCTATCATGAAAGATCAAGGGAAGTGATGACCTTGGAGATTTTAAATCATTTCATCACTAGTAAGTATGAAATGGCCCAAGTTCCATGTGTTCAATTAATGTCCGATTGAACACAACCAAATTATTATCTTTCACCATTTTATTCCCAATTTTAATTACTCCATTTTAAATTACCAATCATTCTTTAATCAATTGAGTCCAATGGTAAGTTTAAGTCCTCTAATGAAAGAGGGCTCAAACCAAGAGTTGTCTAAGGTATGAAAGAGATATCATACCGTTGGTAATGAACCCCTAAAAGGAATTAAACCATTAATCATGACAACCTCAATCTCATGCTTTAAACAAACAAATAGTTTGAACCACTTTCAAAGCAAAACAAAAAGGCAAGAAAGGAGGGAGGTTGCAGAGATTATTAGTGCTGAAAATGAGTGAGAAAAGCATAAATAAATACTACTCAAATAAGATGGTGTCTAAGGCCTAGAACACTAAACTCATGAGGACTATTATACTACAAGCATGCCAAACAAAGCTCAAATGCAACCAACAGCCCAAAATAGTGCTAAAATAGTCTAAAACAAGTCCTAAAACATGCTGGAATTAAGCTAACAAAAGCTAGATTAATATGCTAAAACATGGCACAACCTAAGCTAGTATGCAAGACACAAGGAGGGGAGGCTAACCCCTCAAATTTGGACTTCAAAACATAATTTTGGCTACTGAAAAAGCTCTGAAAATTAATGTTTGAAAGCTCAGAAATATATAATGCAGAGTGGGAAACACAAGGGCAAAGGCCTCCAAAACAATGTACAAAAAAGGATGGAACACCCCTTACCCTTTAATGGCCTTAGAACTGAAGCTTCAGCCCAAAAATACTAAAGTTTTACAGACCAAAATCAGTTAGAAAATAGCAAGTACAATAGTAGAAAAAGCAATTAAAGGGACAAAGCCTTATACCTCTTGTAGAGAAGAAGTAATTTAAGCAAAAAACCAAGACAACACACCCTTTAAGAGCTCAAACCAAGCTCAAAAGTAGCTCAGCTCAAAGATGAGAAGGTTTGGTTAAGGGTGTATAGGCAAAGGTTGAGGGTTTGTAGGCAAAAGTGTAAAGATTTGCTAGAGAGAGGAAAAATTTTGATCTCAAAATTTTCTAACCTCAAACATAAGAGAGGGGTCTCTTATATATAGAAAACATGAATTCCCTAAAAGGATATCCAGCCCTACACGTAGGTACAGATGGATGCATCTGTGCAAACAACTGGTACAGCTGTTACAAAATATCTACAAAAGAAACTAGTAGCCGGCTGATCGCCCATCACTGGTGGCCAACAAGCCACATCAGTGGCTGGCAGTACAAAAGTGATGGCCGACAGCCTCAAAAGGTGGCCGGTAGGCCACCAAAAGCTGTAGGCTTGAAGAACCAAGGCCTGGTCCAAGAATGAGGCAACAGAGGTATAGGGTTTAAAAGGCTCAAAGTTGTGGCATTTTGCTGAGGACTTCGAGCACTTGGCGAGCATATAAACTCATCATCGAGTGTGCTTGCAATGGTGTCCAAGTCGTAAGGGCCGTCAAAAATGGGTGTCTACAGCACTAAAATATAAGTTGAAATTAGGGATCATTATGTTTTATCAAAAGATGATAATGTAAATATAATATTTATTTGGCCATAATGGGAATATGAGGAAATTGGTGCAAATTGGTTCAAGAAACCACATGGCTGTACAATGCTACATAGTGCAACATAGTGCTACACAGTACTGCATAGTAAGGGTCCTCTCACCTAAAAATAAGTGAGTTGCATGGTAATGAAATCACAAGAATAACAACGAGGGGAATTTGAGAGAGGAAGCCGAAATCAGAAGTAAGAGTAAAGGATCAAGTTTGAGATGAGTTATATTATATTTTGAGCTACCATAAATTGTTTTATGTAAATCTATTTTACGAATCATATTAGTTTTTAAAAGTATATTATTTGTTAAATGAACCCTATTTTCTTGAAAACAAAAAAAAAATACTCATGGATATAACTGTTTATTAATTGTGTCTTGCAAAATTTTTCACGAAGGTCCTATAGCTTGGGGGACTTAAATAACCATTGGCCCTCTGTATTGTCACTTTAAGTAACCTTCTGTTGTTATGGATCCACTAACCCTCTGAATTCTGGTGTGGAGCAAAGTGTTGTATGGAGCTAAGTGCTACACTATTGTGAAAGTCACCTCTAGAATTCGTACGAGCCATTTCTTGAATCCATACATCTGTTATGTTCTCTAGTACAAAGCAAAGTGATGTGCGAGGCTAAATGTTACACTATTGTGGGAGCCACCTCTAGAATTCGTACAAGTGACCTCTTGAATCCATACATCTATTATGTTCTGTTTTGTTCTGCTATGGAGCAAAGTGTTGTGTAGAGCTAAGTGCTACACTGCTGTCAGAGCCACTTTTGGAATTTGTACGAGCCACCTCTTGAATCCATACATTTATTCTGTTGTGTACCGTAGTTATGATTATTTGCTTATATGATTTCCGCATTATGGTTATGTTATGTAAAATGATTTATGTATTTTTGTTATCGAACAAATCTCTGTTTAGCCAAATAATATCCACGGTGATTTTTATACCCTTATGCTCTCAATATAATATTTCTCACTCTGACATGTGCTTATAGTTGTTAACCACTTATAGGTGACATGTCAAGACCACTGCGTGAGATAGGCACAAGGCACTTTGTAGTCATAGTTCAACTCTAGCAATGTAAATATATAGAAACTCCAATGTATAGGTTTTGAATTAAATAAGTTTTGGGTACCCTTTTATTTTATTTCGCTATACTATTAATTTGTTATGCCTTCAGTTATTGTCTTGTTGCGATGCCGAATCTCTGGATACCGAGATTGGGTCGTGACAGGTTCTCTACTCTCCATCTCCCTTTCTCTTTCTAAAAATCAAATGCTCCTGCAATTGTTGTTTCAAAATCAACCACAATGTTGCAATTGTAGTTGGATCTAGGTTTTTCACAAAGAAACTTCCTCAACACCACCACCAATTCTGATGATCCCAACATTTAAAAAGATGTCTAGTGTCATCTCCGGTGTCTTTGACACCTCCGAAGCCAACTTGTCCCCTAACGAAGATGTTCATCACCTCAATTCACTTGTCTCCAGATTGCAAAGTCTCAAAAGAAAGGTATATATATTGTATTGTATCCCCACCAAACCATAACCTCCTTTTGCTTGTTTGCTCTAATAATTACTCCTTTTGGGGAACTAGATTTAGATTGTGTAATTTTTTTAGACATTGAAACAAATGAAACTATAAGACAATTCAACATTGAATTTCAAGTTGATTCGCATTAGGTTTTCGATTTCAATTGTGGTTTGGAGATCGCATTTTTGTAATTTTGTTGAGATTTTGTTTTTGAAACTTTATTCGAGTTGATTTCTGATCATGGAGTCAATTTCGAGTTGATTTGCAATAGAGGTGTTCATTGTTCATTGATTTCGAGTTGATTTGGCTAGGGAAAATCACAGGGGGAAGTGTGTGATTTGGCCAAAGAAAATCAACATGATAAGCGAAAAAAAATCAAATTTCTCTGGCTATCACACAGAGAAATTTATCCTAGCCTTTCAAAATGTTCACTGTAAAGGCAAAAAAAAATCCCTTGACAGAGAAAATCAACATGTCAAAGCAAATTGCACATCAATTTTGAGAAAATCAACCAGTTTGAAGAAGAAGAAGCTCAAAAGAGGAGTAATAGCTAAATTTCAGAGAAATCAATAGGCACAAGGGGAATTCCAAAGAAATTCCATATCTCAAGGAGATATCTTAATGCCAGAGAAATTGCATAAAAAATCAACATGCTAGAAAATTTTCATTTTTACAATTTCTCTAACTATCGCACACAAATCTGGGAGTCTAATGTGATCAAAGAAATTTTAAATGCCAAAGAAAATTTCATGCGCACACACACACAACTAGCTTGAAAAAGAAGTTTAAAAGATGAGTAGTATGTAAATCCCAAAGAAAATCAACGGGCACAAGGGGAATTCTAGAGAATTTTCATAACTCAAAGGGATATACCAGAGAAATTGCAAAGAAAATCAACATACCAGAGAAATTTTATTTTTACAAATTTCTCTGGTTATCACATACAAATCTAGCCAAAGGTTTTAAGCAAACAAAATTAACTTATCAAGAGATAGAGCTTTCACAAATTTATTTAAAATAATAGAAAAATTAACTTATCAAAACATAGAGAAAATTTCAAAATGTAGAGAAAATCAGAGAATTTAAGCAAACCAAAGAAATTTCGATCTAGAGAAATTTCAAAATACAGAGAAACATGTCACACACTGACTCATTAGGGATGCGAGTTCTACACCAGGCACTTTGCAAGCACATTAGTTTGTGAGCAGCAAGACAAGCAGGGTAGATCCCTATCGCATCTCCTGGGTTGGTCCGTGGGCATAATTCACGGGGGTACGCTATACCACTCGTGGAGTCGGCTTCTCGGAAGGATGACAAGTGTCCAGTTCGTGACAAGACTCTTCAACTTGCCTCTGTCCGGGTCCTTTTCATCTTCGTAGTAGGGCTTTAAGTAGCTTACGTGGAAGACTGGGTGAAGTTTGAGATGTGGGGATAATTCAAGCTTATAGGTAACCTTACCCACCTTCTTAATTATTGGAAATGGCCCATCATATCGGCGTATAAGCCCTTTATGTAGCCCTTGGGTGAACTTGTTTTGGCTAGACGAGATTTTTACTGTTACCAAGTCTCCAACATTAAACTCTCGGTGGCGCCTCTTTTCATATGCCACTTTTTCATCTTCTTGGTTGCCTTGTTGAGGTAAGACCGTGCCACAGCTACCTGTTCATTCCATGTCTTCGCAACCTTGTAAGCCGATGGACTCCTTGTTGAGCTGGTCACCAAAGACTGTAGAGTAAGTGGTTATTACCCTGTGGCTAGCTCAAATGGACTTCGGTTAGTCCCCTCACTCCATTGCAAATTGTAGGAGAGTTGGGCTATATATCAAGTAACTTGACCCAATCATGCTGGTTGGCACTTACAAAATGCCTCAAATATAGTTCCAACAATGCATTCACCCTCTCGGTTTGTCCATCCATTTTGGGGGTGGAAGCTAGTAGAGAAATTTAGGGCTGATCCCATTAGCTTGAATAACTTCATCCAAAACTTGTCTGTGAATCGTGAATCTCGGTCACTGATAATAGACTGTAACAAGCCCCAATACTTCACCACTGAAATTATTTCTTTGTGTTTTGAAATTTCTCTAGATCGAAATTTCTTTGAAAAAAATATTGAGGGACCCCAATTACTATGAAAATATTGCATGTCATTTATCCTATAAAATCTTAATATCAAAAACCTTAAGAAAAATTACCCTTAAATATAATCAAAGATCTTTTGAATTATAACCAAAATAATAATCATAATAAGTCATAACTAAGTCATAATTAAACACCACAAAAATCATAATTGAGACATATGATACATACTCCAAAATAAGGTGTGTATTATAAAATTTCCGGTAGATAATCACATAATTTTCTTTCTTCTCCTTTTTTTTTTATTTTGATATAAAAATTGTTAATTAGTCGGGGTGTGAATTGAATTGATCAGATTTGTTGCCTCAATTTCATTTATTTTTTTTATTTTTAGGTTTTTTTATTTTTTTAGAATCATGAAACACTATTATTATAACTCATAATAAACGAAGTCCTGAAATCAAATTTAAAATGATATACATTGTTTTACTATCTAGTGCAAGTTGGGTGTAACCTGATCTATATGTACCCATGTTGGACAAAAAATAAATAAATAAATAAAATAATCTATATGTACGCGGAGTCATTATTTAGTATTTTCGAAATATGAACATGTGGTGCTCCATAAGGTTTTAATTAGTGAAGAGACACAAAGGTCCACAATTTATTAGGAATGGCAACGGGGCGGGGCGGGGCCGGGGATCACCCTCCCCGTCCCCGATCCCCGATGGCCAAAACTTCCCCGTCCCCGGCCCCGATCCCCGACGGGGAACCAATCACAGTCCCCATCCCCGTCCCCAACGGGGATCGGGTTTCCCCGACCCCGAAATTCCCCGATCCTCATCAACAACAAATCAAAAAACAACATCACCACCACAAATAGTTCAAAAAAAAAAAAAAATTGCATACACAAACAGATCAGTTACAGATCAACAGATCTGTATTCGTTCAAAAAAAAAATAAAAATAAAAAATATTATACATACAAATCTGTTACAAATCTGTTACATCTGAAATACCATTAACCAGATCTGTGTCGGTGGAGGACGATCGGCGGAGGAGGACGACGGAGGAGGCGATCGGCGTCGCGGAGAGGTACGAGAGTGAGAGTAGAAGAGAGAGAGAGAGAGATCGGCGTGAGATCGGAGGGAGTGTGACAGATCGGCGTGAGGCAGTCGGACGGAGACAGACATGGAGGTCGGGGTGAGGCACTGAGGTCGGAAGGAGGGATGGAGATCGGAGGGAGGTATATCGGAGGGAGGCGAGGGTTAGAGAGAGAGGGAGGCGAGGGTTTCTGAGTCAGTGAGGTAGAGAGAGTTTAGAGAGTTTAGAGAGTTGAGAGAGACGGTGTAGAGGAGAGAAATAAAATCTGAGACTGACTTGAGAGACCCAGTTTATATATATATATATATATAAGGGTAAAATTGTAATTTAACGTCGGGGAAAAATCGGGCCGGGGATCGGGGACGGGGCCGGGCCGGCCGAGGCTGGGACACTAATCCCGTCCCGGCCCAAATCGATCGATTCAATTTTAAATACCATCCCGCCCCATGGGGTATTTTCGGGAAAACCCGCTCAATTCGGGGTCGGGGAGTCGGGTCACCATCGGGCCGGTTTCAAATTGCCATCCCTACAATTTATGTTGGGGATGAGGGAACAACATGAGACTAAATAATTAGTGATTGATTTAGAGTATGGACATGTAGTGCTCCAGAAGTATTAAATAATTTCTCATGTACCCGCCCAGTGGTTCTATTTATTTAGGCGGTGATGTAATTTTACGATACATCTACCATTCAATTAACTTCAACTGCATAATCAACTTTGTTTACTTTATTTTTAGGGTTATGATATTAACAAATAAAAAAAAAAAAAAGACTAGAAGAGTAATATATTTTGAAGTCAATAATAATTATTTTTTCTGTCCTAATCTATCACTCAAAAGTCTTAATATCTAGAATTTTTTCTAATAATTTGACAATTGTTTCTCTTTTTCAATCAATAATTTAAATGTCACTTGGACATTAATCATCTATCTATAATATATATATATATATATCAAGAAAAACAAGTTTTTAATTTCAAGAGCTCTAGGGTCTAACCTGATCTATATGTACCCATGTTGGACAAAAAAATTAAAAAATTAAAAAATAAAAAATATATATATATGTACACGTGCAGTGGTTCTATTTATTTAGGCGATTTAATGATATATCTACCATTCAATCAATTTCGGCTGCACACAAATCAGTTTTCTTTATTTTATTTTTAAGGTTATGATATTACAAGATAAAAAATGACTAGAAGAGTATTATATTGTGAAGTCAATAATAATTATTTTTTCTTTGTGCTAATCTATCAATCAAAACTTTTAATATCTATAAATTTTTCTAATAATTTGACTATTGTTCCTCTTTTTCAATCAATAATTTAAATGTCACTTGGACATTAATTATCTATCTATACTATACATTAAGAAAAATAAGTTTTCAATTTTAAGAGCTCTAGGAGTTTCAAAACTCCAATCCAATTATGTTGACTTTTGGTTTTTTTTTTTTTTTTAAATAATCATTGGCTACTAAAAATTGAAATTTAAAATTGTAGTCAATAAAGAATTTATTGAATTCACCTATCATTTAGGGATTTAAATTTTAAAATACACATGATTTAAGGAATTATTTTCCATAACACTACAAGAAAATTAGGTTTTAGCAGCGTTTTTTATTGCAGCAGCCTAAAAAATGCTGCTATAGATGGGCTATTGTAGCAGTTATTGACCGCAACTAAAAATTAAATTTTTAGTAACATTTTTTACCTAAAACGCTGCAATATATTTTGTAATAGTGACGGTTCGCACACAACCGTTACTAAAAAGCCAATCAAAATAGAGGCCCGCCAAATCAAACTCACATTTCGCGCGAAATCAGTTTTTTTTTGGGGGGGAGTAGATAAAATATCAGAATTTCAGTCCAAAAAAAAAGAGGAAAACCGTTCAACTCACAATTTGTGCCCTAGTCCACCACCCCTCTTTGGCGAAGTATCAGAATTCATCCTCCCCTGCGGCGACGTATCGGCGTTCATCCTTCCCCGCAGCATTCATCATCCTCCCACTGTGATTTCAAGGTCAGTTTGCTTGCTCTGTTTCTCTTTCTCTACCCCTTTCTTTCTTCTTGTCTCTCGGTTTATCTCTCTGTCATTCTCCCTTTCTTCTACTGTCTGTGTTATGTTTTTCCCATACTGTCTTCGGTCAAGTTTGGGTCAATGAAATTCATTGTTAATCTACTACTTGCCACTCCATTCAATGCTTCTAATATCTCCAAAACTTGTCTACTTTGAAGGATTTCATGAACATCTTGAATGATTTTGATTTGGAAAAATAATTTAGAAAATAGAAAAAAAAAAAAAAAATTGGTATTCTGATTTTTGATATTCTATGATTTTCATATTTTAACCAATATAATTAGTGAAGTGAATAGATTGTAGTTGATGCTACACAATAAAATTTCATGTTTGAGGATTCATTATGTATGCTACGTGTTTGATAAAATGCCACAATGCAGTAATAGTGCCTACATTTTTGTTTATTGGTTTGTTCTGTTTTTTAGTCTCTTTTTTTTTTCTTTCTTTTTTTTTTGTGTTGAGAAAATTGTTGTTTTGTTGGCTTAATAATGAACCAATATATTTAAGGTTTGATGGGTCCAACTTCTAGATACACACCCACACTCCACATCCAAACACAAGTCCATGTAACATAGGTATCTCCTAATGTACAAAAAATTAGGAGTGATAATGGTATAGGTACAAGATTTCAGGAAAAGCATGTCATGAGGATGAATTAGATGAGGATGTCTAGCTATTGAGTACAACTAGTTTGATTTTAATTTATTTATTCTCATGTTAATCTTTGAAACATTATTTGGTTTTGAATATAAATTTCAAATTTCTTAGTTTCATATATGTATGGTAACCCATGTTTTGCATTTTTTTGTACTTTTTTTGTTCGGATTTTTGTCCTGCTTTGAGGAAAAACTAGTTTCTAATGTCTATTTACTTGAGCAACAATTTTAGCCTCAATAACTCTTAAATAGGCATTTGAATGAAAATATGAAATTAAACTGTGTTTAAACTCAACCATTTATTAGCTGGTGCAAAAAGTGATAGCAAATATGAATCACACAAATTCCTATTTGCAGTAACTCTATTTAGAGATCTTATATTCCACTCGTCTTTATAATTCTTCTCTATCTCGTGTGTGAACTCTTAAATAGGCACTTGTCTAGTTGCCTCTGGGCATCTGCACCATAATGCTGGTGCTGTGCTTGCCTAACCTAAGATTTAGTGCTATGTTGCCGTTGCTAGCCGTTTACTTGACTGTTAAACGACCGTAACATGCACTGTTTTCTCTATTATATACATTTTCAGTTGTATAATTTTTTTAAATTATGTTTTACTGTCTTTTTTTCTTTTTTCTTTTTTAATGTTATTACATGTTCCTTTTTTCCTCCATTAGCCATTAAAGTTAATATAATTTTTTTTAATCCTTTGTCAAAATCTCAGATCTCCTAATCTTCCTAATACTAATGTTATATGAGTCTTCTATTTGTATATATATATATATATATATTAATTTTGTGTTGCTCCAACCCAAAGAAGGGCATTGATTTTTATGCTTTGAGTTTGAATGGCAGATTTTGGAAATCAGGGAAGCTGTTGAAGAAACTGCAGACTCCCAGGAATTAAGACAGATCCAGGCTCAGGTACAATGCCCTCTGGATGGGCTTTATTTTATAGTGATGTAAAATGTTTCAATCTCCTTATCTTGCTGGAATATTAGGCACCAGTTTTGAGTGTGCATTAGCTTCAGGCTGCAGAGTTCTAAGTTTGCATTGGTGCTTCTAGTCTGCTAGTAGCAGGTTTGTTGTGTTTCAGTTCTGGGCTGGTTTTCAAGGCACCAGTTCAGGTGCTGGTTTGTAAGGTAGAAGTCTGCTAGTGTGGATAAGGCTGCTGATTAGTTTAATGGTCATTCCTAGGATCAGTGTTCATTCTATTAATGCATTCATTCATAATCAAGTAAATTTTCTATTTCCTTTTTCTTTGGGCCTTGTAAAAATAAAATCTTCAAAATTAGCTAGAACTTATTTTAGGTTCTCATTTGTTCAAATCCTTCAAATCTTGATGGATAGTTGGGGTATGATGACTTATAAGTCGGAGGTTGGCTTCATATGGTGCAACATGAATATAATGTTTTCTCTTCTGACATATACTGTTAGTAGACCACATACTGTATAATCTCCAGCATTATAATGTAATCTCTCAACAAACTTTCAAATGAAAATACCAAGTGTAAAAGAAGTTCTTTGTATAGGATGTTCGAAGTGTTGTACCTCTACCTTGGTCATCTCCATATAGACCAACATTTGCCATCATTTGAATTGCAAAATGTTACCTATGATCTGCATTTAGTTTTTAAATGGTCATTACGTATTGTAATGGCTGTTAAATAATGAGATTTAGTGCTATGTTGCCGTTGCTAGCCGTTTACTTGACTGTTAAACTACCGTAACAGGCACTGTTTTCTCTATTATATACATTTTCAGTTGTATAATTTTTTTAAATTATGTTTTACTGTCTTTTTTTCTTTTTTCTTTTTTAATGTTATTACATGTTCCTTTTTTCCTCCATTAGCCATTAAAGTTAATATAATTTTTTATAATCCTTTGTCAAAATCTCAGATCTCCTAATCTTCCTAACACTAATGTTATATTAGTCTGCAGAGTTCTTAGCTTGTGGTTCAGGTTGCTGTTTCTTGGTTAAGTTGTTTCTTGGTTAATGCATGCCATTTTTCTTTCATGAAAAGTTGTTTCTTGGTTAATGCATGCCATTTTTCTTTGAATTCAATTTGTTTTTTTCTTTTTGCATATCCTCTTTAATCTTGTATAATTGGAAGCTTGTGCTCCAAAATAAAAAATAAAAAAACTCTGGTTATTTAGTATAATCACAATCAAAATAAACACTCTTGTTACAGAGAAATTTCAGCGTCACGAAAGTAATTTTTAAGTCATGAATGAGAACAAAATCTGTTTAGCCATATCTTATATGCATAATCTTTGTTTAAGAAACAATGATAGGGAAAAGGAATGAATTACCATAAAATAAAATAAAAAAACCAAGAATATTATGCATTGCACAGAATGAAGAGTATCACACTTTGGTTTGACCATCAGGCTGCAGAGTTCTTAGCTTGTGGTTCAGGTTGCTGGTTCTGTTTCCTTAGTTGTCTACTGCTGGTCTTCAAGGCACCAGTTCTGTTTCCTTAGTTGTCTACTGCTGGTTTCTTTGCTACTGTGGTGAACCTCTGCTGCTGCTGGATGGTGCTTAGTGGTGATTATTTGCTGCTGTATGCAATAGAGGTTTCTTTGCTACTGAGGTGAGTACTGGTTTGTTGAGTGCTGTCCTGATATGTTTAGTGGTGATCCTTGGTGCTGAAGAGTGCAATGTTGTATTGATGGCCTTTTGCTTTGGGGTGATAGAGTACTAATTGAGTACTGTTTTTGCTGATGAAATCTTAATGCAATAGAGGTTTTTGCTACTGTGGTGAATCTCTACTGCTGCTGCTGCTGTATGGCTTGCTTTGCTGCTGTCCTGTTTATGTTTAGCTGCTGTTTTTGTTTTATTTTATTTTTTTTTTCTGCATTTTGCTTTTGGCTTTGTTTTAGTCTGATGAAATAGAATGAGTGGCCAAACTTCTCTAAGTTATCTTGTGGTATTTGTTCTTGTGTAGGAAAGTACAGAGCAAGAGATGCTGCATTAAATGCCGTTCAATCACCTTTATTAGATATTGGCATAGAGAGGGCCACTGGAATTGTCTGGAACATAACTGGTGGTAGTGATTTAACTTTGTTTGAGGTCCCTATCTCTCTCTCTCTCTCTCTCTCTCTCTCTCTCTCATCATATGCATGGGTTTGATCTGTGTAGTTAACATTTGCAGATCCCTGTTTACCTCATATTTTGTTTGGGCATCTTCTGAATATAACCATTGGTGGTTAAAATTATGATCTAATTGAGAGTGAACTTCTACAACTTCCGAGACATAAATATATGTATACATGCTTTAGAAATGTCTAATATCACATTATTTTGCACATATCTATTCTATCAATTTATACTATTATTCATGAATTTCCTTCTCTATTTTTTTTGTTTTTTATTTTTAAAGATTGCACTTGGTGCATTAGAGGTCAAGGCGGCTGATTTGTTGATCAGATTTTGTGTGAAAAGAATGGCAGCTATCAGATACAAACCATAATTTTTTTTTTTTTCTTCCCATTACATGGTAGCTTTGTTCATTTACTGCTGCAGTTCCTTTGGATGCTGCTGATCTGTGCCTATATTTGTAGCTGCTAGTAATGATTTGATTTGTGGTTGCTTGCATTATCTTTGTTTGAAATAGTAGCAACTTTACTTAGTTTTGGTGTGTTCTGTTTCTTAGGTGCTGCTCCTCCCAAAAAAAGTGTTACACTAAGAAACATAATCCTCTTATAAAATAGTTCAATTTTTGGAAAAAAAAAATATATAGGGAAAGTCATACAAAAATAGCATTAAGGTGTTCTTTATTTGTTGAATCGTCATAGGAAAGTACCTGTGACTGATTTTTGTTTCTTACAAACTTAAAAGAGGAATCAATGAAACTACATTGGAGAATATGAATAGCTGTGCAATAATGTGTCATCTCTTGAGAGAAATTAAGACTTTGGTATGTGTCATTTTCATTAAATTTTTTTATAGAGTTTTCATTTTTTAAAAGTTGCATCACACCCTTCTAATCATGAAACAAAATGAACAGCTTGAGAGAGTTCCAATAGGTTCAGGTCCTACTCTTCTATACCATCAACCAAAGGAACAACGAGAAAAGAAAAAATAGAGGACTTAATCACATACCTGCCTCAATTGATCAAAGTTTCCCCAATCACACACCTCTTCCTCGATGGACTCAAGCTTATGACCAACTTATGGAAAGTGTAATTCACCTCTTTGCAGATATACTTTACCGATTACTATTCTTATTCTAATTGTTGCACTGAAAAAACTCCATTCTTCAATTTCCTATCCTCCTAGAGCAGTCCTTGAATATAGCAAACCATCATCTCCTTATTGAGTCCAAATTTATACACCAAATAATTAACAGAGTACTCACACCCTTTTGATGAATATTTAATTCACAAAGGTACTCTAACCTTAATCAATTGACAAGTTGACATGAGAACTATTGAGTGTGTACAATGAGGGAGATTTTTACAAAGAATGCAGGCTTCTACAAATAGGATTGGAACCACCATGGCCTTAGCAAATTATTGTTGCTGCTGCTGTTGCTAAGTGTTTACCGGTTTGCTGCTGCTGATGACTCTGTGGTCTGCTTTTGGTTTTGTTGCCTCTCTTTTTTATTTGCTGCTTTTTTTTTTTTGTTTGGTTTTAGTTGGTTGCTCATCAACTTGATGCGATGCTTGCAGATGATTGGGAGACGAATATGGGTAGCTCCTTCCTGCTATTGTATATACACTGATGATATAGTTGTCTCTCTTTATAACTCATTTAATCTCCTTCTATTACTATTATTGAATCATAGCCTGCCAGATTCTAGGATTAGAATGTAATGTTGCAGAATGCGGATGCAATCGAAATCACGATCCGCTCCATAACGTTTCTGATTCAAATTGAAATTCTGTTTTCTCCTCTTCATAACATTTCTGATTCAAAATTGCCTTTTTGTGCCAGTTTACAAATGTTCACTTTAAAACACTCTAACGATAATGCCAATATAAGTTATGCTTTGAGTTTTATTTGCGTAATGGTTCGCAGAGAACTCAGGGCTGTTGAACATATGTTTCAATCTTGACCTCAGTTTCAATATAGATTGCAAGGGCAGGAAGTTGGAAATGGACTTTGTCATACCAGTCTTAAAAAATGAAAACTGATATTATTAGACTTATGTAGTTAGAATTTGATTGGTAGTAGTAACACTAATTGATGTGCATTTTAATTTTAATTTCTTTTAAATTGCAGAGTATTGGCTGGTGTGCATTATTTGATATTTAATTTTTTTTAATATTTGATTTGTTTGAAATTGTAAAGTGTAGTCTATTAAATAGATTTTTATAATTGTATTTTAATCTTAAATTTAAATAGTGTTGCGATTACAATTATATTATAATCCTAACATTATTTACACCGTGCCTTTAGGCACGGGCATACGCTAGTACTATGATAAATGCTCATTTAATTTGACTAATATCTTTGTGTTTGATTAATTACATCTATTGTTTATCTAGCAGATATGGCAAAGAAACGATTTAGAACTTGCAATCTTGAGAATGAGTCCCAAAATAAGCGATCAAATGGCTCTTCACAACCTAGCCAGTCAAATAACTCTTCACAGCCTAGCCAACCAAATAACACTTCACAGCTTAACGCACCAAGTGGAACTTCACAACATAGTCACTCAATTGGCTCTCCACAGATGGACTGGCCAAATAGAACTTCACAACCTAGTCGTTCAAATGCCTCTATACAACTTAATCGGCCAAATGAAACTTCACAGCCTACTCGATCAAATGGCTCTTCACAACCTAGTTGGTCGCATCCCTCCTCACATGCTCCATCACATGTTCCACATCCTCAACCTCAAGAATCAGAGGTTAACCCTCAGTTTGAAGATGATTTAGATGAGGACTGGTTAAGGGAAGAAGAAATGCAACGTACAGGTATTATTAGATTTTTAGTTATGGTACAAATTACAAGTCACCCTTAACTTCCATGATATATTTCATTGTTGTATTGTAATAGATGAATCGACTGCTTAAACACGCGGGGAATTACACGTATGGTTGAAGTGTGGAATTTGACTCCAGAAGAACGCATTATGCTCACCTTCAACAAGGATTTGCAGGCTGTTTCTACAGAGGGTGGTATATTCAGTCGCTTTATAGGCACCATTGCTAGGAAGCCACACTTATGCCCAATTAAGTACAAGAATTGGCATGAAGTGCCAGATCTGTATAAAGAAGATTGTTGGAATATTATCGAGGTAATTTTCTAACTACAAGTATTTTGTGATAATTCTACTACAGTAGTAAAGAAAATTTTATTGACTTCAACTACAATCTTAGATTTTATAACAAATTTAAGTTATAATTGAATCATTAATTTGGTTTCTATTCCTAATACCAGCATGTGCATGTATATGTTGCTTATTTGCAAACGACCTTCAAAAAGCACAATCAAAGATTCAATTTTCTTACACAACAAATAACACATTGTTGATCATTTCATTATCATTAATCCAAAATCAAATATGCTGTTCATATAGGTGTCGTCTACAAGTAAGAAGTATGAAATTAGTGTGGTTCATTATCTCCATGTAAAAATATGAGAATTAGGCAAACAAATGCACAAATTTAGTTTATATTATTGTATTTATAATTTTAAGAATGTTCATAACATGAAAAAACATACAATTGTAGTCCAAGTTTGCCATTCCTCAAGATGAGAGAAGGGATATGATTAGGCATCGAACATTGAAGTCAATGGGAGAGAAATGGAGAAATTGGAAATGTAGTTTAAAAGCAAAGTACTATGATGAGACAAAGACAGCAGCACAGATAGTAGCTACTGCGCCTTTAACAGTTAACCGTGAGCACTATCTTTGACCTTGTCGTATTGGTTTTCAAAGGAAGGACAGGTATGCATAAATGTATGTTTTCTATCAAATAATACAATGTCATTATATCATTTTTTTTAACATATTGTTATGCATTTATGAGTGAAGGAACTTAGTACAACCAATAAGGTAAGCAGGCGAGAGCAAACAAGTGCACATACAGGAGGATCTAAAACTTATGCACAACATGCATATGATATGGTATTTCAAACTTCATTCCTTGTTTTATATTTTGAATTTGGTTAGCGCATTATATTATGAATTTATTCTCAAACGATATGATTGTTACATAGGAGCAAAAAGATAAGATTGCACTAGATCGAGCAAAATTATATATACCGCTTCACAAAAGGAAGGATGGGACACCAGTCAATGAAGCAGCAGCTACAAAAATTGTATGCTCATTTAATAAGTTACATTTTCAAAATTCTAATGTGTTTGTGGCAAACAATTACTCTCGCTCTTTGTCTTCTTATTTTTTCCCCCCCATTTATGCTATAGGAAAAACTAGAAGCTTTGATGAGCTCACAACCAAGTAGCTCCGAAGGAAATGTTGGTGGACGTATATCTTGGTCACCAAATGATATTTATTCTCAAGTGATGGGTAAAGAGCATCATGGTCGTGTTCGAGGTTTAGGATTTGGGCCTACTCCTTCCAAGCATGGCTTCATGTGTAATAATTTTGATCACTTAAGAATGGTTTCTGATGAAGAGAGAATGAGAGACAAAGACACTATAATTGAGTTGAAGGAACAACTAAAAACTCGAGGTGATCAGTTGCAAACTCAAGGTATTCAGTTGCAAGCTCAAGATGCTGTAATAAACTCTTTAAAAGAGCAAGTAGCATTTTTGATGAGTCAGAGACATAGTTCTAGTGGTTTGCAGGTATAACTACATATAACATATTCTTTTATATAATGTATTTATCATATGTTATCATTTTCTAAATTTATGCATACTTATGTAAATTTTATTGTATAAATTAGGCGACAGATGGATCTAGTGGCATTCCGAACCAAGCTTCTCCACGAACACATCAAAGGTCCTCTTTTGGGAGTCATGAAATGCAACCTTCTAATCGAGGTAAGTCATCATTACAATACACATACATTGACACAAATTAAAAACCACTGTTAATGACTTCTTTACCAATAAATTGTTAGTTAGTTAGTTTGGACAATATTGGGGTTTGATAGGTTGACTTCTCTACTTTGCTTCCTTTATTGGTATCCGTAAAAATACCAAGCAAACCAATGAAATAGAGAATTGGGCAATCGAACAAATTTGAATATCAACAACCTATCAAACTGTAATACACAATTAAAAATAGACTCTTGGATGTTGCTAGTGGTTGCTTGATTTGGTGGCTACTACTAATGTTTGGCTTTATGATCTTCAACTTCATTGTAATCTTTATTTTTTGATATGTAAACCATATACTTAACCCAAAAAAAAAAAAAAGACTTGTCGAGAATTATTTGTAGTCTAAATTTTCTTTATAGATTTTATAATTGAAAATGATACTTATGCTCATTCAATTATTTTTATTGCAGGAAATAAGATAATATGAAGTATCAAACAATTGACGTCATTTCTCGATTTGAACATTTTTCATGGAGATCTTTATAAAATGGTGTCATGAGTAATACTTTTGAGTACTATTGTTATGTGACAAGTTTTTCTTTTGGATTATGGTGTGGGTTATTAATTTGCTAGAAACATTGGATCTTTTTTGTATTACAGGCTTATGTAATGAACCTTTTAGTTAAGGTGTTTTGGATATTTTGGGATTATGAAAATGCAGACTCTTTTACCTTTTACAATTATTGAGTATTGAGCCATTAGAATAAAATAATGTTGTTATAGATATATAATGTGAGCAGGGCTATGGTGTTTGTTTTGATCATTTTGTAATCAAATTGTCCCTATAATATTGGCCTTTTGGGTTTTGTTTCTAATTTCTTTTGTTGTTTGGATCTTTTCAATGTAACCAGGTTATGTTGCTCTTAGGTTTTTTTTGTATTGTTTGCCTTGTTTTTGTCCTCATTTGCTCTTTGCTTATGTGGTGTGTGAACAGAATGGTTTTTGCTGTCTACATTGTCTTTTTTTGTTTTTGGTTTATGTGTCTTTGTATAGTTGGTTAGCTTTTAGGGTATACCCCTTGTATCTTGTAGTTTTTTTGTCGTTTTATTTATGACTTTATTCATCCCCCCCTCCCATCCAAAAAAAAAAAAAAAAAGCCTATAACAGCGGTTAGTAACCGTCGCTATAAATAAAATTCGAAAAGAATTCTATGGTTATAGCGACAGTGTAAAACTGATGGAATAGAGTCAAAATATAGCAGCGGTTTACAAAATGTCGCAAAAATGAAGGATATAGCAGCAGTCGACCCGTCGCTATAAAGTTAGCAAGTAATTGGTAAATTCAAGATATAGCGACGTTTGTAACTGCCACTACATCAACCGTCGCAATAAAAATAACTATACCAGCGTTTGCGAAAAACGTCACTATAAGGATATGCCGACGGGGCTATTGCGGCGGTTTGGCCGTCACTATTGCAACCGCGGGTAAAGGTGTTTTAGTTTTTAGCGACACTTTTTTCTGCTTTTAGCGACAGTTTTGGCCGCTACTAAATCTTGATTTTTTTGTAGTGTAAGTAAGATATGCTGTATTATATATTTTACTTAGCTAATCAGCAAGAATTTACGTTAAAAAAAGAAAAGAAAAAAAAAAGAAAGAAAGAAACCTACACAACAAACATCATTCACTGTTTTCACACACTACAAGAAATTACACCTTCGCCGATCACTTTTGCCGACTAAAAAAATTTTGGTCGTAAAAATTTGACATTTGCCGACTAAAGTGTTTGAGCCCACCCGACGAGTGTGCTTAAAACTTGTAAATTTGGTTTTTAAAATTTGAAATTACTATGGTAGTTAAACTGTTGTGAACGTGGGTAGGCGCAGGAGAAATTTTGTTATTGATTTATTATTATTCAATTTACACAAGCAAAATCTTTAAGACCAAATTTAGGTCTCACTTAATATAATAATATAGATAACGGGTGGTTTGTGGGATGTATATATATGAGTTCACATGTGTATAATTGGTGAGATTATTTATCAATTTGTTTTTTATAAGTTGTATGTGTGCCTCTATTAGGGTCGCAGCAGGTTTTAAAATATATGTGAGCTAATCTGCTTAAGACACTCGACCACATCACAAAGGAAACTATATGCATTAATTAGTAAGAAAATATAAGCACTAGTTGGTGTATACCCAATGTAGCATTGCTTTCTTCAATTCATCCGAGCTTCCCTTTCCCATGAAAGAATAAAAAATAAATAACTTAAAAAAAAATAAAATAAAAATAAATAAATAAAAAAACATATTTAGGCCCTAAAATAAACAATGACTAAAAGAAAGTGTTTGCTCCCTTCAATTCAATGGAGTTCCTTCTTCGCTTTGCAAAAAATATATAATAATAATAATAATAAAATTGAGCTGTCATACCCCGGCCTTAAGATAAAAAAAGACTGTAAGAAAGTCTTTTTAGATAATGGTTTCTATTGCTAAAAGAAAGTCTTTTTTTTTTTTTTTTATCGAAGTACGCCAAGATTTTGGCTGTTTCTCTAGGAATTTTTGGACTTTCTTATGTGAATGTAATCTTCTTAATATTCCCTTCTTTAAGTTCCCTTCTCAGTCAACCTAATGGGGCCAAGACACCCAACCACATCACAGAATAAAATATGTGCATTAATTGGTATATTAGCGTAATAGCACGGTTTCAAATAAATAATTAATAATTAATTTTAAAATTAAACAGTAAAACAATTAAAATACATAAAGAAATAGAATTAATTGAATTTTAACTATTTTATCACAATTTCACTTATATTTCTTTTTACCTATCATTAAAGTTATGTTGAAGTTCTAAATAATAATTACATGAATCATAATATAATTAATAAAAATTAAATAAAAACTATGGTAAATTATAAATATATTATTATTTTCTAAGGGTTTCATAATTTTAATTTGTCATATATTAGTTCATGTGATAATATAGTAAACTATGTGTATATATATAATAATTACTTCTCTTTTTTCTTTTTTCTTTTTGTTTTTTGTTTTTTGTTTGTGAAACGAACTCAAAAAAATTGAATGACAACAAAAAAATGATAAACAATGAACTAGCAATGACTTCTATCCTCTGCTCCTTCCTAAAATGGAGTTTTACCTACCAAATATAACTTTTAAATTTTCTCACTCGCTACCTTTGGCAACCCACATTGAGCCATTTTCTTGTTCTCCTCTATCACCCACTTCGCAACTTTCACGATCTCAATCATCTAACTTTTCTCCTACTAAACATCTTAATATATCTTTGTCAATTGCCATTGCCCTTGCCTTGTCACCACCATTTTACTAAACCCCTAAACTCACTTATATTTGTATATAAATATTGATTTGGCTAGTCTACTTTTTTATATATTTTTAAATTGAGTAATGTAAAATTATCATATTTTTATATATTTGTTATATGATGTAATATTTTGCATGACACTAATTACATCATTTGATAGGCTCTATATGATGTATATGAATAGTGTCATCTAAAGTATGATATCAAATATGGTCAACATAAATTATTAAAATTTTATTTTGAACATTCTTTTTAAATATTAAAAATTTAAATAACTAAAATTTAAGCAAAAAAATGTATATTACCACGCATAGATTGTTTCTAAAATGTTTTTCTTATGAAAAATTCATTTTTGTCATAGAATATTTATAAAAAAAAAAATAACTATTTTTTTCTCATATTCTTCTTAAATTTTAAATTTGAACTCCAGAATCTATCAGTTATTGCTTAAATTAGATTTGACTTACATATAAACTTTCATCTAATTTTTTTTAAAAATTTTAAATTAGACATGTTTGGATGGGTTAATGATTTTATGCAATATATATTTACTAATTTTCATAAACTGAAATTAATATTTTGAATCTCTTAAAATATTTTGGACAAAAAGTTATTTTGCGTTAATATATAGATAATAATAGATTTGGAAAAATTATCACTCACAAATAATAATTGTAGTTTCATTTGTCAATTAAAAATAAAGTGATAATTTCAAAACATGTATGCTTTCTATTATAGAAATTACAGTCAGATTATTGCTCATTAGAGATTAATGATTATAATTAAAGAAAACTAAAAACGCTTATCATATTGATTAAGAAAATATTTAAATTAAATGAAAATAAGAAAGAACTAATAATATAATTAAAGAGCTAATAATATTATAATATAATGTTATTAAATTCTATCATTTTCATATTATAAATTTTTAATAAATTATTTTTGAAATGAATCATGATTTTAGAGAATATATTACCTTGTTGATTTGAAATAAACTTCCTAACAAAACAATTATTAACTTTTATTTTACATAATCACACATTAGGAAAAGAAAGAAAAAGTAAATTGTTTCACTTATATAAAATGAACCTTATAGTATTGTGTATGTTTTAATTGAAAACAATTTAAATTTTAAAATAAAATAAAAAAATTTAATTAATTAATTTTTATGTAAGTTGAGTGATCTTTCGATGATTTTAATGATTTTATCAAATATATATATATATATACTTTTTCAATGGTAATACACACACCAATTAGTGTACCAACACATGCTATAGCAATATAATTTCAAAATTATGGACCACACTCATTATACAAACTCAAAACCAATAAAATTATGTCACATCATCCATTAGTACACTAATTGGGTATAACTTTATTCATTTTTTTTTTTTTATTTCTAAAATGTATGTTTAAATTTTACAACAAACTTTAACATAAAATAAACTAAGCTAAAAAATTTATAAAACGAGTTACATATTTTTATTTTTTCATGAATATAATTTTTTTAACTTAAATTCTATTTTCATCTTTACTAATTAAATTATGTCATTTCTTTTTTATTGTGAACTTAGAATATATAATTAAAATTGTGTAATAAAATGATTAAAATTTAATTCATTCTAAATTTTTTTTTATAGCTTTTAAATAAATTTTATATTATTATTTAATTTAAAATTATTTGTTTAAACCATGCATAGCATGGGTTGATATGCTAATTTAGGTATAATACAAACAAATATGATCAGGCTCAATTGGGGTTTCTATCATTTGTACCACTAAACCTAACGAGGATCACGTTTTTGCACAATAGTAATTGCAGTTCTTATTTTCTTTGTCGATAAAAAAAAAATAAAATAACCCTCCATTAGAACAATGTGACAATTGGGTTTTATAACAAAAGCATTTAAACCGATTATAGCATTCTATACAAAAAAAAATATTATACAATTTTTCAATTTATACAACATTATATTAGTGTTCCCTACTGAAAAATTTAAAAATTTCCTAGATATTAATTTGTGATTATGTATCAATTTTAACAAATAAATAGCAATGTCAATTAAACATTCAAAGACAAATCAACACAACGATTTAACGTGAAAAAATCACAATTGAAGTGCCTCCAATTGTGATTAAAAAAAAAAAACTAGGGACAAAAGTCATGAAACAATCCACTAAGAAGACATAAAGGAATTTCACAAGTATTCTCAATTACCTAGAGAATCCACGTCTGAATCGAACTGACCCCTATATGCCTCTTCCAGCGCCGTTTTCACCTCAAAATTGTCTTGCTCAACGTTCAATCCACAACGCCAATGTCGAATCACGATAATGAGCCACTCCGGAGTCCACTAAAACTTCAAGCCCGAATTCTACAGAATCTACCGAAGAACAACACTTTCTTTTGTATTGAACAAAATAAACAATCATTTGATGTATACTTTTCAAACCATGAGTTAAACTCAAACAAACATCAAAGAAACTAGGAAAGAAGTTGCAGTGTGGAAAACAGTAAACTTATTCTCATTACTTTGAATGTATGAGTAAAGCTCAATATATACAGAGTTCAAGTAACTAACATCTGTTATCTGCAACAAACTAACAACCTTACTAACTGACTAACAGAGGCACTAACTAACTAACAAGATATTTAACAAGATATTTCTTGTACATATATTTCCTTTACATTTACATAGATGAAGCTTTAACATGCCCCTGCAAACCCATGGGGGAAGACACCATGAGTTTGTCTTTAAGATACTGAAAGCGAGAGACCGACAAAGGTTTGGTGAAAATGTCAGCCAACTGATCAATGGTGGGAACATAATGAAGAGAAAGACGTTTAGCAAGCACCTGTTCCCGAACAAAATGACAATCGACCTCGATATGCTTGGACCGGGAATGAAACACCGGGTTGGAAGCCAAAGCAAGAGCAGAGAGATTATCGCACCAGATCACAGGGACAGTAGGAGAAGAGATAAACAAGTTAGCAAGTAACATACGGAGCCAACTAACTTCAGCCGCAGCATGGGCTAAAGCCCGATATTCAGCCTCGGTGGATGAACGAGAGACGGTGGCTGGTTTCTTGGCAGACCAAGAAACTAGATTGGATCCCAAAACGACACAACACCCAGATGTGGACTTACGATCAATAGTGTCACCGGCCCAATTGGAATCAGAAAAAACATGAGTCAGACCATGAGAGAGGGTACCCTTAACGAAACGAAGCAAACGTTTAATAGCAGAGAAATCACCATTGGTAAGAGCATGCATGTGCTGGCAAGCTTGGTTGACAGCCAAAGAAAGATCAGGACGAGTGATTGTTAAGTATTGGAGAGCCCTAACAAGAGTACGATAGAGAGAAGGATTAGCAAAAAAGAGAGAGGAAATAGGGGAGAGACCAGGTTTAACGGAAATAGGAGATGGGCACGGCTTACAATCATCCATCCCAGCTTTGTGAAGGATCTCCTGGGCATATTTTTTCTGAGAAAGGAAAGAATGAGTAGCAGAGTTTTGAACTGAGATCCCAAGAAAGTAAGACAAATTGCCTAACTCTTTCATAGAGAAAGCAAGATGCATTTGAGCAACCAAGGTGTGAATATGAGAAGGATCACTGCCGGTAAGCAAGATATCATCAACATAAACCACTAAAATGGTAATGGAATGAGGGGTTTTGTGAATGAAAAGAGAGGAATCACAATGACTATTATGAAAACTTTGAGAAAGTAAGAAGGTAGAGAAGGTAGAATACCAAGCACGGGGGGCTTGTTTAAGCCCATACAAGGCCTTATGAAGCTTACACACATGAGTAGGAATCGAAGAGTCAACAAAACCAGGAGATTGAGACATGAAAACCTCTTCTTCAAGCTTACCATGAAGGAAAGCATTGGATATATCCAACTGTTTGAGAGGCCAGTGATGATGTAAGGCAAGGCAAAGAATTATCCGAATGGTAGGAAGCTTGGCAACGGGACTGAAAGTCTCTTGAAAATCAATACCTTCTTGTTGAAGGAATCCTTTATCAACAAGACGAGCCTTATAGCGGGCAATCGAACCATCAGAGTTGCGTTTGATTTTGAATACCCATTTACACCCAATTTGATTTTTATGAGAAGGCAAGGGAACTAAGGACCATGTGTGCTGCTTTTGTAAAGCTCCAAACTCATCTTTCATAGCCACAAACCACACAGGAGTGGTAAGGGCTGCTTGGTAAGTAGGAGGTTCAAAATCAGTATATAAAGAAAAAGAAAGATTGAGTGAAGCAGAAGGACCAGAAGATTTGGACCGAGTGATCATAGGATGAAGATTAGTAGATGAAGAAGAAGGAAGATGTGGAAGGGCAATGTGTATAGAGTGAATAGGAGAGGAATGTATAGTAGAAGGAGGAGATCGTGCGAGGAGAAGACAATGAAGAAGACAAAACAAAGAAAGACAAGGCAAGTCTCAGAGGGCATAGCAGAAAGCAGTAAACTCAGAGTCAAGATCGAGGCAGCTGAGATTGCAAACCAGATGAAGGCAGAGCAACAGTAGGTAAACCTTTAGCTGAAGACTGAGGCAACTGAGAGTGCAAATCAGATGGAGGTAGAGCATAAAACAAAGAAAGACAAGGCAAGGCCGCAGTATAACAAAGAGAGGGAAATCAGAGTGAAGACTAAGGCAGCTGAAATGGCAAACTAGGTGGAGGCAGAGCAGCAGTATGTGGCAGCACTAGAAGCAGAGACTAAGTAGCAGACTGGGAAGAGAGAGCAGGAGCTGGTACACAAGAAGACTGATAAAGATGCCCAGGAGCTAGGGCACAAGCAGACTGATGAATAGGGAGAGAAGCCCAAAATAAAGTGTGAATAGCTTCCAAGGAGGAAGGCTGAGATAGAGCAGTAACAGAAGAAGAAGGCATAGAAAAAAGAAAAATATGCTCATGAAAAATCACATGTCGAGACAAGTAAAGTTTACCAGATTTAGGATCAAAACATCTATATCCCTTAGCAAATGGATGATATCCCAAAAAAACACAAGACACAGATTTAGGATGAAGTTTAGTTGAACTATATGGTTGAAGCCAAGGAAAACATTGACAACCAAATACTCGAAAGAAAGAATAATCTGGGATAGCATGAAACAACACTTCATATGGAGATTTATTAGCAAGAATAGAAGAAGGCATTCTATTGATAAGAAAAGTAGCAGTAGCAACTGCATCAAACCAAAAATGTAATAGAAAAGAAGCATGATGAATCAAAGCAATAGAAGTTTCAATAATGTGTCTATGCTTGCGCTCAGCCACACCATTCTGAGCAAAGGTGTAAGGACATGAATGTTGATGAACAATCCCATTATGTAAAAGAAAAGCATGCATTTTATTATTGAAATATTCTGTGCCACCATCAGTGCGAAGAACTTGAAGAGAAGTAGAGAATTGCTTCTCAACATAAGATTTGAATTCAATAAATTTAGCAAAAACCTCACTTTTGTAAGCCAAAGGATAGAGCCAAATAAAGTGGATAAAATCATCTACAAAAATCACATAAAATTTGAAGCCAGATGTAGATTTATTAAAAGGACCCCAAACATCACTATGAATTAAAGACAAAGGTTGTTTGACAGTTGAATTGGACAATTGAAATGGCAGTCTATGGCTTTTAGCAATGCAACATTCAGAACACTCAATAGCAGTAGGCTTAGTAGGTTTACAAGAGAAATGCTTTTGCTGAATAGAAAATTTGTGAGAAGAAGGATGGCCTAATCTATGATGCCACAGTTCGGCAGAAACATTCTTATTAAAAACATGAAAATTAGCTTGAGGCACAGCAGGTGAATGAGATGAATGTAGATGAGGCTGAAAATGATATAAGCCATTAGTGTGGAAACCTTGGTGAAGAATTCTCTTCGTTTTCTTGTCTTGAATCAGAAAAGAAGAGGCATCAAAAATAATGTTGCAGTCATTGTCTTTAGCAAGTTGATGAACTGAGAGAAGATTAGATGAAATTGCAGGAGAATGCAAGATATGATTGAGACGAAAAGAGAAATGAGGAGTTGGTAAAATACCTTGACCAGTGTGATGAATAGGAATAGACTGGCCATTACCAACAGTAATACGATCAGTACCTGGATAGTCTTGATAGACATTGAAACTGTTCAAATCATTGGTCATATGATCAGTGGCAGCCGAGTCCAAATACCAAGGCATGACAGAGGAAGAGGAGGAAGAGATGGACGGAGTTGGATGAGAAGAAGAAGCCACAAAGGCTTTAGTATTAGACACAGGCTGGGACGAAGATTGTCCATGAGAAGGTTGATATTGAGCATCCAACCGATGCCAGCAATCAAATGCAACGTGACCAAAAACACCACAAATTTGACAAACTGGTCCATTACGTCCTCTACCTCTGGAAAAGAATCGACCACGGGAGTGCTGAGAAAATCGACCTCCTCTGCCTCCTTTAGAGAAATAGCGACCTGGTGAACCACGAGAGAAGCTAGAAGAACCAGGCTGATTTGAACGGAAACCTCGAGCAACAATAGAGAAAGCAACATTAGGTTGCTCAGTAGGAGATAATTTTTGTGTTTTAAGTTCAACATGAATCGATTCGGAACAAAGCAAGGCACACAATTCATCTATAGAAATTCTGTCGGATCGTGCTCGAATGGCAGGCTTAAAAGAGTCATACTCGTCTGGAAGACCATTCAATGTGATTAACACAAGATCTTCATCCTCAACTATAGCAGATGCAAATGCTAATTGAGTTAACAATTCCTTGATCCGAGTCAAATACTCCTCCATGGATGCACCTTTCTTGGACACAGTATTCAATTTATTCTTGAGTTGATGAATATGTGACCGAGAGAGAATGGTGAATCTCTTGATCAAAGCATTCCAAACTTCATAACAATGTTGAAACTGTACAACAATAGCATAGATTGGAGGAGATAGGGTTACCGTAAGACAACTGAGCAGATGTGCATCTATGAGATCCCATTGAACTCGTGTGGGATTAGATACATCAGATCCAGAAGAGTCCTTGATCTGTGTTGGTGGACATGGAATCGATCCATTGACAAAACCAAGAAAACCAGTAGCTCTTAACATATTGTGGATCTAGTTTCACCAAATCAGAAAATTGGAAGCATCAAGCTTCACTGTTACAAATGAGGATAGATTGGAGATGAGAAGTGTCAGATTTGGAGGCAAGATAGTTGAAGAAGATGAAGAAACTGAGGCTGAAAAAGTAGCAAGAGGATCAGCCATTGGAGCCAAGAATCGATGCTCGTTAGAGCTTATTCAATGCTCTGATACCATGTGGAAAACAGTAAACTTATTCTCATTACTTTGAATGTATGAGTAAAGCTCAATATATACAGAGTTCAAGTAACTAACATCTGTTATCTGTAACAAACTAACAACCTTACTAACTAACAAGATATTTAACAAGATATTTCCTGTACATATATTTCCTTTACATTTACATAGAGGAAGCTTTAACATGCAGTTATAAATCTTAATATCCAAGAAGAAGATCTAGAAGTCATAACTCTAAAAACAGATGAAACCACATATTTATAGAAAACTGATCTGCGATCTCCACTTGAGCGCATGAATGGCCGCTCAAGCGGATTGATGCTCCAGCACAAGAAAGGCCGCTCGAGCAGCAAAATACAACTCCTCGTACTTTTGCAGGCGATCAAGCTTTTAGAACCAAAGATTCTCGACAAAGTCAGCGAAGTGACAAACATGAAAAAATTAACTTCACAAACTTCTCTGTAAGGCACAATTTAAGTTGGATTCGCATCTAAAACTCAAAGCCTCGCTAAAATAAAAGAGCAAATAAAATTACAATTGAAAAAAATTTTATCAAACAAAATTGCCTGTGATCAGTTCAGAAAAAAAATTAATTAAGATATGCATAAGGCGGGTTTAATACTTCTAATCTAAGAAAAAACAATTTATCAATAATGGTGGGCCCATTAAGTAAAAAACAATTGTGGCCACGTGCGATTTTATGAAAAAGGTTGATAGCAAAAGATGATGGTGACTCCCTTTCCAAATTAAACTCGAATTTATATATTATGATTTATCTATCTAATTTCTATGCAACCTGTCCCATACAAACAAGAGTGTGTTAGGTACAATTAAAATTTGTATCAATTTTTCAGATTAATTATAATTAGAATCACGTTTTTGTTGTGAATTATTATCGTAATTAATAAAAAAATTATACATATATGGTGATTGCATATTTGCAATTAAGAATTGTGGTGTGAACTCTCTGCTCAGGCAATCAATCCACTGGGAAGTTATGTAGGTGCACTATCTCACATCGCTCTGTAAGATATCACAGCTCCACTACATTAGTAGACTAACTCCCTTAGACTAGTACGAGACATTTTAAAGCCGTAAGGGATTAGTTACTAGTTTTCGCCTAAGTCCAAAGCAAACAATTCGTGCTAATCAAAAAATGTTAACTGCTTTAGTCAGATTTTTTTTTTTTCCCAAATTAATTATAATTAGAGCCACGTTTGTTCACCCTAATAATGTGAATTATTATCTTAGTTAATAAAATGCACATTGGTGATTAAGAATAGAGCATTAATATTTAAGACCAAAAATTAAATTCAATTTTCAAGTTCAGTGATATGGCAGTAAATTAGAATATAAAAGATTTCAAGTTCAGTGATGTGACAATCAATTAGAATATTAACGTTGTGTTTGGTTAGGGAATGTGGGGAGAGATTTAGAAATGTATAGGGAAAATGTGTGTGAAATTAAGTGAAATGTAAGTATATTTTATTCACATTTCACTTACATTTTCTCTTTCTCTTTCCAAATTTCTTTTCAAATCCTCCAATCAAATACAACGTAGAGGTAGCATTCTTTCTCTTATTTTCTTCTAATCATCAATCAATCATATTACATACACATTATTGGGTCTAGAAAATAAGTCTATAAAGTAGAGTTGTATATCATTTTCCTTAAGGATATGGTTCTATGTTAGGTTGAATTGAAATTTGTACCATTTTTCAAATTAATCATAGAACGTTAATCACGTTTGTCAACTATAATAATGCGAATTATTATCTTAATTAAGAAAAATTTGTACATACACTACAACAAAATGTACCTTTGGTGACCAAAATTGGCAACTAAAAAAAATTAGTTGTCAAAAGTTGTGAAATTGGCAACTAAAATTTTTTTAAGTCGCCAAAAGTACAATATTTTGCTAATAATTTTTTTTAGTTGGGATATATTGATTACTGGCGACTAAAAAAAATTAGCCGCTAAAAATACCATAATTGGCGACAAAAAAAATTTAGTCGCCGTATATTGAGTTTTGGCTACCAAAATCATTTAGTCGCCGAATGTAAAATAAAAAAATTATTTTTTATCTTTGGCGACCAAAAGTTTGGTTGCCAAAAACATATTGTCAACGACAAAAAATTTGTTTAGTCGCCATATGTTGCGTTTTGGCTACTAAAATCATTTAGTCGCTGATTGTAAAATTAAAAAATTATTTTTTATCCTTGGCGACCAAAAGTTTGGTCATCAAAAGCTAAAAAATTTGAAGGGATTTATTTCAAATTTTGGAGGGATTTTATAAAACTAATTGGCGACTAAATGAGATTTAGTCACTAATGGTGTAATATATATATATATGGTTCTATACCACAAACAGCGACTCTGTCTCTCTCTTCACGTTTCTCTCTCTCCCTCTGCCTCTCCCTCTCCGATGCTTCTCTCCCTCTCTCTCACCGCCGCTCCACTAGCCACGTCTCTGCAGCTCCTCCTCCCCGTCGCGGGCGACCAAAGCACCGATTGACCTAGATTTGTCCTATTTTCTCTCTCTAAACTCCATAGCCAATCATGAAATTCAGATCTACGCAACACTACCCATTTCAAATCTTCCATTGAGCTGAGCTTCAATGGCAAATCTCGTGGGTCTGGTGGTGGTGATTTTGGGTCTGATCAATAGTGGGTATTGCCAAGAAACGGCCCAAGAAGCTCCATGGAGAATCCACACGCTGTTCTCTGTGGAGTGCCACAGCTACTTGTTCAGGTTTAGTTCAATTCTTCAAAAAGTGGTGCTAGATCTTTATATGTGTTTTTATTCTCATCAATTTGGTATGTAATTATGTTTTGTTGTTCTTTTTTTTTTTTTTTTTTTTGGTGTTTATCCCTATCTATGTATAGAAAAGAAGGAATAAAACATATCTGATATTCATGCCTACCAGGTATTTGACAAAATGCCTCAAACTATGGTGGTGTTGATTAAAACATATCAGAATTGTTGTTCTGCAATTTAATAGACTGACAAAGGTATTAGTTAAAAAGTGGACTAGTATGGATGAAGTTTTTTGGTTTAGGCGTTTCTTAAAAATCAATTCTCAAGTTTGTAGCTCCTTTGTGTTAAGAGTTCTAAAAGGGCTTTGTGTTCACATATTGGGCTCCAAACCCATGGCTCATTCCAAAAGGTACTAATATTGGAAATTTACTTCATTCTTGGGTTGCTTTACATCTGTATATAGAAGGTGTTAGGACCTTTTGTTGTCAAATTCCATGGATCAAAACCAAAGTTGTAACAAGAGTTCTTTAAGAAGTTGGTTTCCTTCAAAAACAGGATTACTTTGGAGTTCTGCAAGAAGTTGGTTTTCTACAAGAAGTTGGTTTTCTCTCCCAACTAGGATTGCTTTGGTTTTCTATAAATAGTTGGGTTTCTCCCAAATCTAGGCTATTCATTGATTCATTCATTGAATCTCTCCAGATCTTCTTTTTGGTTCTTAAGGGTTATATGTGGAGATATTTTGTTAAGTTTTCTTTGATGTTTTTATTGAGTATTCAACTCATGGTTTAAAGAGAGTACATCAAAGGTTTGTTTGTTATACACAAAAGAAAGAGTTGTTCTTCAGTTGTGGATTCTGAAGAATTCGAGCCTGAAACTTTGGTGGAATCCGGAGTGGCTCATCAGAAAGACAATTCCGTGGTAAAGATGGGGTTGGAAGAGGCACATAGAGGTTGGTTCAATTAGGCGTTGTGGATTCGCTAGATAATTGAGAGTGATACCTGTGTAATTCCTTTAAATCTTCTTAGTGGATTGTCTTGTGGCAGTTGCCCGTGGTTTTTTTATCACAATTGGAAGGTGTCCAATTGTGGTTTTTCCACGTAAAATCTTTGTGTCTCTTTCCCTTGATTGTTTGATTGGGATTGTTATATTTTGCTTAAAATTGGTACATAATCACAAATCAACATCTAGGGTTTCTAGATTTTTCAGAAGGGAAAAAAATGCAGTAGAAAATGGTGTCTATAAAAAATAAATTTTATGCCTAATTTGTTGTCATTATCCTTGTCGTTCCACTCTAGCACCAATTCCTAATTTATTAAGACTTGAATGCATATATATTATGAATTATGCAGATACAATAGAGACACAACTAGTTCTTCGTATTGTTTCTGTTCGATTTTTTTAGACCCATATAAGCATGCTTAATCTTAGCAAGCGTACTTAGATTTGCAAAGCACATAGTAGCTGACCTTAGTGAGTTGAATTCCTTTATGCAACAGTATGGTGTATCACCAGAAAGGTTTGGAGAGTACAAGGAACTATGTATTTTCTTCAAGGTCTTAACAACTAGTGCAAATTCAGATAATAAGGTATTGACTGCAAGCAATTTGTTATATTTTATCAATTGTCAATGTATATGATATTCCAACTAAAATTTTCTCTCTATGAATTATCAATTGATTATTTATATTTTATCAATAAATAAGTTTTACTCTCCAATGTTTTTTTTTTTTCTCCCTATATATTTGAACATTCTAAATTTAGAACATTTATTTGTATTAGGTCTATGTCTCCACAGTCCATGCACACAATTATCCTGTTACTGCCTTCCAGTGGCATCCAGAGGTACTATCTTTGAAGTGCTTCTCATCATATTTGTATTGGAAATGTGAGATTCATGATTTTGTTTATTGGATGCTGTCCTATGTTGTTCATTAGCCATTATTGTCATCACTATTTTTGATCTAGATATGTTGACCTCCTTGTGTTTTGGAAATGACACCAACCTTTCCAGTCAGTGTGGAAACTACGCTAATGGAGGGAGCTAATTAGCACACTTTTTAATTAGCTCCAGTTGTTTGCACTTGCTAATTGATGCATAGGAATGACACTTTTTATTGATGCATATCACCTCAAGCCCGTAATGAGACAAACAGTGATGGTATGGATCAGTTTTGTATTTTTAGATTTTTGATGCAATAATATTTGAAAGGTTGTCCATTTGTTTATGTTTTTTTCAATCTTCTTTGCATGAGATATTCCAATTTGATTTTCCCTAGTTTGGTGAAGTTGTGTTCATTTGGAGAGAATGATTAGGGAAGAGAAGAGATTAAGAAAAGAGAGATGGGAGAAAATGAATTAGTAAATTTTTCCTTGTTTTAGTTGAGAACAAAGAAAATAAGAGTTGAGGGGAAAATATATTTCTTTTGTTGTTCCTTGAGTATTGTTTGTACCTAAATTAAATTGATTCCCTCCAAATTTGAGTTCAATGACACGTGGGAATAATATTTAATAACTTTCTCAATTATTTTTTTCTCTTTTCGTTTCCCTCCTACTAAACAAAGCATAACATTGTCGAGTATTGTTGTTGCAGGAAATTTCTGCCCTGAGATGGAACCGTTCTGGAGAAAAGATTCCTTGATAGATAAAAATGAATTTTGCCTGTGTTTAGTTCTAGTAACTTGAAGAACCAATTTATGCTGTGAATGCACAACTGTCCAAAGTAAAAGAGAGATTTGTGTTGGGAATACAAGTTACGATCACGAGTTTGCTGGTTTGGATAGTATATGTATTTGTTGAATTATACTATATTTATGGATTTTTATTTTGTTTGATATGTACAGTTAATAGTTAAGTTTTGTATGCGGTTGAAAATTGAATTGTACAAGTTGTGGAAAAATATTTTTATTAAATGGTTAAGAATTGAATGAATAAATGAATAATTTTGTATATGCATAGGTTATAGATGGCACAAAAAAATATTACAGAATAAATTATAAAAACTAAATGAGACCTTTTGGTGACCAAACAAATGTCACGGGTTGGCTTTTGGCTACTAAAACTTTAGTCGTCAATTGTAAAAAAGTGAAACTTTTTGCTACTAAACTGTTAGTCGCCAATTGTAAAAAAATGAAATTTTTGGCTACTAAACTGTTAGTCGCCAATTGTAAAAAAAAAAACTTTTGGCTACTAAAATTTTAGTCGCCAATTCTCAAAAAGTAAAATTTTTAGCTACCAAATAATTAGTCGCCAAACATATATGCTCAATTGGCTACTAAATAATTTAGTTGCTAAAAGTAAATATATTTATATTTTTAATTTTTTTAAAAAAACATATGGCGACTAAGGTTTAAGTCACCAATAGGCCACTTTTGGCTACCAAAAAAATTTTAGTCACCGATTGTTTCCCCGACAAACTATAGGCGACCAAATGGGCAACCAAATATATTAATCGGCAAAAGTGATTGGCGACTAAAAACAAGGCTTTTGGCGACTAAAATTTTAGTCGCCAAAAGTTAAATTTCTTGTAGTGATATGTCGTAATTGCATATTTGCGAATCTAGGATTGAAGTTTTGTATCATTTTTCCAATTGATTATATAGTTTCAATCACATTTGTGCAATATAATAATGTGCATGATTATCTTAATTAAAAATAATATTTAAAAAAAAATGGACATTTACACATAAGTTTTAATCTATGAACTTATATTCCATTAAGTCTTAACTAAGGCTTTTTTGACCTTCACATCCCATTAAATTTTTAGTATCCAAAATTACTCTTCAAACAATGATTGTTTATCATTTATGATTATCTATTAAGGAACATGATAATTTAACATTTATTTTGATTTTCAAAACTTTAAAACGTTAACTTTTAAATTGAAAAAATTATAATAAAAAAAAATTATGTGCAAAAATAATAATAATAATCAACTTGTTTAATTTTGGCTTCCAGAAAACACTTTTCAAAAAAAAATTCCTTTTTTTTTTCCTTTCAATGAATTTTTTTAATATTTTAAGTATTTTTTTTAAAAAAATTTTAAACGCACCTAACATAAATACACTTAAAAAGTATAATATTTGTGAAAAAAATCTTTCAAAAATTCACTAAATACCAAAAATACAACCGAAACAAAAAATGAAAATTCAGTATATATTTTTTTTTGGTGTATTTATTAATTTTTAAAATATTTTTTTACAAATATTTTATTTAGATACATCTAAGTAAGGTGCGTTTAAAAAAATTTTTAAAAAAAATTTGCTAAAATTTTAAAAATATTCACTAAAAATAAAAAAATACGAAAAACAAAAAAATTGAATTTTCAGAAAACTGAAACCAAACACATTGATTTTTATTTTATTTTTTTGAAAAAATTGAATGATTTTTTTGTGCAAAATTAAAAATTTTGTGTCTGTAAAGGAGCATGATAATAGAACATTGATGTGCAAAAAAAAAATTAAAAATTAAAAAACTGATAATGTTCTCGATTTTATTAGATAGTTGAATCAAACCAATAAGTAAAATGGCAAAAACGCTTAATCTCATATTCTGTTTTTTTTCATCAGTTAGTGAAATAATTATCTGGAACCTTGCTATTCAAAATTGATAATGTTCTTAATTTTAAAATTTTTTTTAAAAATGATAATATTCTCAATTTTACTAAAATAGGACTTATTAGTACAAAAAAAATCTTAGATAGGACCTCAGTTACCATAATATTTATAAATAGGATTTTAAAGTAATTAATTCTAAAAAAAAAATAGTTGTACATATGTAGTAATTATATATTTGCAATTATGAACCATGTAGACGGTATTTGTCAAAATTAATGCAAGATCCAAAGTTAGGAACGTTATTATTTAACGAAATATTTGTAGTGAGTATATAAATAAGAGATCAAGGGTATTGGGAAGATATACTAAAATAGCTAAAATATCAAAAAAATATTATTAAAACGTTTACTTTTTTAAAAAAAAAATTATCCATGTACTTTTTTGTAAAAAATTAACTGATTAAAAATTCGGTAATTCGGGAGTACTATCATGTGATGTTCTATAATAATATGATTGGTAGAGAAGGTAATATAATGCCCCGAAACCAATACAATAAACCATCCATGACGATAAATAAATAACAATATAAATCAGAGTATAACATCCTTTCATTACATAAGATTTCTTTGTACGAAAGGGTGACGCTTGCAAATATACATTCATAAGTCCTAAACCTGAATCTATAGCATGTGCCAACAATAAATATATGAAATAGAAGTTAAACAAATAACTAAAATGCTCTGAAGGCTACAACTTTCCAAGACTATACTTGGTTACATCAAAATGGATTTAAATCCAATATATATATAAAGCCCTAGGCTTGTACAAAATAATAACAAGTAAACAAAATGAAGCTTTTGCTCCAATTCTCCCAGGCTACTCTTTTGGCGGAGGCATCTCTCCAACACCTAAAAATGGTTCTCCCATATAGGGTGAGCCAAAACGCAGTAAAAATAATTCAACACAATATATGAATCTTAACAAAAATATAAGATTTTATGCATATGCAATGCTCATGATCAAAACGTTTCATTTATCTTTCCAAAACCATGCAAGTCCGATTTATATCACAATCCATCATGTATTTTTTTTACATTAGAAAATAGGGCTATAGATCATAATTCTGGAAATCTCAAAATACACCATTTCAAGAATATTTCGTTCATGGGAAGCCGTCAAACGACACCCATGTAAACGTAGTTTATACAATCACTACTATTACCATTTTACTGATATTTCAGCCACGGAAATCGAAACTCAGATTCACCCTGGACACATAAGCCAACTTAATTCAATGAAATATATCCCCTTCCCAGATTCTCCTTTTTTTTCTCCAATTACGTTATACATGTACAATGTATCAAAATGTGACAATACTCAATGCAAAATTAGTTTCAATTCACCTAATTCTCATGCAATTTCTACAACAATCATAGTTATCCTCCACCAATAGCTCAAAACAGATATTTCTAAATAGATATAAAATCTCCAATACATAAAAACTTTCCAAATTTCGAGATGTGAGTGATAATACATATTCAACCCCACCATCCATATCAATATCCATTCAATTTTACATTTCCAATATCAATTTCATTTATTTATACAAAATAAATATTTAAGACATTTAGGGAAAAACCCTTTTTTCTTCCAAAATTTATTCCAAGTATCAAAATTAGTAATTTTATCACAACTCAACCTCATTTTCAATCCCATAATCATTTTCAATACATCCATTTGAAAATCCCTCTTTTAATTTTAAACAAAAACCCTAGATTTGTTCAAAATTCTCCAAAACTACAAAATTGTTTTATAAAAACAAATAGCTAAGTCAAAACTCATACAAAAGTTTAGAGGATCCTTACCTCAAAACAATAGCTAAGTCAAAACTCATATCTAGGTGTATTTGTAAAGAGATGATGAGTTTTAAAGAAAGTGAGTCTTAACTTAGGGTATTGAAATGTTTTAGATAAAGAGAGATGAAAAACTGATGTAAAATTGCATGTTTACGAACTAATATACGAGCGGTTCGCTCGAGCACAAGATGTGTTGCTCGAGCGACCAGACATAATAAGTTGTTCCACTCGAGCGCAGAAGACACACTCCCAATAGTTTTGTATACAGAGGTCGTCGCTTGAGCGAAGAATACAAACTCCCAGTATTTTTGCAGACCTACAAAAGTACTGGAGTTTCAAAAAGACCACTCGAAAGTAAGAAGTGTCGCTCGAGCGAAGGAACAAAAATTTGGGCAACACAAATTTGAAAAACAAGCCACCAATCTGTTCTAAACATAATCAACGCAACTTAATAGCCATATTCATGGAAGGAAAAGAGGGATAAGACATGAACAACAATACAAAATAATGAAATCCGAATCCAGAATACCAAATGAGTCGGGTCTTAAACCAGAATCGTTATAATAAGTATTGATTATTTATATTAGGTGATTGAAAAATATGAGAGAGTATGACCACCTAATACTGCAGGACTATTGCATAATTTTTGTTTAAAATAGTTAGTTCCTAAAACATTCCAAAATACACCTAAAAATTAGGCAAAATTGTTGGAATTATCATTTTTCCAGGTGGATGACGTTATTTGGGTGGATTTGCTTTGTTGAACTCATGTTGGTGGGCTTACACAAAGTCTCCCAATGAAATAGAATAATCTATGAGTAAATCTTGATAGAGTAAAAAATTCAAATCCATACGACTAAGGAATCTGCAACATAGTATGTGAGAGTAGCTTGGATTAGAGATTGTGTCAAAGAGTAATTGATTAGAATTAAGATAGAATGGCTATAATATGTTGTGAAATTGTTGATGATAGAACAAACTCGAATGGAATTTAGACTAGTCCCTATATTTGATTCACACATGAGGGACAAATTATTGAAACATGTGTGAAGATTCTTACATAAAAAATAAATGAAAAATAAAAAATTGATCTTAATATATCACTACTAAAAATCGGACTTTTTGCGACGGTCTCAAACGTCGCAAAAGGTCCACATGTAGTCGCAAAAGACTTTTTGCGACGGAGTAGCGACGGAAAATGGGGGGTGGCGAAGGGGGCATGACAAAAAGTATTTGCGACGGTTACAAGCCGTCGCTTCGTTGTAGCAATGATAAATCAATGGTTTTTGCGACGGTTTAACCTGACACAAAAAAGCAAAAAAAAATATCACTTTTAGCGACAGTTTAGGATGTCGTCACCAAAAACTTTTTTAGAGACGGTAGTTGACGTCACGAAAAGTATTATTAGCGACGGTCTGAAACGTCGCAAAAAAACAGAATTACATCAATAATGTATTCGCGACAATTTAAACCGTCGCTAAAGATGGCACTAATATGTATATGCGACAGGTTAAGTCGCCGCTAATAAAATGCAAGGAAATTGTGATTACATTAGCGACGGTTTATTACTGTCGCAAAATAATTATTTTCATAAAACAAATATATATTTTATTAATTCATTCCATGTACAAATTATTAATATTTTCTAAAATAAAATACATTCACATCCACATTCACATTCACAAAATCATATCAACAAATAATAATATATAATTTCCATGTAACAATACAGTGTCAACCAAACTTCCTTACAAAAATATGTAAAAACATCCTCCAACAATATTAATAATTCTTGATAATTCAAGAACTCAAATTTGTATAAAAAACAAAACAAAAGTATCGCAGTACAAATAAAAAAACCTATATAGTATAACTTGTTTTAGTATCAACAGTAAATTCCAATATCGGTATGCGAAGATATCATTATGTACTCAAAAGTATAGCACCTGCAAAAAGAAAAAAATATATATTTACAATATAATCAATTTCAAGCTTAAAAAAAAAGGTAAAACATTTGATATTTATTTCAAAAAACAAATAAATAAATAAGATTGTAACATATACATGAATCGAGCACCACAAAGTGTATCTTCCAACAACTTCTCTAACTGTTTTTAGACCTCATGATTGTGTTTCCAAACCAGCAGCTTTTTCGCTTTTAAGATAAAGACTTTGCAATATTTAGGCTCAATTGGAACTCCATCAATTTCACAGAACAAATCGTCACTAACAAGAAGCCCCTCTGCCAATTGAACTATTGGTATACGTGAACTATCCAAAAAACTTTAATTACATCCTACAATGATGATAATACTATTAAAATCAGCTATTGATTGAACACATCCCGCTACAATCTAACAATAATTGAATAATACAAAACAAGAAATCTAGCCAAATAATTGTGCTTAAACACAGACACAGTAGCCCCTAGTAGTTCATGCTAGTCGACATGAAATAGATATGAGATTAACAACAACAAAAAGGTAATATACGTGACACAAAACAAAGAACACATAATCATTGTCAAGAGGCCGAGTCTCGTCTTTTTCAACAAGTCATTTGTGCGTAATTAGTCGTGTACATCAAGTTTTGTTGACATCCGATGCCATTTGACCATTTTAGTGCGTCAACCGGTTCAAAAAAAGAGTTTCTCAAGGACAAATTTTCACAAACGAAAATCAGGCTCCAGATTTAAAACCGGGAATTGGTTTCTAATCCCGTCTTTTCCTACAAGTCATTTGTGCCTAGTTAGTCGGGTGTGTAAACTTTCGTTGACATCCGACGCCGTTTGAGTATTTTAGTGTGTCAACGGGTTTGGAAAAAGAGTTTTAAGGACAAGTTTTCACAAAGGGAAATTATACTCTAAATTCAAAACCAGGAATCGGTTTTGAGTCCTATCTTTTTCTACAAGTCATTTGTGCCTAGTTAGTCGGGTGTGTCAAGTTTCGTTGACATCCGACTCCATTTGAGCATTTTAGTATGTCAACCGGTTTGGAAAAAGAATTTCTAAAGAACAAGTTTTTACAAACGGAAATTAGGCTCCATATTCAAAACTGGGAATCGGTTTCAAGTCTCGTCTTTTCCTACAAGTCATTTGTGCCTAATTAGTCGTGTGTGTCAAGTTTCGTTGACATCCGATGTCGTTTGAACATTTTCATATGTCTACCGGTTCGGAAAAATAGTTTCTTAAGGACAAGTTTTCACAAACGGAAATTTGGGTTCAAATCCGACAGTTTGCAAAATCACAAAGCTGGCACTAGCAGTTGATTTAACATTTTTTCTCCTTTCGAATCGAGATTTGGGTTCAAGCACATCGTAACATTATTATAACCTACGAAATGTATCTAGTGCATGGTTTGAAGGTTCACCGTAATAGAATAAGCCCATTTTGTCATCCATGATAACTAATCACAAATCCATCATCTAAAATAGAGGCATAATAACACTGAATACACAAACACAAAAATGGCATGGCCTCTTAAATGGAATTTAAATATAACAGCTGATTTCTCCTAATAGATGCAATAGTGAATTAGATAGTTGATTTCAATTCTCTATTGTGGTTCAGGAAATATGATATTAACAAATTGCTCGCCATAATATGAACATAATTGGGCTTAATGAATTCCAAAAGGCGATGATAGTAAGTGATCATCAAGACAGAATTCTTGGGAGTCAAAAGCCCATTGACTGCTTTAGCTACATCTTGAGGCAACTAATTCTGAGATTCATTTGACCAAATGTGAAATATGTAATGCACTATAATTAGACAGAAGAAGAGATGACAAATTTAACACATATTCAGTAGGCACGCAACACAACAGCAAGTTGCCACCTATGCAATTTCTGCAAAATGACATAAATAACAGATTTGATGTGAACGAAAACTACTTCTAAACAAATAGCTCCTATTAAAGGGATCACTTACTTTGTTATGAATTAACTGCTCAAATTCTCTCCTTAAGCTTTGGTACATTTCTGCTATGGCAGGTTTCATGAAGAACTCCAAGTATCCTCCTAACATTTTTAAGTGGCCATCCTGTCAAATCAAGGAAATGATCGCACAAAATCAGCATAAAAATCTATAAAATGCAAATGCAAATACTAACAAATGCACCCAGGGCACTTATTGAAGTGTAATTAATGATATATTTTTATACCAAAACATAGTAAAATATAATATTGATTTTTTATTACCGTTAAATGCGAGAATTCCACCCACTTTAGTTTATTTGTTGGGGAAATAATAATAAATAAATAAATAGGAGGATAAGATATGAAATCCGCTAACAATTTGTTTGATGACAGAGAAAGCTCATATTATGTGTTTCTTAGAAAGCAAACAGCGAGTATAAGAAATCCGGTGGTCTGATAGATCCAATGTTAAACACTGATGATATATTGATCCGATGTTTCAAACACATGAAAGAGCCCCAAAAGGGCCCAAGTAATAATAAAGACAAAAATGGAAGCATCGCCATTCAAATCCGAAAAAAAACATTATGTCATTTCAATAAAATTAGGCATATTCAAATTCAATGATGCAAAGCAAATGTAAGATTGAAAGGTGTGAGATCCCTTATCCATCATGAGAGAGTAGACAAGAAGGTAATTGTTCTTGAAGGAATTGATTGGTTGAGATGTGTTGATTCGATGATGCAAAGCAAAAATATCAAAGATTCCTTCAAAGCTTCAAAAGAATCTCAACCATTTTTCATAAAGAATAAAAAAGAAAAGAAAATCTGACCATCTATTTTTAAAATCACAAGTGCGGACATGCCTGCTTTAAAAGTTTACTAAATTGTGCCTTCGAAATTTCTGAAGATCCTCCAAGAACATTTCCTCTGACATGAACTGGAAGTCTAGATAATGACTCTACACAATTTGAAAAACGAAAAGGTGAAATCAAAGTAATACTACAAGAGAAAGAAAAAAGTCATAAATAAATTTGACAATGTATAACTACCTGCACCAGTTGCACCTTTCTGCTGTAGCTCAGAAGGCTTCAAGTTTTCAAAAGCTTTATCATTCACAATTACACCTCTTCCAGCCAGAGCCCAGTTAAGACCAATAGAAATTCCAGGGCCCTCCCTGCAAAATGAAAGTTATGAGGGATAATAATTATCCATAGATATACACTATTACATGCAATTAAAATAATACAACTTTTTCCAAAATAAAAAGACAAAAATATCAGAGTTTAAAGTAAATTACTTAAATCCTCTAACAAAAAACTGCAATATATGACTAAAAACATGACTCCGTCTTACAAAATAAGTGTCCGTCCTTGGTTTAGCGGTTCAAAATAGATAGCGACATAAAAAATGTTGATAAGTAACAAAACCACCCTATATTGCATTTTGAGAACTAGAAATCTTAGGCATGTGCATTTTATGGTTTAAACATTTTGTCTAACTTCACCAACATTTTCTTCACTGGACATAAACATCATTTAAAACTCAGTTCATACATTTTATAATCCAACTTTCATATCAACATTTTCTCATATAAATCAATGACAAATTCTTGTCAATTCTCTTCTCAAAATTTCCCTTTCAAAGAGAGCAAAAATTGCAGAATGGTTCATTCATTGGTAGTCACATCTCAAAAAAAATTGGTGACCTCGCTAACAATGAATACCACAAAAAAAAAAATTCAGAATTATTCATCAAATCGGGAAATCCAATTGCTTAAGAAGCATTGTAGCCTCAGCTCTCAACTGTATAGATTCAGAGTCTGAGAACAACTTTCCCTGAAAGGAAAAGTTTTAGATATGAGATTTACTCTTTTTGTTGTATTGTTATATCAGAAAAAGAACCAGAGATTCACCAATAACATTTCTACTTATTTCTGTTATTTATCATCACCATTTACAGCTATATAATAAGTTCCCCTCATCAAAAAAATAAAATAAATAAAATGTGCTAGCTCAATCCATGATCCATCCAACATATCATTAGATGACTCATGACCCATCGTGAGAAAACTGTTTTCTTATTATATTGACTTGACCAAAAAATTGGAAGCACTAAGCAAACAGGCCCAAATTAAAAATAGATTTCTTTTTAACCATACTTCATCTATCAAGACAAACAAAAATGGAGACAATCACACAAGCAGTGGCGCCAGTGAGAACAATAATAATGTAAGACACAATCTGCTATAAAACAGGGTGTGAGTGATGAAAAAATCAAGAAATATATTATGTGAAGTTGTGATGTTTTAATTCTTAGTTCTCTTCTTCTTAGCTCTGTTTTCTTTGTTTTTCTTTACTTCTTGTTCATACACATTCCTCTACTCAACCATTTCTTCTACATTTCTCAGAATATTCTCATTGTTGCAATAGACAGTGTGCATCAGTTTGAAGTCCAACAAATTATATAAATTTCACTTCGGCATTTTATCAAACACTTTGTGTGAAAGAAAGCTAATGAGAAAAACAAATAATCACAAGTTGAAGAACAGACAATCAAAATTCACCAATTTTTGTCTATACAAAAAAACAAACACACACAAACACATATACATACACATAATTAACAAACACTAAAATAGATGTGGAAATTATACTGTATATGGTAAGTTGCAAAGGCTAAAAATCAACAAGCAGTAATCGTATCTGGTTACACCTGGATGTCGGAGAGGGAATCAGTTGACATCGGTGTTGAGTGAGCGGGTCAATGTGAGAGAGATTTTGAGAAGAGAGGAGAGGAGAGGAGATGAGAGAAGAGAAGAGGAAATGAGAGGAGATGAGAGGAGAAGGGTAACCTGAATGCTGGAAGGGTAAATGTACACGCCAGTGTTGCCGCCAGAGTCTTGTAACGTCGGTGTTGCCGCAGCCTACAAGAGAGAAATTTGGGTGTGAGAGAGAGAGAGAGTGAGAGATGGGCTTACGCAAGAGAGAGAGAGAGAGAGAGAGAATGTGAGGGACTAGGGCTGGGCTGGGGGCGAGATAGAATTAATAAGATTTAAGTTTTTGCGACATTTTGAAAGACCGTCGCAAAAGAGCAGAAGAGCAAAAGCGCAAAAAGAACTTTTTGCGACGGGAAATGTACCGTTTTATATAATAAGACTTTTTGCGACAGTTTTGGGTTATCTGCCTCTAAAAATAGTAATCCATCTGATATTTTTTTATGACAGCCAATTATTGTGGCAAAAAAAATTTATTTTGCGACGGTCTTTCTTGTCGTCACAAAAGCTTGTTTTTAGCAACAGTTTTTTAACTGTCGCAAAAAGTTTCGTGGCTAAAGCTCCTTTTTCTAGTAGTGTTATATTGGATTGACTTATCACTCATCGACTTGAATTTTTTAATTGACTGTGAAATTCAAATAATATATATATATATTTTTTTTTTTGATCGGCAAAAAAGACTTTATTGATGGGAAAGGAAATTTACATCAATAAAGAGGAGCTTGGAGCTAAAACAAGCTCAACCTCCAAGTTGGTGAGAAACCAACGCACAAAAACAAAAGCGAAAAAAGACCAGAAAGATCAAAGGCAACACCAAAGCAGAGTAGACAGCAGGCCAAAAATACTACAGAAGCCCATCATGCAGTCCAAGCACCAGCACTAAACATCATGCACCAGACAGCCCTTCCAATCCCCAAAACAGTAGCAAAACACCCCATATGCACCAGCACTAAACATCATGCACTAACACTGGACCTTACATCCTCACTGAACCTTTCATCCTCACAGCAGTAATGCACCAGCAGTAAATTCACCCAACCCATACCAGACATCAGCACAACAGCAAAACAGATGCTAGAATTCACACCATAACAGATGCTAGAATTCCACCCAGCAGCAAAAAACTGAAACAACCTCCAGCAGCAAAACTCACATAGATCAGAATGGTAGATAGGTAGCAACAAAAGATAGCACCTGGAGGCATGCATTAAATCAGTCAATAACAACAAACAATTTGCCTCCAATTGAGAACAACATCCACCAAAGAAAATAGAAAGTCAGGGAGGGAGTTTTTGAGCCAGAAGGCTAATCTGAACTTGATGAGATCCCACAGTTTATCTGGGTTCAGACTAGCATTGGTGAAGACACACTCATTTCTATGCTTCCAGGGAGACCATAAAACTACAAGTGGAATAGCTCTCCAGAATTTCCTAATAGACCCCTTAAATTTAACACCGATCCACCAGTTAAAAAGATCTGCCACCGAATCTGGGATGCACCATTGAAGCCTCCATTCAAACAACACATGGGACCAGATGGACCAAGAGAATAGGCAATGGAGTAAGATATGATGAGCAGATTCACGGGCAACATTGCAGAAAGGGCAGCAGGTAGAGGCAGAAAGGATGCCAAGATTTTGCAAGAAGACAGTAGTTTTGATTCTACTTTTCCAGGCCAGCCACCCAAAAAAATAGACTTTGGGAGGTAAAATGTTACTCCAAATAAATTTGGTAATACTAAGATTAGGCCCATGAAGAGAAGAACAGAAGGAATAAAGAGAGGACACTGAGAATGAGCATGAACCAGCAGAAGAGGAAGACCAAGCCAGACTATCAGCACAGGCTGTGTTCAAAGAAGGAGCAGAGGATAACAAGGCAATTAATCTCACTTCATCAGCCAGCTCCCAAGCATACAAAGCGCTTCTATAAATGAAGTGCCAAACAGAGTTGCTTGTTTTCCTAGCAAAAATTTGGTGGAGAGCATATGTGAACTATGGACTTTCTTTCCTACATATTGATGCAGTGTAGCTAATTCTAGGACTCCCAGGAGTCCCAACAAATTTCTTAACCCTTGTAAATATATTTTTAAGTCTATTGTGACAGCTTTCTTGTTAGGGCAAAGATTATAAAATAAAATAAATTAATAAATCTGAAATATATTTTTTTCCAAAAAATAAACACCATATACATATCGATCATGCATATATCACTATGGAAACTATTTCTCAGTCGAATCCAATGTGCAAGTCATTTGAGGACAATGACAAAATTGCATTTTTTGAGAAAAAGAGAATTTTGAATATTAGGTCATAAATTAATGTGGTTATAACGTTGTAGGAGCAAATTTTTTTTTTTTTAGTTCAAAGAATATATCCAATATTTTTGTTCTGATAGTGTAAAACTATATTAACTACCTTCGCAATAAACTCAATTTTCTGATACAGTAGCCGTTTAAGATTTTTTTTCAAGTCTTAAATTGAACATCACAATGAAGCCTTAGGTCTCAAACAAGGCCTTTGATAATCGGGACATTTGGCAAGAATGTTTTTCTGGGCGAGCCTTAAGCAAACTATTGAAAAGCTTAAATTGTTCAGCCGACCCTATTACATGTTTGAATGGTGAAGTTATTTGCACAGTATTAACATGATTGGATCCATACTGCCTCTCAATAGTAAATGTTATTCACATAAGCGTATCTTTTAAATTCCTTTATAAGACAAATGGATGTCAAACAATTTTTATTCTCATTTGGAAATCCCACAATATTATTCAATGGATATTGGAGTAGTAGTAGTACTGGTAGTATAGTAGTAGTAGTAGTACTCTATTCAATTCATGGATCAGTTGAACAGACCATACATTTGCCATTGTTACAGATCAGAAAACGCTAACATGGCCGATAATTATTTGAATTTGCTACACTTAATTGTGAGCTAGTTATCAAGTGCTTTCTTCAACAGCTCTCTAAACTGCTGGCGAATAAAAGGAGCTAGATCGTCCTTGATTTGATTAAAAGATTTTGAGTCTGGGCATTCACACACTGCCGGACATTGGCACTGGAACTCTGCTGGACATTGCTTGTAATTTCCTTCACTCGGTTGCTGATCACCTTCATACACAACAAAACACAGATATTTCACATTTTCATGATCATTATATATGCTGTCTAAGGAATCAGAAGTCTGGAATGAAGTCAGGAATTCAAAAGCATTATTATTAGGGTAAACTACCAATAGGTCCTACTTTTGAAATTTATTACCCATTAAGTCCTATTAATAAATTTATTAAGTGATAAAGATAAATTTATTAGTCTTTTATTTTTATGAATAAATTTAGAGTAATAAATTTATCAGTCTCTTTGTTTTTATGAATAAATTTATAGTGATAAATTTATCAATTTCTTATTTTTATAGTGTTAAATTTATTAGTTAGGACCTGTAGGTAAATAAGTCTAGTTAATAGGACTAATTGGTAAGTACCCCTTATTATTATACCTTCCTTGGTACCAGGTGTACCATTCTCTACGCTTGCCTCCTGATTGCCTGCCCCAAAATAAATAAATAAATAAATATCAAAAACAATTTTTGATTCAGTTATTACTTTTTTCCTTCAATCTCAACCAAACTGAACCGAACCCATTATAGCCCTCTTACCAGGACTGGTAGTGGTAGTGAGGGAGCCCTCTTTATGTTCCATAGTGAGAGTGATGGTGTTACTGGTAAAATCTACTTCATCTAAGCCAGCCTCTGCATCTCCTGCGCAAAACCAAAGCAAATTACAGTACTCGAGAGACACAACTGGCAGTAGTTACTAATTTTTCAGAGAGTATCCGTAAAGAATGTGAAAAATCGATGAAAGTACGCTTGAGCCCTTACCATGAACATAGCCTATGTCATCGGATTGTGCAGTGGTTGACGGAGAAGAAGAAGCCGACAGGAGGAGTAGGAGAAGAAGATGGAGGAAGAGTGATTTGGAGCCAGTTGGAGCCTTATATTCCATTTTTACTCTTCTAGTTTTTCCTACCTCAAACAAGGTCAGTGTAGGTTTTTAAGAAAGATAAGTTGCGTACCCTCTTAAATTGGCTGTTTGGGAAAAAAATTATATATATATATATGTCACTGTCTGGTTCCAATTTTCACAATTCGGTTTTTTTTTTTTTTTTTAATTGAATTTTTTATTTTTTCTGTTTTTTTGTTTTTGGTTAATTTTTTTGAAACTCTTTTAAGCAAATTTTTTTAACTTTTTAGCTACACTAATATAAATACAAAAAGTATAATATTTGTGATTTTTTTTAAAAAAAAATATTAAATACCAAAAATATTTTTTAAAAAATATGAAAATTCAATGCATTTTCGTATCCTTGTATATTTATTGATTTTTTAAAATAATTTTTTTATAGATATTTTACTTTTAGATACATCTAGGTTAGGTTCGTCTAAAATGTAAAAAAATTACTTAAAATATTAAAAAAATCACTAAAAACAAAAAAATAAAAAGTCAATTTTCAAAAAATTGAATTTTGAAAATTGGAACCAAACCTAGATGAATCTAAAAAATATTAATATTTTTTTTTTAAATTCATCTTATGTAGATGAATTTTAAAAAAATATAAAATTTTGCAGTTTTCTTTAAAAAAAAAAAATAGAAAAAAAAGCCAAAATAAATCTAAAAAATTAACTTTTTTTGGCTTTTTTCTTTTCTGGACTTTTTTAGAACTTTATAAATGAAAGGGAAAAAAAAGTAATTTTTCAATTTGTCTCATCAAAATGAATTTAGACGGTTAAAATTTTTACTTATACATACACACAAAGTATTTAAATAGCCTTCCAAAACTCTTTAAATATAACTAACCTTATAGAATTTTATTGAAATAACTATTATAATAAGTAGCTCATTGGAGTGACTAATAAGCCTGGTTTAAAGAGACCTTAAGGCCCGTTTGTTTTGAGAGATAGAGGAGGAGATTGGACAATGATAGATGTAGGACTCACTATAACAGTGTTTGTTTGCAAAATAGATAAGGTGATTCATAGTCCCTTAGGAATATGCTCACTATAATAGGGTTTGTTTGCAAAATAGGGAAGGTGATACATAGTCCCTTAGGCCCCGTTTGTTTTCCACACTAGCAGTCTACTCCGGACTGTCAGTGATGAACAATAAAATTAGCTTATGTTTGTTTTGGCTTTTGAACTCCCACTTCATAGTCCCTTCGGCTTAGGATAAGCCTTGGGCAACGGATTAGCAGTCTGGATTGAGAGATGATATTAGCAAAGTAGTTCGTTCGGATTGGATATTACCAGACGTCCGCCCGATCAACCGATAAATAGCATTTTTTTGGGGGGGCATTTTTTTTTAAACATTAATGTTTTATGTTTTTATATTTTTTGTTAAGTAAAAATCATAATTTTATTTGTTTTATTATTTTATATAAAAATAATTTAACAATCCTCACACTAACAACTATCATTAAAACAAAAACGATTTTTTTAATCCTCTCACTGTCAATCTCTCATTAACAATCTCCTCACTATCAATCCCCTCCATACTACCTCTGAAAACAAACGGAGCGTTAGGACTATGCTAGACCTTAGAGGGGATCGACAAAAACCCACCAAAGGTTAGGTTTCAAAACCAATGAGGGGAAAAGCTTAAAAAAATATTATTTTCCCATGTCATGTGTTGTGTATTTGCGTGATTTTTTATTTTTATTTTTATTTTTTTTTTTGTGTGTGTGTGTGGCTATTATGTTATTATATATATATATATTAAAATAATATAATAAAAAAATATTTGAAATATAATTTTTTAATATTAAAATATATCAAAAATACCAAAGGATATTTATGATATTTCATATAATTAACCTCCTCACTAAAATATATCACAAACTAACATAATTTTTCTTAATCCCTCAATAACAATTTTCACACTAATAGTCTCATCACTGACCATCTCTACGCTAATAATCTCACCTAACCTAACTTCAAAAACCAGAGATGCTGGGCCTTCTCTATATATGTGCTTTAGTGTGGTTCTTTCGATGAACAACCTCATAAATCCTAAACCATTTTCTCCCAAAGAACTATCTAACATAACTGTATGAGTTCCCTCCTACCCCAGTATCTACCATGACGAAAGGGAATGACGATCTTTCAAAACTTACACAAACCATTGGTAACTGCATCTTAGTGACGCAGTAACTGTTGAAATCCCATTTTATAACAATCCTTTAAGGCCGCTTTCCGGTTAGAGGATTTGATGAAAAAAAATAGAAGAAAGAAAGATTGATTGATAAAATTCAAATTCCAAACTATATTTAGTTGAGTTGGAAAATAAACAAATAAAAGAGTATGTCTCATTTAGGAACATACTACTTTAATCACTTTTTAGTTTTTTAGTAATCATCCTTCAAGGCGGTTTTCAGTTAGATGATTTGATGAGAAAGACGAAAAAAAAAAAATCGATCGAATTTGAATTTCAAATTATGTTTTGTTGAGTTGGGAAATAAAGAAAAAAAAAAGAGTTTAAGTGAACTTAAAAGACAAAAAGTGAGATTGTATTTTCTTTTCTTTTTTATTAACTGTATTTTCCATTATAACCAACCAAAAATTGAGATTGCATTTCGTTTTTTCTTTTTATTTTCTCTCATCAAATCATCCAACCTAACACAACCTAAGTGTTTGAAACCAGTCAATATTTTACGATTCACGATATGTATCTTATGATTTTGTACTTTTCAAAAGGAATCAATATTATCATCGATACGTATCTTAAATTAAATGCATCTTACGATACATATGTGATACGTGATGCAATATACGATACGAGATACATAATGCGATACGTATGTTGCATAAATACTTAAATTTCTTTAGCAAATTTGAAAAAAAAAAAAATTCAAATTATTTATGTAAATTAATATTGTCAAAAAATTTTAATTAACATACTAAAAAAAAGTTATTGTTTAAATGAGAATGATACATTTCAGTCTATTTCTCGACCTTTTTGACATATCTATTATATGATTTAAGAATGTTGAGTTGTTAATTTATGTCTTGTGAAGATAATATGTATTGCTGCGCATATATATATATATTTAATTTAAAGAGCTTTGCTTTTATGGTTGACAAAATTATATATTGTTTAGTGTTTTATTCTCATAAGATATTCGTTTTTTATAACTATATTTATTTTTCTACCTATTTCTAAGATATTAAAGTATTTTCGATACACAATACGATATGATATGCGATTCGGAAAAATTAAAAAACAATACATGATTCATATCCTGATTTAACAATAATGCTTGAAATGATTATGGAGGAATTGATTAATTAGTCTGAAATCTTGCTTTAAAGTAATTGTCAAATGCTTGGAAAGGTTGTCAATTGGTTAATGCGCGCGACCCCCAGCTGGGGGCGACCCCCAGCGACCCCCAGCCCACGTGGCTGTGGGTGATTGGTCAAAAAATAAAAAAAAAATAAAAAAAAAACAGTTTTCTACCCAGTGGGGCGCCCCCACGTCACTGGGGGTCGACCCCCACTGGGGGTCCCAATCAGTGCTGGTTGTCAATTAGGAATCACTTGAGAATTGTCTAGTACATCAGAATAATTGTCTAAGTACATGAAAAGATTGTGGAAGTAATCCTTGAGTAAGAATTGTCTAGTACATCAGAATAATTGTCTAAGTACATGAAAAGATTGTGGAAGTAATCCTTGAGTAAGAGTTGCACAAGCTTAAAAATCCTAATGTAGAATTCCGGTTGAGTGCTCACAAAGATTGTGGAGCAATTGATAGAGTTTGAAATCTTGCTTTCGACCATAATTTTAGCATTTTCTAACAACAAATTTACTTTAGAGTATTAGATGGCCACGTTCCCTTATGTTTATTAATTACCTAACATAAATAATCAATACTTTACTTTCTTTATCAATCATACTATTATAAAACACGATATGATAGTACTCCTGAATTATCGAATTTTTAGTAAGTTAATTTTTTACAAAAATACGTGGATAATTTTTTTTTAAAAAAAGTAAACCTTTTAATAATATTTTTTTGACATTTTAACTATTTTAGTATATCTTCCCAATACCCTTGATCTCTCATTTATATACTCACTACAAATCTTTCATTAAACAATAACGTTCCTAACTTTGTATCTTGCATTAATTTTGACAAATTCCCTCTACAAGGTTCATAATGGCAATTATGTACAACTATTTTTTTTTTAAAGTTAATTATTTAAAAATCCTATTTACAAATATTATGGCAACTCAGGTTCTATTTAAAATTTTTTGTATCAATAAGTCCTATTTAGTAAAATTAACAATATTGTCAATTTTTTTTAAATTTAAAATTAAGAACATTATCAATTTTGCATAGTAATGTTCTAAATAATTGTTTCACTAACTGATAATAAAAGAAACAAAGCATAAGATTAAATGTTTTTGTCATTTTACTTATTGGTTTGATTCAATTATCCAATAAAATCGAAAAAATTATCATTTTTTTCATTTTTAAAGTTTTTTTTTTTTTTTTTTTTTTTTACAGATCAAAATGTTCTATCATCATGCTTCTTTATAGATACAAGATTTTTAATTTTGCACAAAAAAAAATCATTCAATTTGTTCAATTTTTTCAAATAAAAAAAAACATTTAGTGTGTTTTGTTTTAGTTTTCTGAATTTAATTTTTCAGAAATTGAGTTTTTTGTTTTTCTTGTTTTTTTGTTTGTAGTAAATATTTTTTAAATTTTAAGCAAGTTTTTTATATTTTTTGATGCACCTTACTGTAACAAGCCCGCGGGGGACCTCGCTACAGTTCGGACTCGATTTTGTTGCGGTTCTAAATCTGAACCAAAGAGTCCAACTCTGGCAAATCGTTTTGAAGAAAAACAGATTTTTTTGAAAGAAGTGCCAAACATGGATCGCTTTTGTCGATAACGTAGTCGCCACCTAAATATTTTTAAAATGGAAAATTTAGGAAACCCCGACTCGGCCAAAGGCCACGCGGTCCGCTATCACCAAAGTTGCCTCGGCTCGGGAACTTGGGTACGATTGGGGAAGGTCACATCGTGAGCACTTTCGCCCGGTCAAAGACCGGCCTCTACTAACCATGATATCTGTTTTTGAAAACTTTGTGAGTTCTTATTCCGGTTATTAGCCTAGGTTACTATGTGATGCGCACAGCATACAAGTATAGACTGAATCGTCTGAATTGGAACAAAACATTTCATGCTTGTTTGTTTGAAAATGGTTTGATGGTGCTACCCGCAGGTAGGCTAAGATGCGGATTTGCCACCCTCAGGTGGGCTTAGAAAACATGATTTTGCCACTATCTAGTGGGCTTAAAACAAGCAGTCGATGAATTGTTCCAATTCAGATAACTCAACCTCCATCCACAGGCATTCAAGGCAGTTATATCACATAAGCAGTTAGCCTCATGGCAAGCATGCTATCATGGCAACACTCACACGCATGCAAGGATGCTAAAGCATAAAACTCACCGAGTACTCCAAGCCAAAACAAAAAAACTGATTAGGAATCATGCATGATCCTAAATACACAGAATTGCCTAATGCAACACATGCAAAGATGCAAACTATAGCCTGCTCTATTCTAAATATGGCATATGAGATGCAACAGCTATCAAGTACTCAACTTGGAATTGAAATCTGTAGCTTTGTATGATGCGCCGAGTCGTATGCAAACAGATGAATGATGCAAACATGCTGTCATGATGTATGCTAATTGAAATATGCCCTATATCTAACCATTGTAAGCGGGTAAATAAAAGGGAGAAAGAAGTGGGGGTTGGAAGACATACATCACATTCACCCACACTTATTATAATTTTGCCCTCGCGCAGAGGGTCCGAATAAATAATAATACAGTCCGAATAAAAGAATATTACAGTCCGAAATATACAGTCCGAATAAATATACAATTTCTTAATTAATTAACAAATTAAACTACGCAAGTTGTAAACTGGCATGCAAGCCAGGGGGCTGCCTTGCTTCTGATGAATAGTGTATGCTGGACTGCCTCGGGCGGAAATCCACTAGGATGCCCCAATTAGCCTCTGTTTGCAGTGTTTCTCGAAATGCGCGCCGGATTCTGAAAAGTTATTGGTCCTCGATTTTGTCAGAATAGAGCAGAAAAGGGCATAGCAATGTATTTTCACAAATATATGCATGCCTCGATCCTCGTGCCACCAATCACGCATACTGATGCATGATGGCCGAGGAATCGGATTGCACAACTCAATATAGGATGAATGCAGATGAATGCTATAACAAAACCTAACTCCATCATGGGTAATCCGGAGTGTCGGTGATTTGGGAATTGAGACACACTCCGTCACTCGGAGTACGGAATGTACCTCGTTTCCCGTGCAATATGCATGGTATGCATGAAATGCAGCTAATATACGGTCCTAACATTCACAATGCCATGAAAATGAGTAACCCCGAAATGCGTGCACACGGGCACGCAAACCGAGGTAATGCATGAAGGCAATCTAAGATACAACCTAGTATGCACAATTCGGATGAAAATGAGATGAAAATAAGATGCCTCAAAAATGCGTGCACACGGGCACGCAAACCGAGGTGGTGATGTGAAATGCAAATCGGATAAAACCGAAGTGCCCCGAAATGCGTGCACACGGGCACGCAAACCGAGGCGATGATGCGAAATGCAAATCGGATAAAATCGAAGTGCCTCGAAATACGTGCTCACGGACACGCAAACCGAGGCGATGATGCGAAATGCAAATTGGATAAAACTGAAGTGCCTCGAAATGCATGCACACGGGCACGCAAACCGAGGCGATGACAAAATGGAATGAAATGGCATATGGAATGTAAATTGGGCTTACGCCAACATGAGAGGACCTCAGCCACACTCACATAAGCTGCCGTCGGATAAAAAAAGAAGTGCCTCGAAATGCGTGCACACGGGCACGCAAACCGAGGCGGTGATGTACAGGCATGAAAAATGCAGATCGGGCTTACACTAACATGAGAAGACCTCAGCCGCACTCACATAAGATGCCGAAATGATAAAAATGAGGCACTTGCCAAAATTGAACAAAAACCGATGCAAAATGAATGCTCGGGGACCAAAACCGCGCGGTTCGGGGTCCCGAAAATGGGCCGTGAGCACCGAAAGTGGCGTTCGGCCACGAAGTGGGTTTCAGAGGCCCCAGTGTTCCTCGAAATGATAAAACAGAGGCACTTGCCGAAAACCGAAGAAATCGGAGATGGTTGGGCGGTCCCGAACCGAGGCACACGGCCTGACGGTCCCGAAAACCGGGAACCGGGCTCCGAAATGGGCAAAATGGCCTACGGCCACGAAATGTAGCGCACGGCCACTGAGAGATAGTCTACGGGACCACTCCCTCCCCTCAGGAAAGAAAACAGAGAAAACCGAGTCTGGTTCGCAAACCGAGACAAGGCACAGAAGAGAGTTCGGAAGTCCGGAGGTAGGGCGCACGGCCGCGACTCTGAGACTTCTGAATGAGCACAGTATGCAACATCACCGAGCGCTCAATCGGTGACGTCTGAGTCTTAAGGTCGGTCAAAAATGGGGTGTCTACAGTTGCCCCTCTTTGACAGAACTCGGAAGTCATAACAATGACGGGAGTGAATGTCAAAGCCCAGAGACGACCCATTTTTGACAAGGCCGAAGACTTAGACAAAGCAGACAGGATAGACAAAGATGTGCCCGCAGGCAAAAGGGGGCAAAATGCAAAGTGATATGCAGGAAGATTTTGACAATTGGACTTACACGCTACGCGAAGCCGGTTGGAAGATTGGACTTATACGCAAAGCGAAGCCGGTTTGTAAATTGGGGATTCTTCATGAACATGTGTGACAGATACACAAAAGTGAACGAAGTGTGATGGATACACTAAGTGGACAAACATGTATGATAAATACACAAAGCAAAACGAGTGTGAGCGTGTGTGATTGATACACAAAGTAAGTGTGTGTGATTGATACACAAGGTAGGCATAGTGTGATAGATACAAAGCGAGTGTGTGTGATTGATACACTATATGAACAAAGTGTGATTGGTACACAAAGTAGGCATAGTGTGCAAAGTGTGATGGATACACTAAGTGGACAAAGTGTGATTGGTACACAAAGTAGGCATAGTGTGCAAAGTGTGATGGATACACTAAGTGGACAAGTGTGATAGATACAAAGCAAGTGTGTGTGATTGATACACTAAAAGTGAACACGAAGTGTGATAGATGCACTTAGTGAACAGAGTATGATAGATATACTGAATATGAACACGAAGTGTGATAGATGCACTTAGTGAACAAAGTATGATAGATATACTAAAAGCGAACACAAAGTGTGATAGATGCACTATGTGAGCAGAGTGTGATTGATACACAAAGTAGGCATAGTGTGCAAAGTGTGATGGATACACTAAGTGGACAAGTGTGATGGATACACTAAATGTGAACCCGAAGTGTGATAGATGCACTTAGTGAAAAAAAAGTATGATTGATATACTGAAGGTGAACACGAAGTGTGATAGATGCACTAAGTGAACAGAGTGTGATTGATACACTAAAAGCGAACACAAAGTGTGATAGATGCACTATGTGAACAGAGTATGATTGATATACTGAAGGTGAACACGAAGTGTGATAGATGCACTTAGTGAACAAAGTATGATAGATATACTAAAAGGCGAACACAAAGTGTGATAGATGCACTATGTGAACAGAGTATGATAGATATACTGAATGCAAACACAAAGTGTGATAGATGCACTATGTGAACAGAGTGTGATTGATACACTAAAAGTGAACACGAAGTGTGATAGATGCACTTAGTGAACAGAGTGTGATTGATACACTAAAAGTGAACACGAAGTGTGATAGATGCACTTAATGAACAAAGTATGATAGATATACTAAATGCAAACACAAAGTGTGATAGATGCACTATGTGAACAGAGTGTGATTGATACACTAAAAGTGAACACGAAGTGTGATAGATGCACTTAGTGAACAGAGTATGATAGATATACTGAATACGAAGTGTGATACAAAAAATGAGAATGTATGTGATAGATACACAAAATGAGTGAAGTGTGATTGATACACTGAGTGAGAGTGTAATAGATACACAAAAGCGAATATGTGCATGATAGATACACAAAATGAGAATGTGTGTAATAGATACACAAAATGAATGAAGTGTGATTGATACACTAACTGATAATGAGCGTGATAGATATAGAAAATGAAAGAAGTGTGATTGATACACTAAGTGAGAATGTGTGTGATAGATATAGAAAATGAAAGAAGTGTGATTGATACACTAAGTGAATGATCTCAAACGGAACTTCTTTGAATGATCCGTACATACAATATCGTGCATGACTGAGAAAGAAACTTGACAAGTACAATGCATTACAATGCATGATGCTTATGGAAAGCAATAAATAGACAAAGCGGCGCTTTAGAAAGCACCTCATGAGGTGAGTGGCGGTGAACCGCTTTGCTCCGATGGGAATCTCCCCTCGTGCTCTTCGAACACTTTACCTTCAACACACAGCACAAAGGCTCTGGAATGCTAACAAGTAAAAATATCTGCATGTGGGAGCCACGGCTGCCGCTTGTCTTCCTGATCATGCTCACAACTTTCCCTATTCTCCAACGGGTGACAGACTAGGTTGGTTCAAGATCCAGACTGAGGTGCATACATGCTATCTCAACCTATGGGGCTTCCATACAGATTTCTGCCGAGGGCACGCCTGGGTATTTAAACCAGACTTTAGTCTCGAAATCCGAACCTTTATGCGTTCTAGGCCACGGCCATTCGAACTCTAATTTCCACCCGCAGCTTGGTCTCCTAGGAACTCATCGCAAACACGGCCAAGATGCATTTGGCAGAGGCTGGTATTCAGAGAGAGCATTTCTGATCGCCATTCTGGCTTGAAGTAGACTTGATCTTGAGCTTGAGGTAGAGGCACACTCATACTTCAGAACATTGGCAAGACTCAAGAGGTACACACGGATGCAATCTCGAACTTATCAAGTTGGAACAAAACTCGATGCCCGACATTTTCCTCTTTTGCTTTTTGCTTTGGCTGAAACTCATAGCTTCAGATAGGTCCCGGTTTCACTGTTCTCATATGACTGGGTTAAACCTGCGGTTTTCGAAAGAACAAATTGCTTTGCACAAATGTGGAGAACGGCACAAAGACTCATAGCACAAAACGATTTTATTTTTGAAAATGAGAAAAGGATTCTCAACCGGTATTGAGCCTACAACCCACTACGCAAAAACAACTCAACACAGAAAAACAAAAGGTAAACAACCTAAATACAACGAGACACGCTCGGGATGAAACGAGAAAAATGAAAAGACACGACACTCAGACGTGCACAGGGAGCCTGTTTCACCGGGTAGTGTTTCTCACCCTTTCTCATTTGTGATTCTCACATCACTCGGCCCTCAAGCTCTGTTTTTTTTCTGAAAAAGCCCTTTTCTCACTTTTTCTCTCATCGCACATCTCTCTATTCTTCAATCTCTCATTTTTCATCCCTCCCCTGGGTGGTTAATGGATAAACAGCAAGTTGTGGGCTCGGGCCCCTAGCATTCTGCTCGATTCTCTTTCTTCCGCTCACAGCTAGTGAATTCCTCCCATAGAGGGGTTGCACTACATTTGGGTGTGTAGCAAATCTGCAGCTGACATCGGTTGACGATGCTCTGCTAGGGAGTTTGGACATGATTAGATCCATCTAGATGAGGGAGTGGAATATCTTGATCCATTCCAGTTCGTGCTTCGCACTTGGCTTGATACCTCGCTGCTTGGAGGATACGAGAGCTTTCTGCCCTTTCTAGCTTCAGTTGTGCCCTCTTCTGGCAGGTAGAGTGCCCTTTTTTTGGCAAATGCATTGACAACAGGGAAAAGACAGGAAGCCTGACTCAACTGTGCCCCTAGTTCATCATTTCGACCATTTTTTGTTTTTGGCTTTCTACTAAAACAATTTTGACCAAAAATGAGAGTTAGATTAACATGCTTGTTCAGTTTTTGATTTGAAATCATGCAAGTCAGGCTATGAGCACTGAAAATTTTTCTTTTTTGGGTCCAAGAAATGGTCCAGTTTTGGAAAAGATAGAATGATTTTTCGAGAAAATTAGCCAACCTCAGTAAAAATTCTCAAAAACTATTTTTGCAAACGGCCACTTGCTCAACGAGCATGAAACCTAATCCTGAGATGCACAACCTCGGATCCAAAGGAAAACGCCTGACTTGAAGAGAGCTGCATGGCAACGGAAAGTTGCCCCTTGTTTGAACGGCACCGCGGCGCATTGAATGGCAACGGAAAGTTGCCCCTCGTTTGAATGGCATCGCAACAAGATTGTAGTCCCCTGAGCGATAATCGCAAACCGCACTCTTGGATACAGAGAAGGCAAGGATGGTCAAAACCATTACATGGACACAATTGAATTTGAATCGCTTTTACTACCGACTTCGTAATGAAGTTGCCTACGATCCCAAAGATGGGAATCAAGCCTTACGTAGTTCGGGGTTAAGGTACACTCGTATTTAACCTCCTTTTTATGCTCTATCTTTTGCCAAGGCTACTGCAGGTGTTTTCGACCTTGCGAGCTTTGTTTTTCTTTCTTTTCTTTTTTTTCTATTCTTTTCATTCCTTTTTCTTCTTCTTTTTTTCTTTTCTTTTTCTTTTTTTGCATTTTTTTGTATCTTTGCACTTTTTTTCTTTTTTTCTTTGCTCTAACTTTTGCCTGGGTCGCCCTTCCGGGTTTTCAGCCCAGCGAGCCTCTCAAAGGGTAAAAAATGTAACCAGTCCATGCCAAATGGTTCTGAGATTGAAGCCCTCTGTTCCTAAGAGAGTGGCTGTTGTATTGATTAGTAGAAAGATCCACCTTTGGCTCTTCGAGCACATCGGATATTTTTTGCCCCTAGTTCGAGGGGTGCTTCTGCTCTAGCCTTGCAAGCTTCTTCTGATGAGGTCTGACCTTCTTGATCTGACTTTGGTGCCTCTTGTTCGAGGGCTGCTTCAACCGCCACACAGCCTCACATTGTAGTTGACCGTTGAACATTCTGAATTCAAGTTCAAGGTTTGGAAGCAAAGGGGTTGAGTCTCGAGGCCGAGAGTGATCCTAAGCTGCACAATCTCAAGAACGATTCCACACATGTCTTCGCAGGATCACAAGAAAATATTTTTGAAAGTTTTTAAGAAAACGACAAATCGCTCATCTCAAGACAAGTAGGATCAATCTGGATCAAAGCCGTGGTCCTTCTCAAGACTACACTAACAAGCATGATTTCATTCATTAAGGGCTTAGCACGCCTCTCTTTCTCTCAATTTGATCAAAGTTTTGCAAATCCCGAGGAATTCCTCCCTCTTCGTTTTCACTGCAGTGTTCAAAAAGGTTTTGAAAAACTTAGGTCAATATAATGAGTTCGAGGCACAGAAAAGTAGGCAAAAAGTATTGTCGTTTCGTTCAAATCCTGGCACAACTAGCACACGGCAGAAACAAATGTGAGAGCGTGAAAATTACTGCTGTTTCATTCATAACTGTTGGCACAACTGGCTCCCTGGCAGAAACAGACTCAAAAGAAAACGAAGAGACAAACGCAAAACAAAATGGTGATGCCCGAGGTAACACCCTCGGAATCACCCGACCTTTTGTACAACAGGACTGACTCGATACAACAAGACAGACCCTAACCAAAAAGACTGACTCAAAACAAAGAGACAGACTCTAAACATAACAATAGAACTGGCTCAATACCCAAGCCAGAAAGTACAAAAACTAGTATTTTCATATTGCTCAAAACAGTGCGTGCCATTCCCATGTCTGGAGTAAACTGAGTGCCGCCCGCAGGTGGTTCATCCCCCGATCACATGGTCACCTTATCCCCCACAAGTTCACATGATCAAGTGCCGATAGACTTTGCAGGACCTGGTGCAGCAATGACCCCTTTGTCAAACAGATCTTGTACATCATGGCGCAGCATTTAAAAGCAATCGGCTTGGTGTCATGACCGGTTTGCTGATGGTAGGCACAGTATTTAGTCTGGTCATGCTTTGCAGGGATAGGATCGGGTAGGGGCCGTTGTTCCAACGGTTTCAAATGTCCTTCCCGGAGTAAGACCTCTAAAGCCTTTGACAGAGACATATGAAGTGGAGTGAAAACCCTCTTGACTCGGGGTGGATATTTGGCCGTCTGTGAGTTACTCCCAGACACACCGGTGAATGGGGTAGCCTTTCTTGATGTGGTGGTAGTGACCATGCCCACTTCAGAAGATCTTGCAGCTGCATCACCACTGGTGGTCACATTCGAATTGCGGGAAAACGCCCGCCTAGGTTGCTCTTTCTCCTGGTCAATAAGGCCCTGGTTCATGGCATCCTCGATCTGTACTCCCATCTCATGCAAATCTGAAAAGGTAGGGAAGGAGCACGATCATTTTCAGATTAGTTTGGGCTGGAGGTTGCGCACAACCATCCGTATTTGATCCTTATCCGCTGGCCTAATGGTCATCATTGAGGCCTTGGCCCTCCAATGGCTACAAAGTCGAGAAACCTCTTCGGTTCTTGTTGAGTCGCCTCGAGATCACGGGTTGTGATCTCAACTGGTATTGTATGAATATTGTGCAACGAAGGCCTCGCCATCTCCTCCCAAATTTCGCTTTCAATCAATCCTCCAATTTGGCGCATCAGATGGTCGCAACACCGGCAGTGGTCCTGCCAAAAAGGGAGAGCTTCTGTAATCTTGTCAAGCCCATCGGGCGCAGAACATCTGAAAACAAACTCAGGTGGACCATGGGATCTCCTGACCCGTCAAAACGGTCAATGTGAGGCATCTTGAACCGGTCCAGCAATGTCACCACCGAATCAATATATCCATCTCCAATGTCCGGGATGGAGTTGACTCCTTGAGATTTCTTAAACATCTTCTCAAGTTTGCTTAATTTCAACGCTGTAGGGTCGACTTCAAACTTGAAGGGAGAGTCCGGCGGATTGGTAGGTGCTTTGGATAGTCAGTAAAATTGAGGCGGAGCAGTTTTACCGGAATGTCCGTACCTTCTGGACATTGGGTTTCCTCGGTGTCCGAACCCCGGTGGTGGAGGAGCTTGATGCGGCAGATGTCGCTCACAGGTAACCTAGTGATGAGCTCGGCTTGTCGAGCCATGATTGCAGCCCTTTGCTTGGAAAAGTCCGCCATGACGGACGCCCCTCCTCGCATGAGCTTCATACTTTCTTGCATCTGACGCATCATGGCCTCCATCCCTGACGTGTTCTGCTGATCCATCTGACTGACTGGTATATCTATCCCTGCAGTAGAAACTGAGACCTCAGCCTGACTGTTCACTGGTGGAGTGGATAAGGGCCACGGATCTGGTAACTGAACACTGATGGCCCTTGAACTGAATCTCTGACCTGACAAAGTCTATCAGTACAAGTTTGATGAACCTCGGGGGATATCGGAGCCTTCTGAAGCTATAGTTCCAGGACTACCCTAGCAAAAGAGAAAACAGACAGCATCTCAGCCTGATTTCACCTGAACAGATGCGAGCAAAACCGAATGAGTGTGTTTCATCGCATTCTCGCCCAAAATTCGGCCTCAACTGATACCCTCGTAAATCAATCCCAAATATCGAATCGGTGCCCGCAGTTCGATGCCCAAACTCATAGATCGATACATGCATTCCTCAGAGACGCACTCTAACAAGCACATAGCAGATAAGTGAGAGCCAAAACACCCCTATGTTGGGGTAGGGTTTCTTTGTCCTATTTTGTCAGGAGCTAGGGTTTCACTACGCACGCAGCGGCTTCAAACAACCTATAAACGGGTAAGCAACCTGTCCTAGTTTGGAATGGTCACTATGGATCCGAATATGCACTAGGTTGAATGGTCAAAAAGGGTGCCCCAGAAACCGGGTTTGTGTTCCCATGCCGTCAGAGCTCAGAGCCGATCAAATTTTACGGACATGACTTGACAAGACAAGCCTCCCAAGAATCATTCGAATGGCATATGGCAAACACGGTGTCCTAGGCGCACCAATGCAAATGCAATGCAAAGAAACACACAAATGTAGTCAAAACCAGATATCATGAGTTCGAGTCAAGTTCTCTAACTCCCCAGCAGAGTCGCCAGAATCAGAATAAGCCCGCGGGGACCTCGCTTCTGATTCGACTCGATTTTGTTGCGGTTCTAAATCAACCAAAGAGTCCAACTCGCAAATCGCTTTTGAAGAAAACAGATTTTTTGAAAGAAGTGCCAAACATGGACTGCTTTGCGATAATGAGTCGCCACCTAAATATTTTTAAAATGGGAAATTTAGGAAACCGACTCGGTGCCAAAGGCCACATGTCCGCTATCACCAAAGTTGCCTCGCTCGAACTTGGGTACGATTAGGGAAGGTCACATCGTGAGCATTTCGCCGCCGTCAAAGACCGGCCTCTACTAACCATGATATCTGTTTTTGAAAACTTTGTGAGTTCTTATTCCGGTTATTAGCCTAGGTTACTATGTGATGCGCACAGCATACAAGTATAGACTGAATCGTCTGAATTGGAACAAAACATTTCATGCTTGTTTGTTTGAAAATGGTTTGATGGTGCTACCCGCAGGTAGGCTAAGATGCGGATTTGCCACCCTCAGGTGGGCTTAGAAAACATGATTTTGCCACTATCTAGTGGGCTTAAAACAAGCAGTCGATGAATTGTTCCAATTCAGATAACTCAACCTCCACCCATAGGCATTCAAGGCAGTTATATCACATAAGCAGTTAGCCTCATGGCAAGCATGCTATCATGGCAACACTCACACGCATGCAAGGATGCTAAAGCATAAAACTCACCGAGTACTCCAAGCCAAAACAAAAAAACTGATTAGGAATCATGCATGATCCTAAATACACAGAATTGCCTAATGCAACACATGCAAAGATGCAAACTATAGCAGGCTCGGCTATTCTAAATATGGCATATGAGATGCAACAGCTATCAAGTACTCAACTTGGAATTGAAATACAGATGCAGTTTGTATGATGCGCCGAGTCTATGCAAAAAACAGATGAATGATGCAAACATGCTGTCATGCTGTATGCTAATTGAAATATGCCCTATATCTAACCATTGTAAGCGGGTAAATAAAAGGGAGAAAGAAGTGGGGGTTGGAAGACATACATCACACTCACCCACACTTATTACAATTTTGCCCTCGCGCAGAGGGTCCGAATAAATAATAATACAGTCCGAATAAAAGAATATTACAGTCCGAAATATACAGTCCGAATAAATATACAATTTCTTAATTAATTAACAAATTAAACTACGCAAGTTGTAAACTGGCATGCAAGCCAGGGGCTGCCTTGCTTCTGATGAATAGTGTATGCTGGACTGCCTCGGGCGGAAATCCACTGGGATGCCCCAATTAGCCTCTGTTTGCAGTGTTTCTCGAAATGCGCGCCGGACTCCGAAAAGTTGTTGATCCTCGGTTTTGCTGTAACAGAGAGCAGGAAAAGGGCATAGCAATGTATTTTCACAAATATATGCATGCCTCGATCCTCGTGCCACCAATCATGCATACCGATGCATGATGGCCGAGGAATCGGATTGCACAACTCAATATAGGATGAATGCAGATGAATGCTATAACAAAACCTAACTCCATCATGGGTAATCCGGAGTGTCGGTGATTTGGGAATTGAGACACACTCCGTCACTCGGAGTACGGAATGTACCTCGTTTCCCGTGCAATATGCATGGTATGCATGAAATGCAGCTAATATGCGGTCCTAACATTCACAATGCCATGAAAATGAGTAACCCCGAAATGCGTGCACACGGGCACGCAAACCGAGGTAATGTATGAAGGCAATCTAAGATACAACCTAGTATGCACAATTCGAATGAAAATGAGATGAAAATAAGATGCCTCGAAAATGCGTGCACACGGGCACGCAAACCGAGGCGATGATGTGAAATGCAAATCGAATCGGCAGCCGCCGAAATGCGTGCACACGCACGCAAAACCGAGGCGATGATGCGAAATGCAAATCGGATAAACCGGCGTTTCGAAATGCGTGCTCACCGGACACGCAAACCGAGGCGATGATGCAAAATGCAAATCGATAAAACCGGCAGCCGAAATGCGGCACACGGGCACGCAAAACCGAGGCGATGACAAATGGAATGAAATGGCATACGGAATGCAAATTGGGCTTACGCCAACATGAGAGGACCTCACCACACTCACATAAGCCGTCGGATAAAGAAGTGCTGAAATGCGTGCACACGTGCACGCAAACCGAGGCAGTGATGTACAGGCATGAAAAATGCAGATCGGGCTTACACTAACATGAGAGGACCTCAGCCGCACTCACATAAGATGCCGAAATGATAAAAATGAGGCACTTGCCAAAATTGAACAAAAACCGATGCAAAATGAATGCTCGGGGACCAAAACCGCGCGGTTCGGGGTCCCGAAAATGGGCCGTGAGCACCGAAAGTGGCGTTCGGCCACGAAGTGGGTTTCAGAGGCCCCAGTGTTCCTCGAAATGATAAAACAGAGGCACTTGCCGAAAACCGAAGAAATCGGAGATGGTTGGGCGGTCCCGAACCGAGGCACACGGCCTGACGGTCCCGAAAACCGGGAACCGGGCTCTGAAATGGGCAAAATGGCCTACGGCCATGAAATGTAGCGCACGGCCACTGAGAGATAGTCTACGGGACCACTCCCTTCCCTCAGGAAAGAAAACAGAGAAAACCGAGTCTGGTTCGCAAACCGAGACAAGGCACAGAAGAGAGTTCGGAAGTCCGGAGGCAGGGCGCACGGTCGCGACTCTGAGACTTCTGAATGAGCACAGTATGCAACATCACCGAGCGCTCAATCGGTGACGTCTGAGTCTTAAGGTCGGTCAAAAATGGGGTGTCTACACTTACTTAAATGTATCTAAATAGAAAAATATTTGTGAAAAATATTTTAAAAAATTAATAAATACATAAAAATATAAAAAAATGTACTGATTTTTTTTTTTTTTTTTTTTGTATTTAGTGAATTTTTTAAAGTTTTTTTCACAAATAATATATTTTTTAAGTGTATTTAAGTTAGGTGTGTCTAAAAATTTAAAAAATTGCTTAAAATATTAAAAAAAATCATTGAAAAAAAAAAGGTAAAAAGTAAAATTTTTTGAAAAATGTTTTCTGGAAATCAAAACCAAACAAGCTGATTTTTTTTTTTTTGCACATTTTTTTTTTTAGTTTTTTCAATTTGAAAGTTGATGTTTTAAAGTTCAGAAAATCAAAATAAATATCAAATTATCATGTTCATTTGTAGATAATTATAAATGATAAAAATCATTATTTGAATGGTAATTTTGACTATTGAATTTTTAGTTAGTTAATATTTTACAATAATACGCGGATAAAAATTTAAAAAAAAAAACTAAACCTTTTAATAATATTTTATTTTGACATTTTAACTATTTTATTATATCTTCCCCATGCCCTTGATCTCTTGTTTATATACTCACTACAAATCTTTCGTTAAACAATAACGTTCCTAACTTTGGATCTTGCATTAATTTTGACAAATACCCTCTACATGGTTCATAATTGCAAATATGTAATTGCTGCATATGTACCACTATTTTTTTCAGAGTTAATTACCTAAAATTCTTATTTACACAAATGTTATAGTAACTCAAGTTGTATCTAAGATTTTTTCCACCAATAAGTTCTATTTAGTAAAATTGAGAATATTATCAGTTTTTTTTTTTTTTATTTTTAAAATTAAGAACATTATCAAATTTGCATTGTAATGTTCCAAATAATTGTTTCACTAACTGATAAGAAAAACAGAGCATGAGATTAAACGTTTTTGCTATTTTACTTATTGGTTTGATTCAATTATTCAATAAAACCAATAACATTATCAGTTTTTTCATTCTTAATTTTTTTTTTTGGCACATCAATGTTCTATCATCATGCCCCTTTATAGACACAAAATTTTCACTTTTTCACAAAAAAAAATATTCAATTTTTTCAAAAAAAAAAAAATTTAGTGTATTTGGTTTTAGTTTTTTGAATTCAATTTTCTGAAAATTAAGTTTTTTTGTTTTTCGTATTTTTTGTTTTTAGTCACTACAAGAAATGTCACTTTTAGCTACTAAATTATTGGTCGGCAAAAGGCATAAATTTGGTCGCTGAAACCATTTACCGACCAAATAATTTTGTCGCCAAGTTCGTCGCCCATACCCCGTTGGCGATAGTATTGGCGACTAAAGTTAATTTAGTCGCCAAAAAGTATAACTTTTCCCTACTAAATTTCTTTTAGTAGCCAAATGGTATCTTTTCGCCACTAAAACCGTTAGTCACCGAAAGTGAACATTTAGCTACTAATCCTTTTTTTAGTCGGCAAAGGTGACCTTTCCCCTACTAAAAATTTAGTCACTAAAAGTTCTACCTTAGGCATGGTATCTTTTCGCCACTAAAATCGTTAGTCACCGAAAGTGAACATTTAGCTACTAATCCTTTTTTTAGTCGACAAAGGTGACCTTTCCCCTACTAAAAATTTAGTCACTAAAAGCTCTACCTTAGGCATGGTGACTTTTGCCGACTAAAACTGTTCGTAGCCAAAAACCTATTAAGATTCATTTCTTTACTTTTTGCCACAAAAACTTTTAGTCGCCAAATGATACCCTTTTTTCCGTGACTAAAAAATTTAGTGGCCAATAGTTTATTTCTCTCATTTTCAAATTTTTTTAGCTACTAATTATTTGGTGGCAAAAATGTTTTGGGTTATGTTTTTGCTACTAAATTATTAGTAGCCAAAACTTTTTATTACCTATTTGGCTACCAAAACATTTGGTGGCCAAATAATTTTATGTTTTTAAAAAAAAAAAAAAATTGTAAACAACCTGTATTGATTTATATTACAACTCAGACTCAGATAAATAATATAATATATCAACACTAAAATATATTATCAACCATTAAATCATTCAACAACGTGCACACATTTCAGTCCCAAGCATCCAAAAACGTCCAATTCTATATATAATACAAATTCCATACACTCCAAGTCTAATCCAACGTCAATAATCCAACGTTAGATTTTTTGAAATGATTTTTTTTGGTTGTTGTTGTTGACATTGTGTTCAGATCATGTTTGAAAGTAGGGGGATTTCAACAGTGACACCAGGACTTTATTCAACATTACAAATCTACTATAGGAAAAATAAATTTCAGCTTCAATCATATCAAAGTACAGATATATGTTTTAGTTCCATAACTCTGGCATATCCAAAGGCAGTTGTGCAATGGCAAGCTCAAAAATGGATCTGGCCCTCTCAGTTTCACTAAGCGATCTCTCTAACTCAGCATACTTGCTCCACACGTAGCAGTTCTCTGGGGCACACTCCAAATATTTCTCATAAAGCTTTCGGCAACGATCTATGTTACCAAGTTGTAGCTCTATCTCAATGTACTTCTTGAATATCTGTTTGTTAAAATGAGGGGTCCACAACATAATGTTACAAAATTCATCAAAACTTGCACAAGGTCATGAAATTCATCAGCACTGGTGTAGGCCAAAATGTCATACAAAATCATTAATCTATATCACCTTATCTTTCGGAACCTTCCCAATGGCATTGCCGAGGATGAGCCGTGCACCCTTCAGATTCAACTGTCGTATTTCAAACTGGGCAGCCAATAACCAAATCTTTGCAAATGAGAACTTCTCATGAGGAATCAACTTAAGGCATTCCCTGGCCAATTTCAGAGTCAATCAGAGAGTATTAACATTTGCAAAGCGAATCCATATATATGAGAGAGAGAGAGAGAGGGAGAGAGTCAGCCCTCCAATAACATTACTCAGTAGCTTATACAAATTATTCAATATGAATCGCTGACAAGGAACTTCTACAAATACAATCTCTGAAGCACTTAAGATGTGAACAAATTTGCACTTGGACACATTTGGGCTGCATTTTAAATCCAGAGAATATGACAATTTATCTATGAGTACTAGCTTTTCCTTAAAACATACTTTTATATAATTATGGTTTTATGTTATACACTTTAATAGTTTGTTATTACAATGATCAGTTATCTACTAGTGGTTCAGATTGCTAGCACAAAAGAAAACGAAATCATATATTATAGTTAATAGGAAATGTGATTGCTAACCTAGTTAATAGGCATGATATAACCACATTGTGTTCATGGGAGAACAAAACAAATAGTATTTATAAAGAGGAAATAAGTATGTAGAATAATACATATAAAGGTTCAAAGTACTACAAGCTTCTCTTACTTGAGTTAGGAGCGGATTCAACCAATGCATAAACTTTAAGAAAGAAAAGGGTTTTTATGCAGAAAGGCAGAGATCTCCTGCAAGACATATCAGATCAAGATGTCACACAAACAATTCACAAATCATTTACCTATGACAAACAACTGGTATTTAGAAAATATACATAAGCTTGGACAAATCAAAAATTGGAAATCATGAAGAACAATACTAATGGCATTCCACTGAGCAATATTTGACATCACTAATTTAAGAAGTACAACCTTCAATTCAATGCAATATTTTAAAAGAATGGATTTGATAGTACACAATAGGATTATCAAAAGTTCTATATCTTAAAAGAATGAAATCCGTAAAGAAATTATTCTACTTGTACTATAATCTTAACAAAATACACATCTCATACCTCTATTCAATCATCTACTATAGGATTATCAATCTACCTTCAATAGCAAACCTTCTTAAAAAATTTATAAAATTTAACCTCAAATCCACTTTTTAAATCCATTCTTCCAAATAAAGCCTTAATCTCAAATTGGTATGACCAGGTGCTAGTGAAAGATATAGAAGACTTTGTACACAGCACTTCACTAGGAAGTTAATGGTTCGACTATCCCCACCGAATTCCAACGAATAGGAAAAAAAAAAACATTGGAGGCTTTGTAATTAGACAAATCAGAACACAATTGAACAGGTTTATTAAATGACATTCATTTGACGGGTATGAATCTCTGCATGTGTATTCAAGTTACAAGACAATTTATCAAAAAAAAAAAAAAGTATTCAAGTTACATGACAATCTAAACTGCTGGCCCCACTTTATTTTATTACTGTTATAATGTGTGGATGGTTATGATATAATAGATTAATTGAAAGTGAATAATTAGATTGGATAATCCATTTGGAAAAGTTAAATTTGTAATTCATTGGTTTAGCTTAAAAGTATTTGTGACACGTATGCTTCACTGAATCAATTACTTAGTGTCAGTGAGCTACCATGAATTCAAGCACACGTGTGTTTGATTTGAGATTGTTTGAACAAAGATGTACACAAGCAGGGGGTGGTGGTGAACTAACAGTGCTAGGTAAGCGTATAGGCAATTCGCCTTTTGACATCTCCAAGTACAAACTCGGATAAGTGAAATCTGCAGAACTCATCAATCCATCTCATTAAAACATAAATGACAAAACAGAAAGGACAAAAAAAGGAAGAACACATCAAGAAACTGCTTTTGAAAGATTTTAGCCAATTATTAACATTTTCACATCTCCAAGAACAAAATCAGGAAGTAATGGCCCCGTTTGGTGTAGCTGTTAAAATAGCTTATAGATTATAACTTAACAGATTATAGATTATGACTTTAATCAGAAGTTGTTAATCTGTTTGGTGTAGCTGTTAGATTATAGATTTAAGTTGCTGAGTAGTGTTTGTTAAATAAGCTGTGAAATAGCTTTTTCAATTAATTTTTATTTTTTGTTTGTCTACATTTCTCATAAAAAAAAAAAATAATAATCTATAGTCCATTTGAGTCTTTTTCTATTTTTAAAAAAATAAAAAATAAAAAAATTTAAGAGGATAACCATAAATTAACATGTCCACAAATGTTTATAAGCAAGGGTGAGCAACTTCTAATCACTTTTTGAGTTAAAATAAGCTGTTAGAATCAGAAGCTGTTTGAAATAAGTTTAACCAAACAATCCAAAATAACTTTTTCAAAGCTAAAAGCCATAAGTTGGCTCTGAAAAGCTGAAACAAACGCCCCCAATGTAATGAAGAACTCATCAATTCATCTACTAAACATAAATGGCAAACAGATAAGAGAATAAAGAAGGAAAAACACACCCAAGAAACTGCTTTTGAAAGTGGTGGTTCTCCTGTCCCAGTGGGAGTGAAATCATCCAACTCAGGAAGGGCAAGAGGAAGCTCACTTTCAGGAAGTGGAACACCCTCACCTGTGTCCTTCAAGAAAACAACTGGGATGGGCTCTCCCCAATAGCGTTGCCGAGCAAAAAAGCGCCCTCAACTTGTAATTCACCTAAAGGAAGACAAGTTTCACACAAGATCAATTGTATTGAATGGTAGAAGCTAAAACACCTCCAAATTCATCTCAAGAAGGAGGGTGGACCCCTTCAAAGCGTACCAAGAATTGTTCCATATTCAAAGGATGAAAGAGGATCATCATTGTTCCCAATTTCAATAGACGCAACCATAGACCCCTGCTCAATAAAGCAACCAAAGAAACTTTGAATTATTAATGCCAATAAGATAGGAAATTAAACCAATCTAGAAGTTTCAAAGATTGGCAACAGTGTATTACCCACCCAAAACCTTTTTTCCAGAAGATAAATGAAACAAGAAAAAGCATCTGGATTTCAATAATAATTAGAGTAATCCTTCGAAAATAATAAACAAAAAAATCATTAAAGTATAACAGATTGTATTACTTGCCATAATCCATTTCCAACCCCACACAAAAATATACAATAATAATAATTCACTAAAAGAAACAACTCCTGAAGGGAAAAGAATTAAAAAAAACAAATGTAGGACATGCTCACTACTGCTCACTACTGCAAATCGAGGTCCATCATTGTTTAAAAAAAACAAACAGAGGTCCATCATTGTTTCCCACGCTCACTACTGCAAATCGACAACAACGACAGAGAGCATTCTTGCGATTGAGGCAAAATCCCTAAATTTAAAACCCTAACAATCGGGGAAAAACACTCACCAGTGTCAAGAACAGAGCTGCTATCAGAGAGAGAGAGAGAGAGAGAGAGCTGGAGGAGGGCAGAGGCGTGATGGCGGTGATACTCCCGTACCCGACGCCGACGGAGACAAAGGCGAGAGAGAAATGGAGGAGGGCAGAGGCGTGAGAGAATGAGAAAGAGGGAGAGAGTCAGAGAGTGAGAGACATAAAATGAAACTTACAATTTCCCTCCCAAGTTTCCCTCCGAAGTCTGAAGCACAATGTTTAAAATTTTTAATTATAATCGGCGACTAATGTTTAGTCGGTAAAAGTAAAAAAAATATATAAAAATAGGCACTACAATAAGAAAGAAAAAAAATATATATGTAACAAATATAAGGAATAAAAGTAACAAATATATTAAAATTATATTTAAATAAAAATATAAGTAATAAAATTATAAATTAAAAATATTAAATTATCTTAAATATTTATCCTAATATTTTTTTTACTGAAAAATATAATAATATATTTTAAAATCTTATTTTCTTATATTGTTATATTATATATATATATAAAATAAGAAAGAAAAGAAAGAAAGAAAATTAAAAAAAAAAAGAAGGAAAAAATTAATACTAAAAAATATTTTGTAGAAGTAGGGGTAATATATATTTTAATGAAAAATATTTTCCACTAAAATAAAAGTTAATTTTCTGTAGTCAATGAAAAATATTTTTCTGTGGCCTTTCTTTTTATTACTAAATATCATGAACTAATTTTTTGTGGTAGAGGAAAAGGAGCGGCAGTAGTAGTGAAGGTGGTGGATAAGAGATGATGGTGGTGGTGGTGGTGGTGGTGATGGTGATGGCGAAAGAGATTAGTGGTGAAGTTGTGGTAATGGTAGTGTAAATGGAGTGGCAGGGTTGAAAGAGAAGTAATGGTAGTAGTAGTAGCAGTAGTAGTAGTGGTGGTAGTAGAGTGGTAGCGATAGTAGTAGTACTGGTAGTCGTAGAGGTGAAGTAGCGACAGTAGAAGTAATAGTGGTGGTGGAATGGTGTTTGCAGTAGTGGTGAAGGTGGTAGAGGAGATGGGTGGTGAGAGAGAGTGATAGACAGAAAAGAAACAGACAGAGAGAAGAGTGATAAGTGAGAGAGAGATAAAGAGAGAAAGAGATATAGAGAGACAGACAGACAGAGAGACAGAGAGAGAAAGAGATGTGAAAAATAGATCAGGCTTGTTAAATTAATATTATTTTATTTTATTTATTGTTTATACTTTTTACTTTATTGGAGTTTTATGACTCAGTTTATGAAAAAAAAATTACAAAATTTAGAAATAGAGAGACAGAGATAAAGATAGAGACATAGTAGAAAAGAGAAAGAGATAGAGACAGAGACAGAGAGAAACAATATATGAGTAAGAGATAGACAAAGAGAGAGAAAGAGAGCGAAAAGAGATGATCGAGAGAAAGACATAGAAAGAGATAGAGAGAGATGAGAGAGAGAAAGAAAGAGAGAGAGAGAGAGAAACAGATAGAGAGTAAGAGACAGAAAAAGAGACAGAGAGCGAAAAGAGATGATCGAGAGAAGGACATAGAAAAAGAGAGAGATAAAGAGAGAGAGAGCGAGAGAAGAGAGATGAGCAAGAGAGATAGAGACAAGAGAGATGAACGAAAGAGATAGAGAGAGATAGAGAAAGGAGAGAAGAGATAGATGTGTGAGAGACACAGAGAGAGAGACAGACAGACAGACAGATAGACAAACAAATATAAGTGATAAAATTATAAATTAAAAATATTAAAATGATATTTAAATAAAAATATAAGTAATAAAATTATAATAAAAATATTTAAATGATATTATAATAAAAATATTAAAATGATATTTAAATTAATTAATTAAAACTTTTAAATTTTATTTTGTTTTAAAATTTATATTGTTTTCAATTAAAACATACACAACACTATAAGGTTTACTTTATATAATTGAAACAACTCATTTTTTCCTTCTTTTCTTGATGTGGGATGGTGTAAAATAAAAGTTAACAATCGTTTTGATAGGAAGTGTATTTCGAATCAATAAGGTAATATATTCTCTAAAATCATGATACTTTTTAGAAAATAATTTATTAAAAATTTATAATATGAAAATGCACCCGTTATAAAATGATAGAATTTAATAACATTATTATAATATTATGAGCTCTTTAATTATATTATTATTTCTTTCTTATTTTCATTTAATTTAAATATTTTGTTAATCAATATGATAAGTTTTTTAAGTTTTCTTTAATTATAATCATTAATCTCTAATGACCGATAATCTAACTACAATTTCTATAATAGAAAGCATACGTATTTTGAAATTATCACTTTATTTTTAATTAACAAATGAAACTATAATTATTATTTGTGAGTGATAATTTTTCCAAATCTATTATTATCTATATATTGACACAAAATAACTTTTTGTCCAAAATATTAATTTCAGTTTATAAAAATTAGTAAATATATATTGCATAAAATTATTAACTCATCCAAACATATCTAATTTAAATTTAAAAAAAAAAAAAAATTAGATGAAAATTTATATGTAAGTCAAATCTAATTTAAGCAATAATTGATAGATTCTGGAGTTCAAATTTAAAGTTTAAGAAGAATATGAGAAAAAATAGTTTTTTTTTTTTTTTTTTGCATAAATATTCTATGACAAAAATGCATTTTTCATAAGAAAAATATTTTAGAAACAATCTATGCGTGGTAATATACATTTTCCTGTTGAAATTTTAGCTATTTGAATTTGTAATATTTAAAAATAATGTTCAAAATAAAATTTTAATAATTTATGTTGACCATATTTGATATCATACTTTAGATGACACTATTCATATATATCATATGAAGCCTATCAAATGATGTAATTAGTGTAATGTAAAATATTACATCATATAACAAACATATAAAAATAGGAGTTTTTTATATAAAAATATGATAATTTTACATCACTCAATTTAAAAATATATAAAAATGTAGAATAGTCAAATCAATATTTTATATACAAATATAAGTGAGTTTAGGGGTTTAGTAAAATGGTGGTGACAAGTGAAGGGCAATTGACAAAGAAAAGTTAAGATGTGGAGTAGGAGAAAAATTAAATGATTGAGATCGTGAAAGTCACAAAATGGATAAGAGAGGAAAATAAGAAAATGGCTCAATGTGGGTCATCAAAGCTAGAGAGTGAAAAATTTTAGTAGTTATACTTGGAAGGTAAAACTCAATTTCAGAAAGGACAAGAAGATAGAGGTCATTGGTAGTTTTTTTGATAAGCAAAAATAGTAATTTTATTGATAAAGGAGGAGTACAAAGTATATCGCAAGTATCAATAAAGCAGGTAAGAGCAGAGAACATCATAATTAACTAAACGATCCCAACTAAGTTGACACTAAGAAAAAAGCTCAATCATATGCTAGCTCCAACTTAGGATGGTGAGAAACCAACCAACACAAACCAGGCAAAATACAAGAAAGGGAGAAAGAAAAGTAGCCAAGGCTTTGATCCATAATGGAAATCTTTTACTGAGGTCATTGGTAGTTCACGTTTATCATTTTCATTTTGTTATTCGATTTTTTGAGTTAGTTTCACAAAAAATAAAAAAATAAAACTAAGTAATTATTATATATACACATAGTTTACTATATCATTATATGAATCTAATATATAACAAATTAAAATTATGAAATACTTAGAAAATAATAATATATTTATAATTTATTTAATTTTTATTAATTACATTATAATTCATGTGTTTATTGTTTAGAACTTCAAACATAACATTAATGATAGGAAAAAAGAAACATAAGTGAAATTGTGATAAAATAGTTAAAATTTAATTAATTCTATTTCTTTATGTATTTTAATTTATTTGAAACTGTGCCATTACGCTAATATACCAATTAATGGACATATTTTCTTCTTTGAGTGTCTTGGCCCCATTAGGTTGACTGAGACGGGAATCTTAAGAAGATGAAGTTCACACACATTTTAAACAAATCAAACTAACCAATTCTCAGTGTACAATAAAAAATTCTAAAAATTCCTTGAGAAAAAGCCAAAATCTTGGCGTACTTTGATTAAAAAATAAAAAAAAGACTTTCTTTTAGCAATAGAAACCATTATCAAAAAAGACTTTCTTGCGGCCTTTTTTAATCTTAAGGCCGGTATATGACAGCTCAGTCTTATTATTATTATTATTATTATTATTATTATTATTATTTATTTTTTGCATAGCTAGGAAGGAAATCTCCATTTAATTGAAGGGAGCAAACGCTTTCTTTTAATCATTGTTTATTTTAGGGCCTAAATATGACAGCTTAACTTGTTTTGTCTTGTCTTGTCTTGTTTTATTTATTTATTTTTTCTTCTTTCGCACAGGGAAGGGAATCTCGGATGAATTGAAGGGAGCAATACTACATTGGGTATACGCCAACTGGTGCACATATTTTCTTACTAATTAATGCATATAGTTTCCTCACATATATTTTAAAACCTGCTGTGTGTGACCGTAATAAAGGCGCACATACAACCTATAAAAAAAACAAATTAATAGATAATCTCGCAAATTATATACATGTGTACTCATAAATAAATTGATAAATAATCTCACCAACTATACATGTGAACTCATAGATGTACCCTCGACCAATCGTTGATTATCAATATTATTTTATTAAGTGAGGCTTAAAATTTGATCTTTTCTGCCACGTGTGAATTGAATAATAATAACTAAATAAAAACCTTTCTTTTACACCTACCCATGTTCACGGCAGTTTAACTGCCATAGCAGCTTTAAATTTTAAAAATCAAATTTACAAGTTTTGAGCACATTCATCGGGTGGGTGCAAACACTTAGTCGGCAAATGTCATTTTTTTGTAATTAAAATTTTTTTGGTCAACAAAAGTGGTCGGTGAAAGTGTGATTTCTTATAGTTTGTGAAAGCAGTGAATGATGTTTGCTGTGTAAGTTACTTTTTTTTTTTTTTTAAACATAAATTGTTGCTGATTAGCTACGTAAAATATATAACTTACACTACTAGAAATATGACTTTCTGCGTCTATTTTTTTGCGACCGTTTGTTTTGCGGTCGCAAAAAATCTCTTTTTAATTGACCCAACCGAGAACTCTCTCTCACTCGACTCTCTTAAAAGTAAAAAAATTAAAAACCCCCAAATCATTTAAAAAAACTTGACCCGTCCTTTTTTTCCCCTTATTTCCCAACTCAGAACTCTCTCTCACTCAACTCTCTCTCTCTCGAATCTCAGTCTCTCTCACTAGACTCTCACTTTGAAGAAGATTTGAAAATTTTGATCAATTGTTGATGAAGATTTGAAGATTTCAATCTGCTGTTGATGAAGATTTCGATCGATCCATAATCGAGATTCATAATCGGTAAGCCTAAACACTTCTCTGTCTCTCTCTGTAATGTTTGGCACATCTTCATCGATTCATCTTCATCACTCTCCTCTCTACTCTTCGTACTCTCTCTCTCTCTCTATATATATATCCATGTAATGTATCACCGATATGTGTTGTTCAATTACAACAATGTGTAAATTACAACAGTATCACCTCTCACAAAGGTGTAAATTACATCTCACAATACATGTATCACTGTAATCGATTGAATGAGGCATTGTTTGGTTCAACAAATATTTTAGCTCGTAACAGATCCACTTGATCGTAATCTCTCTCTTTCCGATTTTGTTTGTATGTTTTTATAGGTATCTAATTTTATTTTATTTTTGTCTGTGCATATATATATATATACAAACGAAACGCATATATGTAAGATTTATAGTGCTATATAGGTTTGATTTTTGTAATTTTTGGAACAATTTTGCAATGTGCTCCTTGGGAAATTTGGTCCACAAGAGATTAAGGTTTTTTTTAATACAACCAAACAGGCTAGCTTTCATGTCAATTCTCATAATTTACGCTGTTTCCAGTTTGGCTTTTACGCTCATGTAGTTTTCTTCTTGATTTTCTATTAATTCATCTTCAGGCACCTCTGTGAAGTTAAGAATAAATCAAATTTCTTGAGTTAGAAGATTACTGAATAAAAAATCATAAAAAATGATTAAATAACGCTCAATCTCATAGCTCTGTAGATGGCAATGAAAATAGCTTGATTTAAATTTAAGTAGGATTTGAACACACATGTTTGTCATGTAAAATGGATGATCATTACCAAGTTCACCAAAATCACATAATAACCCGAGATTCAAGCCTTCATTGGAAAACACTTTCAAGTGATTACACTATAAAAATGCTTGTAAAATGAAGATTTGTTTTTTGCAAAGAAACTTTTATCGTAGTCACATCAAGTTGCTTTGATTTGAAAATGCCACACCCATCGGACCATGATTCAAGGTGATTTTACGTACAAAGTAGATTCTAGAATTGACCTTGTTTGAATTCACCGATTTCAACCTTCTTTTCGGTATATGAATGATACAATGTTTAATAGACTTTTTTTCACTTAGTTTTCTTGTATCTTGTCCTTGATGCAAGATTTGGATGAGAACAAAATGTTGATTTTGGCCATCTTGGAAAATCAAAACCTTGGAAAACTCACCGAGTGTGCCCAGTAAGTGAACGCTTCAAATTGTAGGACCGAGTTTTTCATTTATTCCTAAAATTTGTTGCAGCTTTTAATTATTTGACCAAGGCATCACAAAGATATATATGAACTGCACTACTATTGTTATTTAAAAAATAAAAATAAATAAATTTCGGGGATGGCGATTGGTATGCAGACTTGTTTTCATATGCTTTTTGTCTGAAACTTTGTTAGGTTCCGTGACGTAGAGTCTTTTACATGTCTAACTTCAGGCAACATAAATCATTTTTTGAAATGCACTGGAATTGTTAGTTTCACATGAAGGATATCTAATATGGTTTGAGAAATCTCTTACTAAATTCAACATTTTCAATTTGCAGTTCATTTCTAGTTCTCATAATTCTCTAGCGTCTTTTTGTTTTCATTTTTGTGTGCATGAATTTGATTGGTATCACTCTGCTAAAAGGAAAACCTTGATTGGTATCACTCTGCTAAAAGGAAACAAGGCAAGTAATTTACAATGCTAAGTTTAGGCCTTGACACACTTCAGACACTTGTGGGATGCAAGTGTCCATTGCTTAGACAATTACGAAACACATTACAAGTTTGAACAAAATAATTTAGGTTCCAATGATAAAAGAAAAATAATGTAGATTTATACATATTAATCCATCCTCCTTTAAATTTTAGAAATTAATGTTATGTTGTATATTTTTAATTATCCTTGAACGAAGTATTCATATAATGACATAATAAATATATAAAACAATATATTTTGCATTTATTCCCCACATGTCATGTCCTTTATTTTTCAAAAATTGTCTTGTCAACTTGTCTGTGTCGTTTGTCCATGTCTATGCTTTTTAGATGCTAGGCTTGTCAAAAAAACACAAACAGAAATGAGCACTCAGGTGATACCTTTTCTATGACTGATACAGCAAGATGTTATATACCCTTTAAGCTTACCAAGCCACATAACCAGAAACATTTTTTGATAGGCCGCATAACTAGAAACCTAGAATCAGGAAAAAAAGAAAAAGAAAAAAGGAGAATAAAATAATCTCAAAATCAGGATGGTTTTGCTACAATATATCTGAACCAAAAGATTAGAACTATCCATCTTACAATATAACTTGGCACAGATATATTAGTAAATCTAGGTGGAACTTTAAAGATCAAATCTAGCCCTACAAATTCACCACAGATGCATTGAATTTTCTTGAGGAGATGGTAAGGAATTGCATATGATTTCTGAAATGGACAGTATTAAATTATTAATTTAGGAAAAGTATGTCAACTCACAAGATGATTCTGTACTTAGATACTATGATCTATGTAAAGTTGTGCTTAGACCATCTAGGCTATTTTTAGGAAATGGACAATATTATCTATGTAAAATTTCAGCACGCAAAAATTAGTTCTGAAAATTGTAATCTATTTTTGTTATCTAACCTGATCCTCAAACTCCTGTTGGCTTCTAACATATAACTTTATTATTGATTCTAGGTGAAATCGCGTCTGCAAATATATAAGCAGAATGTTGAAGCAATCTTATCAACGTACATGGATATATTGAAGAAGGTGTTTGCATAATCTAATCATCTCAATATATACATTTTCCTTTCTTTTTTTTTTTTGTTGCATTATATTATATTCAAAACTGTGATTTTTAGTTGTTTCTTTATGTTCACAGATTGATGGAAATCGTCCAAAAGAAGTAATTTTCAAAGATATAGACTCGTTGTTGTCTCAAGTGCCGAAGGAGAAGGAAAAAACAACAAAATTAGGTACGTGGTTTTAGGATTGAAGCACTGGCTATACAATTATGCTACACTATTCTTTATTCAGATGTTTAAAGATTATCTGCAAAATTATTCATATACAGAGCTGGAAGTGAGCACATGGTATTAGTAGCAGATTCATGAATTTTTCTCATTTGGGTGACATTTATTTAAATGAGTTCATGTGAACAAAATGTCTTGATGATCTAACTCTTTCATGTTTATGTTTATGACTTTACAATTTGCTCTAAAAGTATAGAAGTTAGTTATTTAATGAACTTTGATATCCCTTGTCAATGAATAACTGTGAGATATGAGCAAACAAATAATACCAAGTTACTTTAACTGTCTCATCTTTTATTGAATTTTATGAGAGAAGTTTTGGAGAATAGGAGTTCATCACATGCCAGTATGCATTTATTAGAATGTCATTATCATGAAACCAAACAATGCATGTCACTTGTGGAATTAGTTTTGTGAGCAGGCATTGTTAGGATAGACGTTCTCACTTAGAAGCATGCTTATGAGATAAGCCATGGGGCACTAATGTTAGTTTTCAAGTCCAAGTTTGATGAAAACTTTCAAAGTTCATGGCTGCTCTAAGATTTCAAGATAAACTATGCTCCTTAGTGTTTTTTACCTAACATTTGTAATGCTTTTTTTGGACTATTTTATTTAGTTGCCAGAAGAGAAATAAGTTTAATAATTTTGACACTTCTCGTCCATCCAACATACATACATATATATATATATATATTAAAGGGGCTGTTTGGCCTAATGGTAAACAGCATAACTCTTACTTATGCAAATTTTTAAAAGGGGAAAGAGACAAGTGGCATATTAGGGAACATTACCAGTAAGGATATCTTTTCTCTTCAAATTACTATCAAGTCCTATTAACTTTTAATTTGGACAATTAAGTCTTATTTGATATAATTTCTCCCAAATGAGTTCAAAACTCCATAATAGCATGTTTTATGCTAATTTTACCCTTTGGCATTAGATTAATACCATGAATGGTCATTTTTTTCAACCTAGATTTGAAAAAACTCATATTTGAGCCATAGCGCTTCTTTCCACATGTTTTGTGTGTTCAGTTAAGTTTCATTGATAGTGTTTTAATTTTTCATCATATGGTTTGGTTTTTTATGCATAAATTTCACGATGAGTTTGTGTCAGTGGGCAATAAGATACTTTGAATGTGAATATTTGTTTTATGTTGAAATTTAAAATTTATATCTGTGCTGTTAAAATTTGTTCAAAATGAAATTAAACTTTGGATTTAATAATGTTTAATAATGTGCATACTTTTGTCATCTTAGTTCTCTGTTTACAAATTCATAAAGAATGAAAGAAAAATCTTTGTTTACTTGGGAGTGGTTCCTTGTTTCCTTTAATTTGAGAGAGTTGGAGCTCTGAACTTTGTCCCAGTTCAGTGATGTAAAATGCAAATTTAAACTCATATAAATGAATCTGATTTATATCAAAAGAAAAACAGTGAGTTCGAAGGAGTGATGGGGTTTTTTGTTTTTTTGGTAAGAAGAGTGGTTAAATGATTAATTGTTAGTAATTGCTTTTTTGTGCCTAACACCCATTGGGAGGTTGTTAGTAGGACCCATCTTATAATACCAAAATTGAAACAAAATAAAAATAGAATTTTAAAAATTTGTTCCTTCAAAGATGTGAGCTTGGAAGCAGCACTAACTTCTCATGGTCTGTGTATCTATAGTTTGATATTTGTTGCTAATTTGAAGTAACATCAGATAGGAAGTTAACTAAAAATCAAGTGCTCAATGTGAACATGTAGTTCTTAAGTGGACAAAACAAGCCAAAAAGTCATTATCAAGATTTCATGATTATTATGTGGCCTTTTTAGAGGCATATTTTATCAGATTATGCGTGGAAAATTTTGCAGGGAAAACTTTGTGCTCGTTCTTTGCCCCCTACCTGATAAAATTTTAATTTGGTAGCATTTAGTTACAGCATTAGTTATTTGCCATTGCAAAGCTGCCCTGTCTAGAGAAAACTCACCTTTTCACCTGAATTAGATTACTGCTTATGGGCATTTAAACTTCCATTCTTTAAAATTTCATTTTTTGTTTTGCAGACATTCTTGCTTTTATTTTGCTCTAAGCTAGGGGACAAAACCTTTTTTATTGCGGTAAGGGAGAATTTATCAAATTTTTTATGGAATGTATCTGATCATGAATGTTTCAAATCAGACTCTGAATTAATTGAATGAACATGGTTGTGTATATTGTGTATGTCGGTGGACAATTTACTTTCCCCTAAAAAAAACTTTAATCCCTAAATCTTAGCATGAGATCAAGTTTAGTACTCTCACCACATAAGCAAACTACTTTTCATCTGAACTTTGCTTCTTGACTGCAATGTGTTACGAGATTAAACAATTCTTAGCTTACTTCATTTTTTCTACTGTATCAAACTGTCTGCACGTTGTTCTTAACTAAATTGGATTTTGGATGTTTTTATGTCTTGGCAGGCACTTTTAGCAGCTACGAACTCCAGTGCTGTTGTTTTCATTGGGACTTTTGGCATACTTGCGTATGTTATTCTTTTTATGCTTGGTGATTTAATTGACCTTTGCATTTGAAAGTCTTCTCATTAGGAAAATTCAAAGGATATATTGCATGTGCGCTTTCTTTTACTTTAAGCTACTTAATGAGTGTGAGACAAGTGCACTACCGATTGGGGATTAGTCTCCTTTAGATTGAGAAATAGCAGGAAGACAACTTTTAACCAGTGATGTCAGTGTCAACACAGTTTTCCTTGTGTTTTGCTAATTACACCTTTGAAATTGTTAGTGATGCATAGCAGTCCCAGTCTTACGAACTTAAAGTACATAACACATGGGCATCCTTTTTGAAGAGTATATTGCTGTTATTCTAATAAAATCAACATGAAATAGTTATATTCAAAATATCAGATCAACTACATCAAGAGATGTTTATACAATCAAATAAGCACTTCTGATTCTAGTGCCTCCATTACAGGTTGGAGTTCAAAAATCACAGATGGAAATGCTGCCAAGTAATGCTGAAATGTTCTCGTGGGATACTTATAATGAAGATATATCATCTCTGGATGACAGCTTGGCATTCAGTTCTGTTGGTCTCTTGGAGCAGATAAATGTCACAAGGGATGCTAGTGATATCTTCTTCCTCTTACTCAGTTTTTGTTGATATCTTCTTCCTCTGTTTTTGTTTTACAGAAAGTAATTGACAAGTTTATTTCTGACTGATTGTTTCAATTTGAAATTTGTTCAAAAATATTTTCTCAACATTTGTCTCTATAATTGTATAGTGCACATGAATTGGGACTTGTATAGCTTTAAGCATGAGTATTAAATGCAAATTATGCAATGCTTTTGTGTTGTGATTGTAATCCCCACCCGATCAATTTGTTAACAGTGTTGATATCGGTTCATCAATTTGTTAACAGTGTTGTAATCATTCTTGCGTGGTGGTGAATTGCCAACAGGGCATGCTTACAAAAAATTATGCAATGCTTTTATTTATTTATTTGTTTTTATTTTTATTTTTATTTTTATTTTTTGCGACGGTAACAAGATGGTCGCCAAAGATCATATTAGTGTTTTTCTTTGTTTTTTGCGACGGCAAAATAGCGGTCGCCATAAGTAGTTTAGGTGGTCGCAAATAATTTGCGACCGTTGTTTTGCCGTTGCAAAAAGTATTTGCCACCTCCATATTCGCGACCCCATTTGTCGTCAAGCATGGGCGTCAAAAGTCTTTTCATCGTTTTTATTATTTGCGACGGTTTATAGCGGTCGCAAAAAGTGTTTTTTTTAGTAGTGTTAAATTAGGTGTATTTTAAAATTTAAATCCCTAAATGATAGGTGAATTCAATAAATTCTTTGTTGACTACAATTTTAAATTTCAATTTTTAGTAGCCAATGATTTTTTTTTTAATTTTTAAAAAGAATAACCACCAAAAATCAACATAATTGGATTGGAGTTTTGAAACTCCTAGAGCTCTTAAAATTAAAAACTCATTTTTCTTAATCTATAGTACACATAGATGATTAATGTCCAAGTGACATTTAAATTATTTATTGGAAAAGAGAAACATTAGTCAAATTATTAGAAAAAATTACAGATGTTAAAAGTTTTGATGGAAAGATTAGAAGAAAGCAAAAATAATTATTATGGACTTCACAATATATTACTCTTCTTAGTCATTTTTTTTCTAGTAATATCATAACCCTAAAAATAAAACAAAAAAAAGCTAATTCGTGTGCAGCTGAAATTAATTAAATGGTAAGTATATCATTAAATTACTTCACCGCCTAAATAAATAGAACCACTGCACACGTACATATAGATTTATTTTTTTATTTTTATTTTTTGTCCAACATGGGTTACATATAGATCAGGTTACACCAAACTTGCACTAGATAGTAAGACAGTGTATATCATTTTAAATTTGATTTCAAGACTTTGTTTATTATAAGTTGTAATAATAGTGTTCAATGATTTTTAAAAAATAAAAATAAAAACCTAAAAATAAAAAACTAAATGAAATTGACCGGTAAACAAATCTGATCAATTCAATTCATTCCCAGACTAATTAACTATTTTTATATCAAAATAAATAAAAGAGAAGAAAGAAAACTATGTGGTTATCTATTGGAAATTTTATAATACACACCTTATTTTGGAGAATGTATCATATGCCTCAGTTATGATTTTTGTAATATTTAATTATGACTTAGTTATGACTGATTGTGATATTTATTATGACTCATTATGATTTTTATTTTAGTTATAATTTAAAAGATCTTTGATTATATTTAAGGGTAATTTTTTTTAAGATTCTTGGTATTAAGATTTTATAGGATAAAGGACATACAATATTTTCATAGTAATTGGGATCCCTCAATATTTTTTCAGAGAAATTTTGAGCCAAATTATTTCTCTGTGTTTTGAAATTGCTCTAGTTTGCTCATTTTTTTTTTTGATTTTCTCTATATTTTGAAATTTTCTCTATGTTTTGATAAGTTAATTTTTCTGCCATCTTAAAGAATTTTGTGAAAGCTCTATCTCTTGATAAGTTGATTTTATTTGTCTAAAACATTGGCCAGATTTGTAAGTGATAGCCAGAGAAATTTTTTAAAATGAAATTTCTCTAGTATGTTGATTTTCTCTGCAATTTCTCTGACATTAATATATCCTCTCGAGATATAAAAATTCTCTAGAATTCCCTTTATGCTTGTTGATTTTCTTTGGAATTTACTTACTATTCATCTTTTAAGTTTCTTCTTCAGGCTAGATATGTGTGCGTGTGTGTGTACACGCATTAAATTTTTTCTGGTATTTGAAATTTTTCTGACCACATTAGACTCCCAGATTTGTGTGTGATTGCCAAATAAATCATAAAAATGAAATTTTTCTAGCATGTTGATTTTTTTTGCAATTTCTCTGGCACTAAGATATCCCCTTGAGATATGAAAATTCTTTGAAATTCCCCTTGTCCCTATTGATTTTCTCTTAAATGTACTTGCTACTCCTCTTTTGAGCTTCTTCTTCAAACTAGTTGTGTGAAATTTTCTTTAAACTAGTTGATTCACTCAAAATTGTGTAGACACCCCATTTTTGACCGTCCATAAGACTTGGACGCGACTGATGGTTTACATGGTGGAGAAAGTTGTGCAGGGGAAAGGTGCAATTTCTTCGGCAAAGAGAGAGTCAAATCTCAACTTCATACCCCTGTTCTGGACCGAAACAATCTCGATCAAAAGATTTTAGACTTAAAACCCTCTCTTTCAAAACATTTTGAAAATAAAGTTTCTGCGATGTTCCAATGCTCTCATTTTGTTAAACGTCGCGCTTTTCGGTAAACCGAGCAAGGACAAAGTGGAAACGAATGAAAGAGAGATGAAATCTTTGAAAAATCTTTCAAAACACCTTACTTAGGGGTTTGGAGTTGAAGAAAAGAGGAGAAGAGGGAAGAAATCCAATGGGGAGAAAATGGGCATGAACCGTCAAGAAAAGTCGAACAGCCCTCGCCGAATCGGGCCTATTCGTTCGCATAGTTGGAATCAAGCTATGAGGCCACCACCGTTGGAAATCTTACTCCCGGGGCTTCATTTTTCACTCAAGAATCTCCTAAATTCAATTTCGGACAGAGGAAATATCGTTGATTGAAGTAAGGCATCACTCCGGTTGAACCGAAATCTGCGCGGCTTCACGGAAACGGGAATAACTTTTTTCACAGGAGGAATTTTGATGCAAGGTTTGCGCCATTGGAAAGATAACTTCTGGGGCTTCAATTTGAACACTTGAATGGCCACCATTGGACCTCCCAATCACCCACCGGCCACTTTTCTTCCCGGCAGGCCATTTTTCTTGTCCTGAAAGTAGCTGGCCGGCCAGAAAATCTAGTTGGCCGGCCACCTATTTGGTGAAATGACTTTTTTGCCCCTTTAAACTAGCCGGCCATTCCCCCCTCCCCAAGTGTGTCCTAGAAGTGAATTTTGTTTTGCACTTCATCAATGTCCGAGGGTTTGGCCATTTTGGGGGGAAACTTGACTAGTTTTCCCCCCCTTTTTTTCCCTCCATTTTTCCACCAATTTTGCCTACATATACACCACCTCAGGTCTGTTTTTAGGGTTATAAAAAATTGTTGGAGAGTCTTGTATACACATCTCTCTCCCTCTCTACTTCGAAGCTCAAAAACAACCAAGTTCCAACCCCATTTCTTCATCACCACCAAGCACCACCACCACTACTCCATTTCCAGCAACTTGGGAAGCTTTCCAGCAGCTAGGAGGTAGCATTTATCAAGCCAAGAAGCATCCAAGGAGTAGTCTTCAAGGGTAAGTCCATTTCCCCTCTTTTTGGTCCTTATTTTGCCACATTTTTCTAGCCCATTTGCTTGCTGTTTAGGGATCCGACCCTAACTTAAAGGGGCATTTTTTTGAGCCATTCTTCATGTTTCTTTAAGGGCTCAACCCTTTTTGAGCCCCCATTGTGCACTTGCTTCAATACCCTCTTGTATGCCATTATCTTGCATGATTTTTCTAGCCTATGTGTGATCTGTTTTTGAGCATGATATAAACTGTAAATAGGCCTATTTTGAGCCCCTCTTCAACATTGAAGAAGGGCTCAACACTGTTGGGGACCTCCATGTAGCACCTACCATTATACCCCTCTTTGGTCCTCATTTTTGCATGTTTTGTTAGCCTATCTTGCTTCTGTACGGGGGGATTATATTCCGGCAAGCCCGTACTCCTTTCTTCCGAGCTCCGTTTTTGTCCGATCACCTGAAAGCACAACGGGGGTGAGCTACCCGGCGGTGTGTGGCCGGAAAACACCTCCGACGCTCAAGTTAGAACCTCACACACCTGGAAAGATGACTAGAGAAGAGACAGTGTTTGAGTGTAAGTCTCACTTACAAAAATTGTCCATCCCCCAAAGGGGTGGCGCAGACTTGTTTATATACCTCCCTGCGCCTCACAACCACTCCCAGTGATCTCTCAACACGTGGCTCTGCTATCCCATCTGTCAGCATATACACCATGCCTCCGTCAGGTCACGCCATGCTGGACATCACCTAACCCCAACCACCAGCCTTCTCCGCTGGAGCTCGGCAGCCGAGCTGCCCAATCCATAGCCGGGCTGTGCTTCACGCCTAAGCACGATGTTGGCTAAGCTTGAGAGAACCGGGCTGTGCTTCATCTGCTTGCCCGGTCGGTCTTCCTGCCGGGCAGCCGAACACCTCGGTCGTTGGCGCCTTCGGCGCGGATTCGCAGATCTGGGCTTGCTTGCATCGAAAGCACGCTCGGTTCATAATCGTGCCCTAACCGAGCACCTTCTTAGGCGACTGCCGCCCAAATCTTGCCCGGCGTAACTCTGTCGGCCAAATCAATCCGCACGCAGATCACTATATTCCTCAATTGCCCTTTATTCCGTCCGCTCTAGCGTGACAGGGATTATCGTCTCCAACCGGGGTATCATTTCCTCGGTCCCGGCTTGTCAATTGGTAACCAGGCTGGATGTCCGTCTTCGAACTTGCCCGGTCTTGCTTTCAAACTTACTGGCGCTCTTCCCGTCGATGCTACATCTGACCTCGATGTCTTCTCATCTTCCCCGGCTGACGTCTTACCTGCCCCACGTCTCTTCAGTTCTGACGGAGCCATTAATGGCGACAGGTGGCATCCTCTCATTTGTCCTCGAGCAGCCAACCGGCTGCCAAAATTCAAAATTTTTGGCGGTTGGCCATCTGATTCTCCTATAAACATGGCCCTTATACATCCTTCTCTCCTTACTGAACCTCTGCCATTACCACCCTTCAAGAGCTCTTGCCCCCTTGCAGTTGCAGACCCGAATCTTCAAGCTTGAAGGAGGAGGCTCGTTGTCCTAGCCTGGTAAGTGTTCCAAACCCTTCTTGATGCCATTTTCCCTACCATTTCACGCATTTAGGGTAGAAAAGCGTAGTTTCTAGGATCTGGGCACCAAAAAACCTCCCAAAACCTTCAATAGTTCATGGTGTTCTTCATTTCCAGTGAAGAACGATGAACTGGGGCGGACCGGGCTCCTGGTCTCCATTTGATCCTAAGGAACCACAGAACCGAGCAAATAACATGTTTGTAGAGAATCTGAAGAAGAGATAGTGGAAGTACTTGGTCGTCCAGCCGGGCTAGTATCTGCTCCGTTTGGGCGACCGAGCACTCTAGCAGCCTTAGGAACTGGGGTGGTTTGGCTCGCCTTTGGACCGAGCTAAAGTCAAGCTTGGTTTTGCGAGACCGCGCTCATGCTTACCCTTGCCATCCTTTTCCTGCAGAGTCCAAGGGGACCCTTAACCATTCTGAAGTTCTCAAGACCGAGCAATCATCCAGTGCCAAACCACAACCGAGCTACACTAGGACTGCCTGAAATGGGGAAATACCGCTATATGGTAGACACCCCGGCTGCCTTAGACGCGTTCAGGGAGGAGTATGGCATCCCGGCCGATATCCACCTTGAACTTGCGGTGGCGAACAACTCCTTGGGAAGAGCCGAGCAATGCCCTTCACCGTGCTCTCAATAGTTGAGGAGGCCTTCGCTTTCCACTCAATCCTCGATCACAGAATTCTTCGCCGCCGCCTGGTACCAACAAGTGTCAACAAATACATGGGATTATCAACGGCGTTCACGAATTAAACAACCGGCTTGGCACTCAACTAGGCTTAGCCGAGATCTTAAGGCAGTACACCATGGGCCACACCGGGGACGGTTTTGCCTACTACCTGAAAATAAGACCGGGCAAGGAGAAAATAGTGACCGGCACCCCAGATAAAGACTTGCACGATGACGACTTTTTCTGGGTGTCTGGCAACTATGAAACGGCCGCATCGAGGCTGGTTCATTAGCAAGAACTTTGGTAGTTCATGTAAGCCGCGCTTTCTTGCTCGGTCAATCCTTCTAACTGCTTATTTTTTACTTAGCCATTTTTTGTTTCCTTTGCAGCAATCCAGGAACTACAGGCAAATTACCAGTTTCCAAACTCCGAGTCAATCCGAACCGTGCTCCGATACAGGCACCGGGATTGTAACGAACTGCTCGGTTATAACCCTACTTACAGATACTCTGCTCCCCGCCGGGGTAGAGTCACTGACTTTCTGCGCGAGCCAACTCCACCTCCAGATCCAACTTTACCTGACATCCCCTTAATCCGGCTGACCGAGGAACAAGAAATGGCCAAGCAGAGTCGAATCCGAAATTTCTTGTTGCCACCTCAACCGAACTCTGGGCGTCGGCACTCCTCATCGCGCCGGTCAATCGGCGCAGTGATTGGCCTCGCCACACCTGCAACCGGCCAACCCCGCCGAGAACCTGCACAGCGCCGGGGTGGAAAGAGAGCTCGGCCAGATCCTCGGCGGTGGTGGTGGTGAAACTAAGCAAAACAAGCTACACAAGCCGACCGTACCGGCTGGCGCCCATTGAAACACCGAGGTCCGACATCCCGGCCAACGCCTCGGTCAAAGGCGACAAGGAACATCTGTTGGCCTTCGACCTGTCAAAGGCACTCCTGCTGCCGTCTGACGTGGTTGGGAGTGACCACGTTCCAGACACCCGGCTGGTCAAATCGTCCGTGAAGTCAATGACCAGGGTAAGCACCCCAACCTATTCCCAGAATTTTCCAAGTGTTTGCCCGGTTTCTTTGCTGATCAAGTTTTTCTCTTCGCAGCCATCGAAGCTTGACACCTCGTGATGGAGCGCATCCACCGACTTAGGCAGAGGGCAACCGTCTGACCGCCAAGTTGAGAGCCTTGAGGCCGAATGGGGCGGGCAAAGGCATCTTTCGAAGGCTAGCACCGAAACAACAATCGCTCGGCCCGGTGAATGAGGCGAAGAAACGCGATGAACTCCAAGTCGAGCTTAATCTTGTTGAAGAGTCCAGGTAAAGCTGCGAAGATGCCAACAATGCGAGGCTTCAAAAGCGAAGAAACTACAAAAAGCGTGTCTTTGCAACTCAGGACATATACTTCAGTGGTGGAAGGAAGCTTGCTCTAAGCTCGGTCAGGCCACGAAACCGATGTGTTTGCCTCCACCCCAAAGGCCTTTCTGCGGTCTACCTTGTGCCTTACGCCAGACGTCTTCAACTGCGTTGGCGAGGCCGAGGAAGAGCTTGCTAGAGAGACGGCGAGCCGGTGAAGGAAGCGACCGGCGAATGTCCAGAATGAGCCCGATGATCAAGAGAGGAATGCACCGGTCAACATTGAAGACGAATTTGACCTCTCCCCCCTTGCTTAGTTTCTCTTTGAATTTGCTTTGTTTGTTTTTGATGTAACCGGGCTAAGTCTCACATTTTGTAACCGGGCTAAATACCCCACCTTTGTACTCATTTTGAATTAATGAAAAAACTTAACTTTTGCGAAGTGTTTGCATGGTTTGCTTGAGCTTCATAAAAACATCAACTCACTGAACTGGGATACATCACCTCGGTTGAGAGACCAGATCATACCATCTCCAACCGAGGTAATTCATCTCGGCAAGAAATATCTGACTTGCACAAACATTAATCCATCCAACCGGACAAAACATCTCGGTTGGGAATCCAAAATTGGACAAAACACCAACTCTTCCAACCGGACTAATCTATCTCGGTTGGGAACCCAAAGTTGGGCAAAACACCAACTCTTCCAACCGGACTAATCCATCTCGGTTGGGAATCCAAAGTTGGGCAAAACACCAACTCTTCCAACCGGACTAATCTATCTCGGTTGGGAATCCAAAGTTGGGCAAAACACCAACTCTTCCAACCGGACTAATCCATCTCGGTTGGGAATCCAAAGTTGGGCAAAACACCAACTCCTCCAACCGGACTAATCCATCTCGGTTGGGAATCCAAAGTTGGGCAAAACACCAACTCTTCCAACCGGACTAATCCATCTCGGTTGGGAATCCAAAGTTGGGCAAAACACCAACTCTTCCAACCGGACTAATCCATCTCGGTTGGGAATCCAAAGTTGGGCAAAACACCAACTCTTCCAACCGGACTAATCTATCTCGGTTGGGAATCCAAAGTTGGGCAAAACACCAACTCCTCCAACCGGACTAATCCATCTCGGTTGGGAATCCAAAGTTGGGCAAAACACCAACTCTTCCAACCGGACTAATCTATCTCGGTTGGGAATCCAAAGTTGGGCAAAACGCCAACTCTTCCAACCGGACTAATCTATCTCGGTTGGGCATGCTTAATTTGGACAAAACATCAAATTACGAAGGCAAAGAACACTTTTATATATTGACAAAAAAGAATTACATTCTGAAGTGTAATGCAAAAAGCTCCTTCTTTGCGAACCAAACAAAAGCTAGAAATAGTACACTTTGAGATTGGCCGCATTCCATGGCCGAGGTATTGCTCTACCATCCAAGTCCTCCAGATGGTATGCCCCCCCTTGCCAGACCGGTTATCTTGTATGGTCCTTCCCAATTTGCCCCTAGCTTGCCTTCTCCGGCACCGGTATTTCCCATAACTTTCCTCAGGACCCATCACCCACCTTGAACGGTGCAGGGTGCACCATCTTGTTGTACTTCTGGAGAGTTCTTCTTTGGTAGGTCGCCACATGGATGAGAGCCTTTTCGGCTCTTCACCAGGTCTAATTCGAGCAATAGCCTCGGTGTTGAGCGAGCTCAAAGCTTTCACTTCGAGGGTAGGCATGCCGACTTCCAAGGAATGATGCCTCCATGCCATAAGCCAAAGCGAATGGAGTTTCCGAGAGAAACGCCATGAGGTAGTCCGGTATGCCCAAAGAATGAGGAAGTTCCTCGGCCCACTTTCCTTTGCCTTTTCAACCTTTTCTTTAACCCATCCAATATAATCTTGTTCGACGCCTCGGCTTGACCGTTGGTGTTTGAGTGGGAGTTATAGAATTCAATCTTTAAATCTTCACAAAAACCTCTGAATAGGTATTTGTCAAATTGGGTGCCGTTGTCAAATCAAGATCTTAGGGACGTAAACCACGTTACCACATTACGCGGACAAACCTCTTCACGTCTTTTTCCTTGATAGTTGTCAAAGGTTGGCCTCAACCCATTTGGTGAAGTAGTCCGTCAGCGATAAAGAACTTGCGGTTGCTGGTGTGCTTGGGAGGGTCCCACTATATCTAGCCCCATCGCCAAAAGGCCAAGGGTGAGGGAAGAAGTTCTCTGCCGGTGTGGATCTGGTGTGCAAATTCGGCACTTCTCACATTTAGGACATATTTTTTTGCGTCGGCTTGCATGTAGGGCCACCAATAGCCTTGTGAAATAGCTCGGTAGGCCAAGGATGCCCCGGTGTGGTCGCCACAAATGCCTTCGTGAATTTCGTGCGAAATGCATCCACACCGCCGGTGCACACACTTTAAGTAAGGACCGAGAAGGACTTCTTATACACGCGCGAGATGGAGAGAGCCAAACCGCTCGACTTTACGGCATTTGTGTGCTTCCTTCTTCTCGGTTGGTAGAATCCGGTCTCGGAGGAACAAAATGATTGGATCCATCCACGACGGATCTAGCTCGCAGAGTACTTCCGTCGCGGTATCTTCAATGCTTGGTCGTGGAAGAAAGTCAATTAACAAGGGATTTGGAGACGTATTATCTACCATCGATGCCGGGCGGCGACTCATCGGCTCATTTGTTTTCTTCTCGGCCGATCTGTTGGACTCTGATTGCCTGAAACTGCTTGATGCGTTCCCTGACCAAAGCTTGGTACTTCGCCATGCGGTCATCTTTTGCCTCGTAGCTCCCAGAAACTTGGTTAACCACAAGTTGGGAGTCACTGTACACCATTAGCTCGGCAGCTGTAACAACGCCCGCGAGGGACCTCGCTACAGTTCGGACTCGATTTTGTTGCGGTTCCAAATCTCGAACCAAAGAGTCCAAATCCGGCAAATCGTTTTGAAGAAAAACAGATTTTTTGAAAGAAGTGCCAAACATGGACTTTGCGGATAACAGAGTCGCCACCTAATGGTTTTAAATGGGAAATGAAGGAATCCGTGACTCGGTGCCAGAAGGCCACGTGTCCGTCACCACCAAAGTTGGCTCGGGAACTTGGGTACGATTAGGGAAAGGTCACATCGTGAGCACCCCTCTCGCCGGTCAAAGACCGGCCTCTACTAATCATGATATCTGTTTTTGAAAACTTTGTATGTTCTTATTAGGTTATTAGCCTAGGTTACTATGTGATCTATGACAAACAAGTATAAATGGGCCGTCGATTTGGAACTAAACATCTCATGTTTGTTTGTGAAAGATGGTTTGCTACCCGGTAGGCTTAAAATCTGATTTTGCTACAATCTAGTGGGCTTAAAAACAATTGATGAATTGCTCCAATTGAGATAACTCAACCTCCACCCACAGGCATTCAAAGGCGGTTATATCACATAAGCATTTAGCCTCATGGCAAGCATGCTATCATGGCAACACTCACACGCATGCAAGGATGCTAAAGCATAACCACTTACAGTACTCCAAGCCAAAACAGAAAGCTTATTAGAAATCATGCATGATCCTAAAATATCTGAGAATGCCTAATGCAACACATGCAAAAATGCAACTATAGCAGGCTCGGCTATTCTAGAGATGGCATATGAAATGCAACGGCTAACATGTATTCAACTTAGAATTGAAATACAAATGCAGTTTGTATGATGCGCCGAGCCCGATGCATGCAATACTGATGAATGATGCAAACATGCAGTCATACTGTATGCTAATTGAAATATGCTCTATATCTAACCATTCAAAGCGGGTAAATAAAAGGGAGAAAGAAATGGAGGTTGGAAGACATACATCGCACTCACACACCCTTATTACAATTATGCCCTCGCGCAGAGGGTCCGAATAAATAATAATACAGACCCGAATAAAAGAATATACAGTCCGAAATAATACAAATTCTAATTAATAATCAAATTAATTACAAAAGAATTGGAACTGGCGTGCAAGCTAGGGACTGCCTCGCTTCTGGTGAATAGTATATCTTTGGGTCGCATGGCGCGAAATCCTTTGGGGTGCCTGATTAGCCTCGTTTGCGCTTTTCCTCAATGCGTGCAGATTAGGAAAGCGATAATTCTTCATTTTTGCAGCGGAGGCGAGGAAAAGGGCATAGCGATGTATTTCACAAATATATGCATGTCTCGATCCTCGCGCCACCAATCACGCATATCGATGCATGATGGCCGAGGAGCGATGGCACAACTCAATATTGGGATGAATACACATGAATGCTACGAAATGGGATGCCTCGAAGTCGTGCCCACGCGCACGCAAAACCGAGGCGATCTTTGAAAGATGAAAATCGGATAAAACCGAAGTGCCTCAAAGTGCGTGCCTGAGCGCATAACCGGACGATGATGAAGGATGAAAAGTCGGATAAAACGAAGTGCCTCGAAGTGCGTGCCTGGTAGCGCATAAACCGGCGATGATGAAAGAATGAAAAGTCGGATAAATCGGTGCCTCGAAGTGCGTGCCTGGTAGCGCGCAAACCGAGGCGATGATGAAAGAATGAAAAGTCGGATAAAACCGAAGTGCCTCGAACTGCGTGCCCACAGGCGCGCAAACCGTGGCGATGATGCAGGATGTAATGTCGGATAAAACCCAAGTGCCTCGAAGAGCGTGTCCACTGTCTCGCAAACCGAGGCGATGATGAAGGATGAAAATTCGGATAAAACCGAAGTGCCTCGAAACGCGTGCCCACAGGCGCGCAAATCGAGGCGATGATGAAAGAATGAAAAGTCGGATAAAACCGAAGTGCCTCGAAGTGCGTGCCCACAGGCGCGCAAACCGAGGCGATGATGAAAGATGAAAATCGGATAAAACCGAAGTGCCTCGAAACGCGTGCCCACAGGCGCGCAAATCGAGGCGAAGCTAAAATGGAGATCAGATAAAACTGAAGTGCCTCGAAATGCGTGCACACGGGCACGCAAACCGAGGCGATGATGTGCGATGCAAAATCAGATGAAACCGAAGTGCCTCGAAACGCGTGCACACGGACACGCAAACCGAGGCGATGATGAAATGAGATGAAATGGCATACGGAATGCCACGATGGGCTTACACCAACATGGGAGAGCCTCAGCTCACTCACATAGGAGGCCGTCGGATAAAAATGAAGTGCCTCGGAATCGCTGCAGACGCACGCAAACCGAGGCAATGGCATACAAGCATGAAAATGCAAATTGGGCTTACGCCAACATGAGAGGGCCTCAACCACACTCACATAGGCCGCTTAATGATAAGAATGAGGTGCCTCGAAGTGCGTGCGGATTGCACGCAAACCGAGGCAATGCAAAAATGATCTGAATGGCACGGAAATGATATGCAAGCATGGTAATGGAATTTCAGCACCTAAATAAAGGGAAAACAGCCCGAAACAATTGAAATGACACTCGAAGCCGCATTCATCGAAATGTGATAATATGCACCCAAAATGGCCTATAGCCCTACTAATCATGCAAAAATAGCACATGGCAGCAAAACCAGTAGCAAGGAAGTCCCAAAATAGCTTATTTCAGTAACAAAGATGACCAAAATGCAAGCATAGATAGATCAACAATAGCATGCAAAGTTAGTGGCCAAAAGAGGAGTATTGAGACAAGTGACATATGCAAACCCCAAATGGACAAACTTTCTTCTACAACATTGAATATGAGCTAAAATAGGCACAATTTCAGAAGATGACATCCTCAAAATCAAAATAAAATCATGCTAACAATTCCATGCAAAATGGAGCTCAAAAGAGGCTATAACAAGAGTCATGCAAAAGCACCAAATGACAAAATTTTCTTCATGAAACATGTAAAGGGGTCAAAATAAGGCCCCTTTCAGTTCTGACCAAAGGCCAAAACCAAAAGCACAAGAGGCTACAAAACATGCAAGAATACGGTAAATTTGATGGATTTCAAAGGAAGTACCAAAAATATACACCAAATGGCTTAAGGCCCTCAACATAACATGGAAAGGAGACAAAAAAAAGGCTATTTCTAAGCCTGATGAAGGCTGAAATCCGGAGCCAAGTAAGCCTAACAAAACATGCAAGAATTAGGGCCTAAAGTGAATTTCCAAGAGAGGTGGTATATGGAATGGCCAAATGAGGTTGAGCCCTTCTACAATGTTGTAGAGGGGCTCAAAATAAGCACAAAACCAGTAGGGGTCGGAGCCCCAAAAACCAACACAAATGGGTCAATTTTAGCATGCAAAAATGTTACCAACTTGAAGAATATTGAAGGAACTAGTGTATACAAACACCAAATGAGGTTGAGCCCTTCTACAAAGTTGTAGAGGGGCTCATTTTAAGCACAAAAGCAGTAGGGGTCGGAGCCCCAATTCTCAACCAATTAAAGTATAGAAAAGGATCAAGAAAATGCCCTAAAAGTTGGTTTTGAATACTTACCCTTGAAGACTTGTCTTTCTTTGCTTCTTGGCTTGGATTTGTGGCTTCTCAACCTCTGAAATTCACTTCCTTGCTGCTGGAATCGAAGTTGGAATGGTGAGGCTTAGGGTTGATGAAGGAATCAAGCAAGAACTTGAAGCTTTTTGGAGCTTTTGGCTATGGAGATTAGGGTTTTTGCCTTGGTGTTCTTGAAGAGATTTTTTCCAACCTTGAAGAAGGAGGGAGGGCCTTCAAATAGGCAAGAAGTGGGGTGTAAAGGGAGAAAGCACCCAATCTTTCCCTCGAAATATCCCGGATGCCGGGATATGTTGGAAGATATCAGGACAATTTGGGACAGTCAGAAGCAAGAATCTGGCCGGCCAGGTAATTTTGCTCAAGGTGGCCGGCCACCACCTCCTATGGCCGGCCAGCCACCTCAAAAAACCAACTTCAAAATTTCCGACCACCATACAAGAGTGTCCTCCCATGTGTGTAGAATAAGGCCCAGTGGGAATTTGGCAACAGAACCAGAGTCACAACATAGAGCTTGAAGGAGAGGCCCAAAAATGAAAGGCACAATTTCGGCCGACCACCATACCAAAGTGTCCTCCCATATGTGTAGAACAAGGTTCTAAGGTCGGAATTGGCAACCCGAACCAGAGCCACAACATAGAGCTTGAAGGAGAGGCCCAAAATGAAACTCACAGTTCGGCCGACCGATGAGTTGGTAGGGTCCTCCTGTGTCCCGATCACAGATATGTAACTTTGGTTGGAAGAAAATACCCCAAGGTGTTCAACATTGGCCCGGAAGTGAGCAAAACGGGCTCTGGAGGAGCGAAACTGGTTATCTGGGATAATTGCTGGCCTCCCACCCCCCAGTGATCTTCCTGATGTTGAAACAGAGGTACCTTCCAAGTTTGAACAAAAACTAATGAGAAATGAACGTTCGGGGCCAAACCGAGCAAATCGGGATCCGAAAATGAAATGCAGTCTTGCGGAAGTGGCGTTAATGAAGTGGGTATCTGCGACCCAGTGTCCTCTGGAATGACAAAACAGAGGTACATGCCAAAAACGGGAGAAGATGGATGCGAAATGAATGCTCGGGACCAAAGCGGCTCGGTTTGGGGTCACGAAAACCGGCTATGAGCACCGAAAGTGGCATCTGACCCACGAAGTGAACATCGGGGCCCCAGGGTTCCTCGAAATATTAAAGCAGAGGTCTCGCCAAAAACCGGAGAAGGTGATGCAAAATGAATGCTTTCGGGACCAAAACCGCTCGGTTTGGGGTCCAAAAATGGGTCATGCACCTAAGTGGTGTTAATTGCTGAAGTGGGCATCGGGGCCCAGGGGTTCCTCGGAACACTAAAACAGAGGCACATGCCAAAACCGGAGAACTTCGGAGATGGTTGGGCGGTCCGAGCCTGGCGGCTCTCGACGGCTCCGAAACGTGGAAAATGGGCAAAATGGCCTATGGCCACAAAAAGTAGCTCACGGCCAACGGAGATAGTCTCTGAGACCACTCCCTTCCCTCGGGAGAGAAAGCAGAAAAACCGAGCCCGGTTCGCAAGAGACAAGGTAGAAGATGGTTGAGTCCGGAGGCGGAGCACGCTGGCCGTGACCACAGGACTTGAACAAGCACTGATGCAATATCACCGCTCAAGCTGGTGACGTCCGAGTCTTAAGGTCGGTCAAAAATGGGGTGTCTCTGATTGCCCTCTTTGTGAACTTCGGAAGTCAAGTGGCGGGAGTGAATGTCAAAGCCGAGACGACCCATTTTTGACAAGGTCAAGACTTAGACAAACATCTGAGATAAACAGAGATATGTGCCCATGAGCGAGGCCAAATGCAAAGTGATGGGCAAGCGGATGATCATGCAAATGCAAAAGTCAGTAATGAAGCGGTATTGACAAATAGATGCAACAGTTTTAAGCAAGAATGCAAAGCAAACAACTACATTTCATGCGATTAGGAATGCGGAGAATCCTTTAATTCCGTCGCGTCTCACGGAGAAGATACGATACTGGCGATTAAATGCAGTCGCTTGACCAAATTTCAAATGAACCGTACATACAATATCGTGCCTGCAAAATAGAGAAATGAAACAAGAACAATATGCCGACAACATATATTCTATGTGATTCCTATGATTCCAAAAGTTCGACACACACAGCGTCGGTGAACGAATGCAACATAGCGAGAAAAGATAATCGCGACAACGCACGCTCAAGCATAGAAAGTTCGGTATATCAAGAAATCATGCATGATAATGCAAAACAATCACGAGAATGTGAATTAGGAGCCAAATAATGACAAATGAGCACAAATCAGGATGCCCGGTTGTTGCACAATAACGAGTTGGAAAATGCGATGACGGCAACCCGATCATGACCTCGATTTACATTCGGAGAGGTCACGACATGAATAAAATGAATACACTACGATTTCGATGAATAACGATGAGACACATGTCAATAATTGCAATTAAAGTTTATTGAACAATTGGCGCCCGAAAGTGTACTTTTCTTCAACTTTTTGGTCCCGGAGCTCGATTTTCCTCAAAATTTGCGAGAGGCGGGGAGGGTGGGGACATGGTCGGCCAGCCCATTGCCCTAGGAGAGGCCATCGGCCAGGGCCAAAAAGTAGAGGGGCGGCCAGCCAGGTTAGGTGGCCGTCCGGCCACCTCCAAAAGCAGGGGCATTTTGCTCACTTTTGCATTTTCTATATATATGCACCTCTATTGCCTCCGAAATCACACCCAAAGTTGCAAAACTCCTTCCTCTTGCTCTCTAGGCCACTTTCTCTCTCAGATCTGCATTTTATCTGGCGTCCCTCGGCCTCCCACGCAAGTTGTTTTTGCGAAATCTTTCAGATTCAAGCACTTTGAAGCGACTAAATTTCGACTTTGGGGCTTCTCTTCTCATTTTCACCACTTGAGGTAATTTTGTTTCAATATTTGGAAAATTTTCCCGGGGGTTGACTTTTGTTGACTTTTTCATTTCGAGAGTTGACTTTTGTTGACTTTTTCCAATTTTGGCCCATTTTGCTCATTTTGCTCCTCTTGCAGATTTCTCGCAATGGCAGGTCATTTTCCTCACGACGGAGGTTTTCCCGGTGCCGGAGATGATTTTGACTTTATGGTATTCATGGGTTCGCCTTTCTTTCCCGTCGATATGCTCCGTGGTTCATAGGCTTCCATAAGCCACTTTTCGTCATTTTACCGATTTTAACGATCGAGCACCCGGGGATCTTCTCTTACGAGAGCCGGAGCAGCACCTCTCCTATGATGCAGAGGTATTTTATTATCCGCATCTTTCGTGCATTCTGTACCTTTGCCATGCTTAGACACACAGTTTAGCTTATGACACAGTACTTGTATTTTGAGCATGTGACTTAGCCACTTGAATTTCATGAACACTTGGCGCATTGAATAATTGTGAACGCACAGTGCACCTTAGTTAGAAATTGAACACACAGCCCTAAACTTGAAGCACCGAACACACAGCCCAGATTTGAAGTGAACACACAGCCCACTGACGTTGAGTAGAACACACAGTCCCAATTTGAAGTGAACACACAGTCCACTGATGTTGAGTAGAACACACAGTCCCAAACTTGAAGCAAACGCACAGTCCACTGATGTTGAGTAGAACACGCAGTCCCAAACTTGGAGCGAACACACAGTTCACTGATGTTGAGTAGAACACGCAGTCCCAAACTTGAAGCGAACACACAGCCCACTGATGTTGAGTAGAACACACGGTCCCAATTTGAAGCGAACACACAGCCCACTGATGTTGAGTAGAACACACGGTCCCAATTTGAAGCGAACACACGTTCAATCGATGTTGAGTAGAACACAGTCCCAATTTGAAGCGAACACACGGCCATCGATGTTGAGTAGAACACCTGATCCGAACTTGAAGCGAACACACACCATCGATGTTGAGTAGAACACACGATCCTAACTTGAAGCGAACACCACGTTACTGATGTTGAGTAGAACACACAGTCCCGAACTTGAAGCGAACACACAGCCCACTGATGTTGAGTAGAACACACGGTCCCAATTTGAAGCGAACACACAGCCCAAATACCAAATTTACTGAACGCGCAGCCCGTTTTCACTTCATTTGCACACAGCTCATTTTCGCTTTATTTGCACACAGCTCATTTTCACTTCATTTGCTGATCCATGCATTGATTCTAAATCTTGAGTTCGTTCTCGAACGATCTTGAGGATATGGCTCCCGCCGCAAGAATGGTATTTTGAGCTTAGGAAGTTGTCAGGGGATTGGTCGATCTTCAGATTTGGGCCATTCTGCGAGAGGGTTATCTCGTTGCCTCATTAGTAGGACCCTATTTGCGCTTTAGCGAGAGGTGGTGGGACACTACCAATTCCTTCCATTTTTCTGCTGACGGGGACATGACCATGACCATTTGGATTTCGCTATGCTTAGGCCTAGACTTAGGCGGTAGGCCCATTCCTATACGAGGATATGGGTGAGTGGCGGTGCTGGATGCATTTGTTGGGGACACACCCTTTGAGACGAGAGGTTGGGAGAGTCCGATACTCTGGTTTGCTTCCTATTTCCGTGACCTGAGATGGAGCTGAGACTCTGAGGAGGCGGAGCGACGCCCGTGGTTTCCTTATGTACCTCCTCGGTACCACCTTGTTCGCGATAGAGGAACATGGTAGGGTTGTACTCTTGGCGCTCTAGTGGACCTATCACGGGTGAGCGGTATGATTGGAGGCGGCACAGCTACCCTTCTTGCTACATGGTGATCTCTCGCTACGAGGGACTTACTTGGCTCTTGGAGAGCACAGGAGGTACATTCCGTCCTCTTGATTTTCATTTTGCTCCTCATTACTTGTTCACTTGCACACACACGGCGCACTTTGCATTCTCAGATACGCCTTTAGTACTTTGTACTCACACTGCATTGCCTTTCTCATTGTGGGTGTATGTGTACTTCCCACATTGGCCCCAGAGATGGAGGTGGTGGGACCTCCTATGACTCCATTTTCTTTGATGTTTGAGGCGAGCATGTGGCGAGGCCTCGAGACTCTCTCTCTGCGGCGATACTTTGATCTTGTTAGATGCAGCAGAGGTATTGCTTGAACTCTCAGTTCCTTTCATTTTTATCTTTGATCTGCTCTGTATATCTGATTTCTGACTGATTTGTATACTGGTTATCCACAGATCACTGGCGACCTTAAGCGATCTTGATGTGCTCGAGACTGTACCTCGAGCGTCGAGTTGTTGTCGATATCGATTCCTCGAGGACGGTCGGCGGGTTTGTTCTGGAACGCTTTTGGCGTCGAATATGGGGCGATTCTCAGGACACTCCTGCTGTGCCTCCAGATACCATGCGGACTGCTGATAGATTATCCCCTGAGGAGGTCGAGCAGTATATGCAGGGCAGTGATGCTTTGTTGCATCATCTCGATGGGAACTACGCCACCTACCGCCGCATATATTTGATGCCCCGCTTGGGGAGTGCGAACTCGACGCGGACCTCTCTTGGTGCACCGTCTTAGTCGCGCCCATGCTCTGAATATCCCTTCTTCTAGCAGGGCTGGCAGATCCAGAGGTGGGGGCAGTCCGATCCCTCCGATCCCTCCGTCTCTTGATCATCCGGGGTGGCCAGACATGCCGACCGAGTTGACGAACTGGCGATTTGGGACGCCTTACAGATTTCGCTAGAGCCTCCTCTGCACGATCACGAGATATGTTAGAGACCACGACTTCGCCCGGTATGTTTTTCAGCTTTGATTTATCAGTCAGATATTTGAACATTGATTCCGTTACTGATAGTTTTGCTTTTGTATTCGCTGCCTCCTGTTGAATATACGGGCGGGCTGCTCGGGATGCTAGGCCCATTCGAGGCATGATCCTTCGGAGAGGCAGAGATGAGCATCGTGGGTGTAGAGGTACTCTTCATTTTCCCTGTACTAGCATGTTTCTGATGCAGCCCTAGCTTTACACCTTCTGCTATGTTGATAGACTGTGTAGAGCACATCTGACACACACCCTTTACACATTCTGCATTTACCCCTGCTTTTTATGCTTGAGCTGATGTATTGTACTTTGCATCTTCAGATGCCTCCCGTATAAGCTTCCTCACGGGCGAGCACAGGGCCCTCTCGAGAGGTCGAGGTGCTAGACCTACCAGTCTGAGGGAATTTGGAGGCTGGGCCATCCAGTCTCATCGAGGCTGGCGAAGGAGGGTCGTCTCATGAACCAGGCACCCATCGTCGAGGATGAGGAGGAGATCGCGAGATCATGTGTCGTGGCGTCTCTGGAGAGGAGGCCTGGTCTTGGTTCGAGGCGGAGGCGAGCTGAGGGGATCCGGAGGATGACAGCTCCGATCGGATGGTGATGATGATGTAGAGATTATCATGAGAAAGGATGAGGGCCTCCCCTTCTCGCTCGAGAATCGATGTTATTTCTGCTTTATTCTACCTTTTAGCTAGTAGTTTGTAGCACTTTGCACATTTGTTAGGCGGTTTATTTTACGTAAAACTTGTACCTTTATTTTTGTAAGACATGATGAAATGAAACGACTTTTGAAAAGATGTTGTATTTGAAATTCTCGATCGCATCGCATTATTTTGCACAAAATGGAATTGAATGGAAATCGCCTCATGTATTTACGGGTTAGGTGGGGAAGCGCAACAAAGCAAAACAAAACGACTCACTAAGAAATAAACAGAATCTTAGCGAGTTTACAACTCGATAAACAAAGTACAATAATGTTAACGACTCAATAGACAAGACTTAACAAAATTGTTTAAACAAAAAGTAACGACTCAAAACATAAAACGCGACAGCTCGACAAAACTTACAACTCAATAAGCAAAAACAACAACTCGATAAGCAAAAATATAACACGATGCACTGCGGATGGACTATCTGGATAGTGGAGTGTATCCAAAATTGATAGGCCTGGATGCCTTCTACTGCCGGGAGACAATCAGATTTGCAGGGAGTCCACTACTGCTATAGGTAATGTTTCCCACCCAAGCTCACTTGTATTTGCTTACATCACTCGACCCTCGGGCTCGACTTTTCTCGCAAAAACCTTATCTTACTTTTCTCTCGTCGTACATCTCTCTATTATTTATTCTCTCATTTTTCATCCCTCCCCCAGATATAGTTGATGGAGAAGTTGCAAGTTGTGGACTCTTGCCCTGCCTATTCAGCCCGCGGCTACTTCTTTCGGCAACGCCTAGTTAATGCTCGATGAGAGTGGTGGTTCGAATGGATCGCATAACTTGTCGGCAGATCGCATTGCATGGCGCCGTCCTGGCTTAATCTTTCGATGAGTTCTGACAAGTTCGGGATCCGGGATCCGTCTGATCGGCTTGACTCGCTGTATATTTTATCTCCCATTCCGTACTCCGCGCTTGTTCGGTCATACAAGCTGGGCCTAAGTTGGCATCTGAAGCTTTGACTAGCTCTGGGAGGGGGCGCAGGGACACCTGACTAGACTATGCCCCAGATTTATTGCTTTATTAGTACTTTCAAAGTTTTCTAGCGTGAGTGTAATGAAAAACAACTTCAATTGTATGCAAGAGCAAAAGAACTCTGTTTTGAAATTAATGAAATTGAAGGTTGTGGTACTGAAAATCCTCCGCTTTTGGTCCAAAAATGGTCTTAGTTGTGAAAAGATTAATTTGAACAAAGTCAACTTTTATGAAAACTTTTCAAAACTATTTTCGATATGGATCGAACGGACACGCTGAAATCATCCTTTGAGATACACAACCCCGAATCCTAGCAACTGGAAAGTTGCCCCTAGTCTGAAAAAGGGCCTCAGCCATTCAATAGCAACGGAAAGTTGCCCCTAGTCTGGATGACATCGGAACACTCCATTGCAACGGAAAATTGCCCCTAGTTTGCATAGCACTGTACCGGAGATCACAATAGATGCTGATGAATAAAGATGACTGAGATGGTCAAAAATGGACAAAGTTGATCGGGGAAAAGATTGTGACTGAACTTCAAGATGAAGCTGCCTACGTATCCCAAAGATGGGAATCAAGTCTTACGTAGTTCAGGGTTAGGTTCGCTCGAGTGTTTTTGCTCTCCTTTTGCGCTCTAACTTTTGCCAAGGCCGCCCTTTGCGGGTTTTCAACCTTGCGAGCTCAGTTTTTATAATTTTCAAATTTTCTATGCTCTGAGTTTTGCCTAGGTCGCCCTTTCGGGTTTTCGGCCCTTGAGCCTCTCAAGGGTAGTATTTCTTCAACTTGTCCATATTGATCGGTTGGGAAAACTCCAAGCCATCTAGATCCATCGAACCACGGCTCCACGACAGTTGACTTGATGATGTAGGACCAGTCAATTGGGTCGAACTTGCCCCTTGGGTCGTGGATGGGAGCTCGGTTGTCTTTGAGTACCAAATCTCCTTCTTTCAAGTTCTGGACTTAACCTTCTTGTTGAAAGCCCGGCGATTCTGCGTTGATAACCTGAACGCGTGATGCAGTGCTTTCAATCTCCTTTCATCAAAAGCATGAGTTCTTCAAACTGCTTTCGCCAATCCGCTTGATTATCCGGCACTCGGCCAATACTGCAATGATGGGACCTCGATCTCAATTGGTAGAACGGCCTCCATCCCATAGACTAATGAGTGCGAGTCGCCCAAGAGAAGTTCGATCGAAGTCCTGTAGCCCCATAGAGCAAGCGGCAACTTATCCGGCGATCCTCAGAGGTTTCCACCATCTTCGTAATATCGCTTGATATTCTTGTTGGCGGCCTTAAGCGCTCCGTTGGTTTGCGGCGGTAAGTAGGCGACTTATGAAAAGCCACGTTGTATTTCTCCAACAAGTCAATCACCTCCTTCTTGAAGTGGGAACCATTATGCGAAACTATTTCATTCGGGACTCGTGGCGGCAGATGATGTTGTTTCGATGAATTTTGCAGCGTGTGAAGCTTTCAACCTTGCATAAGATTGGGCCTCAACCCACTTTGTGAAGTAATCTATCGCCACGAGGATGAACTCATGCCCATTTGACCCTTCGCGTGGACGGCTCGATCACATCAATTCCCAGACGAAAAAGGCCATGGCGAAGTCATGTTTATGCCTTTGTGGCCGGAATGTTCATGCGATTTGCATGAATCGACATTTGTGGCATCGCTGTGAAACCGATACAATCCTCCTCCATGGTGGACCAATAATAACCTTGTCTAAGGATCTTTCTAGCCAACATCACCCCATTCATATGTGCACCGCATTCACCCCGTGGATGGCTTCCATCGACGTTTGGACTCTTGACATCAACACACAATTTATGCATTCCCGGATGACCTCTTCTATCGGTTTACCCCGCAGATGATGAACTGGTGACATTCTTCGATTGCCCTCTTGTCTTTGGCATTTACCTGGCGGGTATGTTTACATTTCCAAAAGTTCCGGATGTCGTAATACCGGGGTGTTCGTCACGAACTTCATCTATGGTGCAATCGACTCATAGGCGGTGCGAATTCAGTCGATAATATTTGGACGCATTCGGACTCCGTGGGATGTCTATCATGGATGATAGAGTTGCTAAAGCGTCTGCGAACTTGTTGTTCTCTCTTAGTAGATGAGTAAAACTTAACTTTTCAAACCGAGGAATCGGCAAATCCAAGGTTTGGTGATACATCATCATATTTTCTTCTTTTACTTTCCGGTCTCCTTTAGCTTGAGACACAACAAGATTCGAATCTCCGATGGCGTCGGTAGTCTTGCCCTAATTCGAGTGCTTCCATACCAACAATGCACGCCAGATTCGCCGTTATTTGAGACTTTGAAAGCGGAGTTTGAAGGCTAGAGGATCTGAGGAATTGTCGGGTGCTATCTAACACTCCTATCCCATACCCATGTTGATTTGACGCCCGTCAAAGTACATTGTCCAACTTTCCTCGTCGATATGCAAATTGCTTCATCCGAATAGGTACTCAAGCTTCATCCCTCAACCGGATGGTCGGCAAGGAACTCGCTCTTGCTCGCCCTTCTTGACTTGGCGTCACATATGTAAGATCAAATTCGAGAGCAACGACAACTAACGAGCTAGCCTACCCGTGGCTGGTTTCTCGAAAAAGATATTTGATGGGATCAAGTCGCGAAACCAGCATTACAGAGTGAGCTAGCAAGTAGTGCCGCAACTTCCTGGTAGCCCATACCAGAGCTAGACAAGCCTTTTCCAGCGGCGTATACCGGGTCTCATACTCTAGCATTTTCTTGCTCAAATAGTAGATGGCTTTCTCCACCCTATCTTGATTCTTGTGCAAGCATGCGGCCCATTGTGGTCTCGATCCATCGGCAATTACAAAATCAATGGTTTCCACGATTCGTGGTGATAAAGCGTGGGTTCAGTAGATATTCTTTAATCTGTTCAAACGCGACTTGGCACCGTCCCATTGGAATTTCTTGCCTTTCTCCAGAAGACCAAAAAGTGGTTCACAAGTCAAGGTTAGTTTTGAAATAAACCGTCTTATGAATTGCACTTTACCCAGAAAGCCTCGCACCTCTTTTTCAGTCTTTGGTGGTGGCATTTCTAAGATGGCCTTGATTTTGGAAGGGTCGACCTCGATGCCTTTATTGTGTCGAAACCCGGCATTTTTTTCCTTGTAACACCAAGCGTACATTTCGAGGTTTAACCGCCTTTGAATTCCCTGATCCTTTGGAAAAACTTGCGCAAGGCGGTGTAGTGGCCCTCTCTTTCTTTGGACTTGACAATCATGTCGTCCACGTACACCTCAACCTCTTTGTGGATCATATCATGTAGTATTGTGGTCGCGGCCCGTTGATAAGTAGTGACATTCTTCAACCCAAAGCGGCATGACCCGATAGCGATATGTTCCCCGGGGTGGTGAATCGATCTTTTCTCGTCTCTGGTGCCATCACAATCTGGTTATAGCCCGAGAAGCCATCCATGAACGAGAGCAGTGCATGCCCTGCTGTAAAGTCCACTAGCTCATCAATGTGTGGCAAGGGAAAGTCGTCCTTCGAACTGGCTCTGTTTAAATCCCTGAAGTCTACGCACACCCGGATCTTCCCATCTTTCTTGACCGAAGCACTATGTTGGCCAACCAAGTGGGATATTACGATACTAGCGAAGCACTGCGTCAATTTGTAGTGACCTCTTCTTTGATCTTGAGAGCCCAATCCGGCGGATCCTTGAGCTTCGCTTAATAGGTCGCCTCGGGGTCAAGGGGATCCGATCTTGTACAATCTCGGGATCGATTCGGGCATGTCTTCGTGGGACCGCGAAAACATCTTTGAAATCTTTTACTCAAGCGACTAAGCGTTCGCGTCCCTCCGAAGACAACGTGGACCCGATCTGGACCCGACCAGCGGGTCCTCCTCGGTCTAATATTCTGAAATGATTTCATCCGTTAAGGGTTTAACAAACCTCTCTTGCTCTTGCTCAATTAGGCGTTGTAAACCAGAGGAACTTCGTCCTCGTCGTTTTGATCAAAATTTTGAAAGTCTGAATTAATGCAATAAATTAGGGGCACAGAAAAGTACTCGGAAACCACATTCACCTCATTCTCATTAAGTTCATCCAAATCGTCTGATTCATCGGTTACAACAGACTCAAATGAAAAGGAAAAAGACGACCTGGACAAGACTCTGGCATCCGGGTTAACATCCCCAGGAGTACCAGACTCCGACTTCGATCGGTTGGAACCTGATTCCGACTCAGAAGACTCGGTGGAATCAGATTCCGGCTCACTACCTGACCCGGAACTGCTGGATAAGAATCCCTCCTCGTACTGCCAAATGAGAGAGGGTGCGATCGATGCGTCCAAGATAGCTGCTGGTTGGCCCGCAGCCGTTTCATCTCCAATCATGGAAACCGGCGTTATTCCCCAAGCAATCTGGTCGATCGGAGGATCGAGAGGAGACATGCCGATGCTACCCCATTTCCAATTCGGTGCCCTCGGGACTCCCGCCTTAATACCTTTCGATCTCGGTTGTTGGAGTGCATGCGCTCTTCTTGACGTCATCCGGATAGTTGCGGTCAAAGAAGATTTCGAAACACGATGCAGCGCTTCCCTCGCGTTCAACCATGGTTACGGGAAGCCGCAAAATGGAAAATCTTCCCCTCCCGGACAGCGTCCGTTCAGGTACAGATGGGCCTATGCATTAGATCAAAAGGCTTCCCACTGCTGCCTCGCCAGCCTGGCCATTTCCTTCCTTTCTCGTCGATCTTCTTTGGTAGGCAGATAACCTAATCCAAAGGTATGTGGATTATGTGGCACTTCGGCCAACGCGACACCTTCCGTGCTTCTTCCCAATCCCATCGAGGATATCTTGTAGCTTGTTCATGAGGTAGAGCGGCAATGGCCGACATACAAACCCTCATTCACACCATTATGTTTTGTACCACGGGCCTCGGCCAAAGTAAATCGATATAAACATATCCTCCATGCCGTGTTCAATCTCCAGGACTGGCGTAGATACCTCCGGAGGGGGATGGATTGATGAGTTCCCAAAAACAATGGCTACTCCCTTTTCAAAGGGGTATTTCACCCATTGATGTAGAGTAGATGATACGGGCTTCACCGATGCAACTGTGGTCGCCCAAAAGCATGTTGAAAGATGAGGACCTCCAAGACATGAAAATCTATTTCGTGTTGTCCAGGCCCAATCTTGGTTTGGATTCTCACTGTCCCCAGGACATCCCTGCTTGTATTATCATACGCTCTGATTACTTGAGTAGTCGGTGTGAAGTCCGCAGGCTTTAACCCAATCGCATAGGCCGTTCTGGCCGGACAAACATTGATAGCGGACCCGGTGTCAACAAGAACCACCGGAATCCATTTGTCCTGCATTCTCTGAGAGATGTAGAGGTCTCTTATGGTCCACGCCCTCAGGGGGCAATTCTTTGTCCGTAAAGGTCAATGCCGGGGAACCTCCTCCCGGGAAGACCAAACCAACTAGTTGTTCCGGCGTAGTTTCGATGGAAAGTTTCGCTCTGTCCATGGCAGATAAGACAGCCTGCCGGTGCACCCTCGAAGCCATAAGCAGTCCCCAAATGGAGGTGTCTGCCTGTATTTTCTTTATTTGCTTGATCTGACCTCTTCTTCCGCTTTTTCTTTGTTTCTCTGCCTCCTTTTCTTTCCCTGGTGCCTCGGGTTGATCAAGGTGTGGAGGCTTGAAATACCGCCCACTCCTAGTCACGTGGTCTACCTCCTCGAGGTACAGTCATCGTTGGCCACTGCCGGTCTTAAATGCATGTGTGGGCAAGATACAAGTCGTCATCTTCCCACCACATTCCATTAGCGTCTAGCGAGCATCTGTCTGTTACGGCTTGCTTGTGCTTTTCGATTTCATTCCTCATGCTCACGGCATGTTCGGTCTTCGTGCCAGACCTCTCAACTCCCTCATGGTTCTTTGCTTTTCGGGCTCTCTCGGAGGCCCATCTTTTCTTGTTCCTCCGGCAACAAGCGCGGTTCTCAAAATGTTTCGTTCTTGAGCGAAATTCTTTGTACCGGCGCTCTCCGGCAATATATGATCCTCGGCCCTTCCGGCCACAAATGGTACAATATCAGGCTGATCATCCAACCACCCGACGACTTCTGCTGACTCCTCATCTTCGAACCAGTTAATCGATGCATCCCCTGATTCCTGCTCGTAGAATTGAAGGTTGGCGAAGTCCTCTTCCACCACAGTCAAACCATCCCCCGCTGATTCAAGCTTGTCCCCCCGGAGCATACACAACTCAGCCTCTTCCGGCAACCCCATACTCAGCTTAGACTGGCTCATCGACAAGATATATCCACTCGGATCATAAGCTCTGCCAGCTGAATTCTCAGATAGCTCCACCCCAGATTCATGATTCTGCTCTCTCCGGAAGCTTGCCCCGTTCCATTCTCGGTGGTCACCACCTTTGGCTCAGGTTGGGTTGGGGAGGTGTCCAACACGCTGAAGTCGATCTTGTCGGGAAGGACCACCTGCTTGGGTAAGTGGGAGGGAGTTATGTAGATACTGGGATCGTAAGATGCCCCAATCGCGGATAAGGTTGACTCTTTTGGTGGATCTTGGTTGTGTTTGGGGAGTGGGTTGTTTGTGGCGTTGGGTCCTTGAGGAGGTAGAATGATGTTCTTGTCAATGAGGTCTGAATCTCATGGCCTTGACTGTAACATTGGTGGTGTCATGACCATCTTCTTTGGTGGTATTGGCAATATTTGGTGGATTATGGGAAGGAGTGGATTCGGTAGAGGCCTCGGTTCCAAGGGTTTTGGTGCCTTTTCGACTAGAACCCCGAGGACTTTAGACAAAGGCATATAGAGTGGGGAGAAGGTTCGTTGACCCCACGGGTTGGTATCTTGGGGCTTGATTCTGCTCCAGGCATCGAGAAAAAGGTGTGGCAGCTGCGGACCTTGGTTGGGAAGAGTTGGTGGTGACCATTCCGACCTCTGAAGTTCTTGTATTGGCGAGCCACTCGGGCTGCATTGGTATTCCGATTAAATGTTCTTGGGGCTGATCCGATCTTGGTCAAACAGACCTGTTTCATTGCATCCTATCTGCATCCCCATATCATGCAGATCTGCGAAGGTGGGGAAAGGGATCAAAATCATCTTCTTCATTAATGCCGGCTGGAGATTGCGCACAATCATCCGAATTTGATCTCTATCAGTTGGCCTCAAGGTCATCATCGATGCCTTGGCTCTCCACCGGGTGACGAAATCAGAAAAAGACTCTTTAGGCTCCTGCCTCGTCGTCTCGAGATCACGAGTCGTGACCTCGATTTGCGTGTTGTATGAATATTGTGCAAGGAAGGCCTCAGCCATCTCATCCCAGTTTGTTTTCACATCATCATCGAGTTTTGAATACCAAGTGGATGCCACACCGGCGAGTTCGACCGAACAAAGAAAGCTTTTGCGGTCGGGTTAGGCCGTGGTCTTAAGACGTCAGAAACGTGGGAGGTGGACCATAGGATCCTCGGACCCATCAAAGCGATCGATCTGGGGCATTTTAAATCTATTAGGCGAGTCACGGCCACATCAAGATAGCCGTCTTCAATATTTGGGATGGCCTTCGCCTTGAGACTTCTTAAAGAGCTTCTCCAACTTGCTCAATTTGAGTCTGGTCTACCTCGAACTCAAATGGAGAGTCAGGGTGCTTAGGGGTAATGTTTTTGGGACGGTTGTGGTAGAAGCGGTGAGCGAGCCAGATTGGATGACTGTGTCCTCTTGAGCGTTTGGGGGTTTGGCGAGAATATTACATTGATTCGGGAGGGTATTCACAGGCATTTTGAGGGTTTGGAGGGCATTACGCGGCGGTAGTTGTTCAGGTAATGGGGCCCCGGGTGGAGGAGGAGCCTGATTTGAAGCAGACGCTGCGTTCTGCTGTTGTAATCTGGTGATCAACTCAAACTGTTGGGCCATGGCAATGACTTTGTTATGCGAAAATTCCGCTGGCGGATAGCATCATCTTGCATTTGCTTCATGCTTTGACCATCTGGCGCATCAACGCCTCTATTGTTGGGTTACATTGTTCCATCTGAAAAAGCGGCAAGGGTGTCTCTATAGCGAAATGGGAATCTCAACCCGACTATCTGTCTCTAAAGTAGGCTATTTGTACCAATAATCTCGCTTTCGATGGTGCGTTTCTCGGTCTCCTTCTAAAACCGGGGGTAGCGAATGGAACTTGGATGTCGTCAACTAGATGCTCGGGTCGGTTGAGTCCGTGACCTCGTGTCAGATTGCTTGGGGGTATCGGCGGGTTGGAAGCAATTGTGCTACAAACTGTCCTAGCAAAAGGATAAATAAAAGCGAAAAGAAATAAATAACCGAAATAAAGCATAACTTAAATTGAATACACCACACGGTCGGGTATAAAGCAGGCAAAGATAACGGCTTAAATTGAATACACCACACGATCGGGTATACAAACAGGCAGCATAACGGCTTGAATTGAATACACCACACACACGGTATACAAGCGGGCAAGATAAGCTGAATTGAATACACCACACACAGTCGGGTATACAACAACACACAGTTTGGTAAGCTGGCTATACACTGCCCTCAAATACTGGTCGATATTCCTGTATCACTGTTCTGATAAACTGAATCTGATATCCGCAGACAACTGATTCTCAAATACTGGATAATGCCCGCAGGCCTGATTCCCAAATTCAAAAACTGATGCCCGCAGGCCTGATGCCCAAACTCATACTGATACATGCATTCCCTGTAGAGGCACACTCTAACAAGCACATAACAGATAAGTGAGAGCCAAAACACCCCTATGTTGGGGTAAGGTTTCCCTGTCCTATTTTGTCAGGAACTAGGGTTTCACTACGCACGCAGCGGCTTCAAACAACCTATAAACGGGTAAGCAACCTGTCCTAGTTTGGAATGGTCACTATGGATCCGAATATGCACTAGGTCGAATGGTCAAAAAGGGTGCCCCGGTAAAACCGGGGTTTGTGTTCCCATACTGGCAGAGCCCGTAACCGGCAAGCCTTATGGACATGCCTTGACAAGACAAGCCTCCGGCAAACCGCTCAGGAATAGCAGATGGCAAACACGGTGTCCTAGGCGCACCAATGCAAATGCAATGCAAAGAAACACACAAATGTAGTCAAAACCAGATATCAAGAGTTCGAGTCAAGTTCTCTAAATCCCCAGCAGAGTCGCCAGAAACTGTAACAACGCCCGCGAGGGACCTCGCTACAGTTCGGACTCGATTTTGTTGCGGTTCCAAATCTCGAACCAAAGAGTCCAAATCCGGCAAATCGTTTTGAAGAAAAACAGATTTTTTGAAAGAAGTGCCAAACATGGACTGCTTTGCGGATATGAGTCGCCACCTAAATATTTTAAAAGGGAAATTTATGAAACCCTGACTCGGTGCCAAAAGGCCACGTGTCCGTCATCACCAAAGTTGGCTGGGGAACTTGGGTACGATTAGGAAGGTCACATCGTGAGCACCCCTCTCGCCGTCAAAGACCGGCCTCTATAATCATGATATCTGTTTTTGAAAACTTTGTATGTTCTTATTAGGTTATTAGCCTAGGTTACTATGTGATCTTGTGACAAACAAGTATAAATGGGCCGTCGATTTGGAACTAAACATCTCATGTTTGTTTGTGAAAGATGGTTTGCTACCCAGTAGGCTTAAAATACAGATTTTGCCACAATCTAGTGGGCTTAACAATTGATGAATTGCTCCAATTCAGATAACTCAACCTCCACCCACAGGCATTCAAGGCAGTTATATCACATAAGCATTTAGCCTCATGGCAAGCATGCTATCATGGCAACACTCACACGCATGCAAGGATGCTAAAGCATAACCACTTACCGAGTACTCCAAGCCAAAAGCAAAAGCTTATTAGAAATCATGCATGATCCTAAAATATCTGAGAATGCCTAATGCAACACATGCAAAAATGCAACTATAAAGCTCGGCTATTCTAGAGATGGCATATGAAATGCTTGGCTAACATGTATTCAACTTAGAATTGAAATACAAATGCAGTTTGTATGATGCCGAGCGATGCATGCAATCTTGATGAATGATGCAAACATGCTGTCATACTGTATGCTAATTGAAACATGCCCTATATCTAACCATTCAAAGCGGGTAAATAAAAAGGAGAAAGAAATGGAGGTTGGAAGACATACATCGCACTCACACACCCTTATTACAACATTGCCCTCGCAGAGGGTCGAATAAATAATATCTGAGACGAATAAAAGAATATACTGATCAGAAATAATACAAATTCTAATTAATAATCAAATTAATTACAAAAGAATTGAGGCTGGCGTGCAAGCTAGGGGCGCCTCGCTTAGTGAATAGTATATCTTTGGTGCTTGGCGCAGAAATCCTGGGGTGCCTGATTAGCCTCATTTGCAGTTTTCCTCGTGCGTGCGATTAGGAAGGCGATAATTCTTCATTTTTCTTTGCGGAGAGCGGGGAAAGGGCATAGTGTATTTCACAAATATATGCATGTCTCGATCCTCGCGCCACCAATCACGCATATCGATGCATGATGGCGAGAAGCGATTGCACAACTCAATATTGGGATGAATACACATGAATGCTACGAAAAATGGGATGCCTCGAAGTGCGTGCCCACGGGCACGCAAACCGAGACGATGATGAAGGATGAAAAGTCGGATAAAACCGAAGTGCCTCGAAGTGCGTGCCCACAGGCGCGCAAACCGAGGCGATGATGAAAGAATGAAAAGTCGGATAAAACCGAAGTGCCTCGAAGTGCGTGCCCACAGGCGCGCAAACCGAGGCGATGATGCAATGAGAAAATCGGATAAAATCGAAGTGCCTCGAAGTGCGTGCCCACAGGCGCGCAAACCGAGGCGATGATGAAAGAATGAAAAGTCGGATAAAACCGAAGTGCCTCGAAGTGCGTGCCCACAGGCGCGCAAACCGAGGCGATGATGAAGGATGAAAAGTCGGATAAAACCGAAGTGCCTCGAAGTGCGTGCCCACAGGCGCGCAAATCGAGGCGATGATGAAAGAATGAAAAGTCGGATAAAACCGAAGTGCCTCGAAGTGCGTGCCCACAGGCGCGCAAACCGAGGCGATGATGAAGGATGAAAATCGGATAAAACCGAAGTGCCTCGAAAGCAGCGTGCCTAAGCGCGCAAATTGAGGCGATGCTAAAATGAGATGCAAAATCGAGATAAAGCGAAGTGCCTCGAAAGCGGCGTGCACTGCGGACCGCATAAGCAAAGGCGATGATGTAATGAGATGAAATGGCATACGGGATGCCACGATGGGCTTACACCAACATGGGAGAGCCTCAGCTCACTCACATAGGAGGCCGTCGGATAAAAGTGCAGTGCCTCAGAATGCGCTGCACGCATAACCGAGGCAATGGCATACAAGCATGAAAATGCAAATTGGGCTACGCCAACATGAGAGGGCCTCAACCACACTCACATAGGTTGCGAATGACAAGAAAGAGGTCCCTCGAAGTGGGAGGCCATTGGCACGCAAACCGAGGCAATGCAAAATGATCTGAATGGCACGGGAAATGATATGCAAGCATGGTAATGGAATTTCAGCACCTAAATAAAGGGGAAAACAGCCCCGAAACAATTCGAAATGACACTCGAAGCACGCATTCATCCCGAAATGTGATAATATGCACCCAAAATGGCCTATAGCCCTACTAATCATGCAAAAATAGCACATGGCAACAAAACCAGTAGCAAGGCAGTCCCAAAAATAGCTTATTTCAGTAACAAAGATGACCAAAATGCAAGCATAGATAGATCAACAATAGCATGCAAAGTTAGTGGCCAAAAGAGGAGTATTGAGACAAGTGACATATGCAAACCCCAAATGGACAAACTTTCTTCTACAACATTGAATATGAGCTAAAAATAGGCACAATTTCAGAAGATGACATCCTCAAAATCAAAATAAAATCATGCTAACAATTCCATGCAAAAATGGAGCTCAAAAGAGGCTATAACAAGAGTCATGCAAAGCAAGCACCAAATGACAAAATTTTCTTCATGAAACATGTAAAGGGGGTCAAAATAAGGCCCCTTTCAGTTCTGACCAAAGGCCAAAACCAAAAGCACAAGAGGCTACAAAACATGCAAGAATACGGTAAATTTGATGGATTTCAAAGGAAGTACCAAAAATATACACCAAATGGCTTAAGGCCCTCAACATAACATGGAAAGGAGACAAAAACAAGGCTATTTATAAGCCTGATGAAGGCTGAAATCCGGAGCCAAGTAAGCCTAACAAAACATGCAAGAATTAGGGCCTAAAGTGAATTTCCAAGAGAGGTGGTATATGGAATGGCCAAATGAGGTTGAGCCCTTCTACAATGTTGTAGAGGGGCTCAAAATAAGCACAAAACCAGTATGGGTCGGAGCCCCAAAAACCAACACAAATGGGTCAATTTTAGCATGCAAAAATGTTACCAACTTGAAGAATATTGAAGGAACTAGTGTATACAAACACCAAATGAGGTTGAGCCCTTCTACAAAGTTGTAGAGGGGCTCATTTTAAGCACAAAAGCAGTAGGGGTCGGAGCCCCAATTCTCAACCAATTAAAGTATAGAAAAGGATCAAGAAAATGCCCTAAAAGTTGGTTTTGAATACTTACCCTTGAAGACTTGTCTTTCTTTGCTTCTTGGCTTGGATTTGTGGCTTCTCAACCTCTGAAATTCACTTCCTTGCTGCTGGAATCGAAGTTGGAATGGTGAGGCTTAGGGTTGATGAAGGAATCAAGCAAGAACTTGAAGCTTTTTGGAGCTTTTGGCTATGGAGATTAGGGTTTTGCCTTGGTGTTCTTGAAGAGATTTTTCCAACCTTGAAGAAGGAGGAGGGGCCTTCAAATAGGCAAGAAGTGGGGTGTAAAAGGGAGGAAAGCACAATCTTTCCCTCGAAATATCCAGGATGCCGGGATATGTTGGAAGATATCCTGACAATGGGACAAAATAGATGTCAGAAGCAAGAATCTGACGGCCGGGTAATTTTGCTCAAGGTGGCCGACCACCCACCATGGCCGGCCACCACCTCCTATGGCCAGCCACCTCAAAAACCAACTTCAAAATTTCGGCCGACCACCATACAAGAGTGTCCTCCCATGTGTGTAGAACAAGGCCCAGTGGTGAATTTGGCAACAGAACCAGGAGTCACAACATAGAGCTTGAAGGAGGCCCAAAAATGAAAGGCACAATTTCGGCCGACCACCATACCAAAGTGTCCTCCCATATGTGTAGAACAAGGTTCCAAGGTCGAATTTGGCAACAGAACCAGGAGCCACAACATAGACCTTGAAGGAGAGGCCCAAAAATGAAACTCACAGTTTCCGGCCGACCAGTAGTTGGTAGGGTCGTCCCAGGTCTCCTGATCACAAGTATGGAAATTTGGTTGGAAGAAAATACCCCCAAAGTGTTCAAAATTGGCCCGGAAGTGAGCAAAAGCGGGCTCGGGAGGAAGCGAACGGTTATCTGGGATAATTGCTGGCCTTCCACCCTAGTGATCTTCCGATGTTGAAACAGAGGTACCCAAGTTTGAACAAAAACTAATGAGAAATGAGCGTTCGGGGCCAAAACCGAGCAAATCGGGATCCGAAAATGGGTCACGGTGCGGAAGTGGCGTTCGGGCCGAAGTGGGTATCTGCGACCCAGTGTCTCTGGAATGACAAAGCAGAGGTACCTACCAAAAACCGGAGAAGATGGATCTGAAATGAATGCTCGGGACCAAAACCGCTCGGTTTGGGGTCCGAAAACCTATGAGCACGAAAGTGGCATCTGACCCGCGAAGTGGGCATCGGGGCCCAGGGTTCCTCGAAATATTAAAAGCAGTCTCCATAAAAACCGGAGAAAGGCGATGCAAAATGAATGCTCGGGACCAAAACCGCTCGGTTTGGGGTCCAAAATAAATCGCCGACACCGAAGTGGTGTTCGGTCAAGTGGGCATCGGGGCCCAGGGTTCCTCGGAACACTAAAGCGAGGCACATGCCAAAAACCGGAGAAGGTGATGCAAAATGAATGCTCGGGACCAAAACCGCTCGGTTTGGGGTCGAAAATGGTCGCCGAAGTGAAGTGGTGTTCGCAGAAGTGGGCATCGGGGCCCGGGTTCCTCGGAACACTAAAGCAGAGCACATGCCAAAACCGGAGAACTTCGGAGATGGTTGGGCGGTCGGCCGAGCCTGTGACGACGGCTCAGCAAGTCAGGAGCTCCGAAATGGGCAAAATGGCCTATAATACAAAAAAAGTAGCTCACGGCCAGGAGATAGTCTCTGGACCACTCCTTCCCTCGGGAGAAAGCGAGAAAACCGGCACGGTTATGGCACCGAGACAAGGTAGAAGATGGTTGGTCGGGAGGCGGGCCGCGGCCGTGACCCTGGGACTTCTGAACAAGCACAGTATGCAATATCACCGAGCGCTCAACTGGTGACGTCTGAGTCTTAAGGTCGGTCAAAAATGGGGTGTCTACAGCAGCCTTCATCTGGATTGCGCTCTTGAGCCCGGCCAGAAGGGCCTCATACTCAGCTTCGTTGTTAGATGCTGGGAAGCCGAGGGTGATAGAATGTTCAATGGTTAGGCCATCTGGGGAGATAAGAACAATACCCAGCCCGGCACCGTGACGATTGGACGCCCCGTCAACAAAAAGCTTCCACATGTCCCCCACAAAAAGCTTCCAGCAAACTGATGGATCCTGCGAGTGGTGAGGGGTGGTTTCAAGTTCTGCGCTTACTGGCCCCACTCCGGCCCCCCTTGGTGATTCGGCACCGGACTCAGCAAGTCGGTCTGCCACGCCTAAGTCCGTAGGCGAATCACCAGGCGCTATTAGCTGAGTAGTTCCATGACTTCCCCCCTTGGTGATGCGGTACCGGGCAGAGTTGGTGGAATAACAACACCCAACTCTGTCATCGCGTCACCTGTTGTTGAAATTGTAGAAGTGTTGGCCACTGCGGTGGTATGCGCGAAGTCTGCGCCGCGAACCCCACCAGGTGGTAGTATCTCTGATGAACTGGCGCGCACCTCATCATCTGCCGCGGTAATATCGACCGGGCATACCGGATGAGTGCCAGGTGAGAATTCTGCAACAAAGTCAGCCAAAGTTTGGGCTTTGATGGCAGTCTTGGTGATACTTCATCAAAGCGCTAACTTCGACCGCCCACTTAAGAACTTCGCCCGGAAAAATCCGCCTGTTCAAATAAAGCCTTGAGGAACTCGGTCAAACGGCGATAGTATGTGCATGAAAGTAGTCGCCAACTTTCTTGATGCCATCATTAATGCCAAAGCAAGCTTTTCAAGAGGCGGTACCTAGTCTCTGCGGTAGTAAGGTCTTCTTGACATAAAAGATGGGGAGGTGCTTGATTCCTTCGGCCGAACAAGCACCGCCTTGCATGCCGCGATCTGACGGATAAAGATAAAGTTCTTCTCCGACGCGGCGTGACTAACAATGGTCTTTGAAGACGGATATTCCTTGAGCTTCGATAGCCTAACGCCGTCGCATTCTTCATCCCATGAGAACTTGGACTTCAAGGTGAAAGAAAGGGCGGCGATCGATGACCGGCTTATAAATCGATTAAGCGGCTATTCCGGCGAGATCTTTGCGTCTTTCACCGAGCTAGGTGCTTTAACTCTTGCGGCTCGATTTGTGTAGGGTCTGCCTCAATACCTCGGTTTGTGACTAAGAATCCTAAAAATTTCCCGGATCCCACACCGAAGGCACACTTAGACGCATTCAGGCGTAACTTATGCTTCTTGAGGATGGCAAACATCTCGGCTAGGTCGGACAAATGACTTGTTTGTTTCCTGCTCTTCACCACCATGTCATCAATGTAAGCCTCCATTGTGCGGCCCAGCAAAGGAGCGAACATCTTGGTCACCATCCTCTGGAAAGTTGCCCCGGCGTTCTTTAAACCAAAAGGCATAACGCGGTAGCAGAAGAGTCCCCTTGGTGTAGTGAATGAAGTGATTTCTCGGTCGGGGCCGTGCATGGCAATCTGATGATAACCGATGGCGTCCAGAAACTTAGCTGTCATGGCGGTAGTCAAATCCTTTGGTCAATTCTAGGCAAAGAAAGCATCTTTTCGGACGAGCGGTTGTGATCTTATGTCGCATAAACCCGCCATTTCCGTTCTTCTTGATTTTGATTGTATTTGAAATCCACGAGGATAGTGGACCTCCTGAATTGCTCGCACCTCAAGCAGATTCTTGACTTCCTCCGCCACTACCTCGGCGTGATGCAAAGCTGACCTCCTTGTTCGCTGAATGACCGGCTTTGCTCCGGGGAAGACATTGAGATGATGGCAGATAAAGTTTGGATCGGTAGGGCATGTCATAAAGGCGACCATCGAAAACTTCAATGTTGGCCATAAGGAATTTCACCATCTCGGTCCTTTCTTGTCTTTGTAAGGAGGAGAGCAAGAAGAACTTGTCCATTTGCTTTCGGTATCAATTCGTACTTCCACCAATCCTTCCACGGCTTTGTCTTCTGCCTTAGTGCCCACATCATCTAGCACTACCAGGTCCTCCGGTCCCTCAATCATCTGAACAAATCCCTTGGTAGCTCGGCTTCCATTGACCGCCACAAAGCACTGTTTTGACATAACTTGATCGCCCCCAATCTCCTCAACTGCCCCCATAGCCGAGGGGAATCTCATCACTTGGTGAAAGGTTGATGCCACGGCTCGCATAGCATGAAGCCAGCCCCTGCCAAGGATCAGTTAATAAGTAGATGGCACTGCAATACCGAACTCAACTTTGTTTGACCACTGATCCCGCTTTAACCGGCAGGATAATTTTTCCCAAAGGCCACTCCGGTTGTGGGTTGAAACCGACCAATGGCGAGGTTGCTGGGGCCAAATCCGTGTCTCGGAGTTTGAGCTGTTTGAAAGCGTCGTAATACATGATCTCGACCGAACTTCCCTGATCGATCAAGATCCTTTTAACTTCAAAATCATTGACGCGGAGAGTTACTACCAAGGCGTCATTGTGCGGTGTCTGTATGCGCTCCAGATCCTTTGAGGAAAAGCTGATTACATCCTTTACTTCTGTCTTCCCCCTTTTGAGCGCAGGCTGAACTGACAAAACTTCCCTCATGTGTTCTGCCTTCTTAATCATACCACGAAGCTCGCAAACACGCGCCGGTTCCACTATGCCGTGGATGACATTCACAACCCCTTGTGGAGGTACATCCCGGTCATCCGGTCCGCGGGGATCGACTGGAACCTGATTTGCCTTAACTCCTCCATCAATGTAAAGGTCCAGATGCCCAGCTGCCACTAGCTCTTCTAAGTGTTGCCTCTAAAATGAGCAGTCCTCTGTTCGGTGGCCACGTTCGGTGGAAGGTACAGCGTACTTGGCATTGAAGCCTCTCGCCCGTCGCCCTAACTTAGCGAGAAGCGGACGTACTCCTCGTTACGGATTTCACTAATTATCACGATAGATTGGAATTTTGAAGACCGTGGTGATGCTGTTCTTGCTTTCAACCTTACTGCTCGGCCGGCCCACATCATCTTGGGGGTAGTCATCCGGCGGTAATCATTCTGTTATTACGCCGCTCCACCCCGGTTCTTCGGTTTGAACCTCGGTCGACTCTTATTTCGGTCACTAGATCGGCGGACTCTTGCCGACCGCAAGCACTTTTCTGCCACCCTCTTGGGTGTGACGGCCGAGTTGCCTTCTCGGTTGAGGCGAGCATCATCCTCTACCGGATATGCTCATTGATCTGTTGTATAAGCATCCCATGGTCGTAGGTTGTTGCATGGTAAGTGAGTCTCGCAATCTATGTCGGCCAAGGAGCCCACGCTTATCTTGTCGATAGCAAGGTTGAAGGGCGATCGATATCTCATTGAATGTCTCCCAATACTTGGGTTATGCGCCTTGAGTGTGTCGCTCGGTTCCATCTTGATACTCGAGGTGATCCACTTCCTTAGGAGTTTTGGTGTTAGTTGTGAAGCGTTCTGAAGGCTTCGCGGTATTGCCACCTCTCAATACTCCCCCGGTAGCCTTCGAACCACTTTAATCCCAATTCGCCCAAACTCGGCGGAAAGATAAGGCACATAAGAGCATCATTCCGCGGTGTCGCCATAACATCGGAAATGACTTACATGCATGTGCGGATCGGTTTTTCCATCGTAAAGGGTAAACTTTGGTGGTGGAATCCGCGGAAGCGGCCGCTTCTATCTCGATGAAAAAGGGTGGCGCTCAACTTTGGCCAAATCTGTATCTAGAAGGAGTGGCGCCGCTTGGCGGTGGAGGCATTCCGACCTCCTCGGGTGTGGGCTCCGTGGGATAACATTTGGAGCCCGGCACCCTCGAGGCTTCCTTGGCGAGCCCGTTCCTTTAGAAGCGTCGCAAATCCTCTGTCTGGGCGGAATAGGAATACCCGGCGTCGTCTCCGGACGTGAGGGTCGTAAGTGCTATCTTCTTGTTGGACTTCTCTGCGTGCAAGTCGGAATCACCATCTTTGTAGCTCTGGTAATAGAGATTGCGGAGTGTGCCTCGACTCTGGTGGTGAGCGGCGGAGGTGAGCGGCGGGATGGGGTGCGCTCACTTGTGGTCACCCACTCGGCTACACCCTTCCCTTTATAATGCCGCTTGAGCTCCTCCATCTCTGCCGCCATTCGCGGATAGCGGCATCTTGTCCCGCAACTTGTGTTCGAGCGTTTGGAGTGTGACTCTCTCCGCCGTCGGTGACCGTCTGGGCTACGAGGCAGCCATGACTTCTTCGCGCTTATCCGCGCGTCTCCGCTGTCCTCCGGTGCATCTCCGGAGTTCTCCATCGGATGGATGGGCGGAGTCCTTCTCGCGGACAAACTCGGGGTGGCTCGTCGGCGGCGGACAACGGAAACTCCTCGTTGTGCGCCATGAGCGACGATCAGATGAACCGAAGACAAGGTTTTATCTGCAAGCTTCCTGAGCGGCGCCAATTATGCGGGGAAAATGTTCCGGCAAGCCGTACTCCTTTCTTAGAGCTCGTTTTGTCCGATCACCTGAAAGCACAACGGGGGTGAGCTACCCGGCGGTGTGTAGCCGGAAAACACCTCCGACGCTCAAGTTAGAACCTCACACACCTGGAAAGATGACTAGAGAAGAGACAGTGTTTGAGTGTAAGTCTCACTTACAAAAATTGTCCATCTCCCAAAGGGGTGGCGCAGACTTGTTTATATACCTCCCTGCGCCTCACAACCACTCCCAGTGATCTCTCAACACGTGGCTCTGCTATCCCATCTGTCAGCATATACACCATGCCTCCGTCAGGTCACGCCATGCTGGACATCACCTAACCCCAACCACCAGCCTTCTCCGCTGGAGCTCGGCAGCCGAGCTGCCCAATCCATAGCCGGGCTGTGCTTCACGCCTAAGCACGATGTTGGCTAAGCTTGAGAGAACCGGGCTGTGCTTCATCTGCTTGCCCGGTCGATCTTCCTGCCGGGCAGCCGAACACCTCGGTCGTTGGCGCCTTTCCGGGCGCCGGATTCTGATCTTTGGGCTTGCTTGCATCTGAGCACGCAGCTCGGTTCACCCAATCGGTGCCCTAACCGAGCACCTTCTTGGGCAGTACCTGCTCGGCCCAAATCTTGCCCGGCGTAACTCTGTCCGGCCAAATCAATCCGGCACGGTACCAGATCACTATATTCCCATTCAGTCATTATCAAGATTTCATGATTATTATGTGGCCTTTTTAGAGGCATATTTTATCAGATTATGCGTGGAAAATTTTGCAGGGAAAACTTTGTGCTCGTTCTTTGCCCCCTACCTGATAAAATTTTAATTTGGTAGCATTTAGTTACAGCATTAGTTATTTGCCATTGCAAAGCTGCCCTGTCTAGAGAAAACTCACCTTTTCACCTGAATTAGATTACTGCTTATGGGCATTTAAACTTCCATTCTTTAAAATTTCATTTTTTGTTTTGCAGACATTCTTGCTTTTATTTTGCTCTAAGCTAGGGGACAAAACCTTTTTTATTGCGGTAAGGGAGAATTTATCAAATTTTTTATGGAATGTATCTGATCATGAATGTTTCAAATCAGACTCTGAATTAATTGAATGAACATGGTTGTGTATATTGTGTATGTCGGTGGACAATTTACTTTCCCCTAAAAAAAACTTTAATCCCTAAATCTTAGCATGAGATCAAGTTTAGTACTCTCACCACATAAGCAAACTACTTTTCATCTGAACTTTGCTTCTTGACTGCAATGTGTTACGAGATTAAACAATTCTTAGCTTACTTCATTTTTCTCAGTATCAAAGCTATGCACGTTGTTCTTAACTAAATTGGATTTTGGATGTTTTATGTCTTGGCGAGCACTTTTAGCGACTCGAACTCGGTCTTTGTTGTTTTCATTGGGACTTTTGGCATACTTGCGTATGTTATTCTTTTTATGCTTGGTGATTTAATTGACCTTTGCATTTGAAAGTCTTCTCATTAGGAAAATTCAAAGGATATATTGCATGTGCGCTTTCTTTTACTTTAAGCTACTTAATGAGTGTGAGACAAGTGCACTACCGATTGGGGATTAGTCTCCTTTAGATTGAGAAATAGCAGAAGACAACTTTTAACCATGATGTCGATGTCAACACAGTTTTCCTTGTGTTTTGCTAATTACACCTTTGAAATTGTTAGTGATGCATAGCAGTCCCGTCTTCTGAACTTAAAGTACATAACACATGGGCATCCTTTTTGAAGAGTATATTGCTGTTATTCTAATAAAATCAACATGAAATAGTTATATTCAAAATATCAGATCAACTACATCAAGAGATGTTTATACAATCAAATAAGCACTTCTGATTCTAGTGCCTCCATTACAGGTTGGAGTTCAAAAATCACAGACGGAAATCTTGCCAAGTAATGCCGAAATGTTCTCGTGGGATACTTATAATGAAGATATATCATCTCTGGATGACAGCTTGGCATTCAGTTCTGTTGGTCTCTTGGAGCAGATAAATGTCACAAGGGATGCTAGTGATATCTTCTTCCTCTTACTCAGTTTTTGTTGATATCTTCTTCCTCTGTTTTTGTTTTACAGAAAGTAATTGACAAGTTTATTTCTGACTGATTGTTTCAATTTGAAATTTGTTCAAAAATATTTTCTCAACATTTGTCTCTATAATTGTATAGTGCACATGAATTGGGACTTGTATAGCTTTAAGCATGAGTATTAAATGCAAATTATGCAATGCTTTTGTGTTGTGATTGTAATCCCCACCCGATCAATTTGTTACTTGATGTTGATATCGGTTCATCAATTTGTTAACAGTGTTGTAATCATTCTTGCGTGGTGGTGAATTGCCAACAGGGCATGCTTACAAAAAATTATGCAATGCTTTTATTTATTTGTTTGTTTTTATTTTTATTTTTATTTTTATTTTTTGCGACGGTAACAAGATGGTCGCCAAAGATCATATTAGTGTTTTTCTTTGTTTTTTGCGACGGCAAAATAGCGGTCGCCATAAGTAGTTTAGGTGGTCGCAAATAATTTGCGACCGTTGTTTTGCCGTTGCAAAAAGTATTTGCCACCTCCATATTCGCGACCCCCATTTGCCGTCGCATGGGCCGTCGCAAAAAGTCTTTTGCGACTGTTTTTTATTATTTGCGACGGTTTATAGCGGTCGCAAAAAGTGTTTTTTTAAGTAGTGTTAAATTAGGTGTATTTTAAAATTTAAATCCCTAAATGATAGGTGAATTCAATAAATTCTTTGTTGACTACAATTTTAAATTTTAAATTTCAATTTTTAGTAGCCAATGATTTTTTTTTTAATTTTTAAAAAGAATAACCACCAAAAATCAACATAATTGGATTGGAGTTTTGAAACTCCTAGAGCTCTTAAAATTAAAAACTCATTTTTCTTAATCTATAGTACACATAGATGATTAATGTCCAAGTGACATTTAAATTATTTATTGGAAAAGAGAAACATTAGTCAAATTATTAGAAAAAATTACAGATGTTAAAAGTTTTGATGGAAAGATTAGAAGAAAGCAAAAATAATTATTATGGACTTCACAATATATTACTCTTCTTAGTCATTTTTTATCTAGTAATATCATAACCCTAAAAATAAAACAAAAAAAAGCTAATTCGTGTGCAGCTGAAATTAATTAAATGGTAAGTATATCATTAAATTACTTCACCGCCTAAATAAATAGAACCACTGCACACGTACATATAGATTTATTTTTTTATTTTTATTTTTTGTCCAACATGGGTTACATATAGATCAGGTTACACCAAACTTGCACTAGATAGTAAGACAGTGTATATCATTTTAAATTTGATTTCAAGACTTTGTTTATTATAAGTTGTAATAATAGTGTTCAATGATTTTTAAAAATAAAATAAAAACCTAAAATAAAAAACTAAATGAAATTGACCGGTAAACAAATCTGATCAATTCAATTCATTCCCAGACTAATTAACTATTTTTATATCAAAATAAATAAAAGAGAAGAAAGAAAACTATGTGGTTATCTATTGGAAATTTTATAATACACACCTTATTTTGGAGAATGTATCATATGCCTCAGTTATGATTTTTGTAATATTTAATTATGACTTAGTTATGACTGATTGTGATATTTATTATGACTCATTATGATTTTTATTTTAGTTATAATTTAAAAGATCTTTGATTATATTTAAGGGTAATTTTTTTTAAGATTCTTGGTATTAAGATTTTATAGGATAAAGGACATACAATATTTTCATAGTAATTGGGATCCCTCAATATTTTTTCAGAGAAATTTTGAGCCAAATTATTTCTCTGTGTTTTGAAATTGCTCTAGTTTGCTCATTTTTTTTTTTGATTTTCTCTATATTTTGAAATTTTCTCTATGTTTTGATAAGTTAATTTTTCTGCCATCTTAAAGAATTTTGTGAAAGCTCTATCTCTTGATAAGTTGATTTTATTTGTCTAAAACATTGGCCAGATTTGTAAGTGATAGCCAGAGAAATTTTTTAAAATGAAATTTCTCTAGTATGTTGATTTTCTCTGCAATTTCTCTGACATTAATATATCCTCTCGTGATATAAAAATTCTCTAGAATTCCCTTTATGCTTGTTGATTTTCTTTGGAATTTACTTACTATTCATCTTTTAAGTTTCTTCTTCAGGCTAGATATGTGTGCGTGTGTGTGTACACGCATTAAATTTTTTCTGGTATTTGAAATTTTTCTGACCACATTAGACTCCCAGATTTGTGTGTGATTGCCAAATAAATCATAAAAATGAAATTTTTCTAGCATGTTGATTTTTTTTGCAATTTCTCTGGCACTAAGATATCCCCTTGAGATATGAAAATTCTTTGAAATTCCCCTTGTCCCTATTGATTTTCTCTTAAATGTACTTGCTACTCCTCTTTTGAGCTTCTTCTTCAAACTAGTTGTGTGAAATTTTCTTTAAACTAGTTGATTCACTCAAAATTGTGTAGACACCCCATTTTTGACTGTCCATAAGACTTGGACGCGACTGATGGTTTACATGGTGGAGAAAGTTGTGCAGGGGAAAGGTGCAATTTCTTCGGCAAAGAGAGAGTCAAATCTCAACTTCATACCCCTGTTCTGGACCGAAACAATCTCGATCAAAAGATTTTAGACTTAAAACCCTCTCTTTCAAAACATTTTGAAAATAAAGTTTCTGCGATGTTCCAATGCTCTCATTTTGTTAAACGTCACGCTTTTCGGTAAACCGAGCAAGGACAAAGTGGAAACGAATGACAGAGAGATGAAATCTTTGAAAAATCTTTCAAAACACCTTAATTAGGGGTTTGGAGTTGAAGAAAAGAGGAGAAGAGGGAAGAAATCCAGTTGGGGGAGAAAATGGGCATGAACCGTCAAGAAAAGTCGAACAGCCCTCGCCGAATCGGGCCTATTCGTTCGCATAGTTGGAATCAAGCTATGAGGCCACCACCGTTGGAAATCTTACTCCCGGGGCTTCATTTTTCACTCAAGAATCTCCTAAATTCAATTTCGGACAGAGGAAATATCGTTGATTGAAGTAAGGCATCACTCCGGTTGAACCGAAATCTGCGCGGCTTCACGGAAATGGGAATAACTTTTTTCACAGGAGGAATTTTGATGCAAGGTTTGCGCCATTGGAAAGATACCTTCTGGGGCTTCAATTTGAACACTTGAATGGCCACCATTGGACCTCCCAATCACCCACCGGCCACTTTTCTTCCCGGCAGGCCATTTTTCTTGTCCTGAAAGTAGCTGGCCGGCCAGAAAACCTAGCTGGCCGGCCACCTATTTGGTGAAATGACTTTTTTGCCCCTTTAAACTAACCGGCCATTCCCCCCTCCCCAAGTGTGTCCTAGAAGTGAATTTTGTTTTGCACTTCATCAATGTCCGAGGGTTTGGCCATTTTGGGGGGAAACTTGACTAGTTTTCCCCCCCTTTTTTTCCCTCCATTTTTCCACCAATTTTGCCTACATATACACCACCTCAGGTCTGTTTTTAGGGTTATAAAAAATTGTTGGAGAGTCTTGTATACACATCTCTCTCCCTCTCTACTTCGAAGCTCAAAAACAACCAAGTTCCAACCCCATTTCTTCATCACCACCAAGCACCACCACCACTACTCCATTTCCAGCAACTTGGGAAGCTTTCCAGCAGCTAGGAGGTAGCATTTATCAAGCCAAGAAGCATCCAAGGAGTAGTCTTCAAGGGTAAGTCCATTTCCCCTCTTTTTGGTCCTTATTTTGCCACATTTTTCTAGCCCATTTGCTTGCTGTTTAGGGATCCGACCCTAACTTAAAGGGGCATTTTTTTGAGCCATTCTTCATGTTTCTTTAAGGGCTCAACCCTTTTTGAGCGCCCATTGTGCACTTGCTTCAATACCCTCTTGTATGCCATTATCTTGCATGATTTTTCTAGCCTATGTGTGATCTGTTTTTGAGCATGATATAAACTGTAAATAGGCCTATTTTGAGCCCCTCTTCAACATTGAAGAAGGGCTCAACACTGTTGGGGACCTCCATGTAGCACCTACCATTATACCCCTCTTTGGTCCTCATTTTTGCATGTTTTGTTAGCCTATCTTGCTTCTGTTTCTCGGCCATGATCAGAAATTAAAGTGGCCATATTTTGACCCCCTTTACATGTTTCATTAAGGGTCTTTGGTTGTTTGATGAATGTTTTGTATACTTCATGTTATACCCCTTTGTTGGCCTTAATCTTGCATTGCATTTTGAGCATGTTTGTATCCTGATTTGGCCCTGATCATCTACTGTAAAATGCCATATTTTTGGTCCCTCTTCAACATTGTAGAAGGGGCCTTCTGTGTTTGAGATCAGCAGCTATGACTTGCTTCATTACCTCTCTTGCCCCCCCCCCCCAATTTTGCATGCTAATTTTGCCCTATTTTTACCCACTGTTTGGCCATACTTTAAACTGTAAAAATTCTTGTTTTGGGGCTGCCTAGCTTCTTTCTTTTCATTGCATGTTCAAATCATGCATGCATTGCATAGCTATAGGCCATTTCATGCGCTTAATTCCATGTTTTGAGGTCATTCCGTGCATCGGGTTTCGTTTTACCGGGTTTCGCGGCTGTTTTGCCCCTCATTTTGCTACTGATTTTTGCATGTTTGCATATCATATTCCATGTCTTTGCCATGTCCCATTAGAGTAGCATTTCGGTGCCTGAGGATCCGTCCTCAGTTTGCGTGCACGCATGCACGTATTTCGAGGTGTCTCGTTTTCATCTGATGGCCTCTCATGTGAGTGTGGATGAGGTCCACTCATGTTATTGTAAGTCCATATTGCATTGTGTATGCCATTTCATTCCATAGCATTGTGTATGCTAGGTTGTATATTAGCGCATTGTGTATGCCATCTCATCTCGTGCATCGTGTATGCCATCTCATCTCGTGCATCGTGTATGCCATTTCGTAGCATTTTGCATGTTAGGTTGTATCTTAGTTGCATTTCATGCATGTCATGCATATTGCATCGTGTTCGGGATAGGAGTTAGCCAGACGCAGGCGAATGCGTTAATTACTCCGAGTGACGGAACGTGTCTCAATTCCCCAGTCACCGACACTCCAGATTATCTATGATGGAGTTAGGTTTTGTTGTAGTGTTCATATGCATTCATTCTATATTGAGTTGTGCAATTTGGCTCCTCGGCCATCATGCATCGAGATGCGTGATTGGTGGCACGAGGATCGAGACATGCATACATTTGTGAAAATACATTGCCATGCCCCTTTCCTGCTCTCTGTTGCAGCCAAATGAAGAATCAGTAACTTTTCGGAGCTTGGCACGCATTTCAAGAAACATTGCAAAACAGAGGCTAATCGGGGCATCGCCGTGGATTTCCGCGCAAAGCAGCCCAAACATGCATCATTCCATCATCGAGCGAGAATCAAATGACCGCTTGTATGCGATTCTGATTTTCTTAGTTAATTTGTTAATTAATTAGGGATTTGTATATTATGTGGACTGTATTATTCGGACTGTATTATTCTTTCATTTGGGACTGTATTATTATTTATTCGGACCCTTTGCACGAGGGCAAAATTGTAATAAGTGTGGGTGAGTGTGATGTATGTCTTCTAACCCTACGTCTTTCTTCCCTTTCATTTACCTGCTTACGATGGTTAGATATAGGGCATATTTTAATTAGCATCTGATATGACAAAGATGTTTGCATCATTCATCTGTTTTTGCACGCACTCGGCATCATACAAACTACATTTGTATTTCGATTCCAAGTTGAGTACTTGATAGCTGTTGCATCTCATATGCCATGTTTAGAATAGCCGAGCCTGCTATAGTTTGCATTTTTGCATGTGTTGCATTAGGCATTTTCTGTATACTTAGGAACCATGCATGGATTTCTAATGAGCTTCTGTTTTGGCTTGGAGTACTCGGTGAGTTTTATGCTTTAGCATCCTTGCATGTGTGTGAGTGACTGCCATGAATAGCATGCTTACCATGAGGCTATGTGCTTATGTGATACAACTGCCTTGAATGCCTGTGGGTGGAGGTTGAGTTACTTGAAGTGGAACAATTCATCAAATGTTTGTTTTAAGCCCACTAGATAGTGGCAAAATCATGTTTTCTAAGCCCACCTGAGGGTGGCAAATCCACGTCTTAGCCTACCTGCGGGTAGCACCATCAAACCATTTTCAAACAAACAAACATGAAATGTTTTTTGTTCCAATTCAGGCGATCCAGTCTATACTTGTATGCTGTGCGCATCACATAGTAACCTGGGCTAATAACCGGAATAAGAACTCACAATGTTTTCAAAAACAGATATCATGGTTAGTAGAGGCCGGTCTTTGACCGGGTGAGCGGGGGTCCTCACGAAGTGACCTTCCCCAATCATACCCAAGTTCCCGAGCCGAGGCAACTTTGGTGATGACGGACACGTGGTCTTTGGCACCGAGTCAGGGTTTCATAAATTTCCCATTTAAAAAACATTTAGGTGGCGACTCTGTATCTGGCAAAGCAGTCCATGTTTGGCACTTCTTTCAAAAAAATCTGTTTTCAAAATCGATTTGCCGGATTTGGACTCTTTGGTTCAAGATTAAGAACCGTGACATTTGTGTCCTTGAACTGTAGTAGACCCAATATCGAACTGTAACGGGATTCGCACTCCTTTCCCGGGATGCGTTCGGGGCGTCTCTGATTTCTGGCGACTTCATTGGGACTTAGAGAACTTGACTCGAACTCATGATATTTGTTTTTGACTACACTTGTGTGTTTTTTTGCATTGCATTTGCATTGGTGCACCTAGGACACCGTGTTTGTCATCTGCTATTCCTGAGCGGTTTGCCGGAGGCTTGTCTTGTCAAGGCATGTCCATAAAAATTTGACCGATTACTTGCTGCCGATATGGGAACACAAACCCCGGTTTTACCGAGGCACCCTTTTTGACCATTCGACCTAGTGCATATCGAAATCCACAGTGACCATTCCAAACTAGGACAGGTTGCTTACCCGATATAGGTTGTTTGAAACCGCTGCGTGCGTAGTGAAACCCTAGTTCCTGACAAAATAGGACAGGGAAACCCTACCCCAACATAGGGGTGTTTTGGCTCTCACTTGCTTGTTATGTGCTTTAGAGTGCGTCTCTACAGGAATGCATGTATCAGTTTACAAGTTTGGGCATCGAACTGCGGGCACCGATTCGATATTTTGGGATTGATTTACGAGGGTAACGATTCTGAGCGTAATTTTGGGGGCAGAATTCAATAGAGGGCACAGTCATCCTACTATGCTCGTATCTGTTTTGGTGAAGTTAGGCTGAGATGCTGCATGTTTTCCCTTTTGCTAGGTAGTCCTGGAACCGTAGCTTCAGAAGGCTCCGAAATCCCCCGGGTACATTGGACAAGTGCTGATAGACTTTGTTAGGTCAGAGATTCAATTCAAGGGCAACCAGTGTTCTTTCGTTGAGGCAAGACAAAGAAGGGCCAGACAGGGCTCATTGGTTCATCTGATCCGACAGTCACCTGTCACATCATCAGTAGACCCGTGATGGCACAGGGTTCGGAAGAATTTGTGGCCGTGATAGCAGCGCCAAATCGAGCGCCATGCGGTGAGACCCGATATTGAAATCTGGCGCCCATCTGCCTCACATCCAGCTTTGGGACCCCAGCCAAACTTTGACCCAATTCCGCTAACTGAAGATTTGCAGGGTCCAGATCCTCGAGAAGGGCTGGCTCGAGCCCAAGTTTTCAGACCCCTGGTGCAGCCTAATGAGAGGCGTTATCCCCTTGATCCTAATGACCTCGATCTGACCGCAGTGAAAATTGCGAACCTTGAGAAGCAATTCAAAAAGGCACAGGGCCTTAAATCCATTCCCGACATTGAGGATGGGCACACTGAGTCTGCTGTACGGCTCCCAGACAGATTCAAAATGCCATATATTGACCGTTTCGACGGGTCTGGAGATCTAATGGTACATATCCGACTTTTCTTGGATGTCTTGAAGTCGATGGATCTGACTAAGCCACATAAACTCTCTTTCTATGGAAGAACCCTGTTGGGTATAGCAGCCACTTGGTACGCTAAGTTGGAAGATAAAGTGAAACAAAACTGCGAAGAACTGGCTGAGGCCTTTGTTGATCAGTATTCTTACAATACCCAGGTTGAAATGACCATGCAAGAGCTTGAAATAACCCGCCAGAACCCAACAGAGCCTTTTGTGGAATTTGTTGCAAGGTGAAGGGCAAAGGCAGCACAGATGACAAATCGCCCTTCTGAGAGAGATCAAGTGCAGATGATGGTGCGAAACCTCAAGCATGATATGTTGCAAAAGTTGATAGTGGCTCCGCTATTCACTTTCAAAAGTTTGCATGAACTGGGGGTTCAGGTCGAGAATGCGTTCAACAGCGGGATCATTCCCAGAACAAGTGAACCGACAAGGAGGGCGATTGCAGGGAGTACCAATACCGGAAGTAGCACTATTCCTGAACCCACTGAAATCAATACAGTCGCCATAGCCAACCCTTTTGCCAAACCAAGCCTATGACTACCAAATTTCAAGCTCAGGCGTAACTTTCACCTCTATATATGAGCCTAACTAGCGCACTAAAACTCCTGATGGAAAAAGGGCATCTCAAACCCCTCGATCCTCAACCTCTTCCCGACCCAATCCTAGCCAGACATAACCCCGCCAAGGCATCAGATGTACCATCAAGAATGATCATGGCACCGACCGTTGCTACCGCCTTCGTCATGAGGTCCAAAATCTCATCGACAATCAGACGATAGCTCCACCTTCAGACCCCAATGACCAAACATCTCCTGCCTACCTCAATCTCATCCATATACTGCCATCCACCTACAACCCCAGCATATACCCCCCGACCCATATACCCAAGCCCGAGATGTTTATCCCAGAAAGCATGGCCTTAAGCACGATAGATGCACTTGAACCCCAATCATCTCAAACTCGTGAACCCACTACTTCTGAGCTGGGGAGCATGATTGAAGATCTTCAGAGAACAGTGGAAAATTTAACCTTTGAAGTTTTGGCTCCATCATCAACCACATCGCCTACCAGGGAGTTCATGTCAAAACGCTCCCTAATCTTGGGACGGGCTGCATTGGAAGAAGGCGAATCTCTTAGCAAAGTGGAGGCAGGTGGTAAGAACAAGGTATGGGCGGGCATGGATCCCCATGAACATCTTCTGTTCGCTGTTGAGGCTTTGAAAGCCGAGGGACTGAACAAAGAGCAAGTGCTCGCAGTTGTTGCAAAAACTGTGGACGGCATTTTCGCCACTCAAGTCGGGGGCAGTTTGAATCAAGGGGCAAGCCGGGAGAAGGGTCGTTGTATCAGAAACGTTCCTTTCAGCTATAATCCTCCAATCAGAAGAGATCAGCAAACCAGGCCAGCACCTGCCAATCTCTTTGCTGGTGCGCCCAGCAGAAATCCACAAACCCAGAATTACCAACCCTGAGGTCAAAGGGTCTTCCATGCCCTCCACATGCCTTTGTCCAAAGCTTTCCAAATCCTTGTTGGACAAGGCCATCTCAAACCCCTTGAGCCTCGGCCTCTCCCAAACCCTCTTCCGGCTACACATGATGCCGCCCAGTATTGTGCCTTCCATCAACAAACCGGTCATGGCACTGACAATTGCTTTCGTCTTCGCCACGAAGTGCAAGATTTGATTGACAACGGGGTCATTGTCGCGCTAAGCTCTGCAAAGTCTATCGGCACTGGGTCAGTGAACTTGGGGGATAATGTGATTATGTGATCGAGGGATGAACCACCTGCGGATGGCGCTCAGATTACTCCAGCTGTGGTGGATGGCATGCACTGTTTTGAGCAATGTACAAGTGCTGTTAATTTTGCATTCTGACTTGGGTATTGGGTCAGTCTTGTTGTTTTGTTTTGAGTCTGTCCTTTTGTTTTGAGTCAGTCTTTTTGTTTTGGGTCTGTCTTGTTGTATCGAGTCAGTCCTATTGTATGGGAGTCGGGTGATTCCAGGGGGGGTGTTACCTCGGGCATCACCATTTTGTTTTGTGTTCGTCTTTTTTGTTTTGTTTTGAGTCTGTTTCTGCCAGGGAGCCAGTTGTGCCAGCAGACTTTGAATGAAACAGCAGTAATTTTCACGCTCTCGCATTTGCTTCTGCCTTGTGCCAGTTATGCCGGAAGTTCTGAATGAGATGGCAGTATCTGACTAAGAACTCTGTCTTTTCGGTGCCTTGAAGTCATTGTAACGACCTAAGTTTTTTAAAACCTTTTGAACACTGCGGTAAAAACAAAGAGGGAGGAATTCCTCGGGATTTGCAAAACTTTGATCAAACTGAAAGAAAGAGAGGCGTGCTAAGCCCTTAATGAATGAAATCATGCTTGTTAGTGTGAGTACTGGGAAGGATCCTAGCTTGATCTAGATTGGTTCTACACTGTCTTCAGCGCGAGCGATTTGTTGCTTTCGTAAAAACTTTCAAAAAATGTTTTGCGCGGTCCTGCGAAGACCTGTGTAGAATCGCTCTTGAGATTTTACAGTTTAGGATCGCTCTCAGCCTCGAGACTTGACCCCTCACTTTCAAACCTTGAACACCAATTCAGAATGTTCAATGGTCAACTACAATGTGAGGCCTGTGTGGCCAGATTTGAAGCAGCCCTCGAACAAGAGGCACCAAAGTCAGATCAAGGAGATCAGACCTCATCAGAACAAGGTTGCGAAGCCAAATCAGAAGCACCCCTCGAACTAGGGGCAAAAATATCCGATGTGCTCGAAGAGCCGAAGATGGATCCTTCTGCGAATCAATACAGCAGTCATTTTCCTGGATTCAGATGACTTCAGGATCTCAAAACCATTTGGCATGGACCTGTTACACTTTTACCCTTTGAGAGGCTCGCTGGGCCGAAAACCTGGAAGGGCGACCAAGGCAAAAGTTAGAGCAAGAAAAGATATATACGAAATGCAAAAAAAAAAAGAAAAAGAAGAAAAGAGAAAAAAGAAGAAAAGCAAAAAAGAAAAAAAAAAGAAAAAGAAAGAAGAAAAGAATTGAAAACAAAAGAAAAACAGAAGCTCGCAAGGTCGAAAACCCGCAACGGGCGCCTTGGCAAAAGTTAGAGCCTAAAAGGGAGAGGTTAATAAACGAGTGTACCTTACCCCGAACTACGTAAGGCTTGATTCCCATATTTGGGATACGTAAGCAACTTCACTCTGAAGTCCAGCCGTAAAACACTTCAATTTGATTGTGTCCATGCGATGGTTCTGGTCATCTTTGTCTTCTCTGTATCTGAGGATTTGGTTGTGTTCGTCACTCTGAAGACTGACTACAATGCGCCGCGGTGCTATCCAAACAAGGGGCAACTTTCCGTTGCCATTCAATTGTCTTCTGCGGCCAAATAAACAAGGGCAACTTTCCGTTGCCATTCAATGCACCGCGGTGCCGTTCAAACAAGGGGCAACTTTCCGTTGCCATGCAACTCTCTTCAAGCAAGGGGCAATTTTCCTTCGGATCTGAGGTTGTGCATCTCGAGAGTGGGTTCTACGCTCCTTGAGCAGTGGCCGATTGCAAAAACAGCTTTTGAGAATTTTTACCGAGGTTGACTATTTTCTCGAAAATCATTCTATCTTTTCCAAAACTGGACCCTTTTTCATGGACCCAAAAAAAGGAAAATTTTCAGTGCTTATAGCCTAACTTGCATGATTTTAAATCAAAAATCGAACAAGCATGTTGATTTAACTCTCATTTTGGTCAAAACTGTTTTAGTGGAAAGCAAAAAACAAAAAATGGTCGAAATAATGAACTAGGGGCACAGTTGAGTCAGGTGTTCTGTCTTTTCCCCATTGTCAACATACTCGCCAGAAAGGGCACCCTACTCGCCAAGAAGGGCGCAATTGAAGTTAATGACAAAGGACTGAAAGCTCTCATATCCTCCAAGCAACGAGGTGTCGAGCTAAGTGCGAAGCACGAACTGGAATGAGGCAAGATATTCCACTCCATCATCTGGACAGATCTTATCACGTCCAAACTCCCCAGCAAAGCATCATCAACCGATGCTAGCTGCAGATTTGCTACACACCCAATTGTAGCGCAACCCCTCTGTGGGAGGAATTCACTAGCTGTGAGCGGAAGAAAGAAGAATCTAGCTTTTATCCATCAACCACCTAGGGGAGGGATTGAAAAATGAGAGATTGAAGAATAGAGAGATGTGCGATGAGAGAAAAAGTGAGAAAAGGGCTTTTTCAGAAAAACAGAGCTTGAGGGCCGAATGATGTGAGAACCACAAATAAGAAAGGGTGGGAAACAATACCCGGTGAAACAGGCTCCCTGTATACATTTGTGTGTCGTGTCTTTTGTTTTGTTTGTCTCGATTCCTGCTTTGAGTCGTCCCGAGTGTGTCTCGTTGTGTTTAGGTCGTTTACCTTTTGTTTTTTTATGTTGAGATGTTTTGGCTGTGGTCAGTTGTAGGCTCAATACCCGGTTGAGAATCCTTTTCTCATTTCCAAAAGAAAAATCATCCTGTACTCAGAGTGCTGTGCCATTCTCCACATTTGTGCAAAACAGAATTGGTTCTTTCATAAAGCCGCAGGGTTCAACCCAGGTCATGTCAGAATAGTAAAAGAAGGACCTATCTGAAGCTATTTAGGTTCTGGACTGCAAAGCAAAAGAAAAGAGGGAAAATTTGGAGCATCTTAGCATGTCTCAACTTTAGCAAAATCTGAGACTGCATTCTAGGTGCACCTTCTCAGGCCTCGCCGTTTCTCTGGAGTATGAGTGTATTTCAACCCCAAGTGTAAGCCTGCTTCAAGTCCGAATGGCAGTCCAAGCAGCATCCGAGGGTTTCACATGTAGATGTTATCTCTCGCCAATATAAACAGGGTGTGCCCTTTTTGAGCTGAGTGTGTTGCAAAGTCCTCTAAGAGGCAAATCAGAGGCACCAGAGTACATATTTGATGATCCTCTATTGCATAGAATGTGAACTTTCTTATACACTGCTGTTGCATGCGTGCCACGCATCGTTATGATTCACACATAAAATATGTTTGCTTTCGATTCCGCATAGAATATGCTTTGCTTGTTTCATGCATAGAATATGCTTGCTTTCAATATTGCATAGAATGTACTTCCATACTTGCATAGAAAATGCCCATATCTTTTGCATAGAAAATGCCCCCATACTTGCATAGAAGATGCATTTTATCGCACTTTCTTGTGCATTTTATCTCGCTCGCACTGTCTTGTGCACTTACACTTTGTATCTCACTCGCACTGTCTTGTGCACTTGTGCATTTCAAATCACTCGCACTGTTTTGTGCATTTCTAATCACTCGCGCTGTTTAGCGTATCGCACTGTTTTGTGCAGTTTATCATTCACGCTATCTTGCGCACCTCAATCACACTGTTTTGTGTAGTTTATCATTCGCGCTATCTTGCGCACCTCAATCACACTGTTTTGTGTAGTTTATCATTCGCGCTATCTTGCGCACCTCAATCGCACTGTTTTGTGCAGTTTATCATTCGCGCTATCTTGCACACCTCAATCGCACTGTTTTGTGCAGTTTATCATTCGCGCTATTTTGCGCACCTCCATCGCACTGTTTTGTGCAGTTTATCACTCGCGCTATTTTGCGCACCTCCATCGCATTGTTTTGTGCAGTCAATCGCACTGTTTTGTGTAGTTTATCATTCGCGCTATCTTGCGTAGTTTGCATTCGCGCTATTTTGCGCATCGCACTGTTCTGTGCAGTTTATCACTCGCGCTATTTTGCGCATCGCACTAATTTGCGCAGTTTATCATTCGCGCTATTTTGCGCACCTCAATCGCACTGTCTTGTGCATTGCATTCATCGCGCTATTTTGCGCAACTCAATCGCACTGTCCTGTGCTTTGCATATCACATCGCACTATCTTGTGCATTTCAAATCAATCGCGCTGTTTAGCGTATCGCACTATGTTGTGCATTGTATCATTCGCGCTATCTTGCGCGTCCCACCTGCACTTGTTAGTGCATTACATTTCACTTGCGCTATTTTGCGCATCGCACTATTTTGTGCACATTACTTGCATTGTGCATGCATTTTATCGCGCTATCTTGCGCATCTCACCTGTACTTGTTAGTGCATTGCATCGCGCTATCTTGCGCCGTGGCCATTACTTGCATTGTGCATGCATTTTACCGCGCTATCTTGTGCACCTCATCTTTAGTTCGCACTGTCTTGTGCACTCACCTGGTCCAAGAGACCTTAAATCCTCCGGTCTAAGGAGACCTTAAATCCTGCATCGTCATTCGCGTTGTTTTACATCGCACTTACATTTATTCGCACCGTCTTGAGCACTGTCCGGTCTAGGAGACCTTAAATCCTCTAAAGGTGCAATTCCTTTGGTGTTTGTCGTGCCCGAACGACTTCCAGTGGTCTGGTATAGCCACATGCCTATGTTAGCGGTGAGTTCCTAGGAGACCAACTGAGACGGTGGAAACTAGAGTTCGAATGGCTTATGCCTAGAACGCAAAGGTTTGGGATTTCCGAGACTAAAGTCTGGTTTAAATACCCAGGGGTATATCCTCGGCTTGAAATCTGTATGGCAGCCCCATAGATTGAGATAGCATGTGTATGTGCCTCAATTCTGGATACTGAATCAACCTAGTCTGTCACCCTGTTGGAGAATAGGGAAAGCTGCGACCATAGTCAGGGAGAAAAGTAGTACCTGTGGTTCAACCAAGAAGAAGCGGAAGATTCTCACATCAGCATAAGGTAGGACATTGCCGAGGTAAGTCATTGCCAATTGCCCCTGTAAGGTACCTCCATTTTCCTGGCTATCACATTGCATTTTAGCCACTACATTATAGTGCATTGCATGAATCCTCAATTTTCAAACCGGCTTCGTGTAGCGTGTAAGTCCAATCTTCAAACTGGCTTTGCGTAGCATGTAAGTCCAATCTTCAAACCGGCTTCGCGTAGCGTGTAAGTCCAATCTTCAAACCGGCTTCGCGTAGCGTATAAGTCCAATCTTCAAACCGGCTTCGCGTAGCGTATAAGTCCAATTATCAAACTGGCTTCGCGTAGCGTATAAGTCCAATTATCAAACTGGCTTCGCGTAGCGTATAAGTCCAATCTTCAAATCGGCTTCGCGTAGCGTATAAGTCCAATTTTCAAAACCGGCTTCGCGTTGCGTGTAAGTCCAACTATCAAAATCTTTCTGCATATCATTGTGCATCCTGCCCCTGAACTACGCTGGTTTGATTCCTTGCAAAAGGATACGTAGGCAGCCTGCGGGCACAACCATTTATTTATCTATATTTTGTTTGTTTGTCCAAGTCTTCGGCCTTGTCAAAAATGGGTCGTCTCTGGGCTTTGACATTCACTCCCGTCACTTCTTGACTTCCGAGTTCTGTCAAAGAGGGGCAACTGTAGACACCCCATTTTTGACCGTCCATAAGACTTGGACGCGACTGATGGTTTACATGGTGGAGAAAGTTGTGCAGGGGAAAGGTGCAATTTCTTCGGCAAAGAGAGAGTCAAATCTCAACTTCATACCCTTGTTCTGGACCAAAACAATCTCGATCAAAAGATTTTAGACGTAAAACCCTCTCTTTCAAAACATTTTGAAAATAAAGTTTCTGCGATGTTCCAATGCTCTCATTTTGTTAAACGTCACGCTTTTCGGTAAACCGAGCAAGGACAAAGTGGAAACGAATGAAAGAGAGATGAAATATTTGAAAAATCTTTCAAAACACCTTACTTAGGGGTTTGGAGTTGAAGAAAAGAGGAGAAGAGGGAAGAAATCCAGTTGGGGGAGAAAATGGGCATGAACCGTCAAGAAAAGTCGAACAGCCCTCCCCGAATCGGGCCTATTTGTTCGCATAGTTGGAATCAAGCTACGAGGCCACCACCGTTGGAAAGCTTACTCCTGGGGCTTCATTTTGCACTAAAGAATCTCCTAAATTCAATTCCGGACAGAGGAAATATCGTTGATTGAAGTAAGGCATCACTCCGGTTGAACCGAAATCTGCGCGGCTTCACGGAAACGGGAATAACTCTTTTCACAGGAGGAATTTTGATACAAGGTTTGCGCCATTCGAAAGCTAACTTCCGGGGCTTCAATTTGAACACTTGAATGGCCACCATTGGACCTCCCAATCACCCACCGGCCACTTTTCTTCCCGGCAGGCCATTTTTCTTGTCCTGAAAGTAGTTGGCCGGCCACCTATTTGGTGAAATGACTTTTTTGCCCCTTTAAACTAGCCAGCCATTCCCCCCTCCCCAAGTGTGTCCTAGAAGTGAATTTTGTTTTGCACTTCATCAATGTCCGAGGGTTTGGCCATTTTGGGGGGAAACTTGACTAGTTTTCCCCCCCTTTTTTTCCCTCCATTTTTTCACCAATTTTGCCTACATATACACCACCTCAGGTCTGTTTTTAGGGTTAGAAAAAATTGTTGGAGAGTCTTGTATACACATCTCTCTCCCTCTCTACTTCCAAGCTCAAAAACAACCAAGTTCCAACCCCATTTCTTCATCACCACCAAGCACCACCACCACTACTCCATTTCCAGAAACTTGGGAAGCTTTCCAGCAGCTAGGAGGTAGCATTTCTCAAGCCAAGAAGCATCCAAGGAGTAGTCTTCAAGGGTAAGTCCATTTCCCCTCTTTTTGGTCCTTATTTTGCCACATTTTTCTAGCCTATTTGCTTGCTGTTTAGGGCTCCGACCCTAACTGAAAGGGGCATTTTTTTGAGCCATTCTTCATGTTTTTTTAAGGGCTCAACCCTGTTTGAGCCCCCCATTGTGCACTTGCTTCAATACCCTCTTGTATGCTATTATCTTGCATGATTTTTCTAGCCTATGTGTGATCTGTTTTTGAGCATGATATAAACTGTAAATAGGCCTATTTTGAGTCCCTCTTCAACATTGAAGAAGGGCTCAACACTGTTGGAGACCTTCATGTAGCACCTACCATTATACCCGTCTTTGGTCCTCATTTTTGCATGTTTTGTTAGCCTATCTTGCTTCTGTTTCTCGGCCATGATCAGAACTGAAAGTGGCCATATTTTGACCCCCTTTACATGTTTTATTAAGGGTCTTTTGTTGTTTGATGAATGTTTTGTATGCTTCATGTTATACCTCTTTGTTGGCCTTAATCTTGCATTGCATTTTGAGCATGTTTGTATACTGATTTGGCCTTGATCATCTACTGTAAAATGCCATATTTTTGGTCCCTCTTCAACATTATAGAAGGAGCCTTCTGTGTTTGAGATCAGCAGCTATGACTTGCTTCATTACCTCTCTTGCCCCCCCCCCATTTTGCATGCTAATTTTGCCCTATTTGTACCCACTGTTTGGCCATACTTTGAACTGTAAAAATGCTTTTTTTGAGGCTGCATAGCTTCTGTCTTTTCATTGCATGTTCAAATCATGCATGCATTGCATAGCTATAGGCCATTTCATGCGCTTAATTCCATGTTTTAAGGTCATTCCGTGCATCGGGTTTCGTTTTACCGGGTTTCGCGGCTGTTTTGCCCCTCATTTTGCTACTGATTTTTTCATGTTTGCATATCATATTCCATGTCTTTTCCATGTCTCATTAGAGTAGCATTTCGGTGCCTGAGGGTCCGTCCTCGGTTTGCGTGCACGCATGCATGTATTTCGAGGTGTCTCGTTTTCATCTGATGGCCTCTCATGTGAGTGTGGCTGAGGTCCACTCATGTTAGTGTAAGTCCATATTGCATTGTGTATGCCATTTCATTCCATAGCATTGTGTATGCTAGGTTGTATATTAGCGCATTGTGTATGCCATCTCATCTCGTGCATCGTGTATGCCATTTCGTAGCATTTTGCATGTTAGGTTGTATCTTAGTCGCATTTCATGCATGTCATGCATATTGCATCGTGTTCGGGATAGGAGTTAGCCCGGGCACGGGAAACGAGGTACGTTCCGTACTCCGAGTGACGGAACGTGTCTCAATTCCCCAGTCACCTACACTCCGGATTATCCATGATGGAGTTAGGTTTTGTTATAGTGTTCATATGCATTCATTCTATATTGAGTTGTGCAATTCGGCTCCTCGGCCATCATGCATCGAGATGCGTGATTGGTGGCACGAGGATCGAGACATGCATACATTTGTGAAAATACATTGCCATGCCCCTTTCCTGCTCTCTGTTGCAGCCAAATGAAGAATCAGTAACTTTTCGGAGCTTGGCACGCATTTCAAGAAACATTGCAAAACAGAGGCTAATCGGGGCATCGCCGTGGATTTCCGCGCAAAGCAGCCCAAACATGCATCATTCCATCATCAGGCGAGAATCAATCAGCCCTCGGCTTGCATGCCGATTCTGATTTTCTTAGTTAATTTGTTAATTAATTAGGGATTTGTATATTATGTGGACTGTATTATTCGGACTGTATTATTCTTTCATTTGGGACTGTATTATTATTTATTCGGACCCTTTGCACGAGGGCAAAATTGTAATAAGTGTGGGTGAGTGTGATGTATGTCTTCTAACCCTACGTCTTTCTTCCCTTTTATTTACCTGCTTACGATGGTTAGATATAGGGCATATTTTAATTAGCATACTGTATGACAGCATGTTTGCATCATTCATCTGTTTTGCACGCATCGGGTTCGGCGCATCATACAAACTACATTTGTATTTCGATTCCAAGTTGAGTACTTGATAGCTGTTGCATCTCATATGCCATGTTTAGAATAGCCGAGCCTGCTATAGTTTGCATTTTTGCATGTGTTGCATTAGGCATTTTCTGTATACTTAGGAACCATGCATGGATTTCTAATGAGCTTCTGTTTTGGCTTGGAGTACTCGGTGAGTTTTATGCTTTAGCATCCTTACATGCGTGTGAGTGACTGCCATGAATAGCATGCTTACCATGAGGCTATGTGCTTATGTGATACAACTGCCTTGAATGCCTGTGGGTGGAGGTTGAGTTACTTGAAGTGAAACAATTCATCAAATGTTTGTTTTAAGCCCACTAGATAGTGGCAAAATCATGTTTTCTAAGCCCACCTGAGGGTGGCAAATCCACGTCTTAGCCTACCTGCGGGTAGCACCATCAAACCATTTTCAAAGAAACAAACATGAAATGTTTTTTGTTCCAATTCAGGCGATCCAGTCTATACTTGTATGTTGTGTGCATCACATAGTAACCTAGGCTAATAACCGGAATAAGAACGCACAATGTTTTCAAAAACAGATATCATGGTTAGTAGAGGCCGGTCTTTGGCCGCAAGCGAAGTGCTCAAGTGACCTTCCCCAATCGTACCCAAGTTCCCGAGCCGAGGCAACTTTGGTGATGACGGACACGTGGCCTTTGGCACCGAGTCAGGGTTTCCTAAATTTCCCATTTAAAAAACATTTAGGTGGCGACTCTGTATCTGGCAAAGCAGTCCATGTTTGGCACTTCTTTCAAAAAAATATGTTTTCAAAATCGATTTGCCGGATTTGGACTCTTTGGTTCAAGATTAAGAACTGTGACATTTGAGTCCTTGAACTGTAGTAGACCCAATATCGAACCAGAACGGGGGAGATTCGCACTCCCTTTTCTCGGGATGCGTTTGGGGACGTCTACAAATTGATGTGTGTAATTTTCTCTAACATGGGATTTTTCTGCCTTTATGGTGAACATTTTGAAAGGTTTAGACAAATTTCTGTGTGATAGCCAGAGAAATTTGGGTAGCGTTTGGTAGAGTTTTAGAATTATGATTTGATAACAGAGTTGCATTTTGAGTTTGTGAGTTTTGGAATTATGATTTGAAAAGATAAAATTTGTTTGGTTATGAGTTTTGAATTTTTGATGTGACATATGAAATGAGAAAAGTTGTTTGGTTATGAGTTTTGAAAAGAGTTTTCAAAACTTAATTCAAAAACTTATAACTCATAACCAAACACACAACTCAAAACTCTATTGAAAATTCTATTCAAAATTCATAACCAAACTCTTTTTAAAATTCAATTTAAAAAAATAATTTATCATTTTGGTCTAAAAAAATAATTTTTATTTTTAATAAATATCAAAAACAAATATAAATTTTTTTCCCCCAAATAACAGGTGGCGATTGACAATTGCAAAAGAAAAAAATAATAAATAGAAAAGAAAAGAAATGGTATTTTTCAATCAACCGACTGAACATCCGGGGGACGACCCAAAATACAAATTCAAAAATCAAAAACTCACACTGCTAAACATGCATTGGAATGTGTTTTCAAATGTGGCGTTAGAATTAATTTTTGAAAACTTCAACCAAATATAGCATTGGAATGTAGGGGGTGAAATTATAATTTGAAAACTATATCAAACATAGCCTTGATTTTCTTTCCCTTGTCATGTTGATTTTCTCTGGCCAAATCACACACTTCTCCTTGTGATTTCTCTGGCCAAATCAACTCGAAATCAGTGAACAATGAATACCTCTATTCCAAATCAACTTGAAATCGACTCCATGGTCAAAAATCAACTCGAATAAAACTTCAAAAACAAGAACTCAACAAAATTACAATAATGCGATCTCCAATCGCAAATTGAAATCGAAAACCTAATGCGAATCAACTTCAAATTCAATGTCGGCCACATTGGCCTGACCAACACCCTCTTGCTGCACCGGAATCTCCTCCGGTACAGGCATCTCCTGCCTCCTAGGCCTACCATGCCTACCACCACATCCTCGTCCTAACATCCTAATAAAGCTAACGAAGAACATTAGCACATTCATAAATGTGCCGAAGCTAAAACACTCGCGTCCTAATGCATGGACAACTGTAATTCATTCCACGTAAGCACATAATCACATAAGCACCTACAAATTTCGTTTCCGGATAATGATAGTCCTGAGGCATTACTAGAGTTCCGGTTAGAAACAACATTGATCAAGTGCTTTTCTAACAAGACTCACAAAAACCTAAGGATCCAATCAACATCCTGGAAATTAAACCCCATATCCAAATAGTCACGTAAACATGTTATCACATAAGCACATAATATTACATCTAAGTCTCTAACAAGCGAGACAAACCCATTGTGATACTAATCACTTCCCACATACCCAAAGTATTCAAACCCAGTACGCTCTGATACCAAGTTGTAACTCCCTCAAAATAAACCCATAAATCATATATTCTTGACATACTTAGATATAAGAGAATAAAGCATAATTATATTTCATCAGAGTATTCATTATAAAGTGTATTACATGTTGACAACAAAAGTAAATGCCCTATGGGCTTACAACTTTCCAAGCCAACACTTGGTCACAAAAAGAGAGTACTAACTCAAAGCACAAAATAAGCCCTTGGCTTGATGTACATGTAATACAAAGATGTAATCACAAAAGACGTCCCAGCCACTAAGCCTCCCAAGCTACGTCCTTGGAGTTGGCATGCTACCTATACCTGAAAATGATGTCCCATATAGGGTGAGCCAACGCTCAGTAGAGATACGCTAAACATAATATGAGCAATAACTAAAACGTGAGCATTCGATAAATGTTTAACTCACATAATTCAATTCATAATCCATTTCAATTACATGACAAATGTGTCCATGTTTCATATCATTTTCCATTTCTTAATTCATAATCCTGGCTCAAAACCTGGCCATACACTTTAAGTGAGATTACATCTCATATCAACAGTACTTCTATTTCAATTGAGATAACGACTCAAATTAAACACTTTATACTTCACAACAGATACACATATTTGCTGTATCAATAACGCATAAAAACGCTTCCATACTTCACAAATGATACACAGATTCGCTGTATCAATACTTCAACAGATACACATGTTTGATGTATCAATGAAGTCCATCCCCTATCTCCTCCCAAATAACATCCGGTTTAGGAGTCCATCCCCTATTTTCCCCTAAACCATGGAGTACATCCCCTATCTCCTCCCACATAATACAATGTATATAAACGTTTATCATATACATATTCAATTAATACACAAATTCGATGTATTATTCCAACCGTCATATTCGATGACATATTCAATTGATTAGTTTCGGTTTGCCTAATCATCATGCATTGTCTACAACAATCAAGACTATCCTCTACCGATAGCCCAAAGCAATTATTTCTAAATAGAAAATAAATGCATCAACAGATATTTTACCAACATTTCAAAGGTGAGTGATTAATGAATCCAACTCCACCATTCTATCTCATAATGAGCCAATTTCATTATTTCTAGCTCAATTTCATATTTCCATAATAATTGTCATTAATTACACTGATGACCCAAATATACCTAAACATGGCATTTTCCCCCTTTTTTTCTCAATATTGACCCAAAGGCTCAAATATTATCAAAAACATCAATAATCTCTATTTTAAACCCAAAACACATAGGTATGAGTCAAATGAACAAAACCCCTCTGTTCATCATTATACATCTCAAACCCTAACTTCTCAAATCAAATCATCTATACAAATAACTCAACATTTATGTCAAAACACATAAGAATGAGTAGGAATCCCTCCCTTAAGAGATAAGACCCAAAGAAGAAGGTGAGAAACTCGAATATGCTCCAAATCCAAGGATTTTCGGATGGAAAGATAGCCCAAGGCAAGATCAACACTTTTTGTAAAGGCTCAAGGGTAGGAGATCACTCTAACTAGATCAAACCCTAAAGAGAAGGTGTTTTCTAGAGAGAGGAGCTCTCAAAATCGGTTTTTGGTAAAGTAAGAGAGAGAGTGAGAAGGTGAAAAGTGATTCAAAATCACCCAGCTGTCAACTGATATACGACTAGTCCGCTCGAGCAGAGAATAGGACGCTCGAGCGTCAAGAACAAAAAACTGAACCCGCTTAAGCGCAAAAATACCCGTTCGAGCGCCAAGACACAACTGCAAAACATACCCACTCGAGTGCAAAAGAAAAACCGCTCGAGCGTAGATTTCACCTTTCTAGAACTTTTACAGACATTGGACACCCGCTCGAGCGCCAAGAGGCCCGTTCGAGCACGACCCGCTCAAGCGTAAGGAAATCCGCTCGAGCGTGAAAAATGCACCTGCAGAAGTTTTGCAGAGGCACAAAATGCTGAAAGTGTGCAAACTCCGCTCGAGCGCAAAGGGACCCACTCGAGCAGACAACCAAAACCCTGGGCACAACGCTTGAGACCAAAACTCAACCAACCTGTTACAAATTTTCCCAACACATCCTAAAACTCAAACATTTGGAATTAAAGGATGACAACAAGACATGAACAACAACCAACTCCACGGAACCTAAGTCCGGAACACTGTTAAACATTGAAGGGAAAACCGGGATCGCTATAGGACAAGTCGGCTTCGGTGGCGTCAAAGACGCCGGAGATGACGCTAGATATCTCTTTCAATGTTGAGATCATCGAAATTTGTAGTGGTGTTAAGGAAGCTTTTTGTGAAGAACCCAGATCCAACTACTGCTACAACATTATGGTCGATTTTCAAACAACAATTACAGGAGCATTTGGTTTTTAGAGAGAGAAAGAGTGAGATAGAGAGTAAAAAACTTGTCACGACCCAAACTCGGTATCTAGAGATTCAGCATCGCAACAAGACAACAATTGAAGACATAACAAATTAATAGTGCAACGGAGTAAAATAAAAGGGTACCCAAACTTATTTAATTAAAAACATATATATTGGAGCTTCTATATATTTACATTGCTAGAGTTGAAAAATGACTACAAAGTGTCTTGTGCCTACCCCATGCACTGGTCGTGACACATCACCTGAAAATGGCTAATAATTATAAGCACATATCAGAGTGAAAAATATTATACTGAGAGTATAAGAGTATAAAAATCACCATGGATAATTATTTGGCTAAACAGAAATTTGTACAGTAATAAAAATACATAAATCCTTTTATATAACATAAGCATAATAACGAAATAATATGAGAAAATAATCATAACCACGGTACATAACAAAACAGATGTATGGATTCAAGAGATAGCTCGTATGAATTCCAAAAATGGCTCTCACAATAGTGTAGCAATTAGCTCTACACAACACTTTGCTCCATACCAGAACATAATAGAACATAACAGATGTATAGATTCAAGAAGTGACTCGTATGAATTCTAGAGGTGGCTCCCACAATAATGTAGCACTTAGCTCCACAGAACACTTTGCTCCGTACCAGAGAACATAGTAGATGTATGGATTCAAGAGGTGGCTCACACAAATTCTAAATGTGGCTCTCACAATAATGTGGCACTTAGCTCCGCACAATACTTTGCTCCGTACAACACTTTGCTCCACACCAAAATTCAGAGGGTTAGTGGATCCATGACAACAGAGGGTTACTTAAAGTCATAATACAAAGGGCCAGAGGTTATTTAAGTTCCCCAAGGCATAGGACCTCTGTGGTGGTATTTACAAAATAATTATGCAAAACACAATTAATAAGTAGTTATATCCATGGGTTTTCCATTTTTTAAGAAAAAATATGTTTTATTTAACAAATAATATGATTTGTAAAACATATTTATATAAAACAGTTTATGGTAACTCAAAATATAATACAACTCATCTCAAACTTGTTCCTTTACTCTCACTTCTAACTTCGACTCACTCTCTCTAATTCCCCTCATTTGTTATTCTTGTGATTTCATTACCATGTAACTCACCTATTTATAGGTGAGAAGACCCTTATTATGCAGTACTTTGCAACACTATTGTCACGACCTAAACTCGCCCCCATAGGTTTAGTATCATAACCGGCCAATAATCCTGAGATTACTGAAGGCCTTTGAAACATATTAAGCAAATTAAGGGGCTAGCGGAAGCAAATAACAGATATACAACGTCCATAAAGCTGTGCAGACTTATATAGGATAAAAAATTTAACTTTATAATTATATATTATGACGTCATACCTACATCATCACCAGTACAGAGAAACAAAAATAGACTTAAGGGTTGTTTGGAATGAACTATATAAATGCACTTTTTGACTTTTTAGCTAAAAAAGTAGAGAAAAAATATGGTTGTTTGGGATAACTTTTAACTTTTTAAGAAAAAATGTGTATTAGAATATTGTATGAAATACCAAAATTACCGAACTAGCCTTCTGACAAGCACATTTGCTTTCGTATATGTCAGTGAATTGTGTTAATCACTTCAGTGCACTTTGCTTTTGTTTTTTTGTTTTTTTTTATAATTTTTTTCCACCCGTGCATGTCAGAGGAAAGGACAAAAACTAGGGTAATTTTGTCTTTTTGCCCTTTGATTTTAAGCCACAGTTTGCTGCCCAATGTTTGTGAATAGTGTGAACTTTTTTGCTTTTTAGTGACTTTTTGACCTTTTTTTTTTTTTTTTTTTTTTGATCTTTTTTAAGTTATCCCAAACAAGCACTTAGCCCTACATACAAAATAAACAGAAGAAAATAAAACAAACATAGGATTTGTTCACATGATTCACAAAAGACTTTCATGAACCTTCTCGGGAGGCACACTAGTTGGTTGACACAAACAGATCCAGACTGGAAGTCTCAAGCCTAGTTACACGCCTAATCACCTATATACATAATATAAACAATGAGCTGGAGCCCAGTGAATAACAACAGAGTAAAGGTTTTATGAATGATGTCCATAACAGATTCAGAAATTAGAACTCAAATCAGAAACAGATTCATATACGTATTCAAATTTGTGAACAATCATACACGGTACATCCATTAGCGCTAATAGATCTGATTTGTCATAAAGACCTATATACAGAGCAGATGGTCATTAAGACCCATATTCATATTAGACAGATGATTGTGCACAATCGTAACAGATAAACATATAGGTTATACAAATAATTCCATGAATGGAATCACAGAGATCCTTGGTACTAGGTAACAAATAACAGATAACAGATAATAGATTCACATGATGCTAAGGATGCCGTGATACATTTTAGAAATTGGGCAGTTATTCATCTATATAGAAAAATATCATTTCAAAAAACAGAGCCATCATATCCATTAGAAAATACTTATAATTGAACATATCTCTACAAGGTTGTTACTTACAGATAGCTCTAGAAGCAGAACAAACGAATCAGACAAACGGTAACGTGTGACCTACACAAACACATGATAGACGCATTCAAACACACACTCTGTAAACACTTGTCTTATTTCATTTATTTCTAGGTGTGTTTCTAACTCTTATCCTCATTACTATAGCCTAAACCATGGCTTAAGAATGCTTAAGATGGAATGTGGATGCAATTATGCACTTTGAAACACTTTGCAAAATTTTAGAAAACAGGGCAATTCGCTCGAGTAAAGTTTTGGTCACTCTAGTAGACCCCTTGGTCTGCAAAAGTACTGGATGCTCTCATTTTACGCTCGAGCCAACTTTTTGGTTGCTCGAGCCAAGGTTCAAAACAAAGGGTGGTCGCTTGAGCTATCTTTTGGTCGCTCGAGCTAGCCATCAAACTTTACAAAAGTACTGAGAGCTTGCAAAGTACGCTCGAGCGAAGGAACTATCACTCGAGCGAACCCTGTGAATTCTGGAATTTCCATATTAGATTACTAAGTCCAAAACACAAATCCAATACACCAAAACTCATTCTTTTGAGCCAAAACTTGAGAAAACATGTAGAAACTCATATAACAACATGAATTGAAAATCATTTTGCAAAATCAAGGTCTAAAGCTTAACTAATTCTTCAAAACCAAATCAAAACTTTATATCAAATACATGCATGCAATGTTTTGAGTCTAAACTATTAAAATCAAGAGCAAATGAGATCTTAAGTACAAAATCACGTGGGACACTTAAAATTATGCAAGTCTAGGCCCATACATGTGAGTATTTGTTGAAAATTAAACTCAAAATGGATGCATTATGCATCTATGCATGGTTTGACTTAAATTCCATTATTCCTAACTCAATTCTTGGACTTATTCACTAGATCTTCTTGAATTCATGCTCTTAATGACTCATATACTTAGTTTATTGGTTGAATTCTTACCTCAATTGGATTTTAAATGGTCAATTTCTTGAGCTCCCAAGCCAATTCTTCTAAATTCCCTCTAATGCTCTACAATCTCCTTTTTAAGCTTGAATTCACTCACTCACTCACTCACTCACTCTCTTTCTCTCTCTCTCTCTCACACACACACACACACACACACACACACACACACACTGAACTCAAGGGAAAATGGTGTAGAAATGTGTTTGATGAGTAACAAGTGGCCTTATATAGGCTTGATTAATACTAGCTCAATTAAGTGTCATCAGGCACTACAACAAAACAAGGTTTTTACGGGGCGCAATGCACGCCGTCAAAAACATTTTTACGACGTGCAGGTACGAGTCATATTATGACCAGTCATGAAAAGTCATTTACTTGCAACAACATGCTTCGTACGCTGTTAAAAACTATTTAACGACAGATTTTATGCATCGTTGTTACTTTTTCTACGACATGCTAAGGTACGCCGTTAAAAACTATTTAACGGCAGATTTTGTATGTTGTCGTTACTTTTTCTACGACTACTTTTGCACGCCGTTAATTGTAAGACAAATAATGATGCTGATTGCGCGCCGTAATATATGTAATACAACGACTTATTATGCCTGCCGTAGAATATGCAGCTTTTTTATTATTTTAATTCAGTAGGTTCTATTTGATCAATTTTGTACAATCTAACAAATATTACGAATAAGCATCACAAAACATCAATCAACCACCAAAATGTTGTTTGAAACATCAAAAAGAAACTACATCCATAAATTATAAACATTCAACAATTGTTTATACATTCAAACATTTGAAAACTATATCCTTAAGTTCGATACTGTACAAAAAGTTTAAACCATCCAAAACTATGCATATCTAACTTTCTAAACATATCGACAATTATTAAGAGATTATCTAAAACTACTGACAACAGTTCCTATAGCAGTTGCAGCTGCAGCTATAGCAAATCCACTTGCTCCTATCACAGGGACAAGGGTGCCCAATGTATGTGTTAAGGCATCTAAACCCGCGACAATAGCTGGAGCAACTAACCATGTTGCATTTCTTGTCTGCATAACAAAGGAAACTTCACATAAGTACAAAAGCGACTAGGGCAGGTGTAACGCCCTCAAAATAATGTTCTTAAACCCATCAATATAAACATGCATTGATATAAAATATAAACCTCCTTCTATTCATCAGAGTAATTCATTACAGAAAGTAATACATGTTAACAACAAAAGCAAATGCCCTACGGGCTTACAGCTTTCCAAGTTAACACTTGGTTACAAAAAGAGAGTACTAACTCAATTACACATTAAGCTCTTGGCTTGAATTTACATGTATTACATCAAAAGAAAGTAAGACAACAAAAAGTCTGTCCGCCTCTAGCCTCCCAAGCTATGTCCTTGGAGGTGGCATGCTACCTGTACCTGAAAATGATGTCCCATATAGGGTGAGCCAACGCCCAATAGAGATATGCTAAACACAGTATGAGCAGTAACTAAGACATTAGTAATTGATAAATTTTTAATTCCCATAAATCAATTTAAACACCAATCCCATTACATGACCATTATGTCCATGTTTGTTCTCATTTTCCATTTTATTATCAAGTTCACAATTCACAACAACGGCTCAGAACCTGGCCAACAACTTACATGAGACAGTGACTCATATTAAACATTTCCCATTTTACAATAGATAAGCATACTAGCTATATCAACATCTCAACAGATAAGCCTATGAGCTATATCAACACTTCCATAGATATGGATATGAACTATATCAACACATTAACTGACAAGCATAAGAGCTGTATCAGTGGAGTCCATCCTTTATCTTCTCCCAAACAACATCCGGTTTAGAGGTCCATCCCCTATCTTCCCCTAAACCGTGAAGTACATCCCCTATCTCCTCCCATACACATACAATGTATATACACATAGGTCATATACGCAATCAACCAATACATAACGTTATTGTATTCTATCAACCGTCATACTCTATGACATATCCGATTGCTTAGTTTTAGTTTGCCTAACCATCATGCATTGTCTACAACAATCATAGCTACCCTCCATCGGTAGCCCAAAGCAATTATTTCTAAACAGATAAAAAAAGTTCCAACAGATAAAATATCAATGTCTTTAACAGTGAGCGATTAACAAATCCAACTCTACCATTTCACCATATAATGAGCCAATTTCATTATTTACAACTCAATTCCAAACAACAACAACTTTTCCAAATTAATTATGCCAATTAATTTATATAACAAATTAGGACTTTCTACCCCTTTTTCTAATAATAACCCAATGGTCTATATTTCATCAACCAACAACGATACCACTATTTTGAAACCCAAAATACACATTTTAGAATCAAAATAACAAAGCCCTCTTTTATACATTTTGAAACCCTAGATCTCAAAATCAAACCATTTAACAAAATGCCCAAAAGCCTATATCAAAACCCATAGTAGTGAGTAGGAATCCCTACCTCAAATTCGGAGTCCAAGGGAAGAAGATGACGAAAAAATGAAGATGCTCCAAATCCCAAAATTTTCAGATTAGAAGATAGCCCTCGACGATCGACACAACTTCTACAAAGCCCTAAGGTGAGGAAACCACTCATACTAGATCAATACTTAGAGATAAGTTGAGGTTCTAGTGAGAGAAGGTCTCTAATAGAGGTTTGGAAAAGTAAGATAGAGAAATGGAGTTGAAAAAGTGATCCAAAAAGTCAGATCTCGGTGTGATATACAAGTCGCCCCGCTCGATCGTAGAAACCCCCACTCGAGCGTCACTCACAGACTCCCGCTTGAGCATCGGATATGCACTTCCAGTACTTTTGCAGAACCAGGTCCCCACTCGAGCGTCCAACTTCCCGCTCAAGCGTCAGACACAAACTCCCGCTTGAGCGTACAACATGACAGAGGAGATACTGGATGGTTGATTTTCCCCCCGCTCGAGCATCAAAAGCAACGCTCGAGCGGACAGGCAAAAATCTGGGCAACTACATTTGGTTCCTAAGCTCAACCAACCTGTTTCAAACCTGCCCAACACAACCCAAGACTCAATTACCAAGAGTAAAGGATGTAAACAAGGCATACACAACAACCAACTCCACGGAGCCTAAGTTCGGATACAACAATCAAAGAAAGGGAAACCGGGATCGCTATAGCAGGACTGGGCTGGGAGTGAGAATGAATTAGGGATTTTAGATACACAACCAAGAAAAGAAGAGAAGCATGAGACGACGATAGATACCTTTGATTTCAGATACACAACCGAAGAGAAGAGATGAGATGATCCCTGGTAACCCTAGCAATTGATTCGGCCTTCATTATCATCAGAGAGAGAAAGAGAGAGACTAAAATGTTCCATTCTGGATAGAGGAAGGCAAAATAGTTATTTTGGGGGAAAAAAAAGTTAATATATATATTTTTTTGAATGGCGCCCAAAATTTTATTTCTGTACCTTTTTTTTAATCATACAATCCACGGCATGTATTGTGCGTCGTAAAAAGGCAATACTTTTAATGGCAGGCGATGTGTGCATCGTAAAAAGTGCAATATTTTTAATGGCGGGCATTGTGCACGCCGTGAAAAGTACTTTTCACGAATGGCGTATGTGTGTCGTGTATAATTGATGTATTAACGGCACGCCATATGCCCGTCGTAGAAAGTTTTATTATTTACGGCATGCATATCGTTATTACCATTCACGGCCTACGCAATAGACACGCTGTGGTTGGAAAAGTATTTACAACATGCAAAAACAACAAGTCGTAAAAGTGAGAAACTATGACGTACATATATTGTATGTCGTTGATGTGGTGTCGTAAAAAGTCAGTTTTGTTATAGTGAGGGTAATTAATTTAGCTCAACTATAATTAATGTATTCTACTTATTTAGTTTCGAATTGAATTCTAATTAAACTTACTATAAAATTCAAAAAATTCAAATTAACACATTGACGTAGTCAATTTCATGTTCAGATGCCGATAAGGCCTTTAATTCATGTATCCAAATAGAATTTCAAACAGATAATCCTACTACAAACAGACATAATCACAAATAACATTTAAAAAGCACAATTATCACATAATTCCACGTAACCACTTGATTAACATTCTTAAGTATGGATTAACGGTTAATTACGAATCGGGGTTGTTACAACTATTGTCATGACCCAAACCCGATACTCGGGGGTTCAGTGTCGCAGCAAGATAATAACTGAAGTCATAACAAATTAATAATGCAACGGGGTAAAATAAAAGGGTACCCAAATCTTCGTTTAAGTATAACAAAAATATGTACATTGGAACTTCTATTCGATTTCAACACCCAAGCTATATTATGACTACAAAGTACCTTGTGCCTACCACATGCACTGGTTTTGACACGTCACCGGAAAGTGGTTAACAGCTATAAGCATATGGCAGAGTGAGAAATATTATACAGTGAGCATAAGGGTACAAAAATTACCATGGATAATTATTTCAGCTAAAACATTAACATAACTTAATTTGAATAAACAAATTATTCAAGGTGGCAGAAACTGAAATACAAAAATTACGTAAATAAATAACCATAATTACGATACAGAATAGAATAGAACAGAGGTTACTAGAGTGACAATCAGAACAGAGGTCAATGGATCCATAACAAACAGAGAACCACAAAGTGGACAAACAGAGGACCACAAAGTGGCCAAACAGAAGCCAATGGTTATTTAAGTCCCCCAAGGCATGAGACTCCGGTGGTGATACTTACAAAACATAATTGTTTATAAAATCATTGTCAAATAATTTCTAAAATTTAAACAAGCATATCCACGGGTTTCAATTTAAGCAAATGGAGTTCAGAAAATAATTAACATAATTAAAATATAAATATAAGCTAACTTATATAAAATAATTTATGGTAATTCAAAACATACGTAAAATATATTATGATGATTCAAGATATAATATAACTCACTTTAATAGTAATTCCTACTATTTCCCACCTATTTACGCTGGCTTTTCGACATCCCTTCCTTAGCGTCTCTTGTATTTTTTTTTCTTTGGTTTCATAGCTTCCTTTTATACCCGAGCTTATAGTGATGACTCAACCCATAATCAAACACTCTGCTTGATAATTCATATCATCTATTCGTGCAATAGACGGCCTATCGTCCATGGTCCAACTCATTTGCACACCTTTCACTATTTTACCATTTGGCCCAACTATGCTTATAATTTCATAGTTGTATTATTTTGGCCTCAACTAATATATTAATCACTTATTTAATAACCCAATGCCAAATTAGATTACATTTAGCACATATAGCTATGAAATTGGATATGTTATTTTATATATTTACATTATTTTATTATTATTATTCTTTTATTTATTTATTATTTTTATTTTGTTTTCTATTTATAAGTTAATCAACTCCAATTCGGATCCAATTAATAAAATTTCAAATTTACTAAAATGAATCGGATATTTAATTAAACTCTTATATAGTCCGATACTCAAAATTAAAATAATTCAATTCGTCAATTTCATTTTATTGAGAATTCCACAATTAAATTAGAATAAGAATTAATTAAATGTAAAATATTATACGTGGCGGGGTCGTCACAATCTCTCCCCCTTAGAAAGTTTGGTCCTCCAAACTTAAGGTGTTTGTACCTGAAAACTAATCATATGGCCTTGCTTTTCCCAAGTAACTTTCCTCATCATTCAATTTCCTCATCATTCAATTGTCTCATCACATGAGTTTAGCTCATTTTCATTTAGTGGTTAATAACCCAAATTGTGATTCGTCCTAATTCATATCAAAAGTTATTTAGTAAAATATAGCAAATCTCGAAGTCATCCTCGTAATATTAAGGCACAAAATACATTAATCCTAACATACTACTTTTATTTAGTTATTCACATATCTTCTAATAATCTTTATATTTCCAATAATCCACATGTCTCCAAATAGACAAATGATATTCATGATGTTACTTAGTTTTAACAAATTAAAGTACTCTCCTATTAACATCTCTTATGAAGTCTTCAAAATGGCTTGGGTATGTGATACAACCTCAATAACAAATTTAAATCCACAAATTTTCTGACCACAATAATTTGGTTATTTGTCTTTATGGAATTCATAAACCATCAAGTCAAATTGTTGGGGAAAATTTTTCTCCATTGGTTCCACAAGATAACTATTTAATCTCGGAAGTCAAAGACGACTCACTTAGGTGTATGATCACATTCACTTGATAGATCGAAAATCCATTCACATTCAACATTACATTCTAGGGTCCATATCGAAGGTATTGGGCCATACTCATAGTACAACGTTCCCAAATAATATAATTCTCTGAATAGCGATGAAACAATTTTACATAATAACAATCCCAACGATACATTCATCTTATAACAATTGACTTTAAATGAATGGATGGATCCTAAATCCTTTAATATATAGACACTTTACTCACGAATAGTTTTCATATAACAATCTCATTCTAATTATCTTAACAATCTCGTATCAAGTTTTGAATGCTCAAGTAGATAAGTTCTAAATTTACCCACAATCAATTCAAATATTTAAAAGGGTATCAATTCTAATTCAGTACTTTCTGCATTGACTAGCAATGTTTATTTATTTATTTATTTTTAAATCTATTTATGAAATACTAATCTTTGATCTGACCTAATTGACTTGTTGTAATTCATTTTTTTTTTCCTTAACAACTTCTCATTCGATGTCCTACTCAGGTATTCTCTCATAAGTTAATGACAAAACTGTCTATGCGCCTTTTAATACGTTGGACATATTGGGGGTAGGCTTATTTCTTTACGACTTTGCTTAGGATTGTTTGCCTCTCATACCACAAAATTTCTAAACATTTTCTTTTATTTTATTGTTAATTCCACATTTAACTTTTTCTTTTGATCTTTGTCGTTTCTCATGACACGTTTGCATAGGTTTCATTATATTTTCTAATACTTCTTCCACTTTGTGTATTTTTCTTACAGAGATTCGACAACTTCCACATCATTTATACTTCTCATCATCGTTTCCTTAAGTTACATGACAAAGGTGGATAATACTTTGAGTAATAGTAGTTAGCTCGGAACATAACACGGCATATTCAACCGTAAGCCAAATACTTATCTAAGTTCATCGGTATGGTAACCTATTCATTTCCATGAAGTGGACGGAGAATTTCAGATGTGAAGCTACACTGGCGGAACGTGATTTCAATCGGACTTTCAAGGTCACTCCACAAAAGTATGAGACCCTATGGCTCATACATTAGGTCCCTCCTAAAAACAACATACCTTCTTCATATCAAATAATTTCCTAGCTGCCAATCACCATAGTTCTATGCATTTCATTGATCATCAGATATTTCAGTTTCCCGAAATGTTCTCATAGCTTAACTTCACATGTAACCACGTAGCTTTCATCACTTCCATCAAAAATTTAATTCCTTATAACACCGTATTCATACGAATCAATATGCTTGTATTCCTCAATGTGCAAGTGTAACAAGCCCGCGGGGGACCTCGCTACAGCTCGGACTCGATTTTTGTAGTCACGGTTCTTAATCTTGAACCAAAGAGTCCAAATCCGGCAAATCGTTTTGAAAACAGATTTTTTGAAAGAAGTGCCAAACATGGACTGCTTTGCCAGATACAGAGTCGCCACCTAAATATTTTATTTTTGGGAAATTTAGGAAACCCTGACTCGGTGCCAAAGGCCACGTGTCCGTCATCACCAAAGCTGCCTTGGCTCGGAAACTTGGGTACGATTGGGGAAGGTCACTTCGTGAGCACCCCCGCTCGCCCGGTCAAAGACCGGCCTCTACTAACCATGATATCTCACTTTGAAAATATTGTGTGCTCTTATTCTGGTTATTAGCCTAGGTTACTATGTGATGCGCACAGCATACAAGTATAGACTGGATCACCTGAATTGGAACAAAACACTTAATGTTTCTTTGTTTGAAAAAAAGGTTTGATGGTGCTACCCGCAGGTAGGCTAAGACGTGGATTTGCCACCCCCGGGTGCGCTTAGAAAATATGATTTTGCCACTATCTAATGGGCTTAAAACAAACATTTGATGAATTGTTCCAATCCAAATAACCCAACCTCCACCCACAGGCATTTAAGCAGTTATATCACATAAGCAAATAGCCTCATGGTAAGCATGCTATCATGGCAATCACTCACACGCATGCAAGGATGCTAAAGCATAAAACTCACCGAGTACTCCAATCCAAAACAGAAACTCATTAGAAATCCATGTATGATCCTAAATATGCTGAAATGCCTAATGCAACGCATGCGAAAATGCAACTATAGCAGGCTCGGCTATCCTAAACATGGCATGTGGAATGCTACAGCTATCATGTATTCAACTTGGAATTAAAATACAAATGCAGTTAGTATGATGCGCCGAGCCCGGTGCGTGCAAAACAGATGAATGATGCAAACATGCTGTCATACTGTATGCCAATTGAAACATGCCCTAATCTAACCATCATAAGCAGGTAAATAAAAGGGAAGAAAGACGTGGGGTTGGAAGACATACATCACACTCACCCACACTTATTACAATGATGCCCTCGCGCAGAGGGTCCAAATAAATATACAGTCCCGAATAAAAGAATAGTACAGTCCAAATAATACAGTCCAAATAATGTACAAATTCCTAATTAATTTACAAATTAACTAAGAAAATAATAAACTGGCATGCAAGCCAGGGACTGCCTTGATTCTGCTCCGGATGATGGAATGATGCATGTTTGGGCTGCTTTGCACTGAAATCCACTGGAATGCCCCAATTAGCCTCTGTTTTGCAATTGTTCTTGGAAAGTGCGCCAAGCCTCGGAAGACTGTTGATCCTTGATTTTGCTGCAATAGAGAGCAGGAAAGGGGCATAGCAATGTATTTTCACAAATGTATGCATGTCTCGATCCTCGTACCACCAATCACGCATCTCGATGCATGATGGCCGAGGAGCCAAATTGCACAACTCAATATAGAATGAATGCATATGAACACTACAACAAAACCTAACTCCATCATGGATAATCCGGAGTGTCGGTGACTTAGGAATTGAGACACGTTCCGTCACTCGGTCTGGGCGTACCTCGTTTCCGTGCGTGCTAACTCCTATCCCGAACACGATGCAATATGCATGATATGCGTGAAATGCAACTAAGATACAATCCTAACATACACAATGTTATGGAATGGCATACACGCTACACGAGGTGATACACAATCGAGCATACACAATGCTATGGATGAAATGGCATACGCAATGCAATATGGGCTTACACCAACATGAGAGAGCCTCAGCCACACTCACATAAGAGGCCATTAGATGAAAATGAGACAACTCGAAATATGGGCACGCGCAGCGTGCCGGCATAACCTCGGACATAAATACCACTCTAATGAGACATGGCAAAGACATGGAATATGGTATGCAAATATGCAAAAATCAGTGGCAAAATGAGGGGCAAAACAGCCCCGAAACAAGGCAAAATGACACCCGATGCATGGAATCTCTCCCGAAATGCAAAACTAGGCATGTGAAATGGCCTACAGCTATACTAAACATGCATAATTTGAACATGAAGTGTAAAATAAGAAGCAATGAAGCCCAAAAATAAGCATTTTCACAGTACAAAGCATGGCCAAACAGTGAGCAAAAGTGGGACTAAAATGGCATACAAAAGGGGCTCCGCAAGGGAGGCAATGAAGCAAGTGGTAGATGCAATGCCCAAACATAAAAAGGCCCTTCTAAAACACTGAATATGGACCAAAAATATGACCACTTACAGCTTATGGCAGCCGCCAAAACAGTATACAAATATGGCAAACGATTCATGCAAGAAATGGGCCAACAAAGGGGCAAAGAAGTAACTGATATATGGGGGGCTCAAACAAGTGAGGGACCTTCAACAATATTGAAGAGGGTCCAAAAATATAGCATTTTAAAGTAGATGATCAAGCCCAAATCAGTATACAAACATGCTCAAAATGCAATGCAAGATTAAGGCCACAAGAAGGCTATAACACAAAGTATACAAAATATTCATCAAACAGCCAAAGACCCTTAATTAAACATGACAAGGGGGTCAAAATATGGCCAATTTCAGCTCTGATCATGGCCGAAAAACAGAAGCAAGATAAGCTAACAAAACATGCAAAATAGGGACCAAAGAGGGGTACAATGGCAAGTGATACATGGAGGTCCCAAACAGTGTTGAGCCCGTCTTCAATGTTGAAGAGGGGCTCAAAATAGACCTTTTTACAGTTTACATAAGGCCCCAAAACAGATCACAAACAAGCTAAAAATATCATGCAAGAAAATGGCATTCAAGAGGGTATTGAAGCAAGTGCAACATGGGGGGCTCAAAAAGTGTTGAGCCCTTAATGAAACAAGGAAATGAGCTCAAAAAAATAACCTTTTCAGTTCTGGTCTGAGCTCAAAACAGCAAGAAAATAGGGCTAAGCAATGGTACAAAATAAGGCCCAAAAAGAGGGGAAATGAACTTACCCTTGAAGACTACCCCTTGGATGCTTCTTGGCTTGAGAAATGCTGCCTCCTAGCTACTGGAAAGCTCCCCAAGTTGCTGGAAATGGAGTAGTGGTGGTGGTGCTTGGTGGTGATGAAGAAATGAGGTGTAGGACTTGGTGTTTGAGCTTGAAAGAGAGAGATGGAGGGAGATGTGTATACAAGGTTTAAGGGTGAATTTTTCAACCCTAAAACTAGGTTTGAGCAGCTAGTTATATGGACCAAAGAGGGGGAGAAAGGGAGGGAAAAAGTGGAGGGAAATTGCATCAAGTTTTTCCTCCAAAAAGGTTCCCTCCGGATACAGGTTTTGGAGGAAAACAAATACACAGCTGTAATGTACTCACCCTGAGGAACATGGCCGGCTAGTTTTTTGAGTTGCAGGTGGCCAGCCGGCCACCCCCCATGGCCAGCCGGCCAAGGGCAAAAATGGCAAGTTGATTTAATGGCCGGCCACCACAAGTTGGTGGCCTTCCATGTGTCCTCAACACAACCCTGTTGTTGGAAATTGGCAACTGTAAAACAGGAGAGAGAACAAGCCACTTTTCAAAGGGGTTCAAAAGGTTCAAGTGGAATTAATGGCCGGCCATATAATATTTGTGGCCTCCCAAGTGTGCACAACACAAATATGTAGTTTGGAGCTGAAGAAAGTGGCCTTAGGGTGGTCAACATTGACTTGGAAGTGAGAAAAACAGGCGTCGGAAGGCGCCGGAGGAATATAACTGGTTGCTGAAACAATTGCTGACCTCCCACCTTTCTACGGCCTTCCTGGTGATGAAACAAAGGTACCTGCCAAAAATGAACGAAAACTGATGCAAAACGAATGTTCGTGGGCCAGAACGCGCAGTTCGGGGCCCCGAAAACTGCCTGTTAAGCACCGAAAGTGGCATTCGACCACGAAGTGGGTGTTTCAGACCTCAGTGTCCTTCAAAAGGGAGTAAATAAGATGCATGCCAAAAATCGGAGCAGACAGAGATAGTTAGGCGGTCCCGAACCGAGGCACACGGCCTGACGGCTCCGCAAACCGAGAACCGGGCTTCGAAATGGGCAAAATGGCCTACAGCCACAAAATGTAGCGCACGGCCACTGAGAGATGGTCTACGGGACCTCTCCCTCTCCTCAGGAAAAGAAACAGAGAAAACCGAGTCTGGTTCGCAAACCGAGGCAAGGCACAGAAGAGGGTTCGGAAGTTCGGAGGCAGGGCTCACGGCCGCGACTCTAACACTTCTGAATGAGCACAATACGCAACATCACCGAGCACTCAATCGGTGATGTCTGAGTCTTAAGGTCGGTCAAAAATGGGGTGTCTATAGTTGCCCCTCTTTGACAGAACTCGGAGGTCACAAGTGACGGGAGTGAATGTCAAAGCCCAGAGACGACCCATTTTTGACAAGGCCGAAGACTTAGACAATCATACAAGATGAACAGAGATATGCCCGCAGGCGTGCCCGCAGGCAAAGGGGGCAAAATGCAAAGCGATATGCACGGAGCCAGATGTAACTCAATGATCATGCAAGTGCAGCAAGCTGTAATGAAGCAAGTATTCGCAAATAGATGCAACAGTTTTAAGCAAGAATGCAAAGCAACAACTACATTTCATGCAGTTAGGAATGCGGAGAATTATTCAACTCTCGTCGCATCTCACACGGAGAAGATACGATACCCGCGCGATTCGTCTGGTTGCACCAGTCTCAAATGAACCGTACATACAACATCGTGCCTGCAAAAGAGAGAAATTCAACAAGCACAATATGCTAACAACATATATTCAATGTGATTCCGAAAGTTTGACACGCAGGATTGCGGCCAGTGAATGCATCGCAATGCGAGAAAGGAACGTACGTGACAATGCATGCTCAAGCACAGAGGTATGGCAATATCAAGAAATGTGCATAATAATGCAAGTATGCTCATGAGAATGCAAGTTATGTGCATGATAGTGCAGAACGAGCATAAATCAGGGTGCCCGTTTGTTACGAAATAACGAGCAAGGAAACGCGCGTTTCGGCAAAGGCGACTCGATCGCGGCCTCCGGTTCACTTCCCGGAGAGGTTACAACACATTCAAAAAGGATACACTCTGATTTTGATGAATAATGGTGAGACACATGTCAGAACTTGAAGCTGAAGTTCCGGCGGAGCAATTTCGCGACAGAAAGTGCACTTTTCTTAAACTTTTTCAGGTCCCAGGAACTCCAATCTTCCTCAAAATTTGCAGAGAGCTAGGGACCCACCTAGGGATCACCACCGGCCAGTTATTTTCCCCAGGGGAGGCCACCGGCCAGTTTTCAAAAAGAGAGTGGCCGGCCAACCAGAAAAGGTGGCCGGCCGGCCACCTGCCCAAAACCGTGGGTAATTTTGTCTTTTCACCTTGTTTTCTTTATATTCTCTTGCTCAAACACTTTGAGCTCATAACCTCAGCCACGAAATCTTCTCCTCTTGCTTCCCAAACCATTTTCTTCCTCAGATCTGCACTCTATACGCGTTTTTCAACCCCCCACGCAAGTTGTTTTCGCGAAAACTTTCAGTTTCAAGCACTTTGAACCAATTAAATTTTGATTTCGGTGCTTCTTTTCTTATTTTCACCACTTGAGGTAAGTTTGTCTCAATATTTGGAAGATTTTCTCGGGGGTTGACTTTTGTTGACTTTTTCATTTCCCGAGTGTTGACTTTTTCCAATTTTGTCTCATTTTTGCTCCTTTTGCAGATTTTCTGAAATGACGGGTAATTTTCCTCATGGTGGAGGCTCTCCGGGTGCTGGGGATGATTTTGATGTCATGACTCTGCCTCCGAGGGTCCGATCTTTCATTCCCGAGAGGTATGCCCCGCCGACACACGTTCTTCCCCGGGCCATTTTTCGTCATTTCACTGACTTTGGTGATCGAGCACCCGGAGATCTACTTCTATGAGAGCCAGAGCATCACCTCTCCTACGAGGCACGAGAGGTATTTTACTTCATTTTTTGCATTTTTCGTGCATTTCGTGCCTTTGCCATGCTTGAGCACACAGTTTAGCCTATGACATAGTACTTTGTTTGCATCCTGAGGATGTGGCTTAAACACTTGAATTTCTGAACACTCGGCTCATTAATTGATTGTGAACTCACGGCACACATTAGTTAAGAAGTGAACACACGGCTCAAACACTAATTTGTCGAACACACAGCCCGAATTTGAAGGTGAACACACAGCACACACTGACTAAAAGTAGAACACGCAGCCCAAACTCTGATTTCTGAACACGCAGCTCGGATTGATGGTGAACACACGGCACACACTGATTGGGATTTGAACACACAGCCCGAACATTAATTCTCTGAACACATAGCCCAAATTGAAGGTGAACACGCGACACACACTGATTTAGAGTAGAACACGCAGCCCAAACTCTGATTTTCTGAACACACAGCCCAAATTGAAGGTGAACACGCAGCACACACTGATTTAGAGTAGAACACGCAGCCCAAACTCTGATTTTCTGAACACACAGCCCAAATTGAAGGTGAACACGCAGCACACACTGATTTAGAGTAGAACACGCAGCCCTAACTCAGATTTTCTGAACACACAGCCCAAATTGAAGGTGGACACGTGACACACCGATTGAGGGTAGAACACGCACTTTTCCAGATTTTACGAACACAGCCCAAATTGATGGTGAACACACAGCCCACACTGATTTAGAGTAGAACACGCAGCCTAAACTCTGATTTTCTAAACACACAGCCCAAATTGAAGGTGAACACGCAACACACACTGATTGAGAGTAGAACACACAGCTCTAACATTTGAGATGAACACGCAACCCAAATTGAAGGTGAACACGCAGCACACACTGATTGAGAGTAGAACACACAGTCCTACTTTACTTCGCACACAGCTTATTCCTTTCATTTGCACACAACTCATTTGCACACAGCTCATTCATTTTATACTGACACATGTATTCATTCTGAATACAGGTTGGTTCTCGCACCGTGCGTGGATATGGCTCCACCACTGCTAGAGAGTGGTATGCTGAGCTCCCGGAGGCTGTCCGGGATTTAGTTGATTTGGCAGGATTCGGGGCCTTCTGCATGGGGTTATCGCATTGTCCTACCAGGAGGACACTATTGGCAGCTCTGGTGGAGAGATGGTGGGACACCACCAACTCCTTCCACTTTTCCGCCACTGGGGATTTGACCATGACCCCGCTGGATTTTGCTGTACTGACCGGCCTGGACATAGGAGGTTGACCCATTCCTTACGACGAGAATATGGGTGAATGGGAGGCCGCTTGGATACATCTGCTGGGGGCTGGCCTGCCTATGGATAGAGCTTCAGGGAGAGTCCGATACACCTGGTTCTCTTCCCATTTTCGGAGGGAGGGGATGGAGCCCGGGACTCATGAGGAGGCGGAGCAGTATGCCCGTGGTTTTCTTATGTTCCTCTTCGGGACTACTCTGTTCGCCGATAGAGGGAACACGGTTGGGCTGCATCTGTTGAGCGCTCTGGTTGACCTATCATAGGTCGGACGCAGTAATGGGGGCACAGCTACCCTTCTTGCTACATAGCGTGACCTCCCGTGGCAAGGGATTCACTTGGCGGTTCTTGGAGAGCACGGGAGGTACTTTCATCCTCTTGATTTACATTTATGCTCCTCATTACTTGTACATTGCACAGCGCAAGACTTTACACTCTGTATTTTGCCCTCAGCATTTTGTATTTACATTACGCCGCTTTCTCGGTTATGGGTCTCGTATATTTCAGGCGTTAGCCCCAGAGTTGGTGGTGGCAGGGCCCCTCATGGCCCCGTATTCATTGGTATTCGAGGGCCAGCATCGGCCGAGACCCCGAGAGACTCTCTTTTATCTGCGGCAGTATTTTGACACTGTGCGGACGACAGAGGTATTTCAGAACTCTTAGTTCCTTCCGTTTTCATCTTTGATTTGCCCTGTATATTCCCGATTTCTGATTGATTTATGCACTGGTTATCCGCAGATTACATGGCAGCCCTGGGCGCCCTTGGGTGATGGTCTCCGATTTGATATCTTGGGAGGATCGGGCACCTCCAAAGATCTGAGGTCTGCTTGAAGGACCAGTTGGTAGAGCATGGTTTCTGGGGGAACGCTTTTTGCGTCAGGTATGGAGGTACACTTCTCAGGATCCTCCCGCTGCACCTCTAGCCAGTATGCAGACTGCTGATAGGCTCTCTACGCAGGATGTCATTAGTGCTATGCTGGGCACTGATGCTTTGCTACATCTTACGGAGGGGGACTATGCCACTTATCGCCATACATATCTGATGCCTCCCTTGACGGGAGTGCGTACTCCGTCACTGAGGCCTGCTGATGTACCATCTTCGAGTCAGGCTCGTGCTACAGATATCCCTTCCTCCAAATCGGGTACATCGAAGGTGGGCGGATCCATTCCCTGGATCCCTCTGACTCTTCATCATCCTGGGTGGCCAGACATGCCGACCGAGTTGACGAGTTGGCGATTTGGGACTCCTTACCAGGTTTCGCTGGAGCCTCCTCTTCCTGACCATAGATGTGTCAGAGACCCTGATTCACCACCGGTATGTTTTACAGCTTTGATTTATCAGTCGGATACTTGGACATTCATTCCTGTACTGATAGTTTTGCATTTGTATCTGTAGCCTCCAGTTGAGTACGTGGATGAGATGCTTGGAATGCTGGCCACATTTGAGGGCATGATCCTGCGGAGGGAGGCACAGCTGGCCATTATGGGTGTGCAAGTATTGTTCATCTTTCTTGCATTTATCATATTTCTGATGACGCACTGGTTTTGAACATTCTACTGCATTGATAGGCTGTTTGTGTAGAACACATCTGACGCACACCCCACTCACATACTGTACTTGCATCTGATTTCCATATTTGAACTGATGTATTGAACTCTTCACTTTCAGATGCCTCCTGTGTATGCTCCGCCGCGGGCCGGGCCACCCGGGCCTTCTCAACGAGGTCGATCGTCTGGATCTTTTTGAGGTGTTGGGCCATCTGGGCCCTTTCGAGGAGCTGGGCCATCCAGGCCTTTCCGAAGAGCTCGGGGAGGGTCCTCTCGCAGGCGCAGGGCACATATTATAGAGGCGGAGCCCGATGAGGATGATGAGGAGGAGGAGGCCACAGACCATCAGTCAGAGACATCTCACGAGGAGGGACTCGGTCTTGGTTCGAAGTGGAGGAGGTGAGGGAGATCTGAGGATGAGCTCAGGCCGGATGGTGATGGTGGTCTGAGAGGTTGTCCCGCAGAAGAGGATGAGGGGGGCTCCTCATTCCCGCTCCCGAGGACATTGATGCTGCTGTTTCTTGCTTTATTTTCCTTTTTGCTAGTAGTTTGTAGCACTTTGCATATTGTTAGGCAGTTTTATTTTCTGTAAAACTTGTACCTTTGCTTGTTGTAACACATGATGGAATGAAACAACTTTTGAAAAGGTGTTTGTATTTGAAACTCTTAGCATCACATCGCATCGAATTATTTTGCACAAAAAATGAAATTGAATGGAAATGTGCCTTGTGTATTTACCGGGTCAGGTAATGAACCGACGCAACAAATCAAACAACTTGACTCACTAAGAAATAACAGAATCTTAGCAAGTTTACAACTCGATAAGAAAAGTACAACAATGTTAACGACTCGATAAACAAGACTTAACAAAATTGCGTAAACAAAGAGTAATAACTCAAAACACAAAATGCGACAGCTCGACAAAACTTACAACTCGATAAACAAAACGACAACTCGATAAGCAAAATACAACAATGTTTAAACAAAACAAAGCGTATTTCGGACGATCTGGGTGATGGAACGCATTCGAAACTGAGAGAAATGGAGGCCTTCGACATTCCCGATGCATGGAAGTGCCTCAAACTTCCTTCCGGAGGGCAAAACAGGACCAATGAGCATGGTCGGCCACATTTTGCATTTGGGGATTGAAAGGTGGCCGGCCGGCCAGTTTTTTGAGTCAAAGGTGGCCGGCCTGCTAGAATAGGTGGCCGGTCGGCCACTTTTCCCTGCAACCCACAGAATTCTGACACTTGTTCTTCGAATAGTGTTTCGCCCCCTATAAAAGCTCCAACTTTGGAACTCATTCATTTCATCACTGCTTTGCACGAAAATGGAGGCATTTCTCGTAGAAAATCTCACATCTTGGATCTCTTCTTTAGATGGCTCGGAAAAGTTGAACTTCCGGGGTTTCGGCTTGAATGCACTATTCACGCTAAGCCGGACTCCGCTACACCTTCCTTTCCTCCATGCTGCGGCGAGGTTTTGGAACCCAGTGACGCACGTCTTTAGCTTCGGTGGGCAAGAGGTGTGTCCCACTTTTGAAGATTTTCAAGCCTTGATGGAATCCGAGCGCGGCGAGGAAATCTTACCCCAACTCAATTTTGGCTATGCCCAAACCTTAGGGCGGATGTGCGGACTCAACGCGCATGATGCTCAATCCCTGATTTGTAACGGAATGTTGGATATCCCGAGCCTGATTTACCAGTTCTCCGATGCTGGTGATCGCAGCGACCATCATTGGTAGGGCTTCCGGTGACATGCCCTTTGCTTGTGCATGTTATCTCATTTTCTGTTTGCCTCAAGCTTTGGAGGATCCAGCGTCCGTCTGATTGAAGTGGCTCAAGGCTTGAAAGAAGGAAAGAATTGCATTGCCATGACATTGGCTGAGACACTGATGGGCTTGGATGCTTTCTACCGTCGGGAGACAACCAAGTTCGCAGGGAGTCCATTACTGCTTCAGGTAATGTTTCCCACCCAATCTCACATATGTATTTGCTCACATCACTCGGCCCTCAGGCTCAGTTTTTCTCACAAAACCCTTTTCTCACTTTTCTCTCATCGTATATCTCTCTATTCTTTATTCTCTCATTTTTCATCCCTCCCCAGGTATAGTTGATGGATAAATTGCAAGTTGTGGACTCTTGCCCTGCTTACTCGGCCCGCGGCTACTTCTTTCGACAACGCTTAGTCGACGCCCTTGATGAGGGATGGTGGTTTGAATGGATGTGCAATTTGTCGGCAGATCGCATTGCGTGGCGCTGCCCTTGGCTCAATCTCCCGGCAATGAGCTATAGCATGTCTTGACAGGTCGGGATTCGATTGATCGGCTTGGCTCACTGCGTATTCTATTTCCTATTCCGTATTCTGCACCAATTTGGCCATGATCAGACTTGCCCACAAGAGGGGATAGAGTATTCGTCTACATTCCCAGTTCGAGGTGCACAGCTGGCTCGGCAGGCCGCAGCGTGGAGAATTGGAGAACTCCTGGCTCCTGCTCCCACTTTTAGTTGCACTTTGTCTGACAAGTGCTGGGATTGGCTCAACGAAGAAGCACAGGTTGGGCCAAACTTGGCATCGGAGGCTTCAACCAACTCTGGAAGGGGGCGCAGGGACACTTGACTTGACTATGCCCCGAATTTATTGCTTTATTAGTACTTTCAAGTTTTCGTTATGAGTATAATAAAAAGCAACTTCAATTGTATGCAAGAGCAAAAGAACTCTATTTTGAAATCAACGAAATTGAAGGTTGTGGTACTGAAAATTTTCCGCTTTGGTCCAAAAATGGTCTTAGTTGTGAAAAGATTAATTTGAACAAAGTCAACTTTTATTAAAACTTTTCAAAACTATTTTCGATATGGATCAGAACTGGACACACCTGAGATCTGTCACTAAGATGCACAACCCCGGATCCTAGCAACTGGAAAGTTGCCCCTAGTCTGAATAGCGCCTCGGCAATTCATGGCAACGGAAAGTTGCCCCTAGTCCTAATAACCTTGTCTGGGAGATCACGATAAATGCTGATGAATAGAGATGACTGAGATGATCAAATGGACAAAGTTGATCGGAAAAAAAAAATTGTGGCTGAACTTCAAGATGAAGCTGCCTACGTATCCCAAAGATGGGAATCAAGCCTTACGTAGTTCTGGCTTAGGTTCGCTCGGGTATTTTCACTCTCCTTTTGCGCTCTAACTTTTGCCAAGGCCGCCCTTTGCGGGTTTTCAACCTTGCGAGCTCAGTTTTTATAATTTCAAATTTTCCATGCTCTGAGTTTTGCCAAGGTCGCCCTTTCGGGTTTTCGGCCTAGCGAGCCTCTCAGGGGTAGTATTTCTTCAACTAGTCCATATTGATCGGTTGGGAAAACTCCAAACCATTTAGATCCATCAGAACCACAGCTCCACCTGACCAGATTGACTTGATGATGTAGGGACCAGTCCAATTGGGTCTGAACTTGTCCCTTGGGTCGTGGATGGGAGCTCGGTTGTCTTTGAGCACCAAATCTCCTTCTTTCAAATTCCTAGACTTAACTTTCTTGTTAAAAGCCCGAGCAATTCTACGTTGATAACCTTGGACGTGGTACAGTGCTTTCAGCCTTCTTTCATTGAAGAGCATGAGTTCCTCAAATCGCTTTCGCTAATCCGCTTCGCTATCCGACACTCACCAATACTCGTAATGACGGACCTCAATCTCAATAGGCGTAACGACCTCCATCCCATAAACCAATGAATACTGAGTCGCCCCAAAGAGAAGTTCCGATTGAAGTCCAGAGTCTCACGCAGCTTAACGGCGACTTATCCGCCGGTCCATGAGGTTTCCACCATCTTCGTAGTATGCGCTTGATATTCTTGTTGGCGCCTCAATCGCCCATTGGTTTGCGGCCGTAGGTAGACAACTTATGAAAAGCCACATTGTATTTCTCCAACAAATCAATCACCTCCTTCTTAAAGTGGGAACCATTGTGCAAATTATTTCGCTTTGGGGACCCCGTAGACAGATGATGTTGTTTCGATAAATTTTGCGACGTGAAGCCTTTAACACCGCATAAGATTGGGCCTCAACCCACTTTGTGAAATAATCTATCGCTACCAAGATGAACTCATGCCCATTCGACCCTTCTACGAATAAATCCGATCACATCAATTCCCCATGAAAATGGCCATGGCGAAGTCATGTTGTACTTTTGAATGAATGTTCATGCGATTTGCATGAATCTGACATTTGTGACATCGCCGGACGAAACCAATACAATCCTCCTCCATGGTGGACCAGTAATAACCCTGTCTGAGGATCTTCCGTGCCAACATTACCCCATTCACGTGCGCACTACATTCTCCCCCGTGGATGGCTTCCATCAGACGCTTTGACTCTTCGGCATCAACGCACAGTTTATGCATTCCCAGATGACCCCGTTTATACAGTTTACCCCCGCAGATGATGAACTGAACTGCCATTCTCCTGATTGCCCTTTTGTCTTTGGCATTTACCCCTAGCGGGTATGCTTCTTTCTCCAAGAAGTTCCAGATGTCGTAATACCAGGGGTGTTCGTCCTGAACTTCATCTATAGTTGCAATCGACTCATAGGCAGGTGCAAATTTCTGGTCGATGATGACTGGACGCATTCGGACTCCACACGGGATGTCTATCATAGAAGATAGAGTTGCTAAAGAATCTGCGAACATGTTGTTCTCTCTTACTAGATGAGTAAAGCTTAGCTTCTCAAACCGAGGAATCAGCAAATCCAAGGTTTGGTGATACATCATCATCTTTTCCTCTTTCACTTTCCAGTCTCCTTTAGCTTGAGACACAACAAGGTTCGAGTCCCCAATGACGTCCAACCGTCTTGCCCCTAGTTCCAGGGCTGCTTCTAGACCAGCGATGCACGCCTCATATTCTGCTTCATTGTTCGACACTTTGTATCGGAGTTTGAAGGCGAGAGGGATACGGGAATTGTCGAGTGCTATTAGCAACACTCCTATCCCATACCCATGTTGATTTGACGCTCCATCAAAGTACATTGTCCAAGTTTCATCGTCGATATGCAGAATTGATTCATCCGGGAATAGGTACTCAACTGCTTCATCCCCCTCAACTGGGTGGTCGGCAAGGAACTCTACCACTGCTCTTCCTTTCACTGACTTGCGTGTCACGTACGTGAAATCAAATTCGGAGAGCAACAAAGAACCAACGTTAGCCTACACCGTAAGTGCCGGTTTCTCGAAAAGATATTTGATGGGATCAAGTCGTGAAACCAACATTACAGAGTGAGCTAACAGTAGTGCCGCAGCCTTCGGTAGCCCATACCAAAGCTAAGCAAGCCTTTTTCCAAAGTGTGTAGCGGGTTTCAGATTCCAAAGATCTTCTTGCCGAGATAGTAGATGGCTTTCCACCTTATCTTCTCGATTCTTGTGCAAGCATGCACCCATCGTGGTCTCGATCATTAATGTATACAAAATCAACGGTTTTCCGGTTCGTGGCGATAAAAACGGGCGTTCTGCGAGATATTCTTTAACTGCTCAAATGCACTTTTGACATCGGCCCCATTGAACTTTTTCCTTTCTTGAGGAGGCCAAAAAGTGGTTCACAAGTCAAGGTTAATTTTGAAATAAACCGTCTTATGAATTGCACTTTACCCAGAAAGCCTCGCACCTCCTTTTCAGTCCTTGGTGGTGGCATTTCTAAGATGGCCTTGATTTTGGAAGGGTCGACCTCGATGCCCCTTTGTGTAATCAGAAACCCCAGCATTTTTCCCGCTGTAATGCCAAATGTACATTTTTGAGAGTTCAGCCGCAATCGGAATTCCCTGATCCTTTGAAAAAACTTATACAAGGCGGTGTAGTGGCCCTCTCTTTCTTTGGACTTGAAAATCATGTCGTCCACATACACCTCAACCTCCTTGTGGATCATCTCATGTAGTATTGTGGTCGCGGCCCATTGATAAGTAGCTCCAGCGTTCTTCAACCCAAACGGCATTACCCTGTAGCAGTATGTCCCCCACGAGGTGGTGAATGCAGTCTTTTCCCGGTCTTTGGGTGCCATCACTATCTGTTTATAACCTGAGAAGCCATCCATAAATGAGAGCAAAGCATGCCCTGCTGTGAAATCTACCAACTCATCGATGTGCGGTAAGGGGAAGTTGTCCTTCGGACTAGCTCTGTTCAAATCCCTGAAGTCTACACACACCCGGATCCTGCCATCCTTCTTCGGCACCAAAACAATGTTGGCCAACCAAGTCGGATATTCAGATACCAGCAGGAAGCCTGCGTCGATTTGCTTGGTGACCTCTTCCTTAATTTTGAGAGCCCAGTCCGGGTGGATCCTTCTAAGTTTCTGCTGATGTGTCAGCCTCGAGGTCAAGGGGATCCGGCGTCGCAATTTCAAGATCCATTCCAGGCATGTCTTCGTAGGACCACGCAAAAACATCTTTGAAATCTTTTAATAAAGCGACTAAGCGCTCGCATTCCTCCGAAGACAATGTAGACCCGATCTGGACCAGCCGCGGGTCCTCCTCAGTACCAATGTTCAAGGTAATGATTTCATCCATTAATGGTTTAACAAATCTCTCTTGCTCTTGCTCAATTAAACGTTGTAAAACCGGAGGAACTTCGTCCTCGTCGTTTTCATCAAAGTTTTGAAAGTCTAAATTAATGCAATAAATCAAGGGCACAGAAAAGTACTCAGAAACCACAGTTACTTGATTCTCATTAAGTTCATCCAAATCGTCCAATTCATTTACAACAGACTCAAATGAAAAGGAAAAAGACAACCTAGACAGGACTGTGGCATCCGGGTTAACATCCCCAGGAGTACCAGACTCAGACTCAGTCGAGCTGGAATCTGATTTCGACTCACAAGAGTCAGTGGAATTAGATTCCGGCTCACTACCTGACCCAGTGCTGCTGGACAAAAATCCCTCCTCGTATTGCCAAGTGAGAGAGGGTGCAATTGATGCATCCAAGATAGCTGCTGGTAGGCCCACAGCCGTTCCATCCCCAATCATGGAAACCACGAAGTTATCCCCCAAGGACTTATGGTCGATCGGAGGATCAGAGAGTAGACATGCCAGCGCTACCCCCATTTCAAATTTCAGGCCTCAGATCCGCCGCTTTGCCTGCTCAACCCCACTGATGGGTCTGCTCGCTCAGGCAACATCATCCGGATAATTGCAGTCGAAGAAGATCTCGGTTCGCACGCTTCTTCTCCGCATTTATCCACGGCTCTGGGAAGTCGCAAAATGGAAAGTCCTCCCCCTCTCGGACGAAGCGTCCGTTCAAGGTACCCTGGATGGGCCTGTGCATTAATTCAAAAGGCTTCCCAGCCTACTTTGCTCTGGCTCTGCCGGCCATTTCCTTTCCTTTCCTCACCCAGTCCTCTTTGGTGGGCAGATAACCCAATCCAAAGGTATGCGGGTTATGTGGCACTTCAGCCAATGCTGCGACTCCTTTCCTGCCGCTCCTTCCTAATCCCATCCCGAGGATGTGTTGTAGCTTGTTCATGAGGTAGATGGATTGAGCACTGACGTACACACCTTCATTCACAGCCATAATATTCTGCACCACCCGAGCCTCAGCCAAAGTGAACCCCGATAAGAACACATCCTCCGTGCCATGCTCGATTTCCAAAACTGGCGTAGACACTTCCGGCGGTGGATGGATGGATGCATTTCCGAAGAGAATAGCCACCCCCTTCCCGTGAGGGTATTTCAACATCTGATGTAAAGTGGAAGAGACTACTTTTACTTAGTGTAACCACGGCCGCCCTAAGAGTAAGTTGAAGGTTGCGGGAATGTCCAAGACATGAAATTCGATGTTGTGTTGTCCTGGACCAACCTGGGTCTGAATCTTGACAGTCCCCATCACTTCTCTGCTAGTATTATCGTATGCCCTGATCACCTGAGTAGTCGGCACGAAGTCCGCGGGCTTCAACCCGATTGCATATGCTCGTCAAGGCATATTGATGGCGACTGCAGATCAACAAGTACCACCGGTATCCACTTGTCTCTACATTCCACGGAGATGTAGAGAGGTTTGTTATGATTCGTGCCCTCAGGCGGTAGTTCTTTGTCTGAAAAGGTTAATGTCGGGGAACCTCCTCCTGAAAAAATTCAACCACCGCTTCCGTGTAGTATCTATAGAGAGTTTGGCCTTGTCCATAGCAGATAGGACAAATTCTCGCAATGACGCCATAAGCAAATTCCCCAGATGGAGATGTCCGCTTGTATCTTCTTCGCTTGTTCAATCTGCTTTCTCCTTCGCTTTCTTTTCTTTGTCTTTCCCCGATGCCTCGGTTGGTCTAAAATCTTTGGGCTTGAAATATCGCCACTTCTTGTCATATGAGCGATCTCGTCAATATACTGTGTCATCTGGTTGGTTGCTTCCCCAATCCTCATCTGTGGGGGCAAGACATAAGTCATCGTCTTCCCACCACATCCCGTCGGCAATGGCAGACACTGTCCGGCTCCCAGATGATCGTGTTCAAGAAGACCTTCATCCTCATGCCCGCAAAGATTTCTGCTCCTGCACACAGCACTCTCGACCCCCACATGGGCCTTAGCTTTCCTGATTCTCTCGGAATCCTCAAATCTTTGTTGTTCCAACTGCGTCAATACAGCTGGTTCAATATTCCCCGTATTCACAATCTCCAAATTTTGAGCGAAATTCTTAGTGCCGGCGCTCTCCGGCGATGTATTCTGACTCGGCCATTCCGGCCACCACTGATACTCTTGCCCCGTTGCTCGATTGAAATTTCGCAACGTCTGGCCGATCATCTAACCATCCCAGATCTTCGCCGACTCATAGTCGAACCGCTTGATTGCAAAGATCCCCGATTCTGGTCATCAAGAACTGGAGGTTGGCAAAGTCCTCTCCCACAGCTGTTAGATCATCTGTTCCCCTTTCAAATCTGTCCCCCTGAATCACACATAATTCTGCTCTTTCTGGAAGCCCTATACTCAACTCAAACCGGCCCACTGGCTGGATGTATTCACTCGGATCATAGGCTCCTTCAGCAAGATTCCCGGACTGTTCAATCTCAGACTCAGCAACTCCTTTTTCCTCTGAAATCTGCCATGTCCCATCTTCGGTGGTCACCGCCACTGGCTTAGATTGGGTTGTGGAGGTGTCCATCATGCACAAGTCAGTGCAGACAGGAAGGATCACCTCTGGCTTAGGTAGGTGTGATGGGGTGATATAGATACTAGGATAGTAAGACACGACCCCAGTTTGGATGAAGTTGATTCTGTTGGGAGGAGGGGCTTGGTTATGTGGCGGGAGAGGATTTGTCGTGACGTTGGGTTTTTTGGGAGGCGCGATCACCTGCTTGTCAATAAGATCCTGAATCTCATGATGCAATCTATAACAACGGTCGGTATCATGACCGTGCTGTTGGTGATACGCGCAGTATTTTGCTGGGTCATGAGAGGGAGGGAGTGGATTTGGTAATGGCCTCGATTCTAGGGGCGTCAAATGCTTCTTCCTGATTAATACCCCCAGAGCTTTGGACAGGGGCATATATAGGGGGGTGAAGGTTCTTTGGCCTCTGGGTTGATATTTGGTGTTTTGGGTGTTGCTTCCAGATGCGCTAGAGAAAGGTGTGGCTGTCATGGGTTTTGGGGGAGGGGGAGTGGTGGTGACCATGCTCACCTCTGAAGCTCGTGTAGTTGCAGCGCCACTCGGGCCTGCGTTATTGTTACGGTTGAAAGTCCTTCTGGGTTGCTCCTTATCCTGGTCGATCATACCTTGTTTTATGGCATCCTCGATCTGTACCCCCATCTCGTGTAAATCTGAGAAGGTAGGAAATGGGAGTACGATCATCTTCTGCATCAATTTCGGTTGGAGATTACGTACAATCAACCTGATTTGATCTTTGTCTGTAGGCCTCAAAGTCATCATCGATGACTTTGCCCTCCAACGAGTTACGAAGTCTGAGAAAGTCTCCTTGGGTTCCTGCCTCGTCGTTTCGAGATCACGGGTTGTAATCTCGATCTGTGTATTGTACGAGTACTGTGCGACAAAGGCCTCAGCCATCTCATCCCAACTTCTTTTTACCTCATCTTCTAAATTCGCGTACCAGATGGCTGCCACACCCGACAAAGTTCGGCCAAACAGAGAAAGCTTTTGTGGTCGGGTCAGGCCCATTGGCCCCAGAATGTCCGAGAATAGCCGAAGATGGACCATGGGGTCTCCGGACCCATCGAAGCGGTCAATTTGTGGCATCTTGAATCTGTCTGGTAATGTTACGGCTACATCGGTGTACCCATCTTCGATGTCTGGAATGGCTTTCACCCCTTGTGACTTCTTGAAAAGCTTCTCCAGCTTACTCAGTTTTAGAGTCAGATGGTCGATTTCAACTCAAAGGAAGAGTCCCGTGGTTGGGTGTATAAGTCTTAGACAGCTTGAAGTGGGGGCAGAGCCACCATGGAAGGCCTGTGTCCTCTTGAGTATTCTCGACATTGGGTAGGATATTCAGGTGTTCGTAGGGTATTCGACCAAGAGGTGGCTGCCGGGTAATGGAGCCCGGTGGAGGAGGAGCGATGTGAAGCGATGTCGATTCTCAGCTGCGACCTAGTGATCACTGGCCTGCTAGGCCATGATCGTGGCCTCGTTGTTTAGAAAATTCCGCCAGTGGATGGCATCCTCCTACATCCTCATGCTCTCTTGCATCCGACGATCATTTCCTCTATCCCGCCATATTCTGCTGGTCCACCGACCGACCCAGAATGTATCTCTATGGCAAAACGAATCTCAACTCGATCGCTTTGTCGCTAAAGTAGCCCGCCGCCGAATCCTCGCTCGACACATCGCGCCTCATCGGCCTTCTTCTAACAACTGGGGGTAGGGAGTGGGACACTGGATGTCCGTCAACCAGATCCTCGGATCGAGTGAGTTGGCGTCCTCGTGTCCAAAGTGCTTGGGGAATATCTCTCGGTTCTAAGCAATCGTAAAAAGCGCCCTAGCAAAAAGATAAATAAAGCGAAAAGGAAATAAATAACCAGATAAACGGACAGTATGACAGCTTAAATTAAATACACAACACACAGTCGGGCATACAACACACGGTTGATAAGCTGAAAACACACTGTCCTCAATCATTGATCATCGTTCTCGTATCATCGTTCCCCAAATCAATTTGATATCCGCAGACAACCGATTCTCGATATCGACCGATGCCCGCAGTTCGATGCCCAAACTTATAAACCGATACATGCATTCTCAGAGACGCACTCTAAAGCACATAATGAGATAAGTGAGAGCCAAAACACCCTATGTTGGGGTAGGGTTTCGTCCTATTTTGTCGAGCTAGGGGTTCACTACGCACACGGTTTCAAAAACCTATAAACGGGTAAGCAACCCGTCGTAGTTTGGAATGGTCACTATGGATCGAATATGCACTAGGTCGAATGGTCAAAAGGGTGCCGGTAAACCGGGTTTGTGTTCCCATGCCGTCAGAGCCGTGAGCCGATCAAATTTTTATGGACATGCCTTGACAAGACAAGCCTCCGGCAAATCGTTTGGGAATGGCATATGGCAAACACGGTGTCCTAGGCGCACCAATGCAAATGCAATGCAAAGAAACACACAAGCATAGTCAAAACCAGATATCACGAGTTCGAGTCAAGTTCTCTAAATCACCAGCAGAGTCGCCAGAAATTGTAACAAGCCCGCGGGGGACCTCGCTACAGCTCGGACTCGATTTTTGTAGTCACGATTCTTAATCTTGAACCAAAGAGTCCAAATCTGACAAATCGTTTTGAAAACAGATTTTTTGAAAGAAGTGCCAAACATGGACTGCTTTGCCAGATACAGAGTCGCCACCTAAATATTTTATTTTTGGGAAATTTAGGAAACCCTGACTCGGTGCCAAAGGCCACGTGTCCGTCATCACCAAAGTTGCCTCGCTCGAACTTGGGTACGATTGGAAGGTCACTGTGAGCACTCGCCTTTGGCCAAAGACCGGCCTCTACTAACCATGATATCTCACTTTGAAAACATTGTGTGCTCTTATTCTGGTTATTAGCCTAGGTTACTATGTGATGCGCATAGCATACAAGTACAGACTGGATCACCTGAATTGGAACAAAACACTTCATGTTTGTTTGTTTGAAAAAAAGGTTTGATGGGGCTACCAGCAGGTAGGCTAAGACGTGGATTTGCCACCCTCGGGTGGGCTTAGAAAACATGATTTTGCCACTATCTAGTGGGCTTAAAATAAACATTTGATGAATTGTTCCAATCCAAATAACCCAACCTCCACCCACAGGCATTCAAGCAGTTATATCACATAAGCAAATAGCCTCATTGTAAGCATGCTATCATGGCAGTCACTCACACGCATACAAGGATGCTAAAGGATAAAACTCACCGAGTACTCCAAGCCAAAACAGAAACTCATTAGAAATCCATGCATGATCCTAAATATGCTGAAATGCCTAATGCAACGCATGCGAAAATGCAACTATAGCAGGCTTGGCTATCCTAAACATGGCATGTGGAATGCTACGGCTATCATGTATTCAACTGGGAATTGAAATACAAATGCAGTTAGTATGATGCGCCGAGCCCGGTGCGTGCAAAACAGATGAATGATGCAAACATGCTGTCATACTGTATGCCAATTGAAACATGCCCTAATCTAACCATCATAAGCAGGTAAATAAAAGGGAAGAAAGACGTGGGGTTGGAAGACATACATCACACTCACCCACACTTATTACAATTATGCCCTCGCGCAGAGGGTCCAAATAAATACACAGTCCCGAATAAAAGAATAGTACAGTCCAAATAATACAGTCCAAATAATGTACAAATTCCTAATTAATTTACAAATTAACTAAGAAAATAATAAACTAGCATGCAAGCCAGGGACTGCCTTGATTCTGCTCCGGATGATGGAATAATGCATGTTTGGGCTGCTTTGCGCGGAAATCCACTGGAATGCCCCAATTAGCCACTATTTTGCAATTGTTCTTAGAAAGCGCGCCAAGCCTCGGAAGACTGCTGATTCTTGATTTTGCTGCAACAGAGAGCAGGAAAGGGGCATAGCAATGTATTTTCACAAATGTATGCATGTCTCGATCCTCGTACCACCAATCACGCATCTCGATGCATGATGGCCGAGGAGCCAAATTGCACAACTCAATATAGAATGAATGCATATGAACACTACAACAAAACCTAACTCCATCATGGATAATCCGGAGTGTCGGTGACTTGGGAATTGAGACACGTTCCGTCACTCGGAGTACGGAACGTACCTCGTTTCCCATGCCCGGGCTAACTCCTATCCCGAACACGATGCAATATGCATGATATGCGTGAAATGCAACTAAGATACAATCCTAACATACACAATGTTATGGAATGGCATACATGCTACACAAGGTGATACACAATCGAGCATACACAATGCTATGGATGAAATGGCATACGCAATGCAATATGGGCTTACACCAACATGAGAGAGCCTCAGCCACACTCACATAAGAGGCCATTAGATGAAAATGTGACAACTCGAAATATGTGCACACGTGCACGCAAACCGAGGACGGACCCTCAGGCACCGAAATGCCACTCTAATGAGACATGGCAAAGACATGGAATATGGTATGCAAATATGCAAAAATCAGTGCCAAAATGAGGGGCAAAACAGCCCCGAAACAAGGCAAAATGACACCCGATGCATAGAATCTCTCCCGAAATGCAAAACTAGGCATGCGGAATGGCCTACAGCTATACTAAACATGCATAATTTGAACATGAAGTGTAAAATAAGAAGCAAGGCAGCCCCAAAATAAGAATTTTCACAGTAAAAAGCATGGCCAAACAGTGAGCAAAAGTGGGACTAAAATGGCATACAAAAGGGGCTCCGCAAGGGAGGCAATGAAGCAAGTGGTAGATGCAATGCCCAAACAGAAAAAGACCCTTCTACAACACTAAATATGGACCAAAAATATGACCACTTACAGCTTATGGCAGCCCCCAAAACAGTATACAAATATGGCAAACGATTCATGCAAGAAATGGGCCAACAAAGGGGCAAAGAAGTAACTGATATATGGGGGGCTCAAACAAGTGAGGGACCTTCAACAATGTTTAATAGGGTCCCAAAATATAGCATTTTACAGTAGATGATCAAGCCCAAATCAGTATACAAACATGCTCAAAATGCAATGCAAGATTAAGGCCACAAGAAGGCTATAACACAAAGTATACAAAATATTCATCAAACAGCCAAAGACCCATAATTAAACATGACAAGGGGGTCAAAATATGGCCAATTTCAGCTCTGATCATGGCCGAAAAACAGAAGCAAGATAAGCTAACAAAACATGCAAAATAGGGACCAAAGAGGGGTACAATGGCAAGTGATACATGGAGGTCCCAAACAGTGTTGAGCCCGTCTTCAATGTTGAAGAGGGGCTCAAAATAGACCTTTTTACAGTTTACATAAGGCCCCAAAACAGATCACAAACAAGCTAAAAATATCATGCAAGAAAATGGCATTCAAGAGGGTATTGAAGCAAGTGCAACATGGGGGGCTCAAAAAGTGTTGAGCCCTTAATGAAACAAGGAAATGAGCTCAAAAAAATAACCTTTTCAGTTCTGGTCTGAGCTCAAAACAGCAAGAAAATAGGGCTAAGCAATGGTACAAAATAAGGCCCAAAAAGAGGGGAAATGAACTTACCCTTAAAGACTACCCCTTGGATGCTTCTTGGCTTGAGAAATGCTGCCTCCTAGCTGATGGAAAGCTCCCCAAGTTGCTGGAAATGGAGTAGTGGCGGTGGTGCTTGGTGGTGATGAAGAAATGAGGTGTAGGACTTGGTGTTTGAGCTTGAAAGAGAGAAATGGAGAGAGATGTGTATACAAGGTTTAAGGGTGAATTTTTCAACCCTAAAACCAGGTTTGAGCAGCTGGTTATATGGACCAAAGAGGGGGACAAAGGGAGGGAAAAAGTGGAGGGAAATTGCATCAAGTTTTCCCTCAAAAAAGGTTCCCTTCGGATACAGGTTTTGGAGGGAAAACAAATACACAGCTGTAATGTACTCACCCTGAGGAACATGGCCGGCTAGTTTTCTGAGTTGCAGGTGGCCGCCCGGCCACCCCCCATGGCCGGCCGGCCAAGGGCAAAAATGGCAAGTTGATTTAATGGCCGGCCACCACAAATTGGTGGCCTCCCATGTGTCCTCAACACAACCATGTGGTTGGAAATTGGCAACTGTAAAACAGGAGAGAGAACAAGCCACTTTTCAAAGGGGTTCAAAAGGTTCAAGTGGAATTAATGGCCGGCCATATAATATTTTTGGCCTCCCAAGTGTGCACAACACAAATATGTAGTTTGGAGCTGAAGAAAGTGGCCTTAGGGTGGTCAACATTGACTTAGAAGTGAGAAAAACAGGCGTCGGAGGGCGCCGGAGGAATATAACTGGTTTCTGAAACAATTGCTGACCTCCCACCTTTCTACGGCCTTCCTGGTGATGAAAGAGAGGTACCTGCCAAAAATGAACGAAAACCGATGCAAAACGAATGTTCGGGGGGCGAGCAGCGCAGCCGGGGCCCCAAAGCTGTTATAATCGAAAGTGGCATTCGACCACGAAGGGGGTCTCTCAGACCTCAGTGTCCCTCAAAAGGGAGTAAATAAGATGCATGCCAAAAACCGGAGCAGACGGAGATAGTTAGGCGGTCCCGAACCGAGGCACACGGCCTGACGGCTCCGAAAACCGAGAACCGGGCTTCGAAATGGGCAAAATGGCCTACAGCCACAAAATGTAGCCCACGGCCACTAGATGGTCTACGGGACCTCTCCCTCCCCTCAGGAAAAGAAACAGAGAAAATCGAGTCTGGTTCGCAAACCGAGGCAAGGCACAGAATAGGGTTCGGAAGTCCGGAGGCAGGGCTCACGGCTACGACTCTGAGACTTCTGAACGAGCACAATACGCAACATCACCGAGCACTCAATCGGTGACGTCTGAGTCTTAAGGTCGGTCAAAAATGGGGTGTCTACAGCAAGTCAAAAATTACGTCTTGCTTTTAGCATTATAGATTTCACAATAGCTCTTCACTTCAACACTAAACTTATTAAACAAACACATCCCAGTCTCTTTTCATCGTCGAAGTCGTAATAACCATTAATTCCTATCATCATATTTGTACTCCCTAATATGCCAGTTTACAATTCTAATTTCCTTACTTAATAGTTCTTAGCCCTTGGCCTCAATACCATACTTACTAAACAGTGGATCTCAGTTTCCTCCTAATTATTAAAATTTAGTAACAGCTCTAAATTCTTAGACCCAATGCTTAGGCTATTTAACAAAGACCTCTCGATCCTCTTATAATTATCAAAGTTTCCTGTAGCTCATAGGTTTTAACCTTAATATTTCATATGTACATATTCCTGAATGTACAATTTATCACTTACTTACTTACTAGATGCATGCAGCTTCTGTATGTATGATCACACAAAACTATAATGCCAAACACATGATTGACCATCTATCCTTTCCATTCTTAAATATAAAAAAACAAATTTCCCAAATTCCTAAGGCCAAACTGTGATTTCACAACTACAGGGGCCAAAATGAAAACTTCCAGGAATCTCGTGACTGGATTGTAATTTTTGAAAACTTCAGGGACAAAGATGCAATTTTCATAATATTCCCTGATTATGTCTACGTAAACATTTAAATCTTCGGACACTGCTAAGAGGATTCGAACTCCTGATTAAATCGTCAGCACCATATACCTTAATCACTAAGCTAAACTCACTCTTGTGATTCCTTTGTCCCAAATAAATATTTAAAGTATCTAGATTGGCTACAAAATGGTCATCTTCAACCTCTGGCCGTGCGTTGCTTTCTAATTTCAAGTTAACTTTGCGTGCAAAGATTTGACCGGCCACCCAAACCTTCCCTTTGCCTGTTCTTTTTGGGTCTAGACTCTTCTTGAGACCTATCTCTTGTATGCTCAAAACTTGATTTTAAGCAACTTAAAATCTAATAGTTTTGGAAACCCTTTCATTTTTCTTTTCTTATACCTGTCATCCACTCTTCCCAATTAATCTTTTCCTCTTTTTTTTTTTTTTTTTTGAAACCCATGTGATGGGTTTGCTTGTTTTTTTGTTTTTTTGTTTTGCCTGTTCTTCCTCTTTCTCTATCTAGGTATGAACCTAACACGCAGACCAAACACACAAAGTGCACAACACTTATTCTTTCTTACTCATCACTAGCAGCACCCCGGCGCCATTCCCAATGCCATTCATTTTTAATTTCCTGTTATGTTTATATCACACACACTTATCATGCATACCCTTATCCCATTACATAATTGTGGATGTGTCCTATACTCTAATTTTTTTATTTTATTTTTTTTGAAAAACCATTGCTCTGATATCATTTTATCATGACCCAAACCCGGTACCCGGGGGTTCAATGTCGTGGAAAGATAATAACTAAAGTCATAACAAATTAATAGTACAACGGAGTAAAATAAAAGGGTACCCAAATATTCGTTTAAGTATAACAAAAATATGTACATTGGAGCTTCTATTCGATTGCAATACCCGAGCTGTATTATGACTACAAAGTGCCTTATGCCTACCCCATGCACTAGTTTTGACACGTCACTTGAAAGTGGTTAACAACTATAAGCATATGGCAAAGTGAGAAATATTATATAGTAAGCATGAGGGTACAAAAATTACTATAGATAATTATTTTAGCTAAAACATTAACATAACTTAATTTGAATTAACAAATTATTCAAGGTGGCAAAAACTGAAATACAGAAATTATGTAAATAAATAACCATAACTACGGTATAGAACAAAACACAACAGAGATCAATGGATCCATAACAAACAGAGAACCACAAAGTGGCCAACAGAGGCCAATGGTTATTTAAGTCCCCCAAGGCATGGGACTGCCGTGGTGATACTTACAAAACATAATTGTTTATAAAATCATTGTCAAATAATTTCTAAAATTTAAACAAACATATCCATATGTTTCAATTTAAGCAAATGGAGTTCAGAAAATAATTAACATAATCGAAATATAAATATAAGCTATAAAACATAACTTAAATAAAATAATTTATGGTAATTCAAAACATACGTAAAATATATTATGATGATTCAAGATATAATATAACTCACTTTAATAGTAATTCCTACTATTTCCCACCTATTTACGCTGGCTTTTCGCCATCCCTTCCTTAGCGTCTCTCCTGTATTTTTTTCTTTGGTTTCGTAGCTTCCTTTTATACTTGAGCTTATAGTGATGACTCAACCCATAATCAAACACTCTACTTGATGATTCATATCATCTATTCCATAGGTGTATCAGATGGCCTATCGTCCATGATCCAACTCATTTGCACACCTTTCACTATATTACCATTTGGCCCAACTATTCTCATAATTGTATTACTTTGGCCTCAACTAATATATTAATCACATATTTAATAACCCAATGCCAAATTAGATTATATTTAGCAAAAATTGCTATGAAATTGGATATGTTATTTTATATATTTACATTATTTTATTATTATTATTTTATTTATTTTGTTTTCTTTTTATAACTTAATTAACTCCAATTCGGACCCAATTAATAAAATTTCAAATTTACTAAAATGAGTTAGATATTTAATTAAACTCTCATATACTCGAAATTAAAATAATTCAATTCGTCAATTTCATCTTATTGAGAATTCCACAATTAAATTAGAATAAGAATTAATTAAATGTAAAATATTATACGTGGTAGGGTTGTCACAACTATGCTGCACTATGCAGCCATGTGGTTTCTTGAACCAATTTGTACCAATTTCCTCATATTTCTAGTCTGGCCCAAAAAATATTATATTTACATTATCATCTTATGATAAAACATAATGATCCCTAATTTCAACTTATATTTTAGTGCATACAATCATAAAAGTACAAATGATTTCCCAAGTGTCAATTTAACTAATTTAACTTAAGGTATTTCAAAATAGATTATCGTATAATTTTTGTAATAGGTATTATTCGGGGTGTTATAGAATCGAGAGAGAGAGAGAGAATGAGAGAGCGGGTATGGGTGTTGATGTAAGGGATCTTAGGCTATAAAAACAAATGTTGTAAATCTCTTCCATTATCAAAAGTTGGAAAGGGATGTTAGATTAGTTATCCCGATAAGTTTTGTGTGAATTAAAACATTAAAATAATCAAATTTAATTATGTTAAAACCAAGTGACATTGTTTTTTTTTTTTTCAAGAACGCATGTGTAATTTTTCCAAAATTAAAAAAACTCAATATTTTTATTTGATTTTTTTTTTCTCTTTTTGGGATAGATAATTTTTAAAAGTTTGAAAATATTTTTTTAATATTTGTTTTTGTCAAACTAATTTATAGTTTAAGAAAATAATTTCTCACTCCTTTCATGAAACAAACTAATTAGAATCTCTTTTTTTGTGCCTTTGAATGTTCACTATACTCTGATAAGAATTACCTGTTGGTGGGAGTGGGGTGTAAACCACTGTTGGTGATTTACAAAAAGAGGCTTAAACACGAATCAAACTGAAAATAAACTCACTGAAATATTTATTCTGAAATTTCTGAAACTTACACAGCACTCTCTTTTCTTTTCTTTTCTCCCACATCTTTAACTCTCATAATACATGGCTATTTATAGATAAATAATACAATGTGAAATCATAGTATGAAAAACCAACAATTTTGGCAGCCATTGTTGATCATTGAACTTCAAACATGGTGGCTGCTTCATACTTCAAACATGGTGGCTGCTTCCAACTTCAAACATGGTGGTTGGTTTGGCAACCTATCACCTCCATGACTCAAGCTTATTTTTCAACATCCCCCCTTAAGCTTGATTCTCCATACTGCTTCATCCCGAGCATTATCTTCATTCTGTTGAATAGATCATTTTTCAACGGCTTCGTGAAAATATCTGCAAGCTGATCTTGGGATTTGCAAGGCAATAATTCCACCTCTTTATTTTTCACATGCTCTCGGATGAAATGATAGCGGGTGTCAATATGCTTACTTCTTTCATGATAAACTGGGTTCTTTGCCAATCCAATTGCTGAGCGATTATCAACATAGATCTCAGTGGGTTTTTCTTGTGGAAATCCCAAATGCTTCAAAGATGTTCCAGAACTATATTGCATGACACACACCGAAGTTGGTCAACATACTCACCACTTCACAAGTCGATAATGTCACAATGGCTTGCTTCTTGGATGACCATGTGAAGGTCAGATCTCCCATAAAGAAAGTAAACCCCGTAGTACTTTTCCGTTCATCCAAGTCACGTCCCCAGTCGCTATCTGAGTAGCCAACAAGACTGAAGTTTTCAGTTGGTTTATTGAATAAACCATCATCTATTGTACCTTTGATGTAGCGAAGAATCCTCTTTGCTGCATAAAGGTGTGACTGATCCGGTGTTTCCATATATCTGCTGATCAGTCCTACTCCGTAGAGTATGTCTGGCCTGGTGCAAGTAAGATAGCGAAGACTTCAAACTAGGCTTTTGAAATAAGTTGGATCCACATCACCTGGCTTCGTACCTTTTCTGAGCTCCACTCCACTGTCTACAGGAGTGTTGACTGGATTGCAATTCTCCATTCCATATCGCTTCAGAATTTCCTTGGCATAGCCACTTTGGGAAATGAAAATTCCATCTTTTCTTTGTGCCACTTCAATGCCTAGAAAATGAGCCATCAATCCAATATCTGTCATTTCAAATTCTTGGACCATGCTTCTCTTAAAGTCTTTGAACATGGCTGGATTGTTTCCAGTGAAGATTAGATCATCAACATAAAGACAAGCAAGCAACATGCTTCCATCAGCTTCCTTCTTCAAATATAGTGCGTGCTCATATGGACATTTTTCAAAACCATTGTCATGAAAATACTGATCAATTCTAGTATTCCATGCACGCGGAGCTTGCTTCAATCCATAAAGTGCTTTCTTCAATTTGTACACTTTGTCTTCATACCTATTCTGAACATACCCCGAAGGTTGTTCAATATAGATTTCTTCTTCAAGGAAACCATTAAGAAATGCAGATTTCACATCAAGTTGATAACCGCCACTTGTGTCAAGTGACCAAAGAAATCATTAGCCTGATAGTCTCCAATCGGGCAACTGGAGCAAACACCTCTCCATAGTCAATGCCAGCTCTTTGCTTGTAACCTTTTGCTACTAACCTTGCCTTGTAGCGTTGCACTTCGCCTTGTGCATTCCTCTTTGTCTTGTATACCCATTTCACTCCAATGGGTTTATGCCCCTCTGGTAGACTGGTAAGCTTCCATGTGTCATTTTTCTCAATGGCATGAATTTCTTCATCCATCGCTTTCTTCCATTTATCTTCCTGGATGGCTTCTGAGAAGGTAAGTGGATCACTATCTGCGAGTAGGCAATATAGATTCAGATCTACTTCTTCTGTGGCTTCATATATCTCCTGCAAATTTCTCATTGGTCTTGGTTGTTTGAAAAAACTATCATCTGATGATGCTGATGATGATGATGATGCAACACTTCTGTGAGAAATTGGCGATCTAGGTGCAGGAATTCTATGTGGAGGAGTTTGTGGCTCATCTTGGACTTCTCTTGTGATTTCAACAGGAGCTTTTGATGTTTCATCTTCAAGAATGAGTTCTGCATCTTTGACAACTTCATCTTGATTCCAGTTCCAAGCTTCTTCTTCTTCAAATATCACATCTCTACTCATGATCACCTTTTTGGTAATGGGATTATACAACTTGTATCCCATTGTTCTATCTCCATATCCAACAAGGATACATTTTTCTCCTTTATCATCGAGCTTGGTTCTTTTTGCTTATGGAATCTTGGTGTACGCAACACACCCAAATATTTTGAGATGGTTGACACTTGGCTTATGTGAACTCCAAGCTTCTTCTGGAGTCATAGAATGAAAGCTCCTGGTTGGGCATCTATTTAGTAGATACACAGCACATGATACGGCTTCAGCCCAAAATTGCTTAGGCATTCCCTTTCCTTTCAACATGCTTCTTGCCATATCTAAGATTGTGCGATTTTTCCTTTCAAAGAACAATTTGTATGGCGTATAGGATGGTGTTGTTTGATGCTTGATTCCCTGCTCTTTGCAATACTTTTCAAAAGCATCGGATGTATATTCTCCTCCTTGATCTGATCGCAATGTCTTGATGTAGTAGCCGCTTTGCTTCTCTACAAAAGCTTTGAACTCTTTGAAGATGTTGAACACCTCCGACTTTCTTTTAAGAAAGTACACCCATGTCTTCCGGCTATAATCATCAATGAAAGTGAGAAAGTATCTGTTCTGTCCATTGGACATTGGCTTCAATGGACCACACACATCAGTGTGCACTAGCTCCAGTGGCTTTGTTGCTCTCCACTTCGCTTCTTTGGCAAAGCTAGTTCTGTGATGCTTACCAAGAATGCAACTTTCACAGACTTCATTAGTATGAGCAATATGAGGGAGCCCTCTCACCATATTCTTGCTTGACAACAGCTTCAAGCTTCCAAAGTTAAGATGTCCAAACCTCAAATGCCATAGCCAGTCTTTGTCTTTGATGATGGCACTTAAACACTTCGCAGCATCATGTTGGATGTTCAATGCAAACATTCGATTCTTGGACATTCTCACCCGAGCACTCAAATTACCATGATTGTCTTTGATGGTAAGATGACAATCTTTCATGCTGATGTCGTATCCTTTCTCTAGGAGTTGTCCCATACTCAAAATGTTGTTCTTCATAGCAGGAACATAATAAACATTGGAGATGTAATCATGATCTCCATTCTTCAGCTTGATCAGAATATTACCTCTTCCTTTCACTGGAGTCTTTGAAGAATCACCAAATGAGACTTGTGCTTGTACAGTCTCGTCAAGCTCAACGAACAGCTCTCTTTTACCACACATGTGATTCTTTGGCTCTGAATCTAGATACCAAACATTGTTTTGGTTTTCGTGTCTCCATGGTGAACAAACAGATCAGAGGTCCAACTTTGTTTGTTTCCTGCTCGGCAAAATTTGCTTGCTCGCCGGCTTCTGTTGTTGCTCTACTTCGGCATTCATTGCTGTAATGCCCGAACTTATGGCAATGGTAACACTGAACATTCCTTTTGTCAAAACCTGGTCGGTTGTTGTAACCACCTCCTCTACCGCTTGCTCTTCCTCTTGGAGCAAAATGTGGTTGACTTCTTCCTCCTCTGGCTGGACTTCTTCCGCCTCTTCCTCGAAAACCAGAACTTTGGTTATTGTAACCACGGCCTCTTCCTCGGCTTCTTTGTGATGTCCCCCTTTGCTCATTTTTGTCATCTCTGAAAGACAGCTTTGATTGAAGAGCTTGCTCTAGAGAACTTGAGGAAGTCTTCTTGTTGATCCTTTGTTCATGAATCTCAAGTGTGCCCATCAATTCATCGGTGGTCATGGCACTGAGATCCTTGGACTCTTCTATTGCTACAACCACGTGCTCAAACTTGGAACTGAGTGATCGGAGAATCTTCTCTATCACTTGAAGAGATTCCATCTTCTCTCCATATCTTCTCATCTGATTAACAATGGTCAATATTTTGTTGAAGTACTCAGAAATTGACTCATTCTCATTCATGTGCAGCATCTCGAATTCGCCACGTAACACCTGTAGTCGAACTCTGATCGTCTTCTCAATTCCACGGTGTGAATTTCGAAGAATACTCCATGCCTCTTTAGAGGTTGTTGCTGCTGAAATCTTCTCAAAACTTGATTCATCAATGCCTTGATAGAGTAGATACAAGGCCTTTTTATCTCTCCTCCTTGAATCTTTTAACACCGTCTTCTGAGTATCATTTAAAGTTCCTTCATCTGCAAGAGTAGCTGGCTCGTCATATCCTCGATCCACTAACTCCCACAAATCTTGTGAGGCTAGTAGAACTTGCATTTGAATACTCCAATTTTCATAGTTCTCCTTACTGAGTTTTGGAAATTGGGGCTGAAAGAAATTGTTTGTGTTGGCCATTGGTTGTCTTTAACAATCTGCAAATTTTCAGAATGGAATTTGCAAATTCTGACCGTACAGATGCGTCCGGAATATTCCAAATAGTTGGAAACCACTATTGGATCACCCGAAACAGACTCTGAATGACTCAGATCAGGCCAAAACAAGTTGAACGGCTCAGATCTGAGGCTGCAGCGTAGCCGCGGCACACTGGATTAATTTTCGTACGGCTCAGTCAACGGCTACGGTCAACGGCTTGGACCGGCTTGGGTCAACGGCGGCTCGGCTCGGTCAAACGGCTCGGCTGGAGGCTCGGCTTGTCGGCTTGACAGCTCGGCTTAGAGGCTCGGCTTGGCGGCTCGCGGCTCGGCTTGTATGACGTCAGCAGATGACGTCGTTGATGACGTCAGCACCTGGATCCGGATATGGGTCGACGGATCGGAGCTCGGGTCAAACCCTGCAATTCGGGTGAAGAAGACGCGTGGAACGCGTGTGCGCGTGGCGGCGCGTGGCGACGGCGTCAGGGAGGCGCGTGTGGCGCGTGCGGCGTCTGTGAGGCTCGGTTTTCGACGTTCTTTTTTTCAGTGTGCTCGTCTTGTCGAGAGCGTCACACTGATGTGATCAAAACTGAATTTTGACAACTTTGATTTCTGAGCAATTTTCGAAATCACACTGTGTTTTTGCAAATTTGCAGAATTTCTGCAAATGCAAGCTACCTTCGTGCTCTGATACCACTGTTGGTGGGAGTGGGGTGTAAACCACTGTTGGTGATTTACAAAAAGAGGCTTAAACACGAATCAAACTGAAAATAAACTCACTGAAATATTTATTCTGAAATTTCTGAAACTTACACAGCACTCTCTTTTCTTTTCTTTTCTTTTCTCCCACATCTTTAACTCTCATAATACATGGCTATTTATAGATAAATAATACAATGTGAAATCATAGTATGAAAAACCAACAATTTTGGCAGCCATTGTTGATCATTGAACTTCAAACATGGTGGCTGCTTCATACTTCAAACATGGTGGCTGCTTCCAACTTCAAACATGGTGGCTGGTTTGGCAACCTATCACCTCCATGACTCAAGCTTATTTTTCAACATTACCAGACTCCCCCTTCACATTGCAATTCTCTTTTCAATAGTTTGCTGAAGCCTTGCCCAAAAAAATCATTCTTGCCAAATGTCTCGATTATCAAAAGCCTTTCTTGAGACCTAACGCCTCATTGCAATGTTCAATTTAAGACTTTAAAATACCTTAAGCAGATATTGTATCAAAAAATTGAGTTCATCGCGAGGATAATTAATATGATTTTATAGTATCATAACGGAAACATCAATTTTTTTTTTTTGAACTAAGAAAAATATTTACTCCTACAATGCTGGAACCACAATAATTTGTAACTTATGTTCAAAGTCATCTTTCTCTGAAAAAAATGCAATTTTGTCATTACCCTTGAGTGTGACTTGCACATTGGATTAGACTGAGCTATAGTTTCAACAATGATACGTGCATGATATATATATATATATAAACATGGTGTTTAATGGGACTTATTTTGGAAAAAAATATTTGAGGTTTTGTAAAACCTAAGTTTTGTATATTATTATTTTTGGATAGATTGGTAATTAAATTAATTTATATGGGTCACTTAGTAATATCAAGGAATCAATTATGAGATAGCATTATTATTTCTATAACATAGGTCGGTAATTTTGCAATTTTGGAAAAAGAAAAGAATATTAGGTTAAGTAAGCTATCATGCCCTGGCTTTTTGCCTTGGAGAAGAAAACAAAGAAAAAAAAAAAGAACACAAACAAACAAGGGGAGGCGTGGATGTAGTGGAAAGGCAAGGCAACAAGGGTTTGAAAAAAAAAAATTAAAGAAAAGAAACCAAAACCAAAAGGAAGAGGGAGGATTCATAAGAGTGGTGGTTTTGCTTTATTCATCACTTAGGTAAGATTTATTTTATTGTATTCCTATCTATGATTTTAGTGTTAATATATCAATAGATGATTTTATGCGCATATATGATTAAATAATTATATTGATGTAGTCTATGTTGGGATTCTCGATTTTGCTCAATTTTAGAGTGTTTTGCATTCCGTTTGGGTGGTTCATATTTTGAGATTAATATGTGATAGGTTAGGTTTAATGGTGGTTGTAGACACCCCATTTTTGACCGACCTTAAGACTCAGACGTCACCGATTGAGCGCTCGGTGATGTTGCATCTTTCATTGAAGTCTCAGAGTCAGAGTTGCGGTGCGCCTGCGCCGGACTTGAACTCTCTTCTATGCCTTGTCTCGGTTTGCGAACCAGACTGGGTTTTCTCTTTTCTGAGGGAGAGTCTGAGTGGTCCCGGGAGGGAGGGTGAGACTATCTCTCGGTGGCCGTGCGCTACATTCGTGGCCAGAGGGCCATTTTGCCCATTGAACTGGTTCGGTTTTGGGTTCGTCGGGCGTCGTGTGCCTCGGTTGGGCCAACCATCTCCGATTTCCCGGTTTTTGGCAAGTGCCTCTGTTTTATCATTCGAGGAACACTGGGGTCTCGAATACCGCCGTGGCGAACACCACTTTGGTGCTCATGACCTATTTTGGGACCCGAACCTTGCGGTTTGCACCAGAGCATTCATTTCGCATCGGCTTTCTTCAATTTTGGCAAGTGCCTCTATTTTATCATTTCGAGGAACACTGGGGCCTCTGATGCCCACTTCGTGGCGAACGCCACTTTGGTGCTCATGACCCATTTCGGGACCCGTAGCGGTTTTGGTCCCCAAGCTGCTTTTGCATTAGTTTTTGTTCAATTTTGGCAGGTACCTCTGTTTTTAGCACGGGAAGATCCTTTGGAGGGTGGGAGGCTAACAATTGTCTCGAACCGCTTATCTGCTTGGTCAAAAGTGGTTCAAAGATGAATCCGAAGGAGAAAAGTCTGCGCGGCTTCACCGAAACAAGCGGAACTCTTTGCACAAGAGGAATTAAAATATGAGGCCACCACCATTGGAAATATTACTTCTGGGGCTTCATTTTTCACTCAAGAATCTCCTAAGTCCAAATCTGGGGGGAGGAGATATGGTTGGTTGAAGTCCGGTTGGACTGAATCTGCGCGGCTTTACGGAAACTGGCATAACGTTTTCTACAAGAGGAATTTTGATGCAAGGTTTGCGGTATTGGAAAGCTAACTTCCGGGGCTTCAATTTGGACACTTGAATGGAAATTTTTGGACTTCCCTAGCACCCACAAGCCAGTGATCTTCTCGGCAGTTTTTTCTTTTTTTTATCTAGCTGGCCATCCACCCCTTTTGTGAAATGACGATTTTGCCCCTGTGAGTTGGCCGGCCCTATTCCTCTCTTTGAGTGTATTCCAGCTAGGCATTATTTGCCCTCAAAATATCTAGATTTGTGAAAAGATATTTAGAGCAAAATATCTAGATTTGGAAAAAGATATTTTGAGGGAAAACTTGGGTGTATTTTCCACTCCCTTTTGGCCCTCCTTTTTGATCCCTTTTTTGGCCATATAAACCAAATGGCGGAACTGGTTTTGAGAGAGAAAAAAAAATCCTTTAAGCCTTGCATATACATCTCCTCCATTCCTCTCTTCTAAAAACCTTCAAACATCCAAGTTTTGGTGCCTTTTCTTCATCATCATCAAGCACTGCCATCACTACTCCATTTCCAGCAACAAGAAGAGGTTCTTGGAGGCTTAGAAACAACATTTATCAAGTCAAGAAGCAAGGAAAGAAAGGTCTTCAAGGCAAGATGAAGGATCAACAACTTTCCGGAGTCCAGCACGCATTTCGAGAAACAGTGCAAACAGAGGTTAATTGGGGCATCGAAGGATTTCGCGCCAAGGAATTTCAAAGATACACTATTCATCATAGCAAGGCAGTCCCTGGCTTGCATGCTAGTTTACAACTTTCTTAGTTTAATTTGTTAATTAAATTTGTATATTATTTCATACTGTATATTTCAGACTGTAATATTCTTTTATTCGGACCCTCTGCGCGAGGGCATAATTGTAATAAGGGTGTGTGAGTGCGATGTATGTCTTCCAACCCCCATTTCTTTCTCCCTTTTATTTACCCGCTTACGATGGTTAGATATAGGGCATATTTCAATTAGCATACAGTATGACAGCATGTTTGCATCATTCATCTGTTTTGCACGCACTGCTACAAGATCATACAAACTGCATCTGTATTTCAATTCCAAATTGAATACTTGATAGTTATTGCATTTCACATGCCATCTTTAGAATAGCCGAGCCTGCTATATTTGCATCTTTGCATGTGTTGCATTAGGCATTTCTGTATATGTAAGATCATGCATGATTTCTAATCGTTTTCCTGTTTTGGCTCGGAGTACTCGGTAAGTTTTATGCTTTAGCATCCTTGCATGCGTGAGTGTTGCCATGATAGCATGCTTGCCATGAGGCTAACTGCTTATGTGATATAACTCCCGAATGCCTGTGGATGGAGGTTGAGTTACCTGAATTGGGACAATTCATCGACTGCTTGTTTTAAGCCCACTAGATAGTGGCAAAATCATGTTTTTCTAAGCCCACCTGAGGGTGGCAAATCCACGTTTTAGCCTACTTGCGGGTAGCACCATCAAACCATTTTCAAACAAACAAACATGAAATGTTTTGTTCCAATTCAGACGGCCCAACAGACTTGTTCTTCATGAGCATCACATAGTAATCTAGGCTAATAACTTAAATAAGAACTCACAATGTTTTCAAAAAGATATCATGGTTAGTAGAGGCGGTCTTTGATCGGGCGAGAATGCTCACGATGTGACCTTCTAATCGTACCCAAGTTCCCGAGCCAACTTTGGTAATAGCGGACACGCGGCCTTTGGCACCGAGTTAGGGTTTCCTAAATTTCCCATTTTAAAAATATTTAGGTGGCGACTTCATATCCGCAAAGTCCATGTTTGGCACTTTTCAAAAATTGCTTTTCTTCAAAACGATTTGCCGGATTTGGACTCTTTGGTTCAAGATTTGGAACCGCGACAAAATCGAGTCCGAACTGTAGCGAGGTCCCTCGCGGGCTTGTTACAGTTTCTGGCGACTCTGCTGGGGATTTAGAGAATTTGACTCGAACTCATGATATCTGGTTTTGACTACACTTGTGTGTTTTTTTTTTGCATTGCATTTGCATTGGTGCGCCTAGGACACCGTGTTTGCCATATGCCATTCCCGAACGATTTGCCGGAGGCTTGTCTTGTCAAGTCATGTCCGTAAGGCTGATCGGCTCTGGCTCGACAAAGATGGGAACACAAACCCGGTTTTACCGGGCACCCTTGACCATTCGACCTAGTGCATATTCGGATCCATAGTGACTATTCCAAACTAGGACAAGGTTGCTTACCCGTTTATAGGTTGTTTGAAGTCATTGCGTGTAGTGAAACCCTAGTTCACGACAAAATAGGGCAGGGGAAACCCTACCCCAACATAGGGTGTTTTGGCTCTCACTTATCTGTTATGTGCTTGTTAGAGTGTGCCTCACAGGAATGCATGTATCGGTTTGCGAGTTTGAGCATCGAACTGCGGGCACAGCAAGATATTTTGGGATTCATTTACGAGGGTAGCAGATTTACAAGCAATTTTGAGGCGTAATTGATGAGAGAGCACACTCATTCGGTTTTACTCGCATCTGTTCGTGAAATCAAGCCGAGATGTCATTCTGCTTTTCTTTTGCTAGGGTAGTTTGGGAACCATAGCTTCAAAGGACTCAATCCCCGGCACCGAAACTTGTGTTGATAGACTTTGTCGGGTCGAGATTCAAGGGCAATCAGTGTTACTTTATCAAAGGCAGGGTGAAAAGGACCAGTCGGGCACAGATCACCAGCTCAGCAGTTATCAGATCAGTGGCTCTTATCCACTCCACCAGTGAACAGTCAGGCAAAGGTCTCACTTTCTACTGCAGGGATAGATACACCAGTCAGTTGGATGGATCAGCAGAACACGTCAGGGATAGAGGCAATGATGCTTCAAATGCAAGAAAGTATGAAACTCATGCAGCAAGACGCTGTCCGCCAAGCGGAATTTTCCAAGCAGCAGGCTGCAATCATGGCTCAACAGGCTGAGCTCATCACCAGGCTGCAACAGCAAAGCGGCGCGTCTGCTTCACAACAAGTTCCTCCCCCAGCAGGAGCTCCAGCACCTGGGGAGACGCCAAATGTCCAAAATGTCCAAGAGGATACAGACCTTCCAACGGGGCCGGCTCCGCCCCCGATTCTACCACAACTATCCAAGGCGCCCACGCCTATCAATATCCCGGACTCTCCCCTTGAGTTCGAAGCGGACCCCACAGCACTGAAGCTGAGTAAGTTGGAAAAAATGTTTAAGAAATCTCAAGGAGTCAAAGCCATCCCGGACATTGAGGACGGGTACCCTGACGCAGTTGTGACACTGCCGGACAAGTTCAAGATGCCTTACATCGACCGTTTTGACGGGTCAGGAGATCCCATGGTCCACCTGAGTTTGTTTTCAGATGTTCTGCGCCCGATGGGTTTGACAAGATTACAGAAGCTCTCCCTCTTTGGCAGGACCGTGTCGGGTATTGTGGCCATCTGGTACGCCAAATTGGAGGATTCAACAAACGGCCGGGAGGAGATGGCCGAGGCCTTCGTCGCACAATATTCATACAATACCGGTCGAGATCACAACCCGTGATCTTGAGACGAGAAGGCGGAGCTTAAAGAGAGCTTCAATTCGGGTCGTGGCCGGTGGAGGGCGAAGGCCTCAATGATGACCATTAGGCCAACGGATAAGGATCAAATATGGATGGTTGTGCGCAACCTCCAGCCCAAACTAATGTAGAAAATGATCGTGCTCCCCTTCCCTACCTTTTTAGATTTGCATGAGATGGGAGTACAGATCGAGGATGCCATGATGCAGGGTCTTATTGACCAGGAGAAAGAGCAACCTAGGCGGGCGTTTTCCCGCAATTCGAATGTGACCACTAGTGGTGATGCAGCTGCAAGATCTTCTGAAGTGGGCATGGTCACTACCACCACATCAAAAAAGGCTACCCCATTCACCGGTGCGTCCGGGAGTAACTCACAGACGGCCAAATATCCACCCCGAGTCAAGAGGGTTTTCACTCCACTTCATATGCCTCACAAAGGCTCTAGAGGTCTTACTCCGAAGGACATTTGAAACCGTTGGAACAACGGCCCCTACCCGATCATATCCCCGCAAAGCATGACCAGACTAAATCTCATGCCTACCATCAAGAAACCGGTCATGACACCGACAGCTTGCTTCGTCGCGCCATGATGTACAAGATCTGTTTGACAAAGGGTCATTCTTGCACCAGTCCCGCAAAGTCTATCTAAGACTTGATCAGTGAACTTGTGGGGGATAAGGTGACCATGTGATCGAGGGATGAACCACCTGCGAATGGCGCTCAGATTACTCCAACTGTGGTGAATGGCATGCACTGTTTTGAGCAATGTACAAGTGCTGTTAATTTTGCATTCTGACTTGGGTATTGAGTCAGTCTTGTTGTTGTGTTTTGAGTCAGTCTTTTTGCTTTGAGTCAGTCTCTTTTGTTTTGGGTCTGTCTTGTTGTATCGAGTCAGTCCTATTGTATAGAAGTCGGGTGATTCCGGGGGTGTTACCTCAGGCGTCACCATTTTGTTTCGTGTTTGTCTTTTTGCTTTGTTTTGAGTCTGTTGCCAGGAGCAGTTATGCCAACAGATTTGAATGAAAAAGAATGATTTTCACGCCTCACATTTGCTTCTCTGAGTGTGCTAGTCGTGCCGGATTTGAATGAAATGGCAATACATTCCACTGCTCTCTGTGCCTGAAGTCATTGTAATGACCTAAGTTTTTCAAAAACTTTTGAACATCGCTTGAAAACGAAGAGGAAGGAATTCCTCGGGATTTGCAAAACTTTGATCAAATGAGAGAAAGAGAGGCATGCTAAGCCCTTAATGAATGAAATCATGCTTGTTAGTGTGAGTACTGAGAAGGACCCTGGCTTTGATCCAGATTGATCCTACACTGTCTTCAGCACGAGCGATTTGTCGCTTTCTTAAAAACTTTCAAAAAATGTTTTGCGCGGTCCTGCAAAGACATGTGTGGAATCGCTCTTGAGATTGTGCAGCTTAGGATCGCTCTCAGCCTCGAGACTCGACCCCTCATTTTCAAACCTTGGACTTGCATTCAGAATGTTCAAAGGTCAACTATGATGTGAGGCCTATGTGGCCAGATTCGAAGCAGCCCTCGAACAAGAGGCACCAAAGTCAGATCAAGAAGGTCAGACCTCATCAGAAGAAGCTTGCAAGGCTAGAGCAGAAGCACCCCTCGAACTAGGGGCAAAAAATATCCGATGTGCTCGAAGAGCCAAAGGTGGATCTTTCTACTAATCAATACAATGACCACTCTCTTAGGAACAGAGGGCTTCAATCTCGTAACCATTTGGCATGGATGGTTACATTTTTACCCTTTGAGAGGCTCATTTGGGCGAAAACCCGAAAGGGCGACCAGCAAAAGTTAGAGCGAGACAAGAAAAATATATATACCAAAATGCAAAAGAAAAAATGCAAAGATACAAAAATGCAAAAAAAAAGAGAAAGAAAAGAAAAAAAGAAGAAGAAAAAGGAATGAAAAGAATAGAAAAAGAGAAAAGAAAGAAAAACAAAGCTCGCAAGGTCGAAAACTTGCAACAGCGCCTTTGGCAAAAGTTAGAGCATAAAAGGAGAGGTTAAATACCGAGTGTACCTTAACCCCGAACTACGTGAGGCTTGATTCCCATCTTTGGGATCGTAGGCAACTTCATTACGAAGTCCACCATAAACACTTCCAAATCAAGTGTGTCCATGTAATGGTTTTGACCATCCTTGCCTCCTCGTATCCGAGAGTTCGATTGCAATCATCGCTCACGAGGATGACTACAATGTCTTGTTGCGGTGCCTTTCAAACAACGGGCAACTTTCCGTTGCCATTCAATGTGCTGCGGTGCCTTTCAAACAAAGGGCAACTTTCCGTTGCCATTCAATGCGCTGCGGTGCCGTTCAAACAAGGGGCAACTTTCCGTTGCCATGCAGCTCTCTTCAAGTACGGGGCAGTTTTCCTTTGGATCTGAGGTTGTGCATCTCAGGAGTAAGTTTCATGCTCGTTGAGCAAGTGGCCGTTTGCAAAAATAGTTTTTGAGAATTTTTACTGAGGTTGGCTAATTTTCTCGAAAAATCATTCTATCTTTTCCAAAACTGGACCATTTCTTGGACCCAAAAAAAAAGAAAAATTTTCAGTGCTCATAGCCTGACTTGCATGATTTCAAATCAAAAACTGAACAAGCATGTTAATCTAACTCTCATTTTTGGTCAAAATTGTTTTAGTAGAAAGCCAAAAACAAAAAATGGTCGAAATGATGAACTAGGTGCACAGTTGAGTCAGGCTCCCTGTCTTTTCCCTATTGTCAATGCATTTGCCAAAAAAAGGGCACTCTACCTGCCAGAAGAGGGCACAACTGAAGCTAGAAAGGGCAGAAAGCTCTCGTATCCTCCAAGCAGCGAGGTATCAAGCCAAGTCTGAAGCCTGTTGGAATGGATCGGGATATTCCACTCCCTCATCTAGATGGATCGATCATGTCCAAACTCCCAATGAGCATCGTCAACCGATGTCAGCTGCAGATTTGCTACACACCCAAATGTAGTGCAACCCCTCTGTGGGAGGAATTCACTAGCTGTGAGCGGAAGAAAGAGAATCAAGCAGAATGCTAGGGGCCCGAGCCTTCAACTTGCTGTTTATCCATCAACCACCCAGGGGAGGGATGAAAAATGAGAGATTTAAGAATAGAGAGATGTGCGATGAGAGAAAAAGTGAGAAAAAGGTTTTGTGAGAAAAGCCGAGCTTGAGGGCCGAGTGATGTGAGAATCACAAATAAGAAAGGGTGGGAAACCTACCCGGTGAAACAGGCTCCCTGTGCACGTCTGAGTGTCGTGTCTTTTTGTTTTATCTCGATCCTTGTTTTGAGTCGTCTCGAGTGTTACTCGATGTGTCTAGGTTGTGTGCCTTTTGTTTTCTTGTTGAGTCGTAGTGTGCTGTATTCAGTCGTAGGCTCAATACCCAGTTGAGAACTTAGGCTCACTCTCAATTTCAAAAAATTGTTTTGTGCTCCGAGTGCCGTGCCGTTCTCCACATTTGTGCAAAATAGAATTTGTTCTTTCATAAAACTGCAGGGTTCAACCCAGGTCATGTGAGAACAGTGAAACCAGGACCTATCTGAAGCTATGGGTTTCGGGCTGCAAAGCAAAAGCAAAAGAGGAAAATGTCAGGCATCTGAGTTTGTTCCAACTTGATAAGTTAGAGACTATACTCGTGTGTACCTCTTCGGTCTTGCCAATGTTCAAGTATGAGTGTGCCTCTACCTCAAGCTCAAAATCAAGTCTACTTCAAGCGAGAATGGCGATCAGAGTGCTCTCCTGAGTACCATTCCCTACGAGAGGCATCTTGGCGTGTTTGCGATGAGTTCTAGGAGACCAAGCTGCTGACGGTGGAAATTAGAGTTCGAATGGCCGTGGCCTAGAAGCATAAAGGTTCGGATTTCGAGACTAAAGTCTGGTTTAAATACCCAGGCGTGCCCTCGGCAGAAATCTATATGGAAGCCCCATAGGTTGAGATAGCATGTATGCACCTCAATGCGGATCTTGAACCAACCTAGTCTGTCACCCGTTGGAGAATAGGGAAAGTTGTGAGCATGATCGGGAAAGACAAGCGGCACCCGTGGCTCCCATGCAGATATTTTTACTTGTTAGCATTCGAGCCTTTGTCTTTGTGTGTTGAAGGTAAAGTGTTCGAAGAGCACGAGGGGAGATCCCCATCGGAGCAGAGCGGTTCACCGCCACTCACCTCATGAGGTGCTTTCTAAAGCGCCGCTTTGTCCATTTATTGCTTTCCATAAGCATCATGCATTGTAATGCATTGTACTTGTCAAGTTTCTTTCTCAGTCATGCACGATATTGTATGTACGGATCATTCAAAGAAGTTAGTTTGAGATCATTCACTTAGTGTATCAATCACACTTCTTTCATTTTCTGTATCTATCACACACATTCTCACTTAGTGTATCAATCACACTTCTTTCATTTTCTGTATCTATCACACACATTCTCAGTTAGTGTATCAATCACACTTCTTTCATTTTCTATATCTATCGCGCTCATTATCAGTTAGTGTATCAATCACACTTCATTCATTTTGTGTATCTATTACACACATTCTCATTTTGTGTATCTATCATGCACATATTCGCTTTTGTGTATCTATTACACTCTCATTCAGTGTATCAATCACACTTCACTCATTTTGTGTATCTATCACATACATTCTCGTTTTTTGTATCACACTTCGTATTTAGTATATCTATCATACTCTGTTCACTAAGTGCATCTATCACACTTCGTGTTCACTTTTAGTGTATCAATCACACTCTGTTCACATAGTGCATCTATCACACTTTGTGTTTGCATTCAGTATATCTATCATACTCTGTTCACATAGTGCATCTATCACACTTTGTGTTCGCCTTTTAGTATATCTATCATACTTTGTTCACTAAGTGCATCTATCACACTTCGTGTTCACCTTCAATATATCAATCATACTCTGTTTACATAGTGCATCTATCACACTTTGTGTTCGCTTTTAGTGTATCAATCACACTCTGTTCACTTAGTGCATCTATCACACTTCGTGTTCACGTTCAGTATATCAATCATACTTTTTTTTCACTAAGTGCATCTATCACACTTCGTGTTCACATTTAGTGTATCCATCACACTTGTCCACTTAGTGTATCCATCACACTTTGCACACTATGCCTACTTTGTGTATCAATCACACTCTGTTCACATAGTGCATCTATCACACTTTGTGTTCGCTTTTAGTATATCTATCATACTTTGTTCACTAAGTGCATCTATCACACTTCGTGTTCACATTCAGTATATCTATCATACTCTGTTCACTAAGTGCATCTATCACACTTCGTGTTCACTTTTAGTGTATCAATCACACACACTTGTTTTGTATCTATCACACTTGTCCACTTAGTGTATCCATCACACTTTGCACACTATGCCTACCTTGTGTATCAATCACACACACTTACTTTGTGTATCAATCACACACGCTCACACTCGTTTTGCTTTGTGTATTTATCACACATGTTTGTCCACTTAGTGTATCCATCACACTTCATTCACTTTTGTGTATCTGTCACACATGTTCATGAAGAATCCCCAATTTACAAACCCGGCTTTGCGTATGATAAGTCCAATCTTCCAACCGGCTTCGCGTAGCGTGTAAGTCCAATTGTCAAAATCTTCCTGCATATCACTTTGCATTTTGCCCCCTTTTGCCTACGGGCATGCCTGCGGGCACATCTTTGTCTATCCTGTCTGCTTTGTCTAAGTCTTCGGCATTGTCAAAAATAGGTCGTCTCTGGGCTTTGACATTCACTCCCGTCATTGTTATGACTTCCGAGTTCTGTCAAAGAGGGGCAACTGTAGACACCCTATTTTTGACCGACCTTAAGACTCAGACGTCACCGATTGAGCGCTCGGTGATGTTGCATACTGTGCTCGTTCAGAAGTCTCAGAGTCGCGGCCGTGCGCCCTGCCTTCGGACTTCCGAACTCTCTTCTGTGCCTTGTCTCGGTTTGCGAACTAGACTCGGTTTCTCTGTTTTCTTTCCTGAGGAGAGGGAGTGGTCCCGTAGACTATCTCTCGGTGGCCGTGCGCTACATTTCGTGGCCGTAGGCCATTTTGCCCATTCGAACTGGTTCGGTTTTGGGCCGTCGGGCCGTGTGCCTCGGTTCGGGACCGCCAACCATCTCCGATTTCCCCGATTTTGGCAAGTGCCTCTGTTTTATCATTTCGAGAACACTGGGTCTCGAATACTGCTTCGTGGCGAACACCACTTTCGGTGCTCATGACCTATTTTGGGACCGAACCTCGCGGTTTGCACCCCGAGCATTCATTTTGCATCGGTTTTGTTCAATTTTGGCAAGTGCCTCTATTTTATCATTTAGAAACTCTGGGGCCTCGATGCCCACTTCGTGGCGAAACGCCACTTTCGATTTCATGACCCATTTTCGGGACCCCGCGGTTTTGGTCCCCGCTTTTCGTTTGCATTAGTTTTTGTTCAATTTTGGCGGTACCTCTGTTTTAGCACCGGGAAGATCCTTTGGAGGGTGGGAGGCTAGCAATTGTCTCAACAACCGATTATCTGCTTGGTCAAAAGTGGTTCACATGAATCAGGAAGGAGAAAAGTCTGGCGGCTTCACGAAACAAAGCGGAACTCTTTGCACAAGAGGAATTAAAATATGAGGCCACCACCATTGGAAATCTTACTTCCGGGCTTCATTTTTCACTCAAGAATCTCCTAAGTCCAAATCCGGGGAGGAGATATGGTTGGTTGAAGTCGGTTGGACTGAATCTGCGCGACTTCTGACGAAACTGGCATAACTTTTTCTACAAGAGGAATTTTGATGCAAGGTTTGCGGCATTGGAAAGCTAACTTCCGGGGCTTCAATTTGGTCATTTGAATGGAAATTTTTGGACTTCCCTAGCACCCAACAGCCAGTGGTCTTCTCGGCAGTTTTTTCTTTTTTTTATCTAGCTGGCCATCCACCCCTTTTGTGAAATGACGATTTTGCCCCTGTGAGTTGGCCGGCCCTATTCCTCTCTTTGAGTGTATTCCAGCTAGGCATTATTTGCCCTCAAAATATCTAGATTTGTGAAAAGATATTTAGAGCAAAATATCTAGATTTGGAAAAAGATATTTTGAGGGAAAACTTGGGTGTATTTTCCACTCCCTTTTGGCCCTCCTTTTTGATCCCTTTTTTGGCCATATAAACCAGCTGCCGAACCTGGTTTTGAGAGAGAAAAAAAATCCTTTAAGCCTTGCATATACATCTCCTCCATTCCTCTCTTCTAAAAACCTTCAAACATCCAAGTTTTGGTGCCTTTTGTTCATCATCATCAAGCACTACCATCACCACTCCATTTCCAGCAACAAGAAGAGGTTCTTAGAGGCTTAGAAGCAACATTTCTCAAGTCAAGAAGCAAGGAAAGAAAGGTCTTCAAGGCAAAATGAAGAATCAGCAGCTTTTCGGAGTCTGGCACGCATTTCGAGAAACATTGCAAACAGAGGCTAATTGGGGCATCCCAGTGGATTTCCGCGCCAAGGCAGCCCAGCATACACTATTCATCATAGCAAGGCAGTCCCTGGCTTGCATGCTAGTTTACAACTTTCTTAGTTTAATTTGTTAATTAAATTTGTATATTATTTCATACTGTATATTTCAGACTGTAATATTCTTTTATTCGGACCCTCTGCGCGAGGGCATAATTGTAATAAGGGTGTATGAGTGCGATGTATGTCTTCCAACCCCCATTTCTTTCTCCCTTTTATTTACCCCCTTACGATGGTTAGATATAGGGCATATTTCAATTAGCATACAGTATGACAGCATGTTTGCATCATTCATCTGTTTTGCACGCACCGGGCTCGGCGCATCATACAAACTGCATTTGTATTTCAATTCCAAATTGAATACTTGATAGTTATTGCATTTCACATGCCATCTTTAGAATAGCCGAGCCTGCTATATTTGCATCTTTGCATGTGTTGCATTAGGCATTTCTGTATATGTAAGATCATGCATGATTTCTAATCGTTTTCCTGTTTTGGCTCGGAGTACTCGGTAAGTTTTATGCTTTAGCATCCTTGCATGCGTGTGAGTGTTGCCATGATAGCATGCTTGCCATGAGGCTAACTGCTTATGTGATATAACTCCCGAATGCCTGTGGATGGAGGTTGAGTTACCTGAATTGGGACAATTCATCGACTGCTTGTTTTAAGCCCACTAGATAGTGGCAAAATCATGTTTTTCTAAGCCCACCTGAGGGTGGCAAATCCACGTTTTAGCCTACTTGCGGATAGCACCATCAAACCATTTTCAAACAAACAAACATGAAATGTTTTGTTCCAATTCAGACGGCCCAGTCTATACTTGTTTGCTGCGAGCATCACATAGTAATCTAGGCTAATAACCGGAATAAGAACTCACAATGTTTTCAAAAACAGATATCATGGTTAGTAGAGGCCGGTCTTTGACGGCGGCGAAATGCTCACGATGTGACCTTCCCCAATCGTACCCAAGTTCCCGAGCCAACTTTGGTAATGACGGACACGTGGCCTTGGGCACCGAGTTAGGGTTTCCTAAATTTCCCATTTTAAAAATATTTAGGTGGCGACTTTGTTATCTGGCAAAGCAGTCCATGTTTGGCACTTCTTTCAAAAAATCTGTTTTTCTTCAAAACGATTTGCCGGATTTGGACTCTTTGGTTCAAGATTTGGAACCGCGACAAAATCGAGTCCGAACTGTAGCGAGGTCCCTCGCGGGCTTGTTACAGTGGTGTGTTTGTGGGATACAAGATTGACTACAAGCAATTACAAATTTTTACATGTATATAAACAACAATAGAATAATATGGGTTGAGAATTTCCGAACCCGTGATGGCTTTGTTTTGATGCTAAATTGTGGGAGTTCCTAATAGGCGATTGGGTTAATTTATTCTATTGTTGTTACAAGAAGAGAAAGATGGGTGCACGTAATAATTGTTTATGCGGTGTAATATTTTTTTAGGTTTGTGAGATTGAGGTGGATCTTGGTAATTTGAGATTAGCTTGGGAAATATTATTTTAGCTGCTTGAGGTAAGTAACCTTCTATCACTGTTGGTTTATTTTTATTCCTATTGAATCGATTAAAATTATAAATATTTATTTGTAGCCTTCATGTTCTCTTAAAATAAAATATGAGTCAAGTATAAAATAACATCGAATATTATTATGAAAGTTATTTGAATATTTTGTGAAACTATTCTGAAAATTGTACCAAATGTTTATTCCGAAAATGTCGAATAGTTTATTTAAAATTTGTGTATTGTTTGAATTTTGAGCATCACTCTAGTCTGACTATGATTTGGACCCTAGCCAATGGGGGTTATTTATTGGCACAGAAACTAGTTTTTTTTTTTTAGCTTTACCACCGGCCTATGTGTGATTATGGGCTTTGTCACGGGCTAAGTGACCGTAGTCATTAAGACTTGGGTTTTGTAAATCAAATCATTGAACCATCTGAATATTGAACCATCGATTTGAATAACGAATTACTTTGAATTATCTTGTTGGCTTTTCATTTAAAATGTATTGTACATTGTTTTTTTTTAGCTATGAAACCATCTTACAAATAATGGTTCATTTATTGAACTGTAGAAAAAATTATATTTATTGGTTATTTATTTATTTATTTATTTTTTGTATACTTGATCCAGCTAGCAGTGATGGTTGGTTATTTACTGGGCTATCTAGCTTATCCTTTTTTTTTTTTTTCAAATTCTGAAGAGTAGAGCTTATCGGGATTTTCACATGTGGGAGTGCCGAGAGTAGGACTGTGATTTAAGTACTTGGATTATTATTTTGTTAATGGATTCTATTAGTGGACTTGGTGGATAATTTCATACGATAAGAATAATTAATTTTTATGGATTTTAGCATTATGATAATTAAGGATTTAATTGGAGTATTTTACATTGTTGGTTATGTGTTGGACTCTTAGCCTTGCATACTCACTTAAATGAGTGTGCGGCGTTGTCACGGAGCTTGGGGCATAACAGGTGTAGACGTCCCCGAACGCCCCAAGAGGGAAATCCCATTTTGTTCATATGGGCTCACTACAGTTCAGGACTCAAATGTCACAGTCCTGTATCTAATCTCACAGAGTACAATGCAAGACTGATGAATCATCAAATAGTCCAAATCCGGCAAATCGTTTTTGAAAACATATTTTTTTTGAAAGAAGTGCCAAACATGGATTTCTTTGCTAGATATAGAGTCACCACCAAAATATTTTATTTTGGGGAATTTAGGAACCCTGACTCGTTTGCCTAAGGCCACGTGTCCATCATTACCAAAGTTGCCTCAGCTCGGGAACTTGAGTGCGATTGGGGAAGGTCACTTCGTGAGCACACCCGCTCGCCCGATCAAAGATTGGCCTCTACTAACCATAATATCGAGTTTTGAAAATATTATGTGCTCTTATTCCGGTTATTAGCTTAGATTTACTACATGATGCACACAACATAAGTATAGATTGGATCGTCTGAATTGGAACAAAACACCTCATGTTTGCTTTTGAAATGGTTTGCTACTTGCAAGTAGGCTAAAATGTAAATTTGCCACCCTCATGTGGGCTTAGAAAACAAGATGATTTGCCACTCTCAAGTGGGCTTAAAACTCACAGTCAATGCATTATTCCAATTCAGATAATCCAACCTTCACCCACAGGCATTCAGGCAGGTACATCACATAAGCAGTTAGCCTCATGGTAAACATGCTATCATGGCAGTCACTCACACGCCTGCAAGGATGCTAAAGCATAAACACTTATCGAGTACTCCGAGCCAAAACAAAAACTAGTTAGTAATCAATGCATGATCCTAGTTCATGTTAAGATGGCTAATGCAACACATGCAAAATGCAACTATAAATAGGCTTGGCTATCCTAAGAATGGCATATGAAATGCTACAGCTAACACGTGTTCAACTTGGAATTGGAATACAATGCAGTTAGTATGATGCGCCGGTGCATGCAATACAGATGAATGATGCAAACATGTAAGCATAAGTATGCTAATTGAAACATGCCCTAATCTAACCATCATAAGTTGGTAAATAAAAGGGAGAAAGATGTGGGGTTAGAAGACATACATCACACACACGCACACTTATTACAATTGTGCCCTCGCTCAGAGGGTCTGAATAAATAATACAGTCCGAATAAATAATTAACTGCTCTAGCTAATTAAATATTACAAAACCCTAATTAATCAACAAATTAACTAGGAAAGCAAATAAATTAGCATGCAAGCTAAATGGACCGCCTCAGCTTTGTTCCGAATGATGAAAGATGCATGCATGCTCGAGCCGCCTCGTCGGAAAATTTCTTGCGATGCCCCGATTCGCCTCTGTTTGCAATTGATCCCGGAATGCTGTACAAAACTCTAGAAGGTTTTTAACCAATTTTTGCTGTCGATTTCCGGTTTGCTGTAACAGAGAGCAAGAAAGGGGCATGACAAAGTATTTTCACATATGTATACATGACCACTCTCCCTGTCATTGCACAAGCTCTAGGGAGTGTAGACCTCGATCCTCATGCCACTAATCACGCATCTCGATGCATGATGGCCGAGGAGTCGAATTGCACGACTCAATATGAAATGAATGCACATATAAACACAACAAGGCCTAAACTCCATCATGGGTAATCCGGAGTGTCGGCAGCCGGGAATTGAGACACGTTTCATCACTTTGAGTACGAAACGTCCCTCGTTTCCTGTGTTTGGACTAACCTTACTCCAAACACAATGCAATGAGATGGCATACACAATGCGGCTAACATGCAACCCTAAATGCAATGCAACCAAATCATGCTGGCATGCGAGGGATGATATGCATGCATGCAATTAGCATACGCAATGCTATGAACCTAGAATGGCATACTCAATGCACATGAGCTATATGGCATACACAATGCACACATATGAAGATGGACATACACAAAGACATAACCAAAGCATACACAATGCGATGGTCAAACGTGCAACAACATGAGCTAAATGGAATACACAATGCAAGATGGACTTAAACCAATATGAGTGGACCTTAGCCACACCCAAATCAGTGGCCATATGATGAAAATGAGACAACCGAAATACATGCAAACATGCACGAATGCAAAGAACCGATCCTAAGGCACAACATGTAACTCTAACAAAGCATGGCAAAGGATGAAATATTGCATAGAATGGCATATGATCCAGCTCTAAAATATGATGCACAATGGTCCCGAATCATGCAAACACTTCACACGATGCATGCTAGATGGCCCGAATACCGAAACTAGTGAAGTGCGTTACACTAGAGGTACACAAAGCAATGCACAAATGGAAAAACCAACCCCAAATAGACCCTAGGCAGGTCCAAGATAGTGGGAAATTGGTCTAAAATGATGGCTCGGAATGCATTCAAATGAAGCCCATGCAATGGTCGGTAAATGAGGCATAAAAGCCCCACTCTCTAATGCACTTAAAGAGTGAAAATCATGGGAATATGGCATGCATATAGGCTCTGAAATATGATGTGCAATGGCCCCAAAACATGAAAACACCTCAGTATATGCATGCGATGGACCTCAAAACTCAAAGTTAAGCATGTATATTGAACTACAGGCATGCAAAACAAGCATCATTCGACCATGAGACCCAAAAAAAGAGCTAAGGAAATCCAAAACATACACAAAATCAGTTTAAGACAAGGCCAAAATATGCTAGGAACGGCGGCCAAAACATCATGCAAAACAAGCTAGTAAACCATGACTTACACTACAACTATATGAAGCATGTGAAGGACTACCAAACCAACCAAAAATAGAAACAAGGCATGCCAAAATATGACCAAAAACCCACTGGAACTCAATCAACACATGCTAGAATGAGGTGCTCCTTTGAAAGGCTATGCAAGGGGTTACTCTACACATGCAAGATAGACATCAAAAATGGAAAACCCACCTCTAGATAAAGGTTATGAGGGCCCTAAAACTCATCAAAAAGGGCCTAAAAGGGGGCTAGGAAGCATGCAAGTGAAGGCTCCTTTGAAAAGCCATGAAGAGGGTTACTCTACACATGCAAGATGGATACTTAACATGGCAAAACCACCTCTAGACAGAGATCATACATGTCATAAAACTCACAAATAATAGCCTGAAACATGGCTTGAAAACATGAAAATAGGGGCTCCTTTGTAAGGTCAAGAAAGCTAGTAAACAAGACAAGGGGTGAGAGGATCACCACTCTCTGATTTTGATGCTCAAAAATACATAATAACCACTAAAAATCTGCTGGATTTCAGTGGTCAAAAGGGCCAACAAAGCTCAACACAAAAGCCCTAATGCATGGCTCAAAACAAAGAGAAATAAAGCATGCAAAGGGGGTAGATGACCCCCAACAGAAAAGAGGTCTTAAAAAAACATGTTAAGAAGCTTAAAAAAATACTTTTTTCAGTTTATGACAAAGCCCAAATATGCTTGCAAATGGAGCTAAGATGTGAAGCAAAATAATGCTTAAAAAGGGAAAATGAGTGTTACCCTTGTAGAGAAGACCTCCAGTAGCTTCTGGACCAAAGTAGCAAACCTTCAACCTTTGAAAACCAGCTCCAAGGTGCTTGGATGGATGGTGGAAGGGTTAAGCTAAGGGTTGGTGTGCAAAGGGCCAAGAACTATGGAGTATTTGAGCACAAAAGAGAGAGATATAGAGGGGTGTATATTGTATGCCTTAGAAGCAAAGTCTGAACCCTTGCAATGGAAGAGGACCTCTTCCTTTATAGAGGAGAGGGGCTAAAGCTTCCTCAAGAAGCTTAAAACCAAGCTTAAAGATCCTCCATACACGTGTATGGAGGATCAATTCTGAGGCTTCCAGCTGGCACAGCTAGCTAACACTCAGTGAGACAAAAAAGGAGAAAGCTGGCCGACCAGTTCAGGTGGTCGGCCGACCAGGTTCAAAAGGGTCAATCATCAAAAGCCGGTCGGCAGCCCTGATTGGTGGTCTCCCAGGTGAAAGCAACTCAGTGGTGGTATGGGAGACCAGAAAATGTGGCTCAAAAGTGAGGGAGACCACTTACCTGTCAAGAAAAATTGGCCGACCGGGGAAAGGTGATCTCCAAGAAGAAAAGGTGGTCTCCCACCCTTGTACCACCTTCCTAACAATGAAACTAGGGTCCCTGTCAAAAATGAACCAAGACGGATGCAAAACGAGGGTTCAGGGGCCAAAGCAGCATGGGTGTCCAAAACCCATCATTAAGCATCAAAGGTGGCATGCGACCACAAAGGTGGTCTCCCGGGTGACAGTGTCCCCCCACAGAGAGGAAATAAGGTGTGTGCCAAAAACTGGAGCAAACGGAGGTAGTTAAGCGGTCCCGAACCGAGGCACACAGTCTACGGCTTCGAAAATCGAAAATTGGTCCCCAAACGAGAACAGTGGTCTACGACTACGAAAAGTAGCCTATGGCCACTGAGAGATGGTCTATGAGACCTCTCCTTCCCTTCGGGAAGAGAAAACAGAACTTGGTTCGCAAACTGAGGCGAAGCACAAAAAGTCCTGAAGTCTAGAGGCAAGGCTCTCAGCCGAGACTTCGTGACCTCAGGACGAGCACAACATGCGCGATCACCGAGCGCTCAATCGATGACATCTGTGTCTTAAGGTTGGTCAAAAATGAGGTGTCTACAACAGGTTTATCATTTTTTGTTTTTATAATCTTTGCGCTAACAAGAAAGCCATGGCAATATACTCAAAAATATATTTATAAGGGCACAAAATATATTTACTGTATCAGAAAAGTGAATTCATCGTGAGAACAATTAATTACAATATCAGAGCAAACACATCGGATATTTTCCTTGAACTACACCAAAAAAAAAAAAAAATTTCTTTGCTCCTAAAATTTGTGACCTAATGTTCAAAGTCCTCTCTAAAAAAAACTATTATTTTGTCATTGTCCTTGAAGTGACTTGCACAGTGGGTTGTATTGAACAACAGTTTCTACAATGATATGTGTCTGATAGATATGTATGTGGTGTTTAATGGGACTTGTTTTTGGAAAAAAAAAAAAACATTTGAGATTTATCGATTTATTTTACTTTATAATCTTTTCCCTAACAAGAAAGTCATGAAAATAGATTTAAAAATATACTTATAAAGATGAAGAAATTTGTTGGGTATAAGTCAATTCAATGTATACTAAGACCATTTCATTTTTTTTGTTCGAATCTTCACACATGTTTCAATAATTTGTCCCTCACACATGAACCAAACATCGGGCCTAGTCTAAATTTCTTTTGAGTCTAATCTATCATCTACAATGTCACTATAGATCATAGACACTCACTACAACAAAAAGCACAAATGGCGACTAAAAAAAAAATTTTCGTCGCTGAAAGTAGCACTTTCGGCGACTAAAATGGAATTAGTAGCCAAAAGTGAAGACTTTTGGCGACTAAAATAGTTTAGTAGCCAAATATATAGTTATTGGCGACTAAAAATCAGTTTAGTCGCCGATTATATGGGTTTTAGTGACAAAAAAAGATTTAGTAGCCAAAAGTCAAGGTTTTTGGCGACTAAAAACATTTAGTAGCCAAAAGTATAGGTTTTGGCGACTGAAAAATAGTTTGGTCGCCAATTATACGTGTTTTACCGACAAAAAAAATTTTTGTAGCCAAAAGTGAAGGTTTTTGGCTAGTAAAAAAAATTTAGTAGCTAAAAGTGGACAATTGGCGACTAAAATTCAGTTTAATCGGCAAAAGTGAAGGTTTTGGCGACTAAAAATAAGTTTAGTCGCCGAAAGTGGTTATTTTTAGGCAAAAATTAATTTTTTTAGCGACTAAATTATTGGTAGTAGCCAAAACTAAGGTTTTTGGCGACTAAAAAAAAATTTAGTCGCCAAAAGTGGCTTTCTTTTTTTTTTAATAAATAATTTATTGTTTACATAAATTATATTGAATAAAAATATAATTATGTTTATATATATAGTTTTATATTAATACGGGTCAATATACTATATAAATAATATATTTTGCATATATATTTATGTGGTGTTATTGTGACATAGTGGAGAGAGTGTGTTGCTAAAAGTTTAGAATGTGGAAGATTAGTGGTTCAAAACTTGGGAAGAGCAGAGGGTAATTTTTTTTTTTTTTTTCTGAAATAAGCTTTTGGCGACTAAAATGGGTGGTCGCCAAAAGCTTCAGTATTGGCGACGAAAAAATAGTCGGCAAATGTATAAATTAAAAAAATATATATAATTCACTATTGGCGACTAAAAATTTAGTCGCCAAATGTATAATTTAAAAAATATAAATGAGCTTTGGCGACGAAAATTTTAGTTGCTACAGACTTGGTTTTTGGCGACTAAAAGTTTTTTAGTCACCAATACCTTTCGCGACAGTTTATTGGCGACCAAACCGGTGACTAAAAAATTTAGTCGGAGAAACTTAAAAATTGACTTTTGGCAACTAAAAATTTAGTGGCCAAATGTGCTTTTTCTTGTAGTGACTTTTCATTATTTCTATTTGTTATTCTCTGATACAATCTCCAATCCATGTCAAGTGACACTATGTTATGGGCTCATGCCTAAATATTTTTAAATTACAGAGTACTATGTTACAGGTTCATTAGTCACATGCATTTGAATTTTTTTCTTCTACCAAGATTTACTTGTAAATTTTTCTATTCCATCAGGAGATTTCATGTATGGCCACCAATATCAATTCAACCAAGAGAATTCCCTCACATTCTATTCCACCAAGTAAACGATAATTTTAATATTTTTGTCTAATTTTTAGGTGTATTTAATCTCTTGTTTATATACCTATTACAAATCTTTCATTAAAAAGATGTGCTTAACTTTGGATCCTTGCAATAATTATAACGAAACCCCTTCTACGTAGTTCTTAATTGTAAGTATGTAATCGCTACATATGTACAACTTTTTCTAAACTAAGATAATAATTCAATTTCATACTTGATTATAGCTATATAATCAATTTAAAAAATGGTACAAAATTTCAATTGAACCTTACACAACCTTCATGATGATTCTTAATGACAAATATGCAATTGCCACATATGCATAACTTTTTCCTAGCTAAGATAATAGTTCACATTATTATGCATATAATCAAATTGAATACAACCATTCTAGATGATTCTTGTTCAATCGCCATATATGTATAACTTTTATTGACTAAGATAATAATTCACATTATTGTAATAAAAAAATGTGATCTAATTAGAATGAATTAATTTGAAAAACGATACAAATTCCAATTGTACCTAACACATATTTGTTTGTATAGGGTACATGTGTGATAGCATAGACTTTTGAGCTTAATTTAGTAAAGGATTCACAGTTCATTGCTATCCAACTTTTCAAACGGACCAAATGAAAAGGAGACTATCAGCCATTTCTACAGAAATAAATGCCTCCCATCTAAGAGACATGGCCCGCTGCTCCGCACGTCAATTTATTTTTCCTTAATGGGCCCACCATCATTGTTTATTTTTTTTCGATGGTTAGAGATGTTTGGATCATTTTACACCCTACCTCAAAATTGAAAAATTAACAAACAAATTTGTCACAATCTGACTTAAAAAATTTTACTCTGAACATAATTTGATATATTGTATAAATTTTTTGTTTGCACTAAGTATATATAATGTTTTTTTAACGTAAAAAAAATACAAAAACATGCCCATAAAAATTAAAATGTGAATTAAATTTATTCTATTAATTGTGGAGATTACATTTAAATTTTGGCAACACCTCTTATTTTTGCGCTCATTTACGTGATTTTTTTTTTTTTTTTTTTTAACTTGGAGGGAACATTAATATAGTGCTGTATAAATAGGAAAATTGTATAATATATTTTTTTTATAGAATGCTATGATTGGTTTGAATGCTTTTGTTATAAAACCCAATTGCCACATTATTCAAATGAAGGATTTATTTATTTATTTATTTTAAATCGGAGAAGAAATTATTATTTTTTTGTTTCACAAATCAAAGAAGATAGTGAACACATTACTGTGGTGCAAAAACGTGATCCTCATTAGGGTTTAATGTAAAAAATGATAGGAATCCAATTGAACGTAATCATGTTTGTTTGTGTTATACCTAAAATGCATATCTTCTCTACCTAAAGCATATCTTAGAGGGTCCAACTCTGATAGAAAAATAAAGATTGAATATAACAATAATATTAGTTAAAGCAATCCATGTAGTTAACCCCATTGCGGTTCTACACCATAAAATGAGATTAGTCATTATCATGGTTATATTTAATATTTAGAAGTTTGAACTGAGTTTCAAAAGAGTCACTATACAGTTCAAACACCACCTCAAAAGGGAGTTGAATTTTTATTAATTTTTGATTAATTTTGAGGGAACACTAATTATTAGTAGAAATAGAAAAAATGTACATAATTTTTGTAGATAATTGTCTCATTATTTTAATTTGATTTTTTTGCATGAATTTTCTTTAAGATTATAACTTTGAAAAAGGTTAGAAATATAGATATCAATTATAAAATTAGAGACAATTCTTTTACATAAAATAATTTTCATCTTTTGTCTCCTTTATCAAAAGATTGTATCTAATTTTAACATTAATTTCTGTTCAAATTGAAAATGTGTAACTTTAGGTGGTATAACAGCCAAAACGTGATCCCAATGATAATAGTTTAAGGAAATTATAGTACTTTTAAGGAGGGTGTGTACAGTGTACTGTAGGTCTTCCTTATAACACATAGAAGTCACTATAAAAAATTAATATTTTAGAGATTAAAATTTAGAGATAAAATTATTTTTTAAGAACTAAATATTTTTGTTATAAAAAGTGTCATTATTATATTTTTAGCAACGAAAATTAGACATTAGTGATGAATTATTATCTTTTTATGACCAAATTTTTTGTTTTAAAAAATAAATCATTTTGAGACCAAATTATTTTGTCCTAAAAGTGTATTTATTAGTGACATTTTCAAAATTTTGTTGCTAAAAATTTTATTTTTGACTTTTCGGGACGACCTTTTAGTGACAATCTTCACGACGATAGAGATGGGTTGCGAAATGTCCTTTGTAACAAAATTTTCACTTCAAAAGACAAAAAAATTTGGTATTTAAAACTCTTATATATTGTACTGAGTTATGGATGGCCTCGTTTGACAATATCACTTTTTAGTCTAAAAGTTAAAAAGTCATTAAAAAAAATCAAAAAGCCAACAACTTATGTTAAAAAGTCAAAGATTCTCTTTTTTTCTCTATTTTTTGCACATCTTTTCGTAAAAAATCAAAAAGTTATCTCAAATATACTGATTTTTTTACATTATATTTTAATCAAAAAGTCAAAAAATTATTAAAAATGTCTGTTCCCAAACGGCGCTTGAGGATGTTATTTGATGATGTAGATTAAGTTTTGTGAGCTTCATTTTTAAAATGCATCTCAACCATTCAATACTTTTCTATTTTTTTTTTAATAAATATTTTGAGTTTTCTAGTACTTTTGTAACATAAATTCATATTTTCCTAGTCAGCTCATATTTGAAGGGGTCGACCTATGATGGAAACATGAGTATGACCTTCCTAAAATTGAGAATTATAGAACAGGGATTTGAGATTAATATCAAGGTGTCACTGCCACCATCCATTCACATTCAAACTTCTTGCAACACCCCAAAGTTCTGATACTGGAACAATATCAACCATATAATATTGTTGTGATGCAAAAACATGATCTAATGGATTGACTTATCACTTATCGACTTGAATTTTTTAATTGACTGTGAAATTCAAATAATATATGTTGAGAGCATATGTGAACTATGGACTTTCTTTCTTACATATTGATGCAGTGTTGCTAATTCTAGGACTCCCAGGAGTCCCAACGAATTTCTTTACCCTTGTAAATATATTTTTAAGTATATTGTGACAGCTTTCTTATTAGGGCAATGATTATAAAATAAAATAAATTAATAAATCTGACCAAAAATAAACACCACATACATATCGATCATGCATATATCACAATGGAAACTATTTCTCAATCTAATCCAATGTGCAAGTCACTTGAGGACAATGACAAAATTGCATTTTTTGAGAAAAGAGGATTTTGAATATTAGGTCATAAATTAATGTGGTTATAACGTTGTAGGAGCAAATATTTTTTTTTTTTGTTCAAAGAATATATCCAATATTTTTGTTCTGATAGTGTAAAACTATATTAACTACCTTCGCAATAAACTCAATTTTCTGATACAATAGCCATTTAAGATTTTTTTTAAGTCTTAAATTGAACATCACAATGAGGCCTTAGGTCTCAAACAAGGACTTTGATAATCGAGACATTTGGCAAGAATGGTTTTTTGGGCGAGCCTTAAGCAAACTATTGAAAAGCTTAAATCGTTCAGCCGACCCTATTACATGTTTGAATGGTGAAGTTATTTGCATAGTATCAACATGATTAGATCCATACTGCCTCTCAATAGTAAATGTTATTCACATAAGCGTATCTTTTAAATTCATTTATAAGACAAATGGATGTCAAACAATTTTTATTCTCATTTGCAAATCCCACAATATTATTCAATGGATATTGGAGTAGTAGTAGTAGTACTGGTAGTAGTAATAGTACTCTATTCAATACATGGATCAGTTGAACAGACCATACATTTGCCATTGTTACAGATCAGAAGACGCTAACATGGCCGATAATTATTTGAATTTGCTACACTTAATTGTGAGCTAGTTATCAAGTGCTTTCTTCAATGACTCTCTAAAGCTATTTGGCGAATAAAAGGAGCTAGATCGTCCTTGATTTGATTAAAAGATTTTGAGTCTGGGCATTCACACACTGCCGGACATTGGCACTGGAACTCTGCTGGACATTGCTTGTAATTTCCTTCACTCGGTTGCTGATCACCTTCATACACAACAAAACACAGAAATTTCACATTTTCATGATCATTATATATGCTGTCTAAGGAATCAGGAGTCTGGAATGAAGTCAGGAATTCAAAAGCATTATTATTATACCTTCCTTGGTACCAAGTGTACCATTCTCTACGCTTGCCTCCTGATTGCCTGCCCCTAAAAAAAATATATATATATCAAAAATAATTTTTGATTCAGTAATTACTTTTTTCCTTCAATCACAACCGAACTGAACCGAACCCATTATAGCCCTCTTACCAGGACTGGTAGTGGTAGTGAGGGAGCCCTCCTTAAGTTCCATAGTGATAGTAGCAGTGGTAAAATCTACTTCATCTAAGCCAGCCTCTGCATCACCTGCGCAAAACCAAAGCAAATTACAGTACTCGAGAGACACAACTGGCAGTAGTTACTAATTTTTCACAGAGTATTCGTAAAGAATGTGAAAAATCGATGAAAGTACGCTTGAGCCCTTACCATGAACGTAGCCTATGTCATCGGATTGTGCAGTGGTTGACGGAGAAGAAGAAGCCAACAGGAGGAGTAGGAGAAGAAGATGGAGGAAGAGTGATTTGGAGCCCGTTGAGCATCTCCAATGGTAGTAGGCATTTTACCTATCTAAACATTACTATAAAATATACATTTTATTTTGCCTATCAACTGTTTCATGTTTCTACTCCAACCATGCTCTTTATTTTAGCTATTTATCCAAATACTATTAACTTTATACAATGCCACGTCATCAACAAAAATGGAGGGAAATAATCCTAATGATTAAATACATTTTGCCTAGCCTTGAAGGCTAGCTACATGTAGCTAGTGAATGTGAGCTGAGCCAAAATGGCTAATCATATGCCTAGTGCATTGGAGTTGAAAAAAGTGAGTCACATTAGGCATTTTGACTAACAAGCATTATATGTCTAGTGGGTTGGAGATGCTTAGAGCATCTCCAACGGTAATAGGCATTTTACCTATCTAAATATTACTATAAAGTATATATTTCATTTTGCCTAACAACTATTTCATGTTTCTACTTCAACCATGCTCTTTATTTTACCTATTCATCTAAATACTATTAATTTTATAAAATGTCACATCAGCAACAAAGATGGAGGGAAATGATCTTAATGATTAAATACATTTTGCCTAGCCTTGAAGGCTAGCTACATGTAGCTAGTGAATGTGAGTTGAGCTAAAATGCCTAATCATATACCTAGTGCATTGGAGTTGAAAAAAATGAGTTATACTAGACATTTTAACTAACAAGCATGATATAAAAGATATTTTGCAAAGATCTGAATCTTTTTCAATATAACTTCATGAAATACATGTGCAGAAAATACAGAGTATTTATAAGCTATACAAACTAACTCTAGTTCAAGCTAACTAACATGTAACAACTAATTAACTCTAGTTATTCTGTAACTGCCTAACTAATCTGGAACTGTCTAACTGATTAGTAACTGTCTAACTAATTTAGCCACAGCATACAACAGTTGTAGGTGCAGGATCTGCTGCTGATGAAGTTGTGGTGATGCGATGTAATGATGAAGGTGTGATTCCGGTGGAGATGGAGCTACTATGGCTATGGCTAGACTTGTTATCATGCCCCCTCAAGCTGAAAGGGATGTAAGAGCTTAGCAGCTTGTTCTGCAGATACAAAAATCGAGGAGATGGCAGTGGCTTGGTGAATAAATCAGCAAGCTGATCCATGGATGAAACATGCTGAATAAGAAGCTTCTTGGCAGCAACTCTTTCGCGAACAAAATGGTAATCAACTTCAATATGTTTAGATCTGGCATGAAACACAGGATTGCTGGATAAAGAAATTGCTGACAGATTATCACACCAAAGTGTGGGAGCTGGAACTGTAACATGAAGATCAGACAACAGAATGCTTAGCGGACTTAATTCACGGCGGTTTGAGCAAGGGCTCAGTACTAAACCTGTGGAAGATCTAGACACGGTAGGTTGCTTCTTGGCTGACCAAGAAATCAAATTAGGACCCAAGAATACACAATAACCGGTGGTGGATCGGCGGTCAAAGGAACAAACCAATCTGAGTCGAAAAAGGCATGCAAGGTAAGAGGACCGAACTAAATTGGAGACCTTGATGAAGAGTGCCCTTCAAATATCGGAGAATTCTTTTAACCAAAGCAAAATGGTGGTAAGAGGAGTTTGAAGAAATTGGCGAGGCATGATTAACAAAAAGGCTAAATCAGACGTGTAATAGTAAGATATTGTAAGGCACCAACAAGACTACGATAGAGAGAAGGTGAGAAAAGGGTAAATCAACTTTGAATCGAGAAGATTTGAGAGGCAAAGGAGAAGGAGCAGATTTACAATTTGTCATCCCACTTTTTAACCAAAATTTCGAGAGCATACTTGCTTTGAGACAAAAAATACCCTGAAGAAGAAGTGGTAACAGCAATGCCCAGAAAATAATTAAGCAGCCCCAATTCCTTCATAGAGAAGGTAGCATGCATCTGAGTAATGAGAGTAGAAATATAGGACGAATCACTGCCTGTAAGTAAAATGTCATCAACATAGATTAAAAGAATAGTAATAGAGTGAGAAGTCTGTTTAACAAACAGAGAAGAATCACAATGACTGGCCTTAAAACCATGAGTAAGAAGAAAAGAGGAAAAAGTAGAAAACCAGGCCCTAGGTGCTTGCTTGAGGCCATACAAGGCTTTATTGAGTTTGCAAACTAAGGAAGGATTATTTTGATCAACAAAACCAATAGGTTGATGCATGTACACCTCCTCCTCTAAAATACCATGAAGGAATGCATTAGAAATGTCCAACTGTTTGATAGACCAGTGAAAATGAAGAGCCAAACAGAGGAGAATTCGGATAGTAGGTTGTTTTGCTACGGGACTAAAAGTGTCAAAGTAATCAATGCCCTCAGTTTGGAGAAACCCTTTTGCAACCAAACGGGCTTTATACCGAGCAATAGTACCATCAGAATTTTTCTTAAGGCGAAATACCCACTTGCATCCAATAACCCTTTTGGTTGGAGGAAGAGGGACCAAAGTCCAAGTACCTTGTTTGATCAAGGCAGTGTATTCATCCTTCATGGCAGCAGTCCAAGCATTGGATTGAGAGGCCTCTTGATAGGGGCCGAGGCTCGATGGGATCGAGAAGAAGTGAGAAAACTCGATCAGAGATTTTGATCGAGTGATCATGGGATGAATATTAGGAGGAGAAATAGAGGGTATAGCAGGAGAGGAAGGAATATGAGGTAAAAGAACAGACAAGGAAGATATGGGAATTTGAGCCTCAGAAGTAGGCCTAGAGACAGAAGAAGAATGAGGCAAACAAGCAGGCTGAGATAGTGCAGCAGCAGATTGAGGTAAAGCAGCAGTAACGACTGGAGACAATTCAGCAGATGAAGGTGTAACAGAAGGCAGACTGCCATGTGGAGCAACAGCAGCTGGAACAGAACCAAATTGACCAAAAACAATTGGAATGTGTGACTGTGATGGAATATGGGACTGTGGAGACAGTTGTGGTGATTGAGCTGAAATATTTGTTGTAATGGCATATGGGAATGTGGTAACATGGTGGTGGTGGAAATGAAATATTTGTTGTGAGGAATATGGGACTGTGGTGACACTTGTGGTGGTGAGTGGAACATGTATTTGAGGAAATTTGTGGTATTTGGGCGAGGAATAAGCTGCAGGGAAGTCAGATAAAGATTTGTCAGACCAGAAAAAAGAACTTAGTTGGGACAAAGTAGGAGAGGCAGACTGAACTGATGGAGAAGAGGCAAAAGGAAAGACATCTTCATCAAAAATAACATGTCTGGAAACATGAATATATCTAGTAGCAGGATCAAGGCATCTGTAGCCCTTGGTAGATGGAATGTAACCAAGAAATACACAAGGGACAGACTTAGGTTGTAGTTTATGTGAAACATAAGGTTTAAGCCATGGATAGCATCTACAACCAAAAGTTCGAAGCAGTGTATAATCTGGAGGATGATGATACAGCATTTCAAAAGGAGTTAAAAAATTGATCTTAGCTGTAGGAAGTCTATTAATGAGAAACACAGATGTGGCAAGGGCATCAAACCAATAAGAAAGAGGCAATGAAGAGTGGTGCATAAGAGCAATGGTGGTTTCTATGAGATGTCTATGTTTCCTCTCTGCAACTCCATTTTGGGCAGGAGTGTGAGGACAACTTAACTGATGTTGGATGCCATGACTCTTTAAGAAATCATGAAACTTAGTGCTAAGATACTCACCCCCATTGTCACTTCTTAACACTTGTAACTGAGTAGAGAATTGAGTTTCAACAAATGCTTTAAATTCCAAAAACTTATGAAAAACCTCACTTTTATAATGGAGAGGAAACAACCATGTGAATTTGCTATAGTCATCAATAAACAACACATAATATTTGTAAGAAGAAACAGATGCAGTAAATGGCCCCCAGACATCAGAATGAATAAGAGCCAATGGTTTATTCACTGTAGAATTAGACAAGCTAAAAGGAAGACGATGACTTTTGGAAACACAACAATGTGAGCACATTTTATTATCAAGAACAGGTGGAACATTTACAGATGAAGAAGGTAACAAATGATGTGTAATAATGTGCTGAAGTTTCCTTGAAGAAGGATGGCCTAATCTAAAATGCCAATGAGATGAATTAACTGTGGTCTGAAAACAAGCTGGTGATGCAGATGCAGAAGATGGAGTAGCACTAGGAAGATGATAGAGACCATGGTGATGGAAGCCTTTATATAGCACCTTCTTGGTACTCTTGTCCTGTATAATGAACATATCTTTGTCAAAAGTAATAGTGCAATGATTATCAGAAATAAGCTGATGGACAGAAATTAAGTTGGAAGAAATGGAAGGTACATGAAGCATGTTTGAAAGATGAAAAGGAAAGGATGGAGTAGGAAGAAGACCTTGACCAGTGTGGTGAATAGGTAAGACAGTTCCATCACCAACAGTAACCTGGTCATGTCCATGATATGGTTGATAGGAGGAGAGATTGTTCAAGTCATTTGTGATATGACTAGTTGCTGCTGAATCTAAAAACCAGTTTGTAGTGTTAGGAGAACTGTCACCAGGAGATCCAGAAGTAGACTGATTTGTGTTGGTAAAATAGGCTTGATGAGTTTGAGGTCTTGAAGAGTGAAAAACAGATGTGTCCAATCTGTACCAACACTCCAATGCTGAGTGATTTGGTTTTCCACAGATCTGGCAAATCACTTGAGAAGAATGAGGATGAGATGCAGCAGATTGTGCAGCAGAATGTGATGAAGAGGACTGATATCCAGTGTGACCTTGGCTTGAAGTAGAAGACCTGCCTCGACCTCGAAAAGGAGCATTACTAGAACTAGAATTTCCTTTAAAAAACCTGCTACCAGTTCTGCCTCCTCCTCGACCTCTGTAAGAACCACCTCTAAAGCTACCTCTAGAAGCAGTGCTTGAAACATGATAAGCAAAAGGTAATTCTGAAGCATGAACTTGTTTAGATGAAGCTTCAACATGAATTGATTCAGAAGTTAATAGAGAACATAACTCTCCAATGGAAATGGTTTCAACTCTAGTTCTGATAGCTGTTTTGAATGCATTATATTCGTCAGGCAATCCATTAAGAATGAGGAGAACAAGATCCTCATCATCCACAGGAGATGCAGCCAAAGCCAATTGATCGGCAAGAGACTTGATCTGAGTCAAATAGGTGTCCATTGTGTTGCCTTTTTTCACAATTTGACCAAGTTTATTCTTTAATTGATGAATATGTGACCGGGACAAAGAGGTGAATCGTTTGAGAAGCACACTCCATACTTCATGACTTGTGGAACAATGTAACACAGAGGTGAAGATAGATGGTGAGAGAGTTGCTGTTAAGCAACTGAGAAGATGAGAGTCAATCAGCATCCAATTTGTGTAGTCTGGATTTGGAATCTCATGATTTTGTTTATCAATGATAGTGGATGATGGACATACCAGTGTGCCATCAACAAAACTGAGAAGTTGTGTAGCTTTCAGTATGTTGTGAACTTGATTCTTCCAGATAATAAAGTTTGTAGCATCAAGTTTGACAGTTACGAAGGCATTCAGATTTGTAATGAGTAATGCAAGGTTTGGAGGTATGGAAGACGAAGTAGATGATATAAGGGAGACAGCAGAAGCAGACAGATTCAGAGATGGCTGTGCAGACGCCATTGATGAATCCTCAAGAACTAATGCTCGTGAGAGATGATGGCTCTGATACCATAAAAGATATTTTGCAAAGATCTGAATCTTTTTCAATATAACTTCATGAAATACATGTGCAGAAAATACAGAGTATTTATAAGCTATACAAACTAACTCTAGTTCAAGCTAACTAACATGTAACAACTAATTAACTCTAGTTATTCTGTAACTGCCTAACTAATCTGGAACTGTCTAACTGATTAGTAACTGTCTAACTAATTTAGCCACAGCATACAACAGTTGTAGGTGCAGGATCTGCTGCTGATGAAGTTGTAGCTGATGCAGTTGTAGCTGATGAAGCAGGTGATTGCAGGCTGGAGCTGGAGCTACTATGGCTATGGCTAGACTTGTTATCATGATATACCTAGTGAGTTAGAGATGCTCTCCATTTTTACTCTTCTAGTTTTTCCTCCCTCAAACAAGGTCAGTGTAGGTTTTTAGAAAGAAAAGTTGCGTACTACACCTCTTAAATTGGCCATTTGGGAAATTTATATATATATATATATATATGTCACTGTCTGGTTCCAATTTTCACAATTCGGTTTTTTTTTTTTTTTTAATTGAATTTTTTATTTTTTTCTGTTTTTTTGTTTTTGGTTAATTTTTTTTAAAACTCTTTTAAGAATTTTTTTTTAACCTTTTAGCTACACTAATATAAATACAAAAAGTATAATATTTGTGAATTTTTTTTAAAAAAATCATTAAATACCAAAAATATTTTTTAAAAAATACGAAAATTCAATGCATTTTCGTATTCTTGTATATTTATTGATTTTTTAAAATAATTTTTTTATAGATATTTTACTTTTTAAATACATCTAGGTTAGGTGCATCTAAAATGTAAAAAATTTACTTAAAATATTAAAAAAATCACTAATGACAAAATAAAATACAAAAAATAAAAAGTCAATTTTCAAAAAATTGAATTCTGAAAATTGGAACCAAACCTAGATGAATCTAAAATTCATCTTATGTAGACGAATCTTAAAAAATATAAAATTTAGAAGTTTTCTATAAAAAAAATTTTTTTTTTAAAAAAGCCAAAATAAATCTAAAAAATTAACTATTTTTGGCTTCGTTTTTTTTTTCTGTTCTGGACTTTTTTAGAACTTTATAAATAAAAAGAAAAAAAAAGTAATTTTTCAATTTGTCTCATCAAAATGAATTTAGACGGTTAAAATTTTTACTTATATATACACACAAACTATTTAAATAGCCTTCCAAAACTCTTTAAATATAATTAACCTTATAGAATTTTACTGAAATAACTATTATAATAAGTAGCTCATTGGAGTGACTAATAAGCCTGGTTTAAAGAATTCTTAAGGCTTGTTTATTTTGGGAGATAGAGGAGAGGATTGGACAATGATAGATGTAGGACTCACTATAATAGTGTTTGTTTGCAAAATAGGGAAGGTGATTCATAGTCCCTTAGGACTATGCTCACTATAATAGGGTTTGTTTGCAAAATAGGGAAGGTGATACATAGTCCCTTAGGCCCTAGTTTGTTTTCTGCACTAGCAGTCTACTCCGGACTGTTAGTGATGAACAATAAAATTAGCTTATGTTTGTTTTGGTTTTTGAACTCCCATTTCATAGTCCCTTCAACGGATTAGCAGTCTGGATTAGGAGATGATATTAGCAAAGTAGTCCGTTCGGATTTGATATTACCGGACGTCTGCCCGATCAACCGATAAATAGCAATTTTTTTTTTTTTTTTCACATTTGGGCATTTTTTTTAAAACATTAATGTTTAATGTTTTTATATTTTTTGTTAAGTAAAATTTATAGTTTTATTTGTTTTATTATTTTATATTTATTTTATATAAAAATAATTTAACAATCCCCACAGTAACAACTATCATTAAAATAAGCACGATTTTACTAATCTTTTCACTATCAATCCTCTTATTAACAATCCCTTTACTATCAATCCCCTCCATACTACCTCTGAAAACAAACGGAGCCTTAGGATTATGCTAGACCTTAGAGGAGAGGATTGACAAAGGCCTCCAAAGGTTAGGTTTCAAAACTAATAAGGGGAAAAGCTTAAAAAAGATTATTTTCCCCATGTTGTGTGTTGTGTATTTGTGTGATTTTTGTTTTTGTTTTTGTTTTTTTGTTTTGTTTTGTTTTTTTGTTTTTTTGTTTTTTTGTTTTTTTTTTTTTTTGTGTGTGGGGGTATTATGTCATTATATATATATATATATATTAAAATAATATAATAAAAAAATATTTAAAATATAATTTTTTAATATTAAAATATATCAAAAATGCCAAAGGATATTTATGATGTTTCATATAATTAACCTCCTCACTAAAATATATTACAAACTAACACAATTTTTCTTAATCCCTCACTAACAATTTTCACACTAATAGGCCCATCACTAACCATCTCTACGCTAATAATCTCACCTAACCTAACTTCAAAAATAAGAGATATACTCTATATATGTGCTTTAGTGTAGTTCTTTCCGTGAACAACCTCATAAATCCTAAACCATTTTCTCTCAAAGAACCATCTAACATAACTGTATCAGTTCCCTCCTACCCCAGTAGCTACATGATGAAAGGGAGTGACGATCTTTCAAAACTTACACAAACCATTGGTAACTGCCTCTTAGTGACCCAGTAACTGCATCTTAGTCACCCAATAACTGTTGAAATCCCATTTTATAACAATCCTTTAAGGCCGCTTTCCAGTTAGAGGATTTGATGAAAAAAAAAAAAGAAGTAAAGAAAGATTGATTGATAGAATTCGAATTCCAAACTATATTTAGTTGAGTTGGAAAATAAACAAATAAAAGAGTACGCCTCGTTTAGGAACATACTACTTTAATAACTTTTTAGTTTTTTAGTAATCATCCTTCAAGGCTGTTTTCCGGTTAGATGATTCGATGAGAAAGACAAAAAAAAAAAAAAAAACCATCGAATTTGAATTTCAAACTATGTTTTGTTGAGTTGGGAAATAAAGAAAGAAAAGAGTTTAAGTGAACTCAAAAGACAAAAAGTGAGATTATATTTTCCTCTCTTTTTTTTTTACCTGTTTTTTCCATTATAACCAACCAAAAATTGAGATTGAATTTCGTTTTTTCTTTCTATTTTCTCTCATCAAATCATCCAACCTAACACAACCTAAGTGCTTGAAACCAATCAGTATTTTACGATTCACAATATGTATCTTATGATTTTGTACTTTTCAAAAGGAATTGATATTATTATCGATACGTATCTTAAATTAAACACATCTTACGATACATATGCAATACGTGATGCGATACATGATACGAGATACATAATGCGATACGTATGCTACATAAATACTTAAATTTCTTTAGCAAATTTGAAAAAAAAAATTCAAATTATTTATGTAAATTAATATTGTCAAAAATTTTAATTAACTACTAAAAAAAAGCTATTGTTTAAATGAGAATGATACATTTCAGTCTATTTCTCGACCTTTTTGACATATCTATTATATGATTGAAGAATGTTGAGTTATTGATTTATGTCTTGTGAAGATAATATGTATTGCTGCATATATATATATATATATATTTAATTTAAAGAACTTTGCTTTTATAGTTGACAAAATTATATATTGTTTAGCATTTTATTCTCATAAGATATTCGTTTTTTATAACTATATTTATTTTTCTACCTATTTCTAAAGATATTAAAGTATTTTCGATACACGATACGATATGATATGCGATTCAAAAAAATTAAAAAACGATACATGATTCATATCCTGATTAAACAATAATGCTTGAAATGATTGTGGAGGAATTGTTTAATTAGTCTGAAATCTTGCTTTAAAATAATTGTCAAATGCTTGGAAAGGTTGTCAAGGAATCACTTGAGTATGAAATCCAATATCAGAATAATTGTCTAGTACATGAAAAGATTGTGGAAGTAATCCTTGAGTAAGAGTTGCACAAGCTTAAAAATCATAGTGTAGAATTCCGGTTGAGTGCTCACAAAGATTGTGGAGCAATTGATAGAGTTTGAAATCTTGCTTTAGACTATAATTTTAGCATTTTCTAACAACAAATTTACTTAGAGTATTAGATGGCCACGTTCCCTTACGTTTATTAATTACCTAACATAAATAATCAATACTTTATCTTCTTTATCAATCATACTATTATAAAACACCATATGATAGTACTCCTGAACTATCGAATTTTTAGTTAGTTAATTTTTTACAAAAATACGTGGACAAATTTTTTTAAGAAAAGTAAACCTTTTAATAATATTTTTTTGACATTTTAACTATTTTAGTATATCTTCCCAATACCCTTGATCTCTTATTTATATACTCACTACAAATCTTTCATTAAACAATAACGTTCCTAACTTTTTATCTTGCATTAATTTTGACAAATACCCTCTGCAAGGTTCATAATTGCAATTATGTACAACTATTTTTTTTTTAAAGTTAATTATTTAAAAATCTTATTTACAAATATTATGGTAGCTCATGTTCTATTTAAGATTTTTTGTATCAATAAGTCCTATTTAGTAAAATTAACAATATTGTCAATTTTTTTAAATTTTAAAATTAAGAACATTATCAATTTTGAATAGTAATGTTCCACATAACTGTTTCACTAACTGATAATAAAAAAACAGAGCATGAGATTATATGTTTTTGTCATTTTGCTTATTGATTTGATTCAATTATCCAATAAAATCGAAAACATTATCAGGTTTTTTCATTTTTAAAGTTTTTCTTTTTTTTACACATCAATATTCTATCATCATGCTTCTTTATAGAAACAAGATTTTTAATTTTGCACAAAAAAAATCATTTAGTTTGTTCAATTTTTTCAAATAAAAAAAAAACATTCAGTGTGTTTGTTTTAGTTTTCTGAATTTAATTTTCTAAAAATTGAGTTTTTTATTTTTCCGTGTTTTTTTGTTCGTAGTGAATATTTTTTAAATTTTAAACAAGTTTTTTACATTTTTTGATACACCTTACTTAGATGTATTTAAATAGAAAAATATTTGTGAAAAATATTTTAAAAAATTAATAAATACATAAAAATATGAAAAATGTACTAATTTTTTTTTTGGTTTTTTTTTTTTTTTGTTTTTTTGGTATTTAGTGAATTTTTTAAAGTTTTTTTCACAAATAATATATTTTTTAAGTGTACTTAAGTTAGGTGTGTCTAAGAATTAAAAAAATTACTTAAAATATTAATAAAAATCATTGAAAAAAAAAAGAAGTAAAGAGTAAAATTTTTTGAAAAATGTTTTCTAGAAATCAAAACCAATCAAGTTGATTTTTTTTTTTTTTTTTTTGCACATAATTTTTTTTTAGTTTTTTCAATTTGAAAGTTGATGTTTTAAAGTTCAGAAAATCAAAATAAATATCAAATTATCATGTTCATTTGTAGATAATGATAAATAATAAACAGTCATTATTTGAATGGTAATTTTGACTATCGAATTTTTAGTTAGTTAATATTTTACAATAATACGTGGATAAAAATTTAAAATAAAAAAACTAAACCTTTCCATAAAGGAAAAATTACTCATAAATCCCATATTGGGAAATGTTGGTCTATATAGTCCTGAGTATTTTTTTTTAAACCATTTAGTCGTTTTTATTTTTGGTATTACATATTTTTTTGATTTATTATATATGTAATTTACATTTTTATCCATATTGTGAACATCAAACATCACCAATATCAACTACATCTTAAACATTATTCATCAAATATTATTCTTCAACATTATTTTCCAAACATTATTCATCAAACATTATTCTTCAACATCATTCTCCAAACATTATTCATCAAAAACTATTAAGCATAAGGTCCATACGATATCCAATGGTACAAGACCCATCAATATGCCAATGACAAATTCAACCAAGTCTGCAAAAACAGAGTTACCATCATCCATGGTGTCTCGTCACGAGATACAAAAACAACACACTAAAATTGAAGACAGTATGAAGCTCACCCAATGTTTGATCTTTGGAATACCAGTCGTCAATGTTTGATATCGCCTCCTGAAAGGCGTTCTCTCACTCCTCTCTCCTTAGATCTCCTCCGATCGGAGATGATGATGATGATGAACGCAGAATGATGATGGCGTAGTTGGCGACGGTGGGCGGCGAGGTCGGAGAGGAGTGAGAGAGCATAGAGAGATGGATGATGAGAGTCGATCTCGCCGATGGTCTCCGTCAAAGGATCTGAACCATAGATCAGATCATAAAATGCAACCATAGATTAAATGAATCTGATGTTGGGCACATGCTGATGGATAGTTTGTTGATGTTTGTTGATGTTCCACTCGGAGGTCTCATGAGTCTGAAATCAGATTCATGTTCGAATGTTTGTTGATGTTGTTTATGGTTTGGAACATCAGATTCATCTTTTGAAACATCAGATTCATATTCGAAACATCAGATTCATCGTTTGGAACATCAAATTCTTGGGTAATTCGGTACATCGAATGTTTATGTTTGGAACATCGTTTATTCGAACATCGTTTGGAACGTTTATTGAATGTTCATGTTTGGAACGTTTATTGAATGTTCATGTTTGGAACATCGTCTGGAACGTTTATTGTTTATGTTTGGAACATCGACTGTTTATGTTTGGAACATCGTTTCGGAACGTTTATTGTTTATGTTCGGAACATCGTTTGGAACATCGAATGTTTGTTGATGTTGTTATGGTTTGGACCATTAGATTCATCGTTTGAAACATCAGATTCATGTTCGAAACATCAGATTCATCGTTTATCAGCTCATATTGTTTATGTTTGTTGATGTTGTTTATGGTTTGGAACATCAGATTCATATTCGAACATCAGACTCATCGTTTGGAATATCAAATTCTTGGAAATGTTTGATGTTTGATATTTGATGAATAATGTTTGATGTTTGAAAATAAGAGAAATCATAAAAAGGCCTATAGTAAGTTTTTTGGATAATTCGGTAAATTATACATAAATACCAACCCAAAATTACCCTCTCAATTACTGACCCAGACATGTAAATAAATAGGTACTAATGTCTTTATACATAAAATAGGACTTATTAATCCAACAAAAAACTTTCAGGACTAAATGGGTTAACATTACCAAGTTTGGGATTTAATGTTCCCCATGCCCTTGATCTCTTGTTTATATACTCACTACAAATCCTTCATTAAACAATAACTTTTCTAACTTTGGATCTTGCATTAATTTTGACAAATACCCTCTACATGGTTCATAATTGCAAATATCTAATTGCTGCATATGTACCACTATTTTTTTTTAGAGTTAATTACCTAAAATTCTTATTTACACAAATGTTATAGTAACTCAAGTCGTATCTAAGATTTTTTTCTGCCAATAAGTTCTATTTAGAAAAATTGAGAATATTATCAGTTTTTTTTTTTAATTTTTAAAATTAAGAACATTATCAAATTTGCATAGTAATGTTCCAGATAATTGTTTCACTAACTAATAAAAAAACAGAGCATGGGATTAAATATTTTTGTCATTTTACTTATTGGTTTGATTAAATTATCCAATAAAACCAAGAACATTGTCAGTTTTTTCATTCTTAATTTTTTTTTTTTTTTTTGCACATCAATGTTCTATCATCATGCCTCTTTATAGACACAAAATTTTCAGTTTTGCACACCAAAAAAAAAAAAATCAAATTTTTCAAAAAAAAATAAATAAAAAATTTAGTGTATTTGGTTTTAGTTTTTTAAATTCAATTTTTTGGAAATTAAGTTTTTTTGTTTTCAGTGAATACTTTTAAAATTTTAAACAAATTTTTTTAAAAAAAAACTTATTTAGATGTACCTTATTTATATATCTAAATAGTAAAATAGTTGTGCAAAAATATTTTAAAAAATTAATAAATACACAAAAATACGAAAAATGTACTGAATTTTTTTTTTTTTTTTTGTATTTTTGGTATTTAGTGAATTTTTTAAAAGATTTTTTTCACAAATATTATACTTTTTTAAGTGTACTTAAGTTAAATGTGTCTAAAAATTTTTAAAAAAAATTTTACCTAAAATATTAAAAAAATTCATTAAAAAAAAAACTGAGAAAAATAAAAAAAACACACTACAACAAGAACATACTTTAGTGGCACTACACTAATGGCATATTTTTAGAAGATGCCACAAAAAATGATATTTAGTGACACGTTTTTGAAAAATGCCACAAAACGACAAACATAAAAGGCTCTAGTGACATTTCAATGAACAAGTGTCACAAAACTACAACAAAAACATACTTTAGTGGCACTACACTAGTGGCATGTTTTTAGAAAATGTCACAAAAATGATATTTAGTGGCAAGTTTTTTAAAAATGCCACAAAACGACAAACATAAAAGGCTCTAGTGACATTTCAATGAACAAGTGTCACAAAACTATAATAAAAACACACTTTAGTGACACTATACTAGTGGCATGTTTTTAGAAAATGCCACAAAAATAATATTTTGTGACACATTTAGATAAATGCCACAAAGCCACAAACATATAAGGCTTTAGTGGCATTTCAATAAAGAAATGTCACATTAATTTTATGGCAGTTTATAAAATCATGACACAAAAAATTATGTTCGTGACATTTACCAACAGATGCCACTAAACTTTAGTAGCAATGGCATTTTTTAAAAAATGTCAGGACACTAGGTAGGTGCAAATTACTTTTTATGGCACTTAGGTGAAAAGTTTAATAAACAAATATTTTATAGTATTTTGAGAAATGCCACTAAGTCAAAAACTTTCCAAGCTTATAATGGCATTTTTGAAAAAACAAAAAATGCCAATACATTTTTAAAATTTTTACAATGCAGCAAATGATTAAAAATAAATAAATTAAACTCAATATATACTACAGGAAAAAGCACATTCGGCAACTAAATTTTCTGACCAAAAAAAATTTGGTCGCTGAAAGTATAGCTTTCAGCAACCAAAACAACATTAGTAGCCAAAAGTAAAGCTTTTTGATGACTAAACAATTTTAGTAGCCAAAAGTCTACAATTGGCGACCAAAACTAAGTTTAGTCGCTGATTATATGGGTTTTAGTGACAAAAAAAATTTTAGTCGCCCAAAGTAAAACTTTTTTGTGACTAAAAAAATTTTAGTAGCCAAAAGTTTATAATTGGTGACTAAAAAATAAGTTTAGTCGCCAAAAGTGGTTATTTTTAGTGCGGGAGAACTAAAATCCTAAGGGGGGAATTAAATTTTTTGGCGACCAAAATTTTAGTAGCTGAAAGTGCATCTTCGGTAACCAAATCCGATTTTGGTTGGCAAAAGTTAAGTTTTTTAGCAACAAAAAAATAATTAGTAGCCAAAAGTATAGAATTGGCGACCAAAAAATATTTTTAGTCGCCAAAAGTGGTCTTTTTTTATTTTACTAGTAAATAGTTTATTTTACATAAATTATGTTCAATAAAATAATTATGTTTATACATATACTTTTATATTAATATAGATGTATGTACTATATAAATAATATATGTTGCATATATAATCATATGGTGCTATAGAGGTGTAGTGGGAAGAGTGTGGTGTATAAGGTTTATGGTGCGGGAGGTTGGCGGTTCGAGTCTCTGCAAGAGCAGATCAAATTGTTCTACAACAAATTATCGTCACGAATGGCACTTGATAGCGTCACGAATAGTGCCTACCATGACATTAAAGTGTCACTGAAAGGTTTTAGTCTTGATGGTGTAATGACACTTATAAGTGTCACTAACTCTTTTTTTAATGGCGCTTGATAGTGCCGCAAATAATATCTACCATGACATTAAAATGTCATTGCAAGTTTTTAGCCATGATGGTGCAGTGGCACTTGCAAATATCTACCGTGGCACCGATAGAAGTGGCACTTGTTCAAAATGCCACAAGGCCAAAAAATGTCATTAGAAGAATAGTTTTGTGGCACTTTCAAATGTCACTAAACTAAGAAAATGTTGTAGTGACAAAATGTCTTTAAAGTGTTTTTTGAAAACGAAAACCAAACAAGCTTATTAGTTTTTTTTTTGCACATTTTTTTTTTTTTTCAATTAGAAAGTTGATATTTTAGAGTTCTGAAAATCAAAATAAATTTCAAATTATCATGTTCCTTTATAGATAATCCTAAATGATGAATAATAATTATTTGAAGGATAATTTCAGCTATTAAAAATTTCACGTGACTTACAGTCAAAAAAATCTTTGTTAGAATTTAATGGTGTATAAATTCATAAATTAGAACTTATGTGTAAATTTTCATTTTTTTTAAATATTATTTTTAATTAAGATAATAATTCACATTATTGTAGTGCAAATGTGATTGAAACATATAATCAATTGGAAAAATGATACAAAATTTCAATCCAACCTAGCACATAACCCTTCTTGATTATTCTTAACCGCAAATATGCAATTACAGCATATGTACAAATTTTTCTTAATTATGATAATAATTCACATTATTACAGTTGACAAACGTGATTAATGTTGTATAATCAATTTGAAAATAGGTACAAATTTCAATTTAACCTAACATAGAACCATATCTTTAAGGAAAATGATATCCAAGTCCACTTTTTATACCTATTTTCTAGACCCAATAATGTGTATGTAATATAATTGGTTGATAATTAAAAAAAAATATATATGACAAAGAGTAACCTTTACGTTGTGTTTGGTTGGAGGATTTGAAAAAAGATTTGGAAAGGGAAAGAGAAAATCTAAGTGAATTATGAATAAAATATACCTACATTTCACCTAGTTTTACATACATTTTCCCTTTATATTTCTAAATCCCTCCCCAAATCCCTAACCTAACACAGCGTTAATATTCTAATTGATTGTCACATCACTGAACTTAAAACCTTTAATATTCTAATTGGTTATCACATCACTAAACTTAAAAATTAAATTTAACTTTTAGTCTTTAATATCAATGCTCTATTCTTAATCACCAATGTGCAATCGCTACATATGCATGAGATTTTATTAACTAAGATAATAATTCAAATTATTATGCACTACAACATTTTCTTAGTTTAGTGACATTTGAAAGTGCCACAAAACTATTCTTCTAATGACATTTTTTGGTCTTGTGGCATTTTGAACAAGTGCCACTTCTATCGGTGCCACGGTAGATACGAGTGCCACGGTAAATACTTGCAAGTGTCACTGCACCATCATAGCTAAAAACATTCAATGACATTTTAATGTCATGGTAGATATTATTTGTAGCACTATCAAGCGCCATTAAAAAAAGAGTTAGTGACACTTATAAGTGTCATTACACCATCAAGACTAAAACCTTTCAGTGACACTTTAATGTCATGGTAGGCACTATTCGTGACGCTATCAAGTGCCATTCGTGACGATAATTCGTTGTAGAACAATTTGATCCGCTTTTGCGGAGACTCGAACCGCCAGCCTCCCGCACCATAAACCTTATACACCACACTCTTTCCACTACACCTCTATAGCACCACATGATTATATATGCAACATATATTATTTATATAGTACATTCATCTATGTTAATATGTATAAACATAATTATTTTATTGAACATAATTTATGTAAAATAAACTATTTACTACCAAAATAAAAAAAAGACCACTTTTGGCGACTAAAAATAGTTTTTAGTCGCCAATTCTATACTTTTGGCTACTAATTATTTTTTAGTTGCTAAAAAACTTAACTTTTGTCAACCAAAATCGGATTTGGTCGCCGAAGATGCACTTTCAGCTACCAAAATTTTGGTTACCAAAAAATTTTATTCTCGCCTTAGGATTTTAGTTCTCCCGCGCTAAAAATGACCACTTTTGGCAACTAAACTTATTTTTTAGTCGCCAATTGTAGACTTTTAGCTACTAAAATTTTTTTTGGCACCAAAAAACTACTGAACTTTTTTTAGTTGGTAAAACTCATATAATCAGCGACCAAACTTATTTTTAGTCATCAATTGTAGACTTTTGGCTACTAAATTTTTTTAGTCCCCAAAAAACTTTACTTTGGGCTACTAAAAATTTTTTAGTCACTAAAACTCATATAATCAGCGACCAAACTTAGTTTTAGTCGCCAATTGTAGACTTTTGGCTACTAAAATTGTTTAGTCACCAAAAAGCTTTACTTTTGGCAACTAATGTTGTTTTGGTCGCTGAAAACTATACTTCCAGCAACCAAATTTTTTTGGTCTGGAAATTTAGTGGCCGAATATGCTTTTTCCTGTAGTATATATTGAGTTTAATTCATTTATTTTTAATCATTTACTGCATTATAAATTTTAGAAAATATATTGGCATTTTTTGTTTTTTCAAAAATGTCATTATAAGCTTGGAAAGTTTTTGGCTTAGTGGCATTTCTCAAAATGCTATAAAATATTTGTTTATGACACTTTTCACCTAAGTGCCATAAAAAGTAATTTGCACCTACCTAGTGTCCTGACATTTTTTAAAAAATGCCATTGCAACTAAAGTTTAGTGACATCTGTTGGTAAACGTCACGAACATAATTTTTTGTGTCATTATTTTATAAAATGCCATAAAATTGATGTGACATTTCTTTATTGAAATACCACTAGAGCCTTATATGTTTTGTGGTTTTGTGGCATTTTTCTAAAACATTTAATGCCAATTTTTATTTTTGTGGCATTTTCTAAAAACATGCTATTAGTGTAGTGTCACTAAAGTGTAAATTTGTTGTAGTGACATTTTTGTTGTAGTGAAATGACATTTTTTTTTAATTGAAATGCCACTAGAATCTTGTATGTTTGTGGCTCTATGACATTTTTCTAAAAAATAATGCCACCAAATATTCTTTTTGTGACATTTTTAAAGAACATGCCACTAGTATGGTGTCACTAAAATATGTTTTTGTTGTAGTGTTGTGACACTTGTTCATTGAAATGTCACTAGAGCCTTTTATGTTTGTCGTTTTGTGACATTTTTAAAAAACGTGCCATTAAATATAATTTTTGTGACATTTTCTAAAAATATGCCACTAGTGTAGTGCCACTAAAGTATGATTTTGTTGTAGTTTTGTGACACTTGTTCATTGAAATGTCACTAGAGCCTTTTATGTTTGTCGTTTTGTGGCATTTTTCAAAAATGTGCCACTAAATATCATTTTTTGTGACATTTTCTAAAAATATGCCACTAGTGTAGTGCCACTAAAGTATGTTTTTGTTATAGTGATGGTGAACAAGCGTGGTCCTAATTATAACTAATTTGGAAAAAAAAAATCATACTAAAGCAATTAACTTTCTCTGATTAGCATGATATTGTTCGCTTTAAAATTAAGTGAAAATTAACGGCTAACCCCTCCCGGCTTTAAAAGGCTTCATACTAATTTAAAGAAGTTAGTCCACTAATATAGTGGAGCTGTGATCTCTCATAGAGCGATGTGAAATAATGCACCCATATAACTTCTTAGTGGACTGACTGCTTAAGTAGAGAGTTCCCATCACAATTCTTAAATATGCAATTGGCATATATGTATAATTTTTTTTTATTAATTATGATAATAATTTACATTATTATAGTCAACAAAAACGTGATGATGATTATAATTAATTTGAAAAATGATAAAAATTTTAATCATGCCTAACACATACTTGTTTGTATATGGGACAGGTTGCATAGAAATTAGAAAGATAAATCGTAGTATAGAAATTCGATTTTAATTTGGAAAGGGAGTCACCATCATCTTTTGCTATTAACCTTTTCATGAAAATGTGACTATCAGCCATTTCTACAGGACAAATGCCTCCCACATGGCTTGCTAACAATTGTTTTTTATTAATGGACCCATCATTATTGGTATATATATATATATTTTTTCTTAGATTAGAAGTATTGGAACCACTTTATGCACACCTAAATTAATTTCTTTCTGAACTGATTACAGGAAACTCATTTACGTCGGAATCAAGAAATTCATGAAAAAAAAATTCACGGCATAATTTGATATATTATATAAATATTTTGTTTGCATTTGCATTTGCACAAAGTGTATACAATAATATTTTTTTGACGAAGAGAAAATACATAAACATGTGTATAAAAATTAAAGTGTAAATTAAATTCATTATATATTTACGGTAGAGATTACAACAATGAATTTTGATAACATCTCTAGGTTTTGACACCGATAATTGCTTATGTATTTTAATTGTTTGACATCTCTATGTATTTTGACACCGGCCTCCCACATGGCCTGTCATGGCACCGATAATTGCTTTCGTCTTCGCCACGAAGTACAGGATTTGTTTGACAACGGAGTCGTCCTCCCGCCAAGCTCAGCAAAGTCTGTCATCACTGGATCAGTGAATCTGGAGGATAATGTGACGTGATCAAGGAAGGAACCACCTGCAGGCGGCACTCAGTTTACCTCAGATGTGGCGTATGGCACGCACTTTTTTGAGCATTTACGAATGCTAGTTTTTATACTTTCTGACCCGGGTTTTCAGTCAGTTCTGTTGTGTTGTATAGAGTTGGTCTTTTTGTACTATGTCAGTTGGGTCTGTCTTATTGTATCGAGTCAGTCCTACTGTACAGAAGTCGGGTGATTCTGGGGGTGTTACTTCGGACATCACTATTTTGTTTTGCGTTTGCCTTTTCGCTTTCTTTTGAGTTTGTTTCTATCATGGAGCCAATTACACCAGAAGATTTGAATGAAACAGCAGTAATTTTCACACTCTTGTGTTTATACGCCTTGTGCGATTATGCGAAGTTCGAATGAGATGGCGATATCGACTAAGCTGTGTCTTTTCTGTGCTTTGAATTCATTACATTGACCTAAGTTTTTCAAAACTTTTTCTAACACTGTATTGAAAACAAAGAGGAAGGAATTTCTCGGGATTTGCAAAAATTTGATCATTTGAGAGAAAGAGAGGCATGCTAAGCCCTTAATGAATGAGATCATGCTTGTTAATGTGAGTACTGAGAAAGATCCTGGCTTGATCTAGATTGGTTCTACATTGTCTTTAGCGGGAGCGACTAGTCGCTTTCTTAAAAGATTTCAAAAAATATTTTGTGCCGTCTTGCGAAGACCTGTGTGGAATCGCTCTTGAGATTGTGCAGCTTAGGATCGCTCTCAGCCTCGAGACTCGACCCCCTTTGCTTTCAAACCTTGAACTTTGATTCAGAATGTTCAATGGTCAACCATCAATGTGAGGCTTGTGTGGCTAGATTTGAAGCAGCCCACAAACTAGGGGCAAGAAAAGTCAAATCAAGAAGGTCAGACATCGTCAAAAAGAAGCTTGTGAAGCTAGATCAGCAGCCCCTCGAACTAGGGGCAAAAATATCAAATGTGCTCGAAGAGCTAAAAATGGATCACTCTGCAAATCAATGAAGATCGGAAAGAATGCCAAATCCCAGAAGGAAGGAAAGAAGAAAATATTGCTGAAGAACAACTGAGTTCCTATCCACAACACTAGGGGCAAATTTAGCCCCCATTGGATGAACTTTTACATCATCAGCGAACAGCATCCATTCTCTTGGATTCAGATGGCTTCGAGATCTCAAAACCATTTGACATGGACTAGCTACACTTTTACCCTTGAGAGGCTCGCTAGACTAAAAACCCGGAAGGGCAACCCAGGCAAAAGTTAGAGCAAGAAAAAAAACAAAAAGAACAAAAAAGGAAAAATGCAAAGAATGAAAAAAGAAATGAAAAGAAAAAAAAAAGAAAAGATGAACAAAAAGAAATGAAAAGAATTGAAAAGAAAAGAAAAACAGAACTCACAAGGTTGAAAATCTGGAAGGGCGGCCTTGGCAAAAGTTAGAGCGTAAAAGGAGAGGTTAAATACCCGAGTGTACCTGAACCCGAACTACGTAAGGCTTGATTCCCATGTTTGGGGTACGTAGGCAACTTCATTCTGAAGTCTAGCCATAAACACTTCCAAATTGATTGTGTCCATGAGATTGAACAGGTCATCTTTGTCTTCTTTGTATCCGAGAGTTTCGGTTGTGATCGTCACTCTGAAGACTGATTACGGTGTGTTGTGGTGCTATTCAAACAAGGGGCAACTTTTTGTTGCCATACAGTGCGCTGCGGTGCCATTCAGACAAGGGACAATTTTCCATTGCCATATAGTGCCGTTCAGACGAGGGGCAATTTTCCATTGTTATGGATTTGAGGTTGTGCATCTCAAGAGCAGGTTCCGTGCTCATTGAGCAGTGGCCGTTTGCAAAGATAGTTTTTGAGAAATTTTACTGAGGTTGACTAATTTTCTCAAAAATTATTCAATTTTTCCAAAACTGGACCTCTTCTTGGACTCGAAAAAGGAAAATTTTCAGTGCTCATAGCCTGACTTGTATGATTTCAAATCAGAAAGTTGAACAAGCATGTTAATCTAACTCTCATATTGATTAAAATTGTTTTAGTAGAAAGCTAAAACAAAAAATGGTCAAAATGATGAACTAGGGGCGCAGTTAAGTCAGGTGTTCTGTCTTTTCCCCATTGTCACCATACTTACCAGAAAGGGCACTTTACCTGCCAGAAAAGGGCACAACTGAGGTTAATAACAAAAGGGCTGAAAGCTCTCTCACCCTCCGAGCAACGAGGTATCAAGTTAAGTGCGAAGCACGAATCGGAATGGATCAAAATACTCCATTCCCTTGTTTGGACACATCTGATCACGTCCAAACTCCCCAGGAGCGCATCATCAACCGATGTTAGTTGTAGATTGGCTACACACCCAGTTGTAGCGCAACCCCTCCATAGGGGAAGTTCACTGTTGTAAGCAGAAGATGAAGAATCTAGCAGAATGCTAGGGGGCAAGAGCCCGCAACTTCTTGTTTATCCATCAACCACCTAGGGGAGGGGTAAAAAATGAGAGATTAAAGAATAGAGAGATGTGCGTGGAGAGAAAAAGTGATGAGGGCTTTTTCAGAAAAACAAAGCCTGAGGGCCGAGTGATGTGAGAATCACAAATGAGAAAGAATGGGAAACAATACCCAGAGAAATAGGCTTCATGTGCACGTCTGAGTGTCGTATCTTTTATTTTGTCTCGCTTCTTGTTTTGAGTCGTTTCGAGTGTTTCTCGTTGTGTTTATGTTGTTTACCTTTTGTTTTTCTTTGCTGAGTCGTAGTGCGCTGTGTTCAGTCGTAGGCTCAATACCCCGTTAAGCACTCACTTCTTAATTTCAAAAAAGATTCGTTTTGTACTCAGAGTGCTATGCCATTCTTTACATTTGTACAAAACAAGATTTGTTCTTTCATAAAACTGCAGGGTTCAACCCAGGTCATGTGAGAATAGTAGAACCAGGACCTATCTGAAGCCATATGGGTTTCGGACTATGAAGCAAAATACAAGAGGGAAAATTTGGAGCATCTGAGGATGTTTCAACTTCTGCTAGTTCCGTCTTTGCATCCCGTATGTTCAGATTGAACTGTTTGTTCAAAATGAGCTGTGTGCCAAGTAAACCGAGTACTGCGTTATGAGCTGTGTGTTCAGAGTGAACAGTGCGCTGTATGAGCTGTGTGCCAAGAAAACCGAGTACTACGCTATGAGCTGTGTGTTCAGAGTGAACAGTGCGCTGTATGAGCTGTGTGCCAAATAAACCGGGTACCGTGTTATAGGGGTGGGCGCGGGTCGGTTGCGGCCACGGAACCTTCAATCCGCCATCCATCCGTCAGATTGGCGGATTGGAGAAAATCAATTCGCATCCGTCCGCCAATTCGGCGGATGTGGATTGAGCGGATTGGCGGTTTGGCGGATGGATGCGAATCGGTTTGGCGGTTTAAAATTTTATAAATTTTCAACATAATTCAACTTGTGTATTTCCTCAAAAAAGAAGAAGAAGAAAGTATTACAGTTAATGATTTAAAAAAAATATTACAATCACTGCATGCCTTATCAACATAAAGTATTACAATTTGTGGTTCTTAAAATATAAAAGCAATTCAAACCACCAAAACCATAAACAGAGCAGTAGTAGATATTGTATGTCTCTGTATTGTTACATCTATATCTTTTTTTGAAAATAAAAACCAACCAGCATATATCATATTTTCTATTTATTATTTTTAGAGATAGATTTAAAAACAAAAAAATATAGATAAATAATATGTTTATTTTTTTCAATTCAAAAAAGAGATTCAAGTTTTTTTTCAACAGAATATTTAAACTATTTTTAATTGAAAACACAAACAGAATATTTGAACAAACTGAAAATACAAAGTCTTATAAATTATTAGGGGTGTTCGCTGTTTGGCAGTTTGGTTGCGGCCAAAGAAATCTCAAATCCGCCATCCGTCCGCCAAATTGGCGGATTGGAAAAAATCAATCCGCAACCGTCTGCTTGTCATCACGCATCCGTCCAAAATGCGGCGGATCAGTTCAGTTCGGTCGGCTTTGGCAGATCGATATATCCGCTGCTCACCCCTACTATGTTATGGCTGTGTGTTCAGAATGAGCAGTGTGCTATAAGGGTTGTGTGTTCAAAACGAATGGAATATTGTGTCAGCTGTTTCTATGCCAGCATGGCGATCAAAAGTGCTCTCCCTGAGTACCAATCCCTACCGGAGTTACCTTGGCTGTGTTCGCAATGAGTTCCTAGGAGATCAATTGCGATGGTGGAAACTAGAGTTCGAATGGTTGTTGCCTAGAACACAAAGGTTTGGAATTTCTGAGACTAAAGTCTGGTTTGAATACCCAGGGGTGTATCTCGGGCTTGAAATCTGTATGGAAGCCCTATAGGTCGAGGTAGCGGGTATGCATCTCGATTCTGGATACTGATCCAACCTAGTCTGTCACCCCATTGAAGAATAGGGAAAATTGTGAGGATGATCAAGAAGAAAAGCTGCATCTGTGGTTTCCCTAGCAAACGTTGCTCCTTGTAAACATTTCAGGATCTTTGTACTGTGAGTTGAAGGTAAGTGTTCAAAGAACATGAGGGGAGATCCCAATCGGAGTAGAGCGGTTTACCGCCACTTACCCTGTGAGGTGCTTTCTAAAAGCGCCGCTTTGTTTGTTTATTGCTTTCATTAAACATCATGCATTGTATTGCATTCTACCTTTCGAGTTTCTTCCTCATTTATGCATAGTATTATATGTACTGTTCATTCAGAGACGTTCCGGTTCAGTTTAACTGATGCCTTTCTCCTCTCGCTTTTGGAACGCATTTGGACCTACCTTTCTTCTCTTGCGTGTGATACGCTGAGAAGTTTTCCCTTTCCTCTCTTGTGTATGATACGCTGAGAGATTTTCTCTTACCTTTCTGAAACACCGTGATATGTCCCTATATTTCTCCCTCTTCAGTTAAGCGCATTTGGAATACGTTCCAGTGCTCGTACCACTCTTTTCTCTTTCTCGCGTATGCTACGCTGAGAGATTGTCCCGTTCCTTACGCGATTTCAGCGTGTTTGGAATTTATCTTAGGACGCATGATGTGCGGGCCTGGGCGGGTTTTATCTTATGTTGTGTTTGGTACACGCCTGGGCGGGTTGTTTTTGGACCTCCTCTCACGATTTCAGCGTGGTTTGAGTACCCCGTTCCTTTCGCAATTTCAGCGTGTTTGGAATTTATCTCAGGACGCGTGATGCACGGGCCTGGGCGGGTTTTATCTCAGGTTGTGTTTGGTACATGACTGGGCGGGTTGTTTTTGGACCTCCTCTCACGATTTCAGCGTGGTTTGAGTGTCCCGTTCCTTACGCGATTTTAGCGTGTTTGAAATTTATCTTAAGACGCGTGATGCGCAGGCCTGGGCGGGTTTTATCTCAGGTTGTGTTTGGTACATGCCTGGGCGGGTTGTTTTTGGACCTCCTTTCACAATTTCAGCGTGGTTTGAGTGTCCCGTTCCTTATGGGATTTCAACGTGTTTGGAATTTATCTCAGGACGTGTGATGCGTGGGCCTGGGTGGGTTTTATTTCAGGTTGTGTTTGGTACACGCCTGGGCGGGTTTTTTTATACCTCCTCTCACAATTTCAGCGTGGTTTGAGTGTCATGTTCCTTACGCGATTTCAGCGTGTTTGGAATTTATCTCAGGACGCGTGATGCGTGGGCCTGGGCGGGTTTTATCTCAGGTTGCGGGCCTGGATGGGTTGTTTTGGACCTCCTCTCACGATTTCAGCGTGGTTTGAGTTTCTCTATTCCTCACACGTTTTTAGCATGTTTGGGATTTGTTTTTCCTCCTCTCATGATTCCAGCATGGTTGGAGTTTGTCACCCTTAGCATCTACTATTATTTCATATCGCTATTTTGCGCACATCATATGCACCTGTTAGTGCATTGCATTTCATATCGCGCTATTTTGCGCACATCATATGCACCTGTTAGTGCATTGCATTTCATATCCCACTATTTTGCGCATCGCGCTATTTTGCGCACATCATATGCACCTGTTAGTGCATTGCATTTTGCATTCGCGCTATTTTGCGCATCGCGCTATCTTGCGCACATCATATGCACCTGTTAGTACATTGCATTTCATATCGCGCTATTTTGCGCATCGCGCTGTCTTGCGCACCTCATATGCACCTGTTAGTGCATTGCATTGCATTAGGCATACATTTCATATCGCACTATTTTGCGCATCGCGCTATCTTGCGCACATCATATGCACCTATTGGTGCATTGCATTTCATATCGCACTATTTTGTGCATCGCGCTATCTTGCGCACATCATATGTACCTATTAGCGCATTGCATTGCATTAGGCATACATTTCATATCGCGCTATTTTACGCACATCATATGCACTTATCAGTGCATTGCATTTCACATTGCATTTTGCATTTCATTGCATTTCATATCGCGCTATCTTGCGCACATGATATGCACCTATCAGTGCATTGCATTACATTTTGCATCATTTCGCGCTATCTTGCGCACCTCGTTTGCACCTGTTAGTGCAGTGCATTGTTCACGCTATTTTGCGCACCCCACCTGCACTTGTTAGTGCATTGTTCGCGCTATTTTGCGTACCTCACCTGCACCTGTTAGTGCATTGCATAGTTCACGCTATCTTGCACACTTCATCGGCACTTGTTAGTGCATTGCGTTATTATGAACACTTCACTTGCATTGTTTTGCTCGTTATGTGCATTGTCTAGCACCCCCTATAACTTACATTGTCTTGCTCGTTATGTGCATTGTTTTGCACCCCCTCTAACTTGTGCATTGTCTTACACCCTTATCTAACTTGCATTGTTTTGCAAACTTATCTAACTTGCATTGTTTTGCAAATTATCTAACTTGCATTGTTTTGCAAACCCCTTTAACTTGCATTGTTTTGCAAACCCCTTTAACTTGCATTGTTTTTCAAATCTCTCTAACTTGCATTGTTTTGCAAATCTATCGAACTTGCATTGTTTTGCAATCTATCTAACTTGCATTGTTTTGCAAACCTATCTAACTTGCATTGTCTTGCAACTTTCTCTAATTTACGTTGTTTCGCACGTTCTACTTGCGTTGTTTCGCACCCTCTCTAACTTGCGTTGTTTCGCACATTCTACTTGCATTGTCATTGCACTTCACATTTCACTTGCGTTGTCACGCACTTTTCACTTACGTTGCTATGCATGTTTCTAACGATATTGTACCTGTTAAGTTTCTTTCTTTTGCAGGCACGATATTGTATGTACAGTTCATTTGAGGCTGGCATGACCAGACAAACCAAATGGTATTGTATTCTCCGCGTGAGACATAGTGAGAATTGTATAATTCTCTTACATCCTTGCTGCATGTAATGTAGTTTGGCTTTTATTCGCTTGCTTAAAACTGTTGCATGTTTTGCTTCGCTACAGCTTTCTTTGCATGATCATAAGTTATGTTCGGCATCATGCATGTTCTTTGCATTTGTCCCCTGCCTTCGGGCACAAATCTTTGCCATCTTGTATGCTCGTCTAAGTCTTCAGCCTCGTCAAAAATGGCTCGTCTCTGGGCTTTGACATTCACTCCCATCATTTTTATGACTTTCGAGTTCTGTCAAAGAGGGGCAACTATAGACACCCCATTTTTGACCATTCTCAAGACTTGGACGTCATCATTTGAACACTCGATGATCATCCATGCCTATGTTCGTTTCGAGTTCTCGGAGGTCTCGGTTGCGCGCCTTGCCTCAAGATCTCTCAACTTGTCTGTTTTGTGCTTGGTTGTGGACCAAGCACTTGTGTTTTTGCTTTTGAGGGAAGAGGGTGGCTTGTTTGCCATCCCCTAAACCCATTGGCCAAGGCTTGAACCCATCGGCCTTGTTTTCTTGCCATCGGCCAAAAGTTTTGGCCGATCGACACTTTTTTTTGGTCGGCCGGCCCTTGTGTTGGTCGATCGGCCATGTTTTCTGGCCAAACCCTATTCATCTGCTTTATGCAAATATTTTATGCCAGTTGGCACGGCTAGCATGCACAATTGACCCCCTCCATACATGTGTATGGAGGGATTTGTGCCCTTTGCTTAGCTTCTCCTAGAAGCCTTGGAATTGAATTCCTATAAGAGGGGAGCTCCTCCTCCCTTCTCAGGGGTTTTGAAATTTAGGGTTAGAAGAGCTGTATCTATCTATCTCTATATCTCCTTCTCTTTACATTTGTGTGTGTATTTGTGCTCTGAAGTGTAGTATTGTCTTACTATTGTACACAAACACACACTAGAACACCATCCTCTTGTTGCTGAGGCACTAGGGAGTTGATTTCAGAGTTTTTGGGGTGGTTTATGCTTGAAAAAGTTGCTAGAGCCTTATTCTTGAAAGCGTTCTTCAAGGGTGAGCATTCTTGCTTTTAATACCCCATGCTTGCTTAAGCTTTTAGCTTATCTTGCTTATTGTTTTAAGCTTAACTCTTAACTAATAAAAGTTCTGATTTTACTTGCTTTAGACCTTTGTTTAAGGTCACTTTTTGGTTTGGGGTTGTTCACCTCCTCCAAGGCCTTGTTAGGCCTTGTTAGGCCTTGTTTTAGGCCATCCCTTTTGGCCCTTGTTCTTAGCTTTGCATGACCTTTCTACCACTGAAATCCAGAGGATTTTCAGTGGTGGAAAGGTGGTTTTGGAGTCCTAAATAGGAGAGGGTCATCCCCTCTCCTTGTTGTCTTGAATGCTTGCATAAATGGCTTATGTAGGTAGCATGTGTGCTTAGCTTGTTTTAGCATCATTTCAGCATGTATTAGGCTTTGTTTTGCCATAATACACCTCTATTTTGAGTTGGTTTGATGGCCTCTTACATGCTTTATGTACTTACCTTGCAATCCCCTCATTTGCCTTAATATGCATCATGTTGTAACATGTTATTCTAGCATGATTTTGGCTCAACTCCATAAAGCTTTTAGCCTTGTTATAGCATGCTTAAGCTCTGATTTGAGTTGTTTTAACCATGTATGCCATGCTTTGTATAGCTACCATGCAATCTAGCTTGTTAGCTTTAAGTGCCCAAGTCACTAGCATTCTTTGCTTGGCTCATTTAAGTGATTTGGCATCACTTGTTATGTTATTTCAGTCCATGTTTCATGCTCACATGCTTGCACTTATCACTCCTTTAATGCTTTAAAGGGTTTGTGTTTTATGCCTCATAAATGTGTCATTGCGTATGCTATCATGTTTAGGCCTTTGGGATGCCATCTAAGTAGGTTTTTGGGCTCATTCTAACATGCCATAACTTTGATTTTATTGGTTTAAGTCATGCCAGGTTTGGTTTTGATAGGTATAGTGTAACACCCTCTTTGGTAGCCTTGCATGGCTCATATTTTTGGCGTTGTGTTCTAGCTTGTGTTGGCTAGTTTCGAGCTTGTTTTTGGTCGTGTTTAGACCTGCCTTGGGACTGTTTTAGGTCCCCTTGGCCCTTTGGGGCTTGCTTTGTGTGGCCATGGTTGGAGTCCCTTGGCTAGCCTCAAGCTTTGGGCCTTCTTACATGCTTTACTTGTATAGTTTGATTGGTTTGGCACCTTTCTATGCATGATTTCAGAGCTTAACATGTTTGCCACATGTCCAAATTTGTCTCTTTTAAGTGTGCTTAAGAGTTGTCCTTTCATGTCTTAGTCTTTAGGCCAATTGGCGTGCATGTTTGTATGTACCTTTGCCTTCATTTCCCTAGCATTAATGGCCACTGATTTGGGCTTATTTGAGAGCTGTCCATTTTGGTTTAAGTCCATCCTTTGCATGTTGTTGCATGCTTGCCTTGCATGTTGTCGCATGCTTGTTGCATATTTAGTACCTTGCATGTTGTTGCATGCTAGTATGTTGCATGCTTATCCCTTTATCATGTTGTCACATGCTTGTCTCATCTTGTATGTTGTTGCATACTTGTCCACCTTTGCATGCCTTGCATGCTTGAATGTTCATGTTACATCTTGAATACTTGTTTAGGTTACATTGCATTTGCATGGTTGTCACCATTAGCCTTGTATGGCATTGTCATTAACATGCTTATGTTGTATTGGATTTGCATCATGCTTGAGTTGCTTGCATGCTTAGGTTACATTGCATTGTGTGTGCATGCTCTTGCCTCTTGATCAAGCATGATAGAGGTTGGAGCCCCTTGCGTGTTTTTGTGCATTTCATTTCATATTGAATTGCACACTTTGCTCCTTTGGCCATCATGCATTGAAATGTGTGATTGGTGGCCCGAGGGTCGAAGACTATACTCCCTTGAGTTCATGACATGATAGGGAGGGTGGTCGTGCAAACACTGCCTTGTAAATGTATTGCCATGCTCTGTTTGTCCTCTGCTGTAGCAAAAGAACATTCTGCAGGAAAAGATGGCCGATTGGCTATCTGCAGTGCCGATCGGCTAAGTATTGTTGGCCGAGAGCCTTATTGTTGGTCGATGAACCTTTACCTTGGCCGATGGCTATACCATTTGGCCGATGATCTCTCACAGTGTCCATGAACTGGTTATGGAGCATCACAGAGACTTGTTCAGTTTTCAGAGGTACAAAGCAGTGCAAATAGAGGCGATAGGAAGCATGGCGATGTATTTCTGAGCGAAGCCGTCCGAGCATGCATTCATCCCTCGTCTCGAGGCCATTTCAATGTTTTAATAACTTAGAATAGTTATTTATTTCGATTTAGCTTTGTAATTAATTAATTAGCTTGTTAGTTAGTTAATTAGTTGATTTGTATTATTCTTTCGGTCCCCCCGTCGAGAGGGCCAATTGTGTAATAAGCGTGCGTGTGTGTGATGTATGTCTTCCAAACCTCCATTTCTTTCTCCCTTTTACTTACCTGCTTACGATGGTTAGTTCTAGGGCATACTTCATTTAGCATCCTTATGCTCGCATGTTTGCATCCATCCATCTGTATTGCATGCACCAGGCTCGGCGCATCATACTAACTGCATTGTATTTCAATTCCAATTTGAATACATGTATCAAGTATTGCATCTCACATGCCATTTTAGAATAGCTGAGCCTATTTCTAGTTGCATTTTGTATATGTTGCATTAGCCATCTTGACCTGAGCTAGGATCATATATTGATTACTAACTGGTTCTTTGTTTTGGCTCGGAGTACACTGTAAGTGTTTACGCTTTAGCATCTTGCATGTATGTGAGTGTTAACATGACAACATGCTTACCATGAGGCTAAGTGCTTATGTGATATAACTGCTTGAATGCCTGTGGGTGAAGGTTGGATTACTTGAATTGGAACAATTCATCGAAATCTGCATTTTAGCCTACTTGCGAGTAGCAAACTTCAAACCGTTTTCAAACAAACAAATATGCGATGCTTTGTTCCAAATTAGGCGATCTAGTCTATACTTGTGTGTTGTGCGCATCACATAGTAAATTCTAGCTAATAACCGAAATAAGAACACATATGTTTTCAAAAACAAGATATCATGTTTAGTACAGACGAATCTTTGATCGGGCGAGTGTGGGTGCTCATAGATGACCTTCCCCAATCGTACCCAAGTTCCCGAGCCGAGGCAACTTTGGAGATGACGGATACGTGGCCTTAGGCACGAGTCAGGGTTTCCTAAATATTCCCAAAATAAAATATTTACGTGGCGACTCTGTATCTGGCAAAGCAGTCCATGTTTGACACTTCTTTCTTAAAAATCAGTTTTCCAAAACGATTTGTCGGATTTGGACTCTTTGGTGATTTATCAGTCTTGCATTACATTTTGTGAGATCCGATTAAGAACCGTGACATTGAGTCCGAACTGTAGTAGCATGAAGCCCAAAGGCGCGTCTACACTTGTTTACATAATACCACTTCAATTTCAAAATTCCCAAAATCCTGCAAGATCTCTTTCTGTTCAGTAAGCAAACAAGCCATACTTCCCATTGATTTTCTGCTCAAGGCATCAGCAACTGTATTGGCTTTCCTGGGGTGGTACTGGATTTCAAGATCATAGTCTTTTATCAATTCAAGCCATCTCCTCTGTCGCATGTTCAACTCCTTCTACATAAAGAAGTATTTCAGACTTATGTGATCCGTATAGACTTCACACTTTGCCCCATACAAATAATGCCGCCAGATTTTCAAGGCAACAACAACTGCAGCCAATTCTACATCGTGTGTTAGGTAGTTCTTCTCATGTGGCCTCAACTGTCGGGAGGCATAAGCAATTACCCTTCCATTCTGCATTAATACACAACCCAAACCTTTATAAGATGCATCACTAAAAATTACAAAGTTTTCTGTACCTGATGGCAATGTCAGAACTGGTGCGGTGGTCAGTCTCATTTTCAACTCATGAAAGATAGATTCTCTTTCGTCGTTCCATTCAAATGGTTGCCCTTTGCGTGTCAATTAGGTAAGAGGTACAACTATTTTTGAGAAATCCTTCACAAATCTTCTGTAGTACCTGGCTAAGCCCATAAAACTGCAGACTTCTGTCACATTAGTTGGTGTAGGCCAATTCACAATTGCCTCTATTTTCTGTGGGTCCACTGAAATTCCTTCCCTGTTGATCACATGCCCTAAAAAGATGACTTCATCCAACCAAAATTCACATTTCTTTAGTTTGGAAAATAATTTCTTTTCTCTAAGTGTTTGCAAAACAGTCCTCAAATGTTGTTCATGTTCAAGTCTATTCTTCGAGTATATCAATATATCATCAATAAAAACCACAACAAATTCATCAAGATAGGTCTTAAAGATTCGGTTCATTAAGTCCATAAACGTTGCAGGTGCATTAGTCACTCCAAATGGCATAACAAGAAACTCATAATGACCATACCTCGTTCTAAATGCTGTTTTCTCAACATCTTCTGCCTTTACTTTCAACTGGTGGTACCCGGATCTCAAATCAATTTTGGAAAACACCTGTGATCCCTGCAACTGGTCAAATAAGTCATCAATACGAGGTGAAGGGTATTTATTCTTTATTGTCGCCTTGTTCAGTTCTCGATAGTCAATACACAAGCGCAAGGTTCGATCTTTCTTTTTCACAAACAACACTGGTGAACCCCATGGCGAAGTGCTAGGTCGGATAAACCCTTTGTCAAGCAGGTCTTGCAAGTATTCTTTCAATTCATTCATTTCAGTAGCAGCCATTCTGTAGGGAGTTTTAGAGATGGGTTGGGCGCCTGGCACAATTTCAATAGTAAACTCTATCTCCCTGTCCACCAATTCCCCTAGCAATTCATCTGGGAACACATCTGGAAATTCACTAACAATAGGGATACTACTCAATTCAACATTCACAGATTGTTCAGACAACACATAACACAAATAACCCTGGTACCCTTTCCTGATTAATTTACATGCTTTCATTGCAGATATCAGATAAGGTGGAGGCACTACCCTGTTACCCACAAACACAATTTCTTCCTGTTCTGGTGGTTTAAACACAACCCGTTTTGTTACACAATCAATGGTGACACAATATTTGGTCAACCAATCCATGCCCAGAATTATATCAAAGTGCCTAAAGTTCAAGGGCAACAAATCCACATACAAAATGGCATTCCCAACACGCATGTCACAAAAATGATATACAGATTCACATAACACAGATTCCCCAGATGGAGCAGGTACACATAGCAGATATGACAATAATTCCAGGGGTCTACTCAGTCTAGATGCAAATGCACATGTTACAAAAGAGTATGTTGATCCGGAGTCTATTAACACAAAAGCATCCTGATTACATATAGAAATAGTACCTGAGACAACTACGTTAGCATTCCGCGTATCGCCCGGAACAAACGCGAAAACTCTCCCTTGCCTCACAATATCTCTGGTAGTAGTAGATCTCATAGTATTTCCCGGCTTCGGGATCGATACAGTTGAGCTAGCAGCTAGCTTTCCACTATTTTGATTACAATCTCTGGCCATATGCCCTTATCTACCACATTTAAAACAGGCTCCTAACACACGGTAACAAACCCCACGATGCCTTTTACTACAAATATTGCACATAGCAGATGTATCTCGGGAAGAATTCGAAGTACTTGAGGAGCCCGTGTTTTGCTCTTTCGAAAACTTCTTCTTTGAAAAGAAGCCTTGCCTTTTGTTGCCTTTCCAGTCAGTTGTTGACTTAGCCTGTCTAGTTATGTTAGCTTATGATATTATGGCCCGGTCTAGCACCCCAATATAGGTTTCCAGCTTCAAGGCATTCACCCTTTCTAAAACGTTGCTTCGAAGCCCACCTCCAAAATGCCTCGCTTTCTTATAATCGGCATCAATTACATGTGGGGCAAACCTGGCCAATTTAGTGGATTTGGCCTCATACTCAGCCACTGTCATGCTGTCTTGTTTTAGTTCCATGAACTCTGATACTTTCCTGTCCCAAACACACTGAGGAAAGTACTTATCATAGAAAATTTCCAAAAATTTCGTCCAGTCAACATCTTTGTGATTCTCATGCATTAACATCCACCATCTTCTTGCCTCATCTTCTAGTATAAAGGTGGCTAGAAGTACTTTCTGTGTCTTCGAACAGGGGAACACTTCAAATAGCTTTTCGATGCCGAGGACCCATGCTTCGGCTTTCAACGAATCTAATCCCCCATGGAACTATGGTGGTTTCATTTTCTTAAACTCTTTGGTAAGAGCTATTATTCGGTCATCATTCTGTAAGTCTAGCACAGGTGGTGCTGGAGGAGGTGGAGGATGTGGTTGCTACCACTGTTGTTGCCACTATTGTTGTTGCCTCAATGTTTTTGCCATTTCTTGTATCAATCTTTCCATTCTATGCATTCTGGCAGTAGAAGACTCCTCTATCTCATCACCTCTTGTTCTCACCATCTGATTAAACTTGCATTACACTTTATACAGAAGATTCACAAGTATGCATATACTAAAGAGCATACACATTCAAATAATTTGCAATGCAAGCAAATCACAAACTTATAACACATAATCGTTCAAATTAAAACATTTAAGCATATTCTAGATGCTTTCAGATTCATACTTATCACATGAATGCATCCTAGATCTTTTCTAGACGCTTATTGCTCTTTTGGACAAGTGTGTGAGTTATTAACTCTTGCTATGATACCACTCTATCATGACCCGAACTCTCCCCCATGGGTTAAGAACATAACCGGCCAGTAATCAAGGGATTACCTATGGCCTCCAGCCAAACAAGACATAACTCATCAGAGTAAAAGGGGCCAAACGGAAGCAAATTCAAACTTTTGTCCATAGAGCTGTGCTTACATATACATGTTAATAACTCACATCAGAATATGTAATAACACAAGGTTCTGTACATACAGGATCATTCAAGTCTAAGTCAGCCAATCAAAACTATATACAACCATAAACCAAAGTTCTCGCCTACATGACAAAATATAGCAAACTAGCAAAAGGGCGAAAACAAATCTCGTACATGAGACGTGTGGGCTAACTCTTCAAAACCTTGATTGTTTCTCACAAACTTCACTGAGGCTGGGTTTGGACCTCCCTTGGCTCACCTACAGACACATGAATGAGCGTGAGCAAAAGCCCAGTGAATAATATCAAATAAGGAAGATATACGAACAGTATTTAGAACGACATGCACCAAAGGGCCTTGGGCCCAAATCACATTTCCATCTAGTATATATAAATATATATCAAGTAACTGCGGTTCCAAATACATCAGACGGCCTCGGGCCCAATCCATTCATGTCAAACGGCCTTTGGCCCATTTATTCTTTCATTCATGTCAGACTGGCCTTTGGCCCATTCATTCTTTCATTCATGTCAGATTGGCCTTTGGCCCAACCATTCTTTCATTCATGTAATACTCGCCTTTGGCCCATTTATTCTTTCATTCATGTCAGACTGGCCTTTGGCCCATTCATTCTTTCATTCATGTCAGACTGGCCTTTGGCCCAACCATTCTTTCATTCATGTCAAACTGGCTTTTGGCCCATTCATTTTTTCATTCATGTTAGACTGGCCTTTGGCCCAACCATTCTTTCATAGCAAACATTTGTCCACAATTCAAGTTAACGAGCTTATAAGACTTATAGGGAAATAAGCAATTGGACAAATAACATACTTCAAAACATCTTTATTAAGATATTACTCACAGTGTTCTGCCGGTGGATTCACTCTTGAGCTTGACCTTACATATTACATAGCACACATGGGTCACAAATGATTCAATCCGTTTCTTAATTCATACATCCCTCTTAGGCTTCTTTCTTATTCTTTTAATTCATTCATAATGCTCAATATATGCCTAAGAGTACATAGAAGTGAAAGAGAATAGAAAATGAAACACATAACACCTTTACAAATTTTCTGAAACAGGGGTCCCCGCTCAAGCGTGGACTTTCCCGCTCGAGTGGACCCATTACGTCTGCAAAAGTACTGGTTGCCTCGTTTTTACGCTCGAGTGTGAAGTCGGGTGCTCGAGCTGAAAGTTTCACTACATGGCTCCCCGCTCGAGCATGAATCTCCCCGCTCGAACGGACATCCATGTCTGCAAAACTTCTGGGAGCTCATATTTCCCGCTCGAGCGTCGGTTCCCCCATTCGAGTGGACTTCATGAATTTTGGGTTTTCCAAAACTGTTCTTGAGCTTCAAACATGCATTCAAGTTAGTATTTCTTGCATTTTATAGCCCAAATTTCTCATATACATATACTAACATGATACAAACACCAAATTCATTACATTATGAAGCTCAATTTCATGAATTAGTCACATGCATGTCCCAAATTATGCCAAACTTATTTCCAACATAACAATTTCATGTATTCAAAACTCATACTCTTATGAATTGTACATACATGTGAGATATAGCTCTTATTCTCAATTTAAATGATAAAGAGATGATCAAAAGCATGAACTTCAATCAAAGATTCAACATGGATCATGTCTCTCAAGCTCAAACATACAAATTCATGACAATTTCCTACATGCATGTGTATATTGACTTCCAATTTATCAAGACCACCTCATTTTCATCATAATCAATTCAATTCATGTTCTTGATCATCATTCAGCTTTGAATTCACAAAGTTACAAACTAAAATCCATGAATTTACTCACCTAGAGGCTCAAATCTTCCAAATTATGGTTAATTCTTGAGTGTAGCTTCAAGATTTCCAAGCTTCTTGCTCAAATCTCCAATCTTCCCCTCTCTCCCGCTCTAGTCGACCCTCTCTCTCTTTTCTTAGAGTTAATATCAGCCAAATTGAATAAAAGAGAGGAATTGAGTGTATACTGGCCCCTTATATAGCCCCACATAATCAAATTCCATTAACACTAATTAATTGAGTACTATTAAATTAATTTCATCTAATTAATCTGATCCGAATCACTTTTCAATTAAATTTCACCGTAGACTCTAAAAATTACGCCAATCACAACGACGTAGTTAATTTTGGTTTCTGTGGCCGATAGGGCCTTCAATTTAATTTCCAAAGCAGAAAGTCAAACAGATTCTCCTACGGTGAACAGATAGAAATTCAAAACCACATATATTCATATAAATGGCACTCAAAATCATATCAAACACATAATCACAATCGCAATTAAGATTAATTAGCATAATACGGAGCATGGTTATCACATGTTCTTACAGTTCAAGTAGAGAACTCTGGTTTATGGCTGGCCAACCTTGCAGGTTCTTACTCTGTGGGTTCGACATGGAAGTGGTGGATGTTGTCGAAAGGTCCTGTTGTAGGTGTTGCTGATATGCTATGAAATAATATTGCCCCACCCAAGGTGAAATTTTGTAGCTGGTTAGCTTGGAAAGGAAGACTTAAAACTTCATCTTTTTTGAAAAGGATTGGTGTGTTGAATTTAGAAGCTAATTCAGTGTGTTTGCTGTGTAGAATAAATGAGGAGTCAATTAACCATTTACTTCTATCATGTCCGGTGGTATGGAAATTGTGGTAAGATATGGTGAAATGGTGGGATCTGGTTTGGGTGGTTCCGAGATCAATTGAGGCATTGTTGCATTGGTGGGCTGGTTTTAAATTCAAAAAGGCGATCCAACCAATGTGGAAAGTTGTTCCCTTAGCTGTTTTGTGGTCAATTTGGAAAGCAAGGAATGAATGCCTTTTTCATGAAAAGAGTGTTGCTGGGCTTGAATTGGCTGAGTTGGTGAAAGTGAGGATAGCTCTTTGGTGTAAGCATAGTTATGGAGGTTCGCAGTATTCTATGGAGGACATTGTCTATAATCTTGATAGGATCAAAGCCTGATTGAGGTGGTGGTGGTTGGTTTGTCCAATCTGTTAGGATCTTTGGCCGTATGGATCTTTGGTTTTGTTTCAATCAGAGTGTAACACTCATCGTTATTGAAGGGCTGGGTATGATCTGTGTGGGTGCAGGGCTGCAATACAGTTCATGATATACTGATACTCTCAATAGGGTGACTGATCTATTGCTTCATATATGCCTGACTAATCTGTTGAATGCATTCGGTTGCTTTCTATCTGTTTGACTGCTTTGTCAATTACTTTTATGCTGTCTTGTTTTCTGTTCTGTTGATTTGCTGGGTGAAACTCTGCAATTCTGTGTTGATTACTGATATGCTCTAGCTGTGGAGATGGTTGCTGTGTGATTTTTGTTTTTCTTGGTGAATTCTATGCTCTTGGTCTATGCCAGAATTTTAGTTTTGCTTTTGAAGTTTACAGCTGAGTGCTTCTTCAGCTGAGTGTTCTGTTTTGGTTGTTTTTGCTGCTGTTTTTCTGTTTTTCTCTTTTTGTTGGTTTCTCACCAACCGGAGCTTTGAGCTTCATCTAGCTCTGAGCTCCTCTTTATTGATGTTCTCTATCTTATTTGTTTGATTTCATCAATAAAAATTTATTTTGTCGATAAAAAAAAAATGTTGTATAAATAAAAAATTTGTATAATATTTTCGTATAGAATGCTATAATCGGTTTGAATGCTTTTGTTATAAAACCCGATTGTCACATTGTTCTAATGGAGGATATTTTATTTTATTTTTTTATCGACAAAGAAAATAAGAATCAAAATTACTATAGTGCAAAAACGTGATCCTTGTTAGGTTTAGTGGTAAAAATGATAGGAACCCCAATTGAACCTAATCATATTTGTTTGTATTATACCTAAAGTAGCATATCAACCCATGCTATGCATGGGTTATACAAATAATTAAAAATAATTTTACAATTAAATAATAATATAAAATTTATTTAAAAAGTATAAAAAAATAATTTTGAGTGAATTAAATTTTAATCTTTTTATTACACTATATATATTGCACTTTTAATTGTATATTCTAAGTTCACAATAAAAAATAAATGACATAATCTAATTAGTAAAGATGAAAAAAAAATAGCATAAGTTCAAAAAAAATTATATTTATGATAAAATAAAAATACTTATCTCGTTGTATAAATTTTTTAGCTTAGTTTATTCTACATTAAAGTTTGTTATAAAATTTAAACATCCATTGCAGAAATTTTAAAAGAAAATATGAATAAAGTTATACGCATTAATTGGTATACCAATTTGTATACTAACAGATGATGTGACATAATTTTATTGGCTTTGAGTCTTTATAGTTTGCATAATGAGTGGAGTCCATAATTTTGAAATTATATTGCTATAGCATGTGTTGATACACTAATTGGTATAGCACTTGGTGTGTGTAACACCATTGAAAAAATATATAAATTGATAAAATCATTAAAATCGGTCAAAAGACTACTCAATTTATACAAAAATTAATTAATTAAAACTTTTAAATTTTATTTTATTTTAAAATTTATATTGTTTTCAATTAAAACATACACAACACTATAAGGTTCACTTTATATAAGTCAAACAACTCATTTTTTCCTTCTTTTCTTGGTGTGAGATGGTGTAAAATAAAAGTTAACAATCGTTTTGATAGGAAGTGTATTTCGAATCAATAAGGTAATATATTCTCTAAAATCATGATACTTTTTAGAAAATAATTTATTAAAAATTTATAATATGAAAATGCACCTGTTATAAAATGATAGAATTTAATAACATTGTATTATAATATTATGAGCTCTTTAATTATATTATTATTTCTTTCTTATTTTCATTTAATTTAAATATTTTGTTAATCAATATGATAAGTTTTTTAAGTTTTCTTTAATTATAATCATTAATCTCTAATGAGCAATAATCTAACTATAATTTCTAAAATAGAAAGCATACATATTTTGAAATTATCAGTTTATTTTTAATTAACAAATGAAACTATAATTATTATTTGTGAGTGATAATTTTTCCAAATCTATTATTATCTATATATTGACGCAAAATAACTTTTTGTCCAAAATATTTTAAGAGCTTCAAAATATTAATTTCAGTTTATAAAAATTAGTAAATATATATTGCATAAAATTATTAACTCATCCAAACATATCTAATTTAAATTTTTTTTAAAGAAATTAGATGAAACTTTATATATAAGTCAAATCTAATTTAAGCAATAATTGATGAATTCTGGAGTTCAAATTTAAAGTTTAAGAAGAATATGAGAAAAAATAGTTTTTTTTTTTCATAAATATTCATAAGAAAAATATTTTAGAAACAATCTATGCGTGGTAATATACATTTTCTTGCTGAAATTTTCGCTATTTAAATTTGTAATATTTAAAAATAATGTTCAAAATAAAATTTTAATAATTTATGTTGACCACATTTGATATCATACTTTAGATGACACTATTCATAAATATCATATAAAGCCTATCAAATGATGTAATTAGTGTAATGCAAATATTACATCATATAACAAATATATAAAAATGTAGACTAGTCAAATCAATATTTTATATACAAATATAAGTGAGTTTAGGGGTTTAGTAAAATGGTGGTGACAAGTGAGGGCAAATGACAAAGAATAGTTAAGATGTGTAGTAGGAGAAAAGTTAAATGATTGAGATCGTGCAAGTTACGAAATGGGTAAGAGAGGAGAACAAGAAAATGGCTCAATGTGGGTCATCAAAGCTAGCGAGTGAAAAATTTTAGAAGTTATACTTGGAAGGTAAAACTCGATTTCAGAAAGGACAAGAAGATAGAGGTCATTGGTAGTTTTTTTGATAAGCAAAAATAGGAACTTTATTGATAAAGGAGAAGTACAAAGTACATCGCAAGCATCAATAAAGCAGGTAAGAGCAGAGAGTAACATAGCTAACCAAACGATCCCAACTAGGCTGACACTGAAAAAAATGCTCAATCATATGCTAGCTCCAACGTAAGATGGTAAGGAACCAACCAAGACAAACCAGACAAAATACAAGAAAGGAAGAAAAAAAAGTAGCCAAGCTCCCAGTAAAAACCTCAAAGGTAGACCCTCACATGATTGAGATTGAATAATAAATCAATCACGGAGTAATGGAAATCTTTTACTGAGACTTTGATCCATAATGGAAATCTTTTACTGAGGTCATTGGTAGTTCATGTTTATCATTTTCATTTTGTTATTCAATTTTTTGAGTTAGTTTCACAAAAAATAAAAAAAATAAAACTAAGTAATTATTGGTTTGTTTGGTAACGTTTACGTTTGCAGTTTATATTTACAAAAATTTTATAAACTGATTTTTGTTTATTTTTAGAAAAACATAAATTACAAAAGCGTTTGGTAATTGACAAAATATTTAAAAAAAATTTAAAAATATAAAAAAGAGTGAGAATGGCAAGTGGTGGCAAGTGACGGCGGAAGATGGTGGTGGAAAGTGGTGACAGTGGGTGGTGGGTAGCGGATGGTGGCGGGTGGGTGGGTGGGTAGTGGGTGGTAGGGAGTGGGTGGTGGTGGCGGCAGGTGTGTGGCGGGTGGGGGGTGGTGGCGAGTGGGCGATGATGGGTGAGTGGGTGACAGTGGCGGGTGGTAACGAGTCGGTGGTGGTGGTAGTGGTGATGGGTTGTAGTGGCAGGTGGGTGGCGGATGGCGGGTGGTGGTGGGTGGGTGGTGGTGGTGAGTAGGTGGCGGGTGGTGATGGTGGATGGGTGGGTGGGTGACGGTGGCGGATGGTGAGTGGTAGCGAGTGGGTGGCAGTGGTAAGTGGTAGTGGCAGTGGGTGATGGATAGTGGTGGTGGTGGTGGTGGTGGGTGGGTGGGTGGGTGGTGGTGGCGGGGTGGTGGGTAGTAGCGAGTGGTGGTGGTGGCGGTGGTGAATAGTGGTGGTAGGTGGGTGGTGAGTAATGGTTGCGGGTGTGGTGGCTGGCGGTGGTGGCGGGCGGTGGATAGTAGTGGCAAGTGAGTAGTGAGTGGTGGTGGTGGTGGGCAGGGATGGGTGGTGGGTGGTGGTGGATGGTGGGTGGGTGTTGAGTGGTGGTAGCAAGTGGTGGTGGGAAGTGGGTGGTGGGTGGTGGTAGCGGAAGATGGTGGTAGAAAATGGTGGCGGGTGGTGGCTAGTATTGGGTGGTAAAAAAAAAAAAAAAAAACTCAAAACTCAAAACTCAAAGCGGAAACACATTTTTTGAGTTTACATTTTTTGGCCAAATTTATAAACTGAGACCACTGATTTATAAATAAAAAATTTACCAAACAAGTTTTTATTTGAGTTTTTTAAATTTTTGTAAATATAAACAGAAAACTGAAAACGTAAGTGTTACCAAACGGCACCATATATATACACATTGTTTACTATATCATTATATGAATCTAATATATAACAAATTAAAATCATGAAATACTTAGAGAATAATAATATATTTATAATTTATTTAATTTTTATTAATTACATTATAATTCATGTATTTATTGTTTGAATAATGTTTGAGAGCTCGAATTTGACCCCCCCTAATCCCCCTAATCCCCAAAACAACGTCGTTTTGGGGATTTTTTTTTTTTCTTTTCTTTTTTCTTCTTCCATATTCGACTTTGCAACAGCTCGGAAGGAGAGGGAGAGAAAGAGAGAAGAAGAGGGGAAGAGAGAAGAGATCGCCGCCGCCGATCGCCCAGCCCGTCGCCACTATCGCCCAGCTCCGATCGTCGCAGCAGCTCCGCTGTCGCCTCCGGCCCCGCCTCCTCCTCCTCCTCTTCTTCCCACTGTTATGGCCCCCTCCAGTCCACTCCTCCTCCTCCTCCTTCCTCCTTCCTCCTCCTCCCTTCTCTTCTCCTTCTTTGCCTCTGAAAAAAAAAAAATCACGATTAGGGGAATTCGGGAGAGCTCGTTTTCGAGCTCCCTAGCACAGTCGCTATTGTTTAGAACTTCAAACATAACATTAATGATAGGAAAAAAGAAACATAAGTGAAATTGTGATAAAATAGTTAAAATTTAATTAATTCTATTTCTTTATGTATTTTAATTTATTTGAAACTGTGCTATTACGCTAATATACCAATTAATGGACATATTTTCTTCTTTGAGTGTCTTGGCCCCATTAGATTGACTGAGAAGGGAATCTTAAGAAGATGAAGTTCACATATATTTTAAACAAATCCAACTGACCAATTCTCAGTGTACATTTACAATAAAAAATTCTAAAAATTCCTTGAGAAACAGCCAAAATCTTGGCGTACTTTGATTATAATAATAATAATAATAAAAAGACTTTCTTTTAGCAATAGAAACCATTATCAAAAAAGACACTCTTATGGTCTTTTTTTATCTGAAGGCCGGTATATGACAGCTCAGTCTTATTATTATTATTATTATTATTATTATTATTATTATTATTATTATTATTATTATTATTATTATTATTTATTTATTGCATAGCTAAGAAGGAAATCTCCATTTAATTGAAGGGAGCAAACACTTTCTTTTAATCATTGTTTATTTTAGGGCCTAAATATGACAGCTCAACTTGTTTTGTTTTGTTTTATTTATTTATTTTTTCTTCTTTCGCATAGGGAAGGGAATCTCGGATGAATTGAAGGGAGCAATACTACATTGGGTATACACCAACTAGTGCACATATTTTCTTACTAATTAATGCATATAGTTTCCTCACATATATTTTAAAACCTGCTGTGACCCTAATAAAGGCGCACATACAACCTATAAAAAAAACAAATTGATAGATAATCTCGCAACGTGTATACATGTGTACTCATAAACAAATTGATAAATAATCTCACCAACTATACATGTGAACTCACATATATATCCTCGACCAATTGCTGATTATCTATATTATTATATTAAGTGAGGCCTAAATTTGATCTTTAGAAGATTTTATCACGTGTAAATTGAATAATAATAAATAAATAAAAACTTTTCTTTTACACCTATCCATGTTCACGGCAGTTTAACTGCCATAGCAGCTTTAAATTTTGGAAATCAAATTTACAAGTTTTGAGCACACTCATCGGGTGGGTTCAAACACTTAGTCGGCAAATGTCATTTTATTGCGATCAAAATTTTTTTGGTCAGCAAAAATGGTCAGTGAAATTGTAATTTATTATAGTTTGTGAAAGCAGTGAATGATGTTTGTTGTGTAAGTTGCTTTTTTTTTTTTTTTTTTTAAATGTAAATTGCTGCTGATTAGCTACGTAAAATATATACCTTAAATCATGTGTATTTTAAAATTTAAATCCCTAAATGATAGGTGAATTCAATAAATTCTTTGTTGATTACAATTTTAAATTTCAATTTTTAGTAGCCAATGATTTTTTTTTTTTTTTCAAAAGAATAACCACCAAAAATCAACATAATTGGATTGGAGTTTTGAATTAAAAACTCATTTTTCTAAGGGGTTGTTTGAAATGACCTAAATAAGTGCACTTTTTGTCTTTTTACGAAAAGATGTGCAGAAAAGTAGAGAGTGACGTGATAAAAAAAAAATAAAAAAATAAATTATTTTAGAGTTATCAAACTTGACCTTAATCTATAGTACAGGTAGATGATTAATGACCAAGTGACATTTAAATTATTTATTGGAAAAGAGAAACATTAGTCAAATTATTAGAAAAAATTACAGATATTAAAAGTTTTGATGGAAAGATTAGGAGAAAGAAAAAATAATTATTATGGACTTCACAATATATTACTCTTCTAAGTCATTTTTTATCTAGTAATATCATAACCCCAAAAATAAAACAAAAAAAGCTGATTTGTGTGCAGCTGAAATTAATTAAATGGTAAGTATATCATTAAATTACTTCACCGCCTAAATAAATAGAACCACTGCACACGTACGTATACATTTATTTTTATTTATTTATTTATTTATTTTGTCCAACATGGGTACATATAGATCAGGTTACACCCAACTTGCACTAGATGGTAAGACAATGTATATCATTTTAAATTTGATTTCAAGACTTTGTTTATTATAAGTTATAATAATAGTGTTCAATGATTTAAAAAAAAAAAAAAAAAAGAAAAGAAAAAAGACAACTAAAAATAAAAAAATAAATCAAATCGACAGGTAAACAAATCTGATCAATTCAATTCACTCCCAGACTAATTAACTATTTTTATATGAAAATAAATAAAAGAGAAGAAAGAAAACTATGTGGTTATCTATTGGAAATTTTATAACACACACCTTATTTTGGAGAATGTATCATATGCCTCAGTTATGATTTTTGTGGTATTTAATTATGACTTAATTATGACTGATTGTGATATTAATTATGACTCATTATGATTATTATTTTAGTTATAATTTAAAAGATCTTTGATTATATTTAAGCGACAATGCTACGTAGCTCAAATTTTGTGGCTCAAGTGGCCAAAACGACGTCGTTTTGAGTACAGAACAAAATAAAAATGGCCAAAACGACGTCGTTTTGGCCATTTAAGCCACTTTTGAGCCACAAAATTTGAGCTACGAGACATTTTTCATATTTAAGGGTAATTTTTTTAAAGATTCTTGGTATTAAGATTTTATAGGATAAATGACATATAACATTTTCATAGTGATTGGAATCCCTCAACATTTTTTCAGAGAAATTTTGAGCCAGATTATTTCTCTATGTTTTGAAATTTCTCTAGTTTGCTCAATTTCTTTGATTTTCTCTATATTTTGAAATTTTCTCTATGTTTTGATAAGTTAATTTTTCTGCCATCTTAAAGAATTTTGTGAAAGCTCTATCTCTTGATAAGTTGATTTTATTTGTCTAAAACCTCGGCCAGATTTGTAAGTGATAGCCAGAGAAATTTTTTTAAATGAAATTTCCACTACAAGAAATTACATTTTTCGCAACGCAACAAAATATGTTGCTAAAAGGAAAAATTCGTTGGCAAAGAGTTTTGCTGACACACAAAGCTACGTTGGCAACCCGTAGGCAAAAGTGAGTTGGCAAAAGTTTTTGCCGATGAAATTATCATTGCGTTGGTAAAAGTAATACCTTTAGCGACGAACATAGTCATCGCTAAAAGCCTCCATCCATCGTCGGCAATTTACCTTGCGTTGGTAAAAGTCATTCAAATATGATGATTGTGTGGCACTTTTCGCGACACAAATTTGCATGGGCAAAAAATATACTTTTAGCAACAGAATATGTGTCGGTAAAAGTAAACTTTTGGCGACACATTTACGTCGGTAAATGTTGCCATTTGCCGACGATTTGTTTGTCGCTAAAGCTTTACTTTTGGCAACGACAAATTAACATTGGCAAAAAATACACTTCTACCAACACAATATGAGTGGGGAAAAGTAACTTTTAACGACACATTTACGTCAGTAAATGTTGCCATTTGCCAACGATTTGGTTGTCGATAAAGCTTTAGTTTTGGCAACGACAAATTGGCATTGGCAAAAAATACACTTTTAGCAACACAATATGAGTGGGCAAAAATAAACTTTTTACTACACATTTACCGACAAGTTATTTGTCGAGAAAGCTTGACTTTTTAATGACAAATTTGCAGCGGCAAAAATATTTGAAACTCATTTATAATTTTTTAAAAGATTTACAGTTTTACAAGAGACATCCCTCAGGCACCACTATAACAAACTAATAACATTGATATGAAATCACACAAAATATCCCCTCCATACCCTTCCATCCAAAACACCAGTTGCCCGAACTTACACCTAATGACAACCCCCATTAATAAAAACCTGATCTATTACAGATTGGACAAAAAGTCCTGCACCCTTCCAAACATCAACAACACCAGCAAACATCCAACAACAACACCGCAGCACCTCATCGTAACAATCACCATCACAGCAGCATCACCACAGCATCTCAGCAACATCACAGCAGCACCAGAAGAATAGCAGATTAGTATAGCAGATCAGCAAACTGATTCAACACAGATCATCACCAGTTCAGAAAACCATTTCAACTCAGCAACCCAAACAAAATCATATAACCAAATCAGAATTGACGCAGCAGTTTACCTCATTTACCAGAACAGTCAGAAAACAAATCAAACAAAACCAGCAACAAAACTATACAAAATGCTCAGAAATCAGTTTACCATGTTTGTCATCCATCAATTGTTCAAACAGCCCTCAAAACTATACAATTCTTAGTAACTTTTAAGCCATCAGGTTAACAGAAGTTAAGTAAAAATTCAAACTAATTCACTGGCTGTCATGTTTACACTAGGAGAGTGAGTTATATAAAAACACTCAATTCAAGTACACCACAATGTTTACCAAGCTAACCTTATACCAATGCACTGGAAACAACAAAAGTAACTAAGCATTGAGATATGTGATTTGTTGGCATTAGTATTATAACAAAGTAACTAGCTAGCAAGTTTGATGGCATTAGTATTACAACAAATGCTAATAAATGCATTCAGGTTATAAAATATGCTTAGTATCTCACACATAGAACAATACGGTACGTGCATTATGTTGCAATATGTGATTTGTTATGTCCACGTTCTCATGAGATTTGGTTGTTTCTCTAGGCTTCAGTCTTGAATAAATTCTACACTAGCGAGTATCAAAAGTTAAAACAAGGAAAGAGAATCAATATAGAACTCCACAATAAAATCTGAACACGGGTTTATAAAAAGAAGCACTTGAGAGAGATTGAGAAAGACTTGGGCTTGTAAATTGTAAATTCCATTTTGATATTTAGAGTGTATGACAACTTGGGTAACACGAGATGAATTTTATCTTAAGCAGTTCAATAGTTTTCAGACAAAAATCTTGGATCTATTTATGAAACAAGAAGTTGTGAGAGGAAAACATAAAAATTTCACTTTTAAAGACCAAATAAATCTCCAGCAAGCTAATCAAAACACAATGTGCAGCCTAAAATGGAAATAAAAGAACATAAACATACCATGGACAGGGGAGATCGTGTGAATTTCTCGTAGTCAAACTCTTGAAATTGCTTTTCTGTGAATGTTGCATTTTCTCCACAAACTTCACATTGTGATGACCTCCCTCTGATCTTGACCTAAGCAAAATCATGGTACAAGGCTAATTGAAAAAAAAGGGGAATTGACTGGGCATGTCCACTAAGTTCAACAAATATAGAGGATGTTTATGCTGGAAGAAAAATAATAAATAAATATAGAGTAGAGAATTTATTAATAGAAAACTGAAAATTTTTAAAACATACGATACAAATCTGTGCAGTCAATGCATCAAAAAGAAGCATCCTTCTTGAGAGTGGTTCACCAACATCACTTGCAATCTTTATAGCTTCAAGGGCTTGGTGGCAGCCAATAATACCAGGAACTGTAAAATTATATAAAAGTAGAGCAAATAAATAAAAGAAATACATCACTTGCAAGCCAGGTGAATTTGCAAGGAAATAACGACTAGACTGGAGACTCCAAATATGTACACAATAGCTTGCACATTAAAGCATCTTTCTTAGTGTCATCATATGCCTTCCCATAGCAAGTTCAAGGTCCACCACATAAAGACAAAGTACCGTGTTAGACAACTAAAAAACTGATAGCTGAGGAAAAAGAACACAAATCATGACACGACCACAATATGCAATGTTGTCAGCATATCCTGCAAGGCACTGAGAATCTGCAAATCATCTTCTCAGTTATTCACTGGAGCCCCAGGTCTTACAAACTATAAATGATTAGTAAGATGTGAGTTTACACCATCTAGGAAGTATATTCCATTTTGTATCTTAGTGCACTTGAAGGAAAGAACTCAAATTTTAAATGGATGAGCAAGCAAGACCACAAACACAGAATGATCTCCTAAGCTAGTTTTATACATACAAGAAACTTATCCATTCGATTGCTACATAAACCAAGGTGGGCATTGTCTCTTTCGTTTGGTTGATGCCCCCAATGGTGGCTCCGGGCATTTGTTTTCTCAGTGATCTGTGTTGTGCACTTCATATTGTTTTCATTTTCCATGAAGTTCTTTATGTTTTCTTTGCTTTTAGTTTTAGTGTTCTATCATCCTCCCTATTTTTAAAGCTATTTTACTTATTAATTTCATTGTTTCGGGATCAAGAACGGCTCATCCTTCTTAATTAGCAACGATTTATCTTCAAAAGTGGTTCGGAGTTACGACAGAGTAACAAACAAAAGAAGCAATAATGAATAGTTACGTAGAATGCACTAAAACTTTCAATGCATGTAGAGGTCTTGTGACATGCAAAAGAGTAAAAAATTGGAAGTATGAAGTTAAATCGAATTACCTCTCCTCCTTAAAGCTTTTTGTAAATCTCCTAGTAAAGTCTGCTTGAGTTTCTTTTCGGCAGATGAAATAAATGAACCATTGGGTAACTCTATTGATATATCAAGATCTCCCCACCATGTAAAGAGATTAGAGACAAATGATCCATATGGCTCCACAGTTGCACCTATTTGCACCATTCATCATTAATAAACATTGTCAACTATAAATCATATAACCAACATTGTCAGCTATAAATCATATAACCAATGCACACTATAAATCATATATCCTAGATAGAATCCTAGGGACTAACAAATCAAGCTACTCCTCACGGGTAAAGTAAGAATTTAGTAAACAACTACTTTAATAATAGTCAAGCGACATTAGTGTTTATAACTACTTTTAATCTGCTGTGTAGGCTATCATCATCAATTTTGAGTCACTAATCCCGTTCCCAAATCTATTCGTAATTATTTGCAAGTCAATCTTGTAACACCAATTCTACAAACTTAAGCGAACACAGCAAAAAGCTGCAAATGAAGGCTTCAAACCCATGATGCAAAAGATCCCACTACCACAAATACAGATAAAGATCATACTTTTTTTGTGTGATGTATATTTTTTAATCACATCTTTTAAGTTTTATTAAAGCGTGATCTTTGGGAGTGTGATTAAAATAGGTCATTTTTAATCACTTTTTAAGTATCATTAAAAAATGATTTAGCACATCTTTTAAGTGTGATTAATAATATTTAGATCACATCTTTTAAGTGATTAAAAATATTTAGATCACATTTTTTAAGTGTGATTAAAAACATTTAGATCACATCTTTTAAGTGTGATTAATAACTAATAAAACCTGTGATAAAAAAAAGAATTCAACATATTTGAAAAATAATTAATATTATTTTTGTACGGGCGTTTGAAGAATGTAATACACACCATATACTATATTTTGAATCACAATCATATATTGAATGGAATAACGTCATATATTTCATAAATGAAAGTTAAATGTTCAAAAGTATATACAAAGGAATTAATAAAAAGTTTTTAACTGTGATTACATATAATAAAAAATGAAAAAAAAAAACTTGAAAAAACTAAGTTCTTGAATTCTGTGACCATATTTTGCATCTCTCCAGGAAATTTCTAACTTGAAAAATAAAAACACAAATTAAGTCAGAAATAGCTAGAATCAAAAAATACAATATGAAAATGGAATAAATCTAAAAAATCGTATAACATAGCTCAAGGAAAGAGGACTCACAAAGAAAAATATATATAACCACTTCATTTTTAGGAATTAATCATTGCTAATGCTACTAATTCTAAGTCCCAACATAATGGAGAGTACATCTAGAATTTCAAAGGGCAACTGTTCAATCACTTCAATAATACAAGTCAAATAATTGAAAATGCAACTTAATATGTTTAAATTCTATCATGATTAAAATGTATATGTTATAATTACAATGGCAATTCATGATCAAATATTTGCAATATAAAACATATGCATGAAATGACACTCACTTTTCATATAGACCCTTAATTTGTCCTTTCAGATCTTCATTGAGAACCAGACTTTTCCTTCTATTTGATACCCCTTCAAAAGCATGTTCAAAATGTCCCTTACTGCAACAGATAGAAGCAATGAAAATAAGTTTTTAAACCAAGAGATGGGAAGTTACAAAGCATTTTCAAGAGCTGTAAATCTGAACACTACCTATTTAGAATTTTCCTTCCTCTGGATTTTGTCATTTCAAATTGATGTGATGTTTTCCTTCTTTTCCCCATTACTTCGCTTGCTTCTTTGCAAAACCTCATGAGGATCCTCCTCCCTACGGTGACATATAGAAATCATCTCAAAAAATGATATTCCCAGTTTTCTACATATAGAAATGATCAAGTGGATTATGTAATTGGTGGGTCCAAACGAATTCTTGCCACATTGACAAGAGTAGGGATTTTACCTCAAAGATGCCCTACCCCACTATTATAAGGCCAGTTTCTGGCAATTTTTTGCCCATATGGGGCCAATAGATGGTTGATTTGGTGAAATTCTTGTTTCATGAGGCATTTCTCACTACATAGATATCTCAAACAAATGAGAACTATAGTGGAAAATATAGGCTCCGCGACAACAAACCATCGAAACCTAGACCTTTAATCACTTTACTATTAGACAGATGAGTCACTGGTTAGAGACACAATTACCAATAGCCATTACCTTCCAAATTGTAAGACCTATCAAAACATGGATGGTCCCCTATCAACCCACATTCAGAAATTTTTTCCTTTATGTCATGCAACTTTAGCAGACCAATGTCAAGTTGCACTAGTAGTAGTATGGGTCCAATGATATGAATAAAAGAAACTACAAAAACACAGAAGAACCAACTGTACTTACATATAATTCTGCATATAAAATTATCTGCATCCACAAAAAAAACAAAAGAAACTATAGGGTCAATAACCAGACATGCATATTATAAACTTGTGCTTTATTTAATTCAATATTTGACAAAAAAAATCACAAGGTTGTTTTAAATATCAGTTTTGTGTGTGTGTGTTAATTATAGAGACCTAACTAATGAAACTGAATATGACATCACTCATAGAGTTATCCGTTAACCCACGACAACAAGAGCCAACAAGAAGGCAAACACTGTCTGGCTTCCTTCCATCTCTTATATGTAAAAATTATTCGATATATGAAACAAGTTTCATTGGATGTATTCATTACCTAAAATGACCATTACACAGTACTCAAGCTTGACATTCTAAAATTTAATATTTCATTATACCGATGATGGCTATATTATATATGATCTAATGGGCAGTGTAATTGGCATCAAATAGAAGACAGGGTGTGAACAAAATAAGGCCAGAAGAAAGGGTTTGAACAAAAAAAGGCCACTCACTATCATGATGAGCACATAGCCTATTCTATTTATTTCTTTTGTAATAATGATACTGATCTTTAGCTAACAGAGATAAGTTGTCTCAATTCAATCACTCTAGAGATATAATCACTAACTAAATGTAATAGAAATAGAAGGCAGTAAACATCTAGTGAAGCAAACAAAGTGCATCTCTTTCTTTTGTTCATCTGAGAAAGACAATCTTTGCGAAACTAGGCCAGTTTTCTGAACATATTCTTCCTACAATGATTAAAAACCAATCAATGTATGATAGTTAAAACTAATTAAAGAAGAATCAATGCACATCATTTCACAATTAATGAACTGATAGGCATCATATAATGCTAAGTATATAATGGAGAACTTAGTCTACATCATAAATAAGCAGCCAATGAATTTGTGTATCAAACAGCTAATGAAGTTTAGGATATATGAACCTCGTGAACTTCAGCAAGTCCTTTCTTGCTCTTATTATCATCCTGCAAAATACAAGTAAAATGAAGCTCATTCATGTTACTTTTTACTTTCATATTTAAAATATATATAATAATATAAAGAAGAGAAATGAAATAATGAAAATATATTGGAAAGCATTGATTACCAATTCCTTGAATTCTTCGATTGCTTTAGATGGCAGACTAGGAGCTTTCTGAACATCATCAAAATGCCCCTAAGAAATATGATACAATAGATATCTCTTATTAGCAATTCAGTGACATGTATGCATAGAGAGATAACCAAAGCCAATTCAAGCAAATGTTTAACAAAGTCAAAGCAACACTGATAGAAGAAATGGAGCATGACAAGTAAAAAGAGAATGTAACATTTGAACAAAATGATAAAACAAGGGGATTCATAGATGTATACCATAACAAGCTAGTATAGTAACAATCAATAATGCTAGAGCAACACTGATAATGAGTATCACAAGTAAGAAAAGAACACAACATTTGAAAAAAATGATAAAATAATAGGATTCATAGATGTGTACCATAACATGAATGACAAGGTAAAATAGTAATGTCTAGAAATTCTACTAAAGTTTGGGGCATTGTGCTATTTTTCATTGAAGAAAGTGTTTTTCATCATACCATACTTGAACTCATTTGTGACAAATAATCTGATTTTCCACATAAATTAGAAATCACAAATAACATCACATATTTGTAAATGACCCTTAGCAAGGAGTATTTTTGGCAAACTATTATCCGCTTGACTAGAGTGCAAGTGAACCAAACCGCTCATGAATAGTTGCGCTTCGGCTTTTGAAGCTTATGCGTATGTATAAATGAACCAAACTCTAGCTAATCTTACCTCTTGTGATTACAGGGCAGTTTCACATTGTGCTCGAAATCTAGATCAACTTCTGATGCACTATTCTTTGGCCTTTTCGCAGCAATTACCTTTCATCAAATGCATAGTCAATAATTAGGAATTCACTTCACAGAAAGGTGACACACTGCTGAGATCCATATGAATGGACATTGCAAAGATTTCAAAAACGTGAAGATTATAAAAATGTCTCTACGGTGCGCTCAAACAATGAGAAATCGTCCTCCACAAGATGAATTGAACCCAGTGGAGAGACAAAAGCATAGAGAGAGAGAGAAATAACTACACCCAAATAGAAATAACTATCAATATAAAATGAGGAAATCTTCTTACCTTCATCTTGTGCCAACTTTGACTCCTTTCTACATGGGTGGCATTCCCTTTGATTTTGATAGCAAAAGTTGATTCTAGTAATGTCAACAATTCCACTTATTATAACTTATTTAAAATTTGCAGTAATAAATTTAATGAAATTACAATCACGAGAAGCAGTGCCTATGGTCGGCTCAACCTTTATTAAAATTTTAATGATTCCCATTTAATGTAAATGATTCAGATTTGCAGTGATTGCTCTTAGGAAGCAGAGTCTTTAGTTAGCTCAACCATTATTATTTTCGGTGATTCCTCCTCTATATAATATCTTTATTTACAATTGTCTTTTAAGAGTTCTTTGTGATTATAAATTTTCAATGTCAAAATTTCCCTTTAATTTTGAACTAGTGAGGATAATAAACTCAAGTTTCAAACTAATACCACCACTTGACCCCATGATTAACACCAACTCTAGCAGATTGTTCTGTCCCACGCCCCTGGTGCCTGCCATCCTATATTTGTTGCCAATGATGCCTCTGCTCAAAATGGGGACTGTCTACTATTATGTATGTAATTAATTTAAACACAGTAATTCCTGTTTTAGATCACTATTTCCAGGTAATATGCAAATAACATAGACTTTGATTACAGCAGACTCATCAACCATGAGTTAGTGGGTGTGAACTGGATTATTGTGAGCATTTCTATTACGAAGTGTGAATCTCTTAATTTCTATGGGGATAAATTGTATGTCAGTCCATATGGCCAAATCCCCTTGTCGAATTGGCTAATTAAGTGCGATGCTTTAGACCAATTTTCAGGAAACTTTACATCGTAAAGTAGGATTATTTATACTCAATGACCATAAGTAACTCAATCCGATAATCAAAAGCATAGCAGTGTTTCTATGAAGAATAAGAAGAGAAGAGAAAAATATACCTCAGTTATCGCCACCGCTAGCCGATCGCTGCCACTGCCGCCACTAGCCGATTGCCTCCACCGTCGCCGCTCATCACTCTCCACTGGTCGAAGAAAGGAGATAGTGCTGGCTAATCCAAGAATATACAGAAGACTAGGGTTAGGGTTTGGAGAGAGCGAGAGATAGAGAAGCGAGAGATAGGTTCGGTATTCAAAAAAAAGAGAGAGGCTATTTAGTTTGGAATTCCAAAAGATAAAAATGATTTGTTTAATGTAGAGGTGGGCAGTAATTTATTTTTTTTTTAGAAAAAAAAGAAGTATTTTTTATCTCATTTGTTTAGCAAATTAAAAAAATACATATAATCACACGTTGGTTAGAAGGTGTGATAAAAAAAAATGATATAACTACATTTAATTGAAAGGTGTGATAAAAATAAAATACTTTCACACTCAATTAAATTAAATGTGATTAAAATATCAATTTGATTTTTTTAATCACACTTTCATTAAAAGTGTCATGTTTTAATTTCTTTAAATGTGATCTTTAAGCATTTTTGTAGTAGTGTCCAGAGCTCGATTCTAAGATTCACCCAAAATGAAGATCCACGCATTGAAACAAAAGATACCCAGATTGAACCCATCGCTTCACATAAATCTCTTTGAAAACACAAATGCAAATATATATACAGAGAAAGAGTGTGTAAGTAAGTATGTATAGTTACCTATTTAAGCATACGAAGATCAAAAGAAGGCCATTGAAGTGAGAGGATATAAAAGGATCTGGTGAAGTAAAGAGAGAAGGAGGATGACTCCGAACCCTAGGACTGTGATCTTGGCGAAATTGGATAAAACTCAACTGAAATCGAGAGAAATGAGAGTATGTGCGTGTGTATTTTGAGTGTATAGGATTTGATTTTTGAAATGCAAAGGCTCTCTCTCTCTCTCTTTCAAAGGTGTCTCTTTTGTGTTGTGGTTGTGGCAGCGGCTTTCAAATCCATTTTCCTGGTCACTCCCCGTTTAGAGAGAGAGAAACACATACATTGATTCTCTGGCATGTTGATTTTCTTTGCAATTTCTCTGACATTAATATATCCCCTCGAGATATGAAAATTCTCTGGAATTTCCTTTATGCCTGTTGATTTTCTTTGGAATTTACTTACTATTCATCTTTTAAGCTTCTTCTTCAAGCTAGTTATGTATGCGTGTGTGTGCGTGTATTATTTTCTCTGGTATTTGAAATTTTTCTGACCACATTAGACTCCCAGATTTGTGTGTGATTGCCAAATAAATCGTAAAAATGAAATTTTTCTGGCATGTTGATTTTTTTTTGCAATTTCTCTGGCATTAAGATGTCCTCCTGAGATATGAAAATTCTCTAAAATTCCCCTTGTCCCTATTGATTTTCTTTGAAATCTACTTACTACTCCTTTTTTGAGCTTCTTCTTCAAACTAGTTGTGTGAAATTTTCTTCAAACTAGTTGATTCACTATAGACGTCCCCGAACGCCCCGGGAGGGGAAATGAGTCCCCCCTCGTTCTGTTCGTCTTGGGGTCACTACAGTTCAAGGACTCAATGTTGTCACGGTTCTCAATCTGAACCAAATAGTCTAAATCCGGCAAATCGTTTTGAGAAAAAGATTTTTTGAAAGAAGTGCTGAACATGGATTGCTTTGCCAGATACAAAGTCGCCACCTAAATATTTTATTTTGGGAAATTTAGGAAACCCTGACTTGTGCCTAAGGCCACGTGTCCATCATCACCAAAGTTGCCTTGGCTCGGGAACTTGGGTCACTTCGTGAGCACCCTCGCTCACCCAATCAAAGATCGGCCTCTACTAACCATGATATCTAGTTTTGAAAACATTATGCGTTCTTATTCCGGTTATTAGCCTAGATTTACTATGTGATGCACACAACATACAAGTATAGTTCGGGTCGCCTGAATTGGAACAAAACATTCCATGTTTGTTTTTTGAAAAATAGTTTGCTACTCGCAAGTAGGCTTAAAATGCAGATTTTGCCACCCTCGGATGGGCTTAGAAAAGATGGTTTTGCCACTATCTAGTGGGCTTTAAAACACACAGTCAATGCATTGTTCCAATCCGAAATAACCCAACCTTCACCCACAGGCATACAGGCAGTTATATCACATAAGCACATAGCCTCATGGTAAGCATGCTATCATGGCAGTCACTCACACTCATACAAGGATGTTAAAGCGTAAAACTTACCGAGTACTCCAAGCCAAAACAGAAGTTAATTAGAAATCCATGCATAATCCTAATTATATAGAAATGTCTAATGCAACACATGCAATAGTGCAACTATAGCAGGCTCGGCTATTCTAAACATGGCATGTGGAATGCTACAACTAACAAGTACTCAACTTGGAATTGAAATACAATGTAGTGAATTATGATGCGCCGAGCTCGGTGCATGCAAAACAGATGAATGGATGCTAACATGCTATCATACTGTATGCTAAATGAAACATGCCCTAATCTAACCATCATAAGCTGGTAAATAAAATGGAGAAAGACGTGGGGTTGGAAGACATACATGACACGCACGCATGCACACTTATTACAATTGTGCCCTCACTCGGAGGGTCCAAATAAATAATACAGTCCCAAATGAATAATTACAGTCCGAATACAGTACAAAACCCTAATTAATTAACAAATTAACCTAGGAAAACTATAAATTAGCAGGCAAGCTAGGGACTGCCTCGACTCTGCTCCGGATGATGAATGATGCATGTTCGGGTTGCCTTGCGCAAAAATCCATTGCGATGCCCCAATTAGCCTCTGTTTGCAATTGTTCTGGGAATGCGTGCCAAGCTCTGGAAGGCTGCTGGTTCTTGATTTGCTGCAACAGAGAGCAACAAAGGGGCATGGCAAAGTATTTTTACATATGTATGCATGACTACTCTTCAGGGAGTGTAGTCCTCGATCCTCGTGCCACCAATCACGCATATCGATGCATGATGACCGAGGAGTCGAATTGCACGACTTAATATGAAATGAATGCACATGAAAACATAACAAGGCCTAGACTCCATCATGGATGATCCGGAGTGTCGGCGACTTGGGAATTGAGACCCGTTCCGTCACTCGGAGTACGAAACATACCTCGTTTCCCATGCTCGGGCTAACTCCTATCCCAAACACAATGCAATATGCATGACATGCATGAATGCAACTAAGATACAACCTAACATGCACAATGCTATGAAATGGCATACACGATGCACGAGGTAACATGGCATACACAATGCGCTAACATACAACCTAGCATACACAATGCTGTGAAATGAAATGGCATACAAAATGCATAATGGACTTACACCAACACAAGTGGACCTCAGCCACACTCACATAAGAGGCCATTAGATGGAAATGAGACACTCGAAATGCGTGCACACATGCACGCAAATCGAGGACCGAACCTAAGGCACGAATGCCACTCTACCAAAGCATGGTAAGGCATGGAGCATGATATGCAAACAAGAAAATCTCAGCACTAAAACATGATGCTAAACAGCCCCGAAGCATGGCAATATGGCACCCGATGCATGAGATGAGACCCGAAACTCAAAACTAGGCACATGGAATGACTTATAGCTATACAAAGCATGCATTATTTGAACATGAAGAATGAAGACAGAGTCAAGGCAGTCCCAAAACATGAACTTTTCCAGTTTAAAGTGTGGCCAAAAAGTGCTAGCAAGATGGCTTAAATTAGCATGCAATTTTGACTAGTAAACAAGGGTTACATGGCATGTATATGAAGCAAGTGAGAACTCATCAAACCAGAAAAAATCAATGAATAAAATATGCCAAAATATGCCCAAATAACCTCTGAAAAACAGCCAATACATGCACAAATGATAAGCTCCTTTAGAGGGCATACAAAGGGATTCTTAAGCACATACAAGATAGACATGTGGAAGCCTCAAACCAACTTTAAAAATCAAATATGGTAGTCCCAAAACTCAACAAATTGACCCTAGAATGTGACTAAGGAGCATGCAAGATGGGGTCGCTTTGGAAGGCCAAAATGGCCACCAAACAAGTCAAGGTGAGAGGGGGTCATCCCCCTCTGATTTGGAGGCTCAAACAGAAGCCAAGCCACTGAAAATCCACTGGATTTCAGTGGCTAGAAGGCCGAACAAAGCATGCAACAAGGGCTAGGATGTAAGGCTCAAAATGGGAGGCAACCAAGCATACAAGATAGCATATGACCTCAAACAAAAATGGAACCTTAATAAAACATGAAGATGATGTCAAAACAAGCCTTTTTCCAGTTTATAACAAGTCTCAAAGATGAACACAAATAGGGCTAATCTATCATGCAAAAATGGCCCTAAACAAGAGAATAGAGATAAGAGACAGCATCAGGTCCCAAATGGCAAGGAGCCCTACAAAAAAGTTGAATAGGGGCTCAAAACTAGGCACTTTATAGTTTACATCAAGCCACGAAAATAAACACAAGTGAGGCTAAACAATCATGCAAAAAAAGGCCTAAAAGAGGGACAAAGAGACAAGTGGTAGTTTCTGGCCTCAAACAGAGGAAAGCCCTTCAACAGTGTTGAAGAGAGGCTCACAAAAAGGTATTTTACAGTTTATGACTAAGTCCAAAACAGCTCAAAAATAGGCCTAAAATACTATGCAAAAAAAGGCCTAAAAGAGAGTTAAAGAGGCAAGTGATAGTAGGAGACCTCAAACAGCAAGAGGTCCTTAATCAAACATGAAAAGGAGCTCAAAATATGACTATTTATATTTTAGGTCAGAGCCCAAAAATGTAATCAACAAAGGCTAAGATTGCATGCCAAAATAGGAACAAAAAGAGGGAAATGAAGCTTACCCTTGTAGCACAAAGCTCTAGCAGCTTCTTGGTCCAAGAAGTGGTGCTCCTAGCCTTTGGAAAGAACCTCCAAGCTGCTGGAATGGAGTGTGGATTGGTTGGCTTGGAGATGGAGTAGAAATGGTGTAGGACTTTGGGGTTTTGAGGCTTGGAGTAGAAGGAGAGGGAGAGTTAATGCAAGAGGCTTAGAACAAAATTTTGTAACCCTCAAAACACAGCTGGGGGTGCTGGTTATATAGGCAATGGTGTGGAGGAAAAGGGGGGGAAATGGAATTCAAATTTCCCCCCCAAAAGTTCCCCCCTCGGATACAGAATCTGGGGAGAAAATGAGGGTGTATTTATAAGGAACCTGCTGAGGGGAGCATGGCCGGCTAGTTTCTGGGAGCTCAGGTGGCCGGCCGGCCAGCTCCCCTGGCCGGTCGGCTAGGGTCAAAAGGGTCAATCATAGAAAACTGGCCAGCCACCCATATTGGTGGCCTCCCATGTGTGCACAACACAACCATATGGTTGAAACCCTGAAAATATGAACCAGGAGAGAGAAAATCCAACTTTTCAGAGGGGTTCAAAAGGGTCAGGAACAATTGCTGGCCGGCCATGACATATTGGTGACCTCCCAGGTGTGTACAACACAAATATGTGGTTGATGGCCCAAAAAAGTGGCCTAGGGGTGGTCAACATCAGCTTTCTAGCAAGAAAAACGAGCGACCGGGAGAGATGAAGGAATAAAGTTGGCTTTCAGAACAATTGCTGGCCTCCCACCCTTCTACGACCTTCATAACAATGAAAATAAGGTCCCTGCCAAAAATGAGCTCAAACCGATGCAAATTGAAGGTTCGGGGGCCGAAACACGCAGCCCGAGGCCTCGAAAACAGGCTGTTAAGCACCGGAAGTGGTGTTCGACTACGAAGTTGGTCTCTCGGACCACAGTGTCCCTCAAAAGGGAGTAAATAAGATGCATGCCAAAAACCGGAGCAAACGGAGGTGGTTAAGCGGTCCTGAACCGAGGCACACGGCCGACGGCTCCGAAAACCGGGAATCGGGCTCTGAAATGGGAAAAATGGGCTACGACCACGAAACGTAGCCTACGGCCACTGAGAGATGATCTACGAGACCTCTCCCTCCCTTCGAGAAGAGAAAATAGAGAAAATAGAGCCTGGTTCGCAAACCGAGGCAAAGCACAAAAGAGTCCGGAAGTCCAGAGGCAAGGCTCCCAACCGAGACTCTGAAACCTCTGAACGAGCACAATATGCAACATCACCAAGCGCTCAATCGGTGACCTCTGAGTCTTAAGGTTGGTCAAAAATGGGGTGTCTATAGTTGTCCCTCTTTGACAAAACTCGGAAGTCATAAGTGACGGGAGTGAATGTCAAAGCCCAGAGACGACCCATTTTTGACAAGGCCGAAGACTTAGACAAACAGGTGAGATAAACAGAGATGTGCCCGCAGGCAGGGGGCAAGATGCAGAATGATATGCACAAAGCCGAATGTAACTCCTGATTATGCGAAATGCAGCAAGCTGTAATGAAGCAAGTATTTACAATAGATGCAACAGTTTTAAGCAAGAATGCAAAGCAATAACTACATTTCATGCAGTTTAAGCATGTGGAGAATTATTCAATCCTCGCCATGTCTCACACGGAGAATATACAACACCTGTGCGGTTCGTCTGGTCGCGCCAGCCTCAAATGAACCGTACATACAATATCGTGCCTTATGCTGCTGGGAATCTTTCGCTTCTTCTTGGTTGAACCACAGGTACTACTTTTCTCCCTGACTATGGTTGCAGCTTTCCCTATTCTCCAACAGGGTGACAAACTAGGTTGATTCAATATCCAGAATTGAGGCGCATACATATGCTATCTCAATCTATGGGGGTACCATACAGATTTTAAGCTGAGGATATACCCCTAGGTATTTAAACCAGACTTTAGTCTTGGAAATCCCGAACCTTTGCGTTCTAGGCATGAGCCATTCGAACTCTAGTTTTCACCGTCTTAGTTGGTCTCCTAGGAACTCACCGCTAACACAGACAGGTGGCTATACCAGACCACCGGAAGCCGTTTGGGCACGACAAACACCAAAGGAATTGCACCTTTAGAGGATTTAAGGTCTCCTAGACCAGAAAGTGCATGAGACGGTGCGAATGAAGATACAGGATTTAAGGTCTCCTAGACCAGACGATAAAACAGATATGATGCAATGGATGTAATAGATGTGATGCAATAGATAATAGATGCGATGCAACAGAGAGTACAATAGATGCAAAATGGTGACATACGCCAACCACGCTGGACTCGTAAGTGGAGGAAGAACAAAGAAAATCAATTAGAAGCGTGTTCCACGCAACCTAAGATAAATTCCAAACACGCTAAAATCATGTGAGGAAGGGGAGGCTCCAATCATGCTGAAATCGTGAGAAGAGGTAAACAAAAACAACCCGCCCAGCGCGTCTACAATGCAACCTGGGATAAATTCCAAACACGCTAAAATCGTGTGAGGAAAAGAACACTCTAACCACGCCGAAAATTGTGAGAAGAGGCCTGAAAACAATGGCTCAAGTGCGCACAACGCAACCTAAGATAAGATCCAAACACGCTGAAATCGTGTGAGGAACGGGACACTCAAACCACGCTGAAATCGTGAGAAGAGGTCAAAATAACCGCTCAAGTGCGCGCACAACGCAACCTGAGATAAGATCCAAACACGCTGAAATCATGTAAGGAACGGGACACTCAAACCACGCTGAAATCGTGAGAAGAGGTCAAAATAACTGCTCAAGTGCGCGCACAACGCAACCTGAGATAAGATCCAAACACACTGAAATCGTGTGAGGAACGGGACACTCAAACCACGCTGAAATCGTGAAAAGAGGTCTGAAAACAACCGCTCAAGTGCGTGCACAACGCAACCTGAGATAAGATCCAAACACACCGAAATCGTGTGAGGAACGGGACACTCAAATCACGCAGAAATCGTGAGAAGAGGTCAAAATAACCGCTCAAGTGCGCGCACAATGCAACCTGAGATAAGATCCAAACACGCTGAAATCATGTGAGGAACGGGACACTCAAACCACGCTGAAATCGTGAGAAGAGGTCAAAATAACCGCTCAAGTGCGCGCACAACGCATCCTGAGATAAGATCCAAACACGCTGAAATCGTGTGAGGAACGGGACACTCAAACCACGCTGAAATCGTGAGAAGAGGTCAAAATAACCGCTCAAGTGAGTGCACAACGCAACCTGAGATAAGATCCAAACATGCTGAAATCGTGTGAAGAATGGGACACTCAAACCACGCTGAAATCGTGAGAAGAGGTCAAAATAACCGCTCAAGTGCGCGCACAACACAACCTGAGATAAATTCCAAACACGCTGAAATCGCGTAAGGAAGAACGAAACTCTAACCACGCTGAAATCGTGAAAAGAGGTAAGCAACTCGGGAGCATGTTCCACGCAACCTAAGTTAACTCCCGGGGGACAACAATCCTAAACGCTGCTTAGCGTAAAAGGATAAACAATAAGAGATAACACAAGATGCAAATAAATGCAATAAGTGCGATGATACGATACATGTTGCAAACAATACGGAGCGTGATGTTTAAGGAATGCAATAAACAAACAAAGCAGCACTTTCGAAAGCACCTCATGGAGTGAGTGGCGGTAAACCGCTTTATTCTGATGGGGAATGGTACTCGAGGAGAGCACTTCTGATCGCCATTCTGGCTTGAAACAGTGAAACAGTCAACACAGTATTCTGTTCACTTTGAACACACAGCTCGTATCGGCATACTGCTTATTCTGAACACACAGCTCATAACACAATATTCTGCTTATTTTGGAACATACGGCTCACGCAGGACACTGCTGATTCTGAACACACGGTCTGTTCTGAACACAACTCATTCTGAACTCACAACCCATAACACAGTATTTTGTTTATTCGGCACACAGCTCTTATAGCACACTGCCCACTTTGAACACACAGCTCATAACACAGTATTTTGTTTGTTCGACACACAGCTCTTACAGCACACTGCCCACTCTGAATCCACAGCTCATAACACAGTATTCTGTTTATTCTGAACACACGGCTTATAAAGACAGAACTTGCAGAAGTTGAAACACACTCAGATGCTCCAAATTTTCTCTCTTTTCCTTTTCTTGGTAGCCCAGAACTTTCATAGCTTTAGATGGGTCCTGGTTTTACTGTTTTCACATGACCTGGGTTGAACCCCACGGCTTTATGAAAGAACCAATCCTGATTTGCACAAATGTGGAGAACGACAAGGCACTATGAGCACAAAACAATTTTTGAAAATGAAATGAGAAAAGTGTTCTCAACCAAGTATTAAGCCTACAACTGACCACAGCCAAAACGACTCAACAATGGAAAGCAAAGGTAGAACAACCTAAACACAACTCAACAAAGGGAAAACAAGGTAAAATGACCTAAACACATTTGTTGACACTCAAACAACTTAAAACAAGAAACGAGACAAACAAAACGCACAAACACAACACTCAGCTGTGTTACAAAGACGAGAGACCTCTCGGTGCACAAGGAGCCAGTTTCTCCGGGTATTGTTTCCTACCCTTTCTCATTTGTGATTCTCACATCACTCGGCCCTCAAGCTCTGTTTTTCTGAAAAAACCCTTTCCTCACTTTTTCTCTCAGCGCACACCTCTCTATTCTTCAATCTCTCATTTTTTTTTATCCCTCCCCTGGGTGGTTAATAGATAAACAGAAAGTTGCGGGCTCTTGCCCCTAGCACTCAGCTAGATTCTTTTTCTCCCGCTCACAGCCAGTGAGTTTCTTCCCACAGAGGGGTTGTGCTACAGCTGGATGTGTAGCGAATCTGCAGCTGACATCGGTTGACGACGCTCTGCCGGGGAGTTTTGGATGTGGTTAGATCTATCCAGATGATGGAGTGGAATATCTTGATCCATTCCAATTCATGCTTCACACATGGCCAGATACCTCATTGTTTGGAGAACGAGAGAGCTTTCATCCCTTTTGCTGTTAACTTCAGCTGTGCCCCTTTCTGGCAGGTAAAGTGCCCTTCTTGGCAAGTATGTTGATAATGGGGGAAAGACAAAACACTTGACTCAACTGTGCCCCTAGTTCATCATTTTGACCATTTTTTGTTTTGGTTTTCTACTAAAACAATTTTGACCAATACGAGAGTTAGATTAACATGCTTGTTCGATTTTCTGATTTAAAATCATGCAAGTTAGGCTGTGAGCACTGAAAATTTTCCCTTTTTGGGGTCCAAGAAATGGTTCGATTTTGGAAAAATTGAATAATTTTTGAGAGAAAACTAGTCAACCTCATTAAAAATTCCCAAAAACTGTTTTTGCAAACGGCCATTGCTCAACAAGCACGGAACCTACTCTTGAGATGCACAACCTTAGATCCGAAGGAAAATTGCCCCTTTCTTGAAGGACACTGCATGGCAACGGAAAGTTGCCCCTTGTTTGAATGACACTGCAGCGTTTTGTACGGCAACGGAAAGTTGCCCCTTGTTTGAATAGCACCGCAGCGTATCTCAGAGTAACGAACACAACCAAATCCTCAGATACAGAAAAGACAAAGATGACCAGAACCATTGCATGGACACAATCAAATTTGAATTGTTTTACAGCTGGACTTCACAATGAAGTTGCCTACATATCCCAAAGATGGGAATCAAGCCTTACGTAGTTCGGGGTTAAGGTACACTCGGGTATTAACCTCTCCTTTTTAGGGTCTAACTTTTGCCAAGGCGCCCGTCGCGGGTTTTCGACCTTGCGAGCTTTGTTCTTCTTTTTTTCTTTTTTTTTTATATTCTTTTCATTCCTTTTTCTTCTTCTTTTTTTGCATTTTTCTTTTTCTTTTCTTTTTGCATTTTTTTGTATATTTTTTTTATCTCGCTCTAACTTTTGCCTGGGTCGCCCTTCTGGGTTTTCGACCCAGCGAGCCTCTCAAAGGGTAAAAGTGTAGCTTGGTCCATGCCAAATGGTTGTAGGGTTTTGAAGTCATCCGTATCCAAGAGAGTGGTTGTTGATTTGCAAGAGAACTCATTTTCGGCTCTTCCAGCACATCTGACATCTTTGCCCCTATTTCGAAGGGTGCTTCCAACCTAGCTTCGCAAGCTGTTTTTGGTGACATCTGGTCTTCTTGATCTGACTTTCCTACCCCTAGTTCGAGGGCTGCTTTGAATCTGGCCACACAGGCCTCACATTGTGGTTGACCATTGAACATTCTGAATCCGAGTTAAAGGTTTGAAAGCAAGGGGTCGATTCTCGAGGCTGAGAGCGATCCTAGGCTGCACAATCTCAAGAGCGATTCTACACAGGTCTTCGCAGGACCGCGCAAAACATTTTTTGAAATCTTTTAAGGAAGCGACCAGTCGCTCGCGCTGAAGACAGTGTAGAACCAATCTGGATCAAGCCAGGATCCTTCCCAGTACTCACACTAACAAGCATGATTTCATTCATTAAGGGTTTAGCACGCCTCTCTTTCTCTCAGTTGATCAAATTTTTGCAAAACCCGAGGAATTCCTCCCTCTTTGTTTTCAACGCAGTGTTCAAAAGGTTTTGAAAAAACTCAAGTCATTACAATGACTTTCAAGGCACCGAAAAGACAGAGTTCTTAGTCAAATACTGCCATCTCATTCAGAACTTCCGGCATAACTGGCACAAGGCAGAAGCAAACGTGAGAGCGTAAAAATCACTGCTATTTCATTGAAATCCGTTGGCATTACTGGCTCTAAGGCAGAAATAAACTCAAAACAAAACGAAAAGACAAACACAAAACAAGCAAGTGATGTCCGAGGTAACACACCCGAAATCACCCGACTCCAACAAAGTAGGACTGACTCGGTACAACAAGACAGACTCAACTGACTCAATAAGAAAAAACTGACTCTATACAAAACAACAAGACTGACTCAATGCCCAAGTTAGAAAGCACAAAAACTGGTGTTTGCGTATTGCTCAGAACAGTGCGTGCCATTCCCACGTCTGGAGTTTAATCGAGTGCCACCCGCAGCTAGTTCATCCCCCGATCACATGGTCACATTATCCCCCAAGTTCACCAATCCAGTGCCGATAGACTTTGCAGAGCTTGGCACGGCAATGACCCCGTTGTCAAATAGATCCTGTACTTCATGGCGAAGACGGAAGCAGTTGTCGGTAGTATGGCCAGTTTGCTGATGGAAGGCACAGTACTGGGCGGCATCATGCGTAGCTGGAAGAGGATTTGGGAGAGGCCGAGGCTCAAGGGGTTTGAGATGGCCTTGTCCAACAAGGACTTGGAGAGCTTTGGACAAAGGCATATAGAGGGCATGAAAGACCTTCTGACCTCGGGGTTGGTACTTCAAGGTTTGTGGATTTTTGCTGGACGCACCAGTAAATGGATTGGCAGGTGCTGGCCTAGTTTGTTGATCTCTTCTGAGTGCAGGATTATAGCTGAAAGGAATGTTTCTGATACAACGACCCTTCTCGGCTTTTGCCCTTGATTCAAAGCCTCAACTTGAGTGGCGAAAATATCGTCCACGCTTTTTGTAACAATCATGAGCACTTGTTTTGTTCGATCCTCGGCTTTCAAAGCCTCAACAGCCAACAGAAAATGTTCTTGGGGATCCATGTCCACCCCTATCTTGTTCTTTCCACTCGCCTCCACTTTGCCAAGGGATTAGCATTCCTCAAATACAGCCCGTTCCAAGACTGGGGAGCCTTTTGACACGAACTCCCTGGTATGTGATGTGGTTGATGATGGAGCTAATGTCCCGGAGGCCAAATCTGTCACAGTTCTCTGAAGATCTACGATCATTCTCTTCAGCTCAGAAGTAGTGGGCTCACGGGTTTGAGATGATTAGGGTCCTGGTGCATCCATTATGCATAAGTTCATGCTTTCTGGAATGAACACCTCAGGCTTGGGTAAATGGGCTGGGGTGATGTATATGCTGGGGTTGAAGGTGGATGGTAGTGTATGGATGAGGTTGAGATGGGGAGGTGACGAATCAGTACTAACCTGAGGTCCTTCAGGTGGAGCTAGGGCTCTTCGCCAATAAGATTCTGAATCTTATGATGGAGGCGGATGCAACGGTTCGTATCATGACTGGGTTATTGATGATAGGCACAGTATTTAGATGGGTCATATCTTGTTGGAAGAGGGTTTGGAAGGGGTTGGGGTTCTAGGAGTTCTAGGTGCCCTTCTTCTTGCAGCTTTTTCAAAGCTTGGGAGAGACTCATGTAAAGAGGATGGAATTTTCGGGCTTGGGGTCAAGTTGAAGTGGTTGGTTTTTGGCCATTGAGGGAAGTGGTGATAGTGTCTACTTCTGAGCATTTCGCAGCTGTGCTACCGTCAGTAGTAGCATTAGAACTATGAGCAACATTCCTCTTCAAAGGCTCATTATTTTCTGCAAAGATCCCTTGTCTGATGGCATCCTCGATTTGAACCCCCATCTCATGCAGATCTGAAAAGGTAGAGAAGGGGAGAACAATCATTTTCATAAATTGAAATTTGGAGATTGCGCACAATCATCCGAATCTGATCTTTGTCAGTGGGCCTAGTGGTCATCATTGAGGCTTTTGCTCTCCATCTCATCACGAACTCTGAGAAACCCTCCTTTGGTTCTTGACGGGTGACTTCGAGATCACGAGTTGTGACCTCGATCTGTGTGTTATAGGAGTATTGAGCAATAATGGCCTCAGCCAGCTCTTCCCAGTTCTGTTTCACAGAGTTGTCCAATTTTGCATACCAGATTGTGGCTATCTCGGACAGGGTTCGGCCGAATAGTGACAATTTCTGGGCTGTGGTCAAACCCATTGGCCTCAAGATATCAGAAAACAGTTGGAGGTGCACCATTGGGTCTTCAGAGCCATCGAATCGATCGATATGTGGCATCTTGAACTGATCCGGTAATGTCACCACTGAGTCGGTATAACCATCCTCTATATCAGGAATAGAATGGGCCCCCTGAGACTTTTTGAACAATTTCTCAAGCTTGCTCACTTTTAATGCTGTGGGGTCCGTCTCGAGCTCAAAGGGGGAGTCTGGCAGGTTGGTTGGTGTTTTAGACAGCTGTGGTAGAACCGGGGGCGGAGCTGGCCCGCCTGGAATGTCCGTATCATCCTGGACGTGGGTTGCCTCCCTGAGTATGGGAACTCTTGGTGGAGGAGGAGCCTGGTGTGAAGTAGATACTCCGGTTTGCTGCTCTAACCTGGCTATTGTCTCTGCCTGTTGGGCTATGACCACGGCCTGTTGCTTGGCAAATTCCGCTTGACGGATAGCGTCTTGCTGCATGGCTTTCATAGTTTACTGCATCTGACGCATCATTGCCTCCATCCCTGATGTATTCCGCTGATCCATCTGACTGACCGGTAGATCTATCTCTATGGCAACAATTGAGACCTCAATCCGACTGTTCACTGGTGGGGTGGATAAGGGCCACTGATCTGATAACTGCTAAACTGGTGATCTGTGCCTGACTGGCCCTTTTACCCTGTCTCTGGCAAAGGAACACTGATTCGCCCTTGAATGGAATCTCTGACCTGACAAAGTCTATTGACATGCGTCCAATGAACCTGGGGGATATTGGAGCCTTCTGAAGCTATGGTTCCAAGACTACCTAGCAAAAGGGAAAACAGAGAGCATCTCAGCCTGATTTCACGCTAACCCATATGAGCCGAAATAATGATCGTGTCCCTGCATTCTGCCCATAACCGATACGCCAGTAAATCAATCCCAAAATATTGAATCGGTGCCCGCAGTCGATGCCCAAACTTGCAACCGATACATGCATTCTCAGAGACGCACTCTAAAAGCACATAACAGATAAGTGAGAGCCAAAACACCCCTATGTTGGGGTAAGGTTTCCCTGTCCTATTTTGTCAGGAGCTAGGGTTTCACTACGAACGCAGCGGTTTCAAACAACCTATATCGGGTAAGCAACCTGTCCTAGTTTGGAATGGTCACTACGGATTCCGAATATGCACTAGGTCGAATGGTCAAAAGGGTGCCCCGGTAAAACCGGGGTTTGTGTTCCCATACTGGCGGAGCCCGTAATTGGTAAGCCTTATGGCACACAGCCTCTAGCAAACCGCTCAGGAATAGCAGATGGCAAACACGGTGTCCTAGGCGTACCAATGCAAATGCAATGCAAAGAAACACACAAGTGTAGTCAAAACCAGATATCATGAGTTCATGTCAAGTTCTCTAAATCCCCAGCAGAGTCGCCAGAAACTGTAGACGTCCCCGAACGTCCCGGGAGGGGAAATGAGTCCCCCCTCTTTCCGTTCGTCTTGGGGTCACTACAGTTCAATGACTCAATGTTGTCACGGTTCTTAATCTAAACCAAAGAGTCCAAATCCGGCAAATCGTTTTGAGAAAAATATTTTTTAAAAGAAGTGCCAAACATGGACTGTTTTGCCAGATACAGAGTCGCCACCTAAATATTTTATTTTGGGAAATTTAAGAAACCCTGACTCGTGCCTAAGGCCACGTGTCCGTCATCACCAAAGTTGCCTCGGCTCGGGAACTTGGGTACGATTGGAGAAGGTCACTTCGTGAGCACCCTCGCTCGCCCAATCAAAGATCGGCCTCTACTAACCATGATATCTAGTTTTGAAAACATTATGCGTTCTTATTCCGGTTATTAGCCTAGATTTACTATGTGATGTGCACAGCATACAAGTATAGACCGGGTCGCCTGAATTGGAACAAAACATTCCATGTTTGTTTGTTGAAAAATAGTTTGCTACTCGCAAGTAGGCTTAAAATGCAGATTTTGCCACCCTTGGGTGGGCTTAGAAAAGATGGTTTTGTCACTATCTAGTGGGCTTTAAAACACACAGTCAATGCATTGTTCCAATCCCAAATAACTCAACCTTCACCCACAGGCATACAGGCAGTTATATCACATAAGCACATAGCCTCATGGTAAGCATGCTATCATGGCAGTCACTCACACTCATGCAAGGATGCTAAAGCGTAAAACTTACCGAGTACTCCAAGGCAAAATAGAAGCTAATTAGAAATCCATGCATGATCCTAATTATACAGAAATGCCTAATGCAACACATGCAATAGTGCAACTATAGCAGGCTCGGCTATTCTAAACATGGCATGTGGAATGCTACAACTAACAAGTACTCAACTTGGAATTGAAATACAATGTAGTGAATTATGATGCGCCGAGCCCGGTGCATGCAAAACAGATGAATGGATGCAAACATGCTATCATACTGTATGCTAAATGAAACATGCCCTAATCTAACCATCATAAGCTGGTAAATAAAAGGGAGAAAGACGTGGGGTTGGAAGACATACATCACACGCACGTACGCACACTTATTACAATTGTGCCCTCACTCGGAGGGTCCAAATAAATAATACAGTCCCAAATGAATAATTACAGTCCGAAGACAGTACAAAACCCTAATTAATTAACAAATTAACCTAGGAAAATTGTAAACTAGCATGCAAGCTAGGGACTGCCTCGACTCTGCTCTGGATGATGAATGATGCATGTTCGGGTTGCCTGGCACAGAAATCCATTGCGATGCCCCAATTAGCCTCTGTTTGCAATTGTTCTGGGAATGCGTGCCAAGCTCTGGAAGGCTGCTGGTTCTTGATTTGCTGTAACAGAGAGCAACAAAGGGGCATGGCAAAGTATTTTTGCATATGTATGCATGACTACTCTTCAGGGAGTGTAGTCCTCGATCCTCGTGCCACCAATCACGCATATCGATGCATGATGACCGAGGAGTCGAATTGCACGACTCAATATGAAATGAATGCACATGAAAACATAACAAGGCCTAGACTCCATCATGGATGATCTGGAGTGTCGACGACTGGGGAATTGAGACACGTTCCACACTCGAGTCTGAAACGCACTCGCTTCGTGCTCGGCTAACTCCTATCCCAAACACAATGCAATATGCATGACATGCATGAATGCAACTAAGATACAACCTAACATGCACAATGCTATGAAATGGCATACACGATGCACGAGGTAACATGGCATACACAATGCGCTAACATACAACCTAGCATACACAATGCTGTGAAATGAAATGGCATACACAATGCATAATGGACTTACACCAACACAAGTGGACCTCAGCCACACTCACATAAGAGGCCATTAGATGGAAATGAAACACTCGAAATGCGTGCACACATGCACGCAAATCGAGGACCGAACCTAAGGCATGAATGCCACTCTACCAAAGCATGGTAAGGCATGGAGCATGATATGCAAACAAGAAAATCTCAGCACTAAAACATGATGCTAAACAGCCCTGAAGCATGGCAATATGGCACCCGATGCATGAGATGAGACCCGAAACTCAAAACTAGGCACATGGAATGACTTATAGCTATACAAAGCATGCATTATTTGAACATGGAGAATGAGGACAGAGTCAAGGCAGTCCCAAAACATGAACTTTTCCAGTCTAAAGTGTGGCCAAAAAGTGCTAGCAAGATGGCTTAAATTAGCATGCAATTTTGACTAGTAAACAAGGGTTACATGGCATGTATATGAAGCAAGTGAGAAATCATCAAAGCAAAAAAAATCAATGAATAAAACATGCCAAAATATGCCCAAATAACCTCTGAAAAATAGCCAACACATGCACAAATGATAAGCTCCTTTAGAGGGCATACAAAGGGATTCTTAAGCACATACAAGATAGACATGTGGCAGCCCCAAACCAACTTTGAAAATCAAATATGGTAGTCCCAAAACTCAACAAATTGACCCTAGAATGTGACTAAAAAGCATGCAAGATGGGGTCGCTTTGGAAGGCCAAAATGGCCACCAAACAAGTCAAGGTGAGAGGGGGTCATCCCCCTCTGATTTGGAGGCTCAAAACAGCAGCCAAGCCACTGAAAATCCACTGGATTTCAGTGGCTAGAAGGCCGAACAAAGCATGCAACAAGGGCTAGGATGTAAGGCTCAAAATGGGAGGCAACCAAGCATACAAGATAGCATATGACCTCAAACAAAAATGGAACCTTAATAAAATATGAATATGATGTCAAAAAAAATCCTTTTTCCAGTTTATAACAAGTCTCAAAGATGAACACAAATAGGGCTAATCTATCATGCAAAAATGGCCCTAAACAAGAGAATAGAGATAAGAGACAGCAGCTGGTCCCAAATGGCAAGGAGCCCTTAAACAAAGTTGAAGAGGGACTCAAAACTAGGCACTTTACAGTTTACATCAAGCCACGAAAATAAACACAAGTGAGGCTAAACAATCATGCAAAAAAAGGCCTAAAAAAGGGACAAAGAGACAAGTGGTAGATTTTGGCCTCAAACAGAGGAAAGCCCTTCAATAATGTTGAAGAGGGACTCACAAAAAAGTATTTTACAGTTTATGACTAAGTCCAAAACAGCTCAAAAATAGGCCTAAAATACTATGCAAAAAAAGGCCTAAAAGAGAGTTAAAGAGGCAAGTGATAGTAGGAGACCTCAAACAGTAAGAGGTCCTTAATCAAACATGAAAAGGAGCTCAAAATACGACTATTTATAGTTTGGGTCGGAGCCCAAAAATGTAATCAACAAAGGCTAAGATTGCATGCCAAAATAAGAACAAAAAGAGGGAAATGAAGCTTACCCTTGTAGCACAAAGCTCCAGTAGCTTCTTGGTCCAAGAAGTGGTGCTCCTAGCCTCTGGAAAGAACCTCCAAGCTACTGGAATGGAGTGTGGATTGGTTGGCTTGGAGATGGAGTAGAAATGGTGTAGGACTTTGGGGTTTTGAGGCTTGGAGTAGTAGGAGAGGGAGAGTTAATGCAAGAGGCTTAGAACAAAATTTTGTAACCCTCAAAACACAGCTAGGGGTGCTGGTTATATAGGCAATGGTGTGGAGGAAAAGGGGGGGAAATGGAATTCAAATTTCCCCCCCAAAAGTTCCCCCCTCGGATACAGAATCTGGGGAGAAAAAGAAGGTGTATCTGTAAGGAACCTGCTGAGGGGAGCATGGCCGGCCAGTTTCTGGGAGCTCAGGTGGCCGGCCGGCCACCTCCCCTGGCTGGTCGGCTAGGGTCAAAAGGGTCAATCATAGAAAACTGGCCAGCCACCCATATTGGTGGCCTCCCATATGTGCACAACACAACCATGTGGTTGAAACCCTGAAAATATGAACCAGGAGAGAGAAAACCCAACTTTTCAGAGGGGTTCAAAAGGGTCAGGAACAATTGCTGGCTAGCCATGACATATTGGTGGCCTCCCAGGTGTATACAACACAAATATGTGGTTGATGGCCCAAAAAAGTGGCCTGGGGGTGGTCAACATCAGCTTTCTAGCAAGAAAAACGGGCGACCGGGAGCGATGAAGGAATAAAGCTGGCTTTCAGAACAATTACTGGCCTCCCACCCTTCTACAACCTTCATAACAATCAAAATAAGGTCCCTGCCAAAAATGAGCTCAAACCGATGCAAATTGAAGGTTCGGGGGCCGAAACACACAGCTCGAGGCCTCGAAAACAGGCTGTTAAGCACCGGAAGTGGTGTTCGACCACGAAGTTGGTCTCTCAGACCACAGTGTCCCTCAAAAGGGAGTAATTAAGATGCATGCCAAAAACCGGAGCAAACGGAGGTGGTTAAGCGGTCCCGAACCGAGGCACACGACCGACGGCTTCGAAAACCGGGAACCGGGCTCCGAAATGGGAAAAATGGCCTACGACTACAAAACGTAGGCTACGGCTACTGAGAGATGATCTACGAGACCTCTCCCTCCCTTCGGAAAGAGAAAACAGAGAAAACAGAGCCTGGTTCGCAAACCGAGGCAAAGCACAAAAGAGTCCGAAAGTCCGGAGGCAAGGCTCGCAGCCGAGACTCTGAAACCTCTGAACGAGCACAATATGCAACATCACCAAGCGCTCAATCGGTGACGTCTGAGTCTTAAGGTCGGTCAAAAATGGGGTGTCTACATTCACTCAAAATTGATGTGTGTAATTTTCTTTGACATGGGATTTTTCTGCCTTTATAGTGAACATTGTGAAAGGTTTAGACAAAGTTCTGTGCGATAGCCAGAAAAATTTTGGTAGCGTTTGGTAGAGTTTTAGAATTATGATTTGATAACAGAGTTCTATTTTGAGTTTGTGGGTTTTAGAATTATGATTTGAAAAGATAAAATTTGTTTGGTTATGAGTTTTGAATTTTTGATGTGACATATGAAATAAGAAAAGTTGTTTGGTTATGAGTTTTAAAAAGAGTTTTGAAAACTTAATTCAAAAACTTATAACTCATAACCAAACACACAACTCAAAACTCTATTGTAAATTCTATTCAAAATTCATAACCAAACTCTTTTTAAAATTCAATTTAAAAAAATAATTTATCATTTTGGTCTAAAAAAATAATTTTTATATTTAAAAAATATCAAAAACAAATATTAATTTCCCCCCCCCCCCCAAATAATAGGGTAGCGATTGGCAATTGCAAAAATTAAAAAAATAAAAATAAATAAAAAATAAAAAAAAAGAAGAAGAAGAAAAGAAAAGGTATTTTTCGATCAACTGGTCGAACATCCGGGGGACGACCCAAAGTGCAAATTCAAAAATTAAAAACTCACACTGCTAAACATGCATTGGAATGTGTTTTCAAATGTGGCATTCGAATTAATTTTTAAAAACTTCAACCAAATATAGCATTGGAATGTAGGGGTGAAATTATAATTTGAAAACTATACCAAACATAGCCTTGATTTTCTTTCCCTTGTCATGTTGATTTTCTCTGGCAAAATCACACAATTCTTCTTGTGATTTTCTCTGGCCAAATCAACTCGAAATCAATGAACAATGAATACCTCTATTGCAAATCAACTTGAAATCGACTCCATGGTCAAAAATCAACTCGAATAAAACTTCAAAAACAAAAAATCAACAAAATTACAAAAATGCGATCTCCAATCGCAAATTGAAATCGAAAACCTAATGCGAATCAACTTGAAATTCAATATTGAATTTTCTTATAGTTTCATTTGTTTTAATGTCCAAAAAAATTACACAATCTGAATCTAGTTCCTAGGAATGAGTAATTATCAAAGTAACCAAGCAAAAGGAGGTTAGGGTTTGGTAGAGATACAATACAATACATAAATACCTTTCTTTTGAGACTTTGCAATCTAGAGACAAGTGAATTGAGGTGATAAAAAGCTTCGTCAAGGGACAAGTCGGCTTCGGTGGCATCAAAGACGCCGAAGATGACGCTGGATATCTCTTTCAATATTGGGATCATCGGAATTGGTAGTGGTGTTGACGAAGCTTTTTGTGAAGAACCCAGATCCAGCTACTGCTGCAAAATTATGGTTGATTTTCAAACAACAATTGTAGGAGCATTTGGTTTTTAGAGAGAGAAAGAGATAGAGAGTAGAAAACTTGCCACGACCTAAACTCGGTATCTGGAGATTCAGCATTGCAACAAGACAACAACTGAAGGCATAACAAATTAATAGTGCAATAGAGTAAAATAAAAGGGTATCCAAAACTTATTTAATTAAAAACATATATATTGGAGCTTCTATATATTTACATTGCTAGAGATGAACTATAACTACAAAGTACCTTGTGCCTACCCCATGCACTGGTCGTGACACAACACCTAAAAATGGTTAATAACTATGAGTACATATCAGAATGAGAAATATTATACTGAGAGCATAAGAGTATAAAAATCACCATGGATAATTATTTGGCTAAACGGAGATTTGTACAGTAATAAAAATACATAAATCCTTTCACATAATATAAGTATAATAAGGAAATCATATAAGAAAATAATCATAACCACGGTACACAACAAAATAGATGTATGGATTCAAGAGGTAGCTCGTATGAATTCTAAAAATGGCTCCCACAATAGTGTAGCAATTAGCTCTACACAGCACTTTGCTCCATACCATAACATAATAGAACATAACAGATGCATGGATTCAAGAGGTGACTCGTACGAATTCTAGAGGTGGCTCCCACAATAGTGTAGCACTTAACTCCGCACAACACTTTGCTCCGTACCAGAGAACATAGTAGATGTATGTATTCAAGAGGTGGCTCGTACAAATTCTAAAGGTGGCTCTCACAATAATGTGACACTTAGCTCCGCATAACACTTTGCTCCACACCAGAATTCAGAGGGTTAGTGGATCCATGACAACAGAGGGTTACTTACAGTCATAATACAAAGGGCCAAAGGTTATTTAAGTTTCCCAAGGCATACAACCTCTATGGTGGTACTTACAAAATAATTATGCAAAACACAATTAATGAGCAGTTATATCCATGAGTTTTTCATTTTTTAAGCAAATATCGTTCATTTAACAAATAATGTACTTTTAAAAACTGATATGATTTGTAAAACATATTTATGTAAAACAATTTATGGTAACTCAAAATAAAATACAACTCATCTCAAACTTGTTCCTTTACTCTCACTTCTAACTTCGACTCACTCTCTCTAATTCCCCTCGTTTGTTATTCTTGTGATTTCATTACCATGTAACTCACCGATTTATAGGTAAGAAGACCTTTATTATGCAGTACTTTGCAACACTATTATCACGACCTAAACTCGCCCCCATAGGTTTAGTATCATAACCGGCCAGTAATCCTGAGATTACTGAAGGCCTTTGAAACATATTAAGCAGATTAAGGGGCTAGCGAAAGCAAATAACATATATACAACGTCCATAAAGCTGTGCAGCCTTATATGGGATAGAAAAATTAACTTTATATTTATATATTATGACGTCATACCTGCATCATCACCAGCACAGAGAAACAAAAATAGACTTAAGGGTTGTTTGGGATGAACTATATAAATGCACTTTCTGACTTTTTAGCTAAAAAAGTAGAGAAAAAAATATGGTTGTTTGGGATAACTTTTTAACTTTTTACGAAAAAATGTGTATTAAAATATTGTTTGAAATATCGAAATTACCGAACTACCCTTCTGACATGCACATTTGCTTTCGTGTATGTCAGTGAATTGCATCCATCACTTCAGTGCACTTTGCTTTTGTTTTTTGTTTTTTTTAATTTTTTTTTCACCCGTGCATGTCAGAGGAAAGGACAAAAGCAAGGGCAATTCTGTCTTTTTGCCCTTTGATTTTAAGCCACAGTTTGCTGCCAATGTTTGTGAATAGTATAAACTTTTTTGCTTTTTTAGTGACTTTTTTACCCTTTTTTTTTTTTTTTTGATCTTTTTTAAGTTATCCCAAATAAGCACTTAGCTATACATACAAAATAAACAGAAGAAAACAAAACAAACATAGGATTTGTTCACATGATTCACAAAAGACTTTCAAGAACCTTCTCGGGAGGCGCACTAGTTAGTTGACACAAATAGATCCAGACTGGAAGACTCAAGCCTGGTCACACGCCTAATCACCTACATACATAATATAGACAATGAGCTGGAGCCCAGTGAATAACAACAAAGTAAAGGTTTTATGAATGAAGTCCATAACAAATTTAGAAATCAAAACTCAAATCAGAAACTGATTCATATACATATTTAGATTTGTGAAAAATCATACGTGGTACATCCATTAGCGCTAATAGATCTGATTTGTCATAAAGACCTATATATAGACCAGATGGTCATTAAGACCCATATTCATATCAGACAGATAATTGTGCACAATCGTAATAGATAACCACATAGGTTTCACAAATAATTTCATGAATGGAACCCACAGAGATCCCTGTTACTAGATAACAGATAACAGATTCACATGATGCTAAGGATGCCATGATACATTTTAGAAATTGGACAATTATTCATCTATATAGAAAATATCATTTCAGAAAATAGAGCTATCATATCCATTAGAAAATACTTATAATTGAACACATCTCTACAAGGTTGTTACTTACAGATAGCTCTAGAAGCAGAACAAACGAATCAGACAGACGGTAGTGCGTGACCTACACAAACACATGATAGACGCATTCAAACTCACACTCTGTAAACACTCGTCTTATTTCATTTATTTCTAGATGTGTTTCTAACTCTTATGCTCATTATTATAGCCTACACCATGGCTTAAGAATGCTAAGATGGAATGTGGATGCAATTATGCATTTTGAAACACTTTGCAAAATTTTAGAAAACAAGGCAGTTCGCTCGAGCAAAGTTTTGGTCACTCAAGCAGACCCCTTGGTCTGCAAAAGTACCGGATGCTCTCATTTTACGCTCGAACCAACTATTTGGTCGCTCGAGCCAAGGTTCAAAACAAAGGGTGGTCGCTCAAGTTGTCTTTTGGTCGCTCGAGCCAGCCATCAAACTCTACAAAAGTACTGAGAGCTTGCAAAGTACGCTTGAGCAAAGGAACCATCGCTCGAGCGAACCCTGCAAATTTTGAAATTTCCATATTACATTACTAAGTCCAAAACACAAATCCAATCCATCAAAACTCATTCTTTTGGGCCAAAACTTGAGAAAACATGTAGAAACTCATATAACAACATGAATTGAAAATCATTTTACAAAATCAAAGTCTAAAACTCAAGTAATTCTTCAAAACCAAATCAAAACTTTATATCAAATACATGCATGCAATGTTTTGAGTCTAAACTATTAAAATCAAGAGCAAATGAGATGTTAAGTACAACATCACATGGGACACTTAAAATTATGCAAGTTTAGGCCCATGCATGTGAGTATTTGTTGAAAATTAAACTCAAAATGGATGCATTATGCATCTATGCATGGTTTGACTTAAATTCCATTATTCCTAATTCAATTTTTGGACTTATTCACTAGATCTTCTTGAATTAATGCTCTTGATGATTCATATACTTAGTTTATTGGTTGAATTCTTACCTCAATTGGATTTTAAATGGTCAATTTCTTGAGCTTCCAAGCCAATTCTTCTGAATGCCTTCTAATGCTCTACAATCTCCTTTTTAAGCTTAAATTCACTATCTTTCTAAGTTTCTTCTCTCTCTCTCTCTCTCTCTCTCTCTCTCTCACACACACATTGAACTCAAGAGAAAATGGTGTAGAAATGTGTTTCATGAGTGACAAGTGGCCTTATATAGGCTTGATGAATACTAGCTTAATTAAGTGTCATCAGGCACTACAACAAAAAAAGGCTTTTACGGCGCGTAATGCACGTCGTAAAAACCCTTCTACGACGTGCAAGTGCGCGTCATATTATGACCAGACATGAAAAGTCATTTACTTTCAAACGACATGCTTCGTACGCCTTTAAAAATTATCTAATGGTAGATTTTATGCGTCGTTGTTACTTTTTCGATGACATGCTAGGGTATGCCGTTAAAAACTATTTAACGGCAGATTTTGTGTGTCGTCGTTACTTTTTCTATGACTATTTTTGGACGCCGTTAATTGGTAAGACAAATAATGACGCTGATTGCGCGCCGTAAATATGTAATACAACGACTTATTATGCCTGCTGTAGAATATGCATTTTTTTATTATTTTAATTCAACAAGTTTTATTTGATCAATTTTGTACAATCTAACAAATATTACAAATAAGCATCACAAAACATCAATCAACCACTAAAATATTGTTTGAAACATAAAAAAGAAACTACATCCATAAAATATAAACGTTCAACAATTGTCTATACATTCAAACATTCGAAAACTATACCCTTAAATTCTAAACTGTACAAAAAGTTTAAACCATCCAAAACTATGCATCTAACTTTCTAAACATATCGACAATTATTAAGAGATTATCTAAAACTACCGACAACAGTTCCTATAGTAGTTGCAGCTGCAGCTGTAGCTGGAGCTGTAGCAAATCCACTTGCTCCTATCACAGGGACGAGGGTGCCTAATGTATGTGTTAAGGCACCTAAACCCGTGACAATAGCTGGAGCAACTAACCATGTTGCATTTCTTGTCTGCATGATAAAGGAAACTTCACATAAGTACAAAAGAGACTAGGGCAGGACTGGGCTGGGAATGAAAATGAATTAGGGATTTTAGATATACAACCAAGAAGAGAACAAAAGCATGAAACAACGATAGATACCTTTGATTTCAGATACACAATCAAAGAGAAGAGATGAGATAATCCCTGGTAACCCTAGCAATTGATTCGGCTTTCATCATCATCATCAGAGAGAGACAGAGACAGAGAGACAGAGAGATTGAAATGTTCCATTTTGGATAGAGGAAGGCAAAATAGTTATTTTTGGGGAAAAAAATTTAATATATATATTTTTTTAATGGCGCCCCAAATTTTATTTCGACGCTTTTTTTTTTTAATCATACAATCCACGGCATGTATTGTGCATCGTAAAAAGGCAATACTCTTAATGGCAGGCGATGTGTGCATTGTAAAAAGTGCAATATTTTTAATGGTGGGCATTGTGTACGCCGTGAAAAGTATTCACTTTTCACGACTGGTGTATGTGCGTCGTGTATAATTGATGTATTAACGGCACGCCATATGCACGTCGTAGAAAGCTTTATTATTTACGGCGTGCATTGCAAGCCGTAAAAAAATTATCATTATTACCGTTCACGGCCTACGCAATAGACATGCTGTGGTTGGAAAAGTATTTACAACGTGCAAAAAAAACAAGTGGTAAAAGTGAGAAACTACAACGTGCATATATTGTATGCCGTTGATGTGGTGTCGTAAAAAGTCAATTTTGTTTTAGTAAGGGTAATTAATTTAGCTCAACTATAATTAATGTATTCTACTTATTTAGTTTCGAATCGAATTCTAATTAAACTTACTATAAAATTCTAAAAATGCAAATTAACACATTGACGTAGTCAATTTCATATTCGGATGCCAATAAGGCCCTTAATTCACGTATCAAAATAGAATTTCAAACAGATAATCCTACTACAGACAGATATAATCACAAATAACATTTAAAAAGCACAATTATCACATAATTCCACTTAACCACTTGATTAACATTCTTAAGTACGGATTAACGGTTAATTACGAATCGGGGTTGTTACAACTATTGTCATGACCCAAACTCGGTACCCGGGGGTTCAGTGTCGCGACAAGATAATAACTGAAGTCATAACAAATTAATAATGTAGCGGAGTAAAATAAAAGGGTACCCAAATCTTCGTTTAAGTATAACAAAAATATGTACATTGGAGCTTCTATTCAATTGCAATACTGAACCTGTATTATAACTACAAAGTACCTTGTGCCTACCACATGCATTGGTTTGGATACGTCACCTGAAAGTGGTTAACAGCTATAAGCATGTGACAGAGTGAGAAATATTATACAATGAGCATGAGAGTACAAAAATTACCATGGATAATTATTTCAGCTAAAACATTAACAAAACTTAATTTGAATAAACAAATTATTCAAGATGACAGAAACTGAAATACAGAAATTACGTAAATAAATAACCATAATCACGGTATAGAACAGAACAGAACAGAGGTCACTGGAGTGACAATCAGAACAGAGGCCAATGGATCCATGACAAACAGAAGACCACAAAGTGGCCAAACAGAAGCCAATGGTTATTTAAGACCCCCAAGGCATAGAACTCCCGTGGTGATACTTACAAAACATAATTGTTTATAAAATCATTGTCAAATAATTTCTAAAATTTAAACAAGCATATCCATGGGTTTCAATTTAAGCAAATGGGGTTTAAAAAAATAATTAACATAATTGAAATATAAATATAAGCTATAAAACATAACTTATATAAAATAATTTATGGTAATTCAAAACATAAGTAAAATATATTATGATGACTCAAGATATAATATAACTCACTTTAATAATAATTCCTACTATTTGCCACCTATTTATGCTAGCTTTTCGACATCCCTTCCTTACCGTCTCTCCTGTATTTTTTTCTTTGGTTTCGTAGCTTCCTTTTATACCCCGAGCTTACAGTGATGACACAACCCATAATCAAACACTCTGCTTGATGATTCATATCATCTATTCCATAGGTGTAATAGATGGCCTATCGTCCATGGTCCAACTCATTTGCACACCTTTCACTATTTTACCATTTGGCCCAACTATGCTCATAATTTCATAGTGGCATTATTTTGGCCTCAACTAATATATTAATCACATATTTGATAACCCAATGCCAAATTAGATTACATTTAGCACATATAGCTATGAAATGGATATGTTATTTTATATATTTACATTATTTTATTATTATTATTCTTTTATTTCTTTATTATTTTTTATTTTGTTTTCTATTTATAACTTAATCAACTCCAATTTGGATCCAATTAATAAAATTTCAAATTTACTAAAATGAATTGGATATTTAATTAAACTCTCATATAGTCCGATACTCAAAATTAAAATAATTCAATTCGTCAATTTCATTTTATTGAGAATTCCACAATTAAATTAGAATAAGAATTAATTAAATGTAAAATATTATACGTGGCGGGGTTGTCACAATCTCTCCTCCTTAGAAAGTTTGGTCCTCCAAACTTAAGGCATTTGTACCTGAAAACTAATCATATGGCCTTGCTTTTCCCAAGTAACTTTCCTCATCATTCAATTGTCTCATCACTGGAGTTTAGCTTATTTTCATTTAGTGGTTAATAACCCAAATTGTGATTCGTCCTAATTTATATCAAAAGCTATTTAGTAAAATATAGCAAACCTCGAAGTCATCCTCGTAATATTAAGCCACAAAATACATTAATCCCAACATACTACTCTTATCAATCACATATACTTTTATTTAGTTATTCACATATCTTCTAATAATCTTTATGTTTCCAATAATCCACATGTCTCCAAATAGACAAATGATATTCACGATGTTACTTAGTTTTAACAAATTAAAGTACTCTCCTATTAACATCTCTTATGAAGTCTTCAAAATGGGTTGGGTATGTGATACAACTTCAATAACAAATTTAAATCCACAAATTTTCTGACCACAATAATTTGGTTATTTGTTTTTATGGAATTCATAAGCCATCAAGTCAAATTGTTGGGGAAAATTTTTCTCCATTGGTTCCACAAGATAACTATTTAATCTCGAAAGTCAAAGACGACTCACTTAGGTGTATGATCACATTCACTTGATAGATCGAAAATTTATTCACATTCAACATTACATTCTAGGGTCCATATCGAAGGTATTGGGCCATACTCATAGTATAACGTTCCCAAATAATATAATTCTCTGACTAGCGATAAAACAATTTTACACAATAACAACCCCAATGATACATTCATCTTATAACAATTGACTTTAAATAAATGAATGGATCCTGAATCCTTTAATATATAGACACTTTACTCACAAATAGTTTTCATATAACAATCTCATTCTAATTATCTTAACAATCTCGTATCAAGTTTCGAATGCTCAAGTAGATGAGTTCTAAATTTACCCACAATCAATTCAAATATTTAGAAGGGTGTCAATTCTAATTCAGTACTTTCTGCATTGACTAGCAATGTTTATTTATTTATTTATTTTTTAATCTATTTATGAAGTACCAATCTTCGATCTGATCTGATTGACTTGTTGTAATTCTCTCTTTTTTTTTTTTCTTAACAACTTCTCATTCGATGTCCTATTCAGGTATCGTCTCATAAGTTAATGACAAAACTGTCTATGCGGCTTTTAATACGTTGGACATGTTGGGGGTAGGCTTATTTTTTTACGACTTTGCTTAAGATTGTTTGCCTTTCATACCACAAAATTTCTAAACATTTTCTTTTATTTTATTGTTAATTCCACATTTAACTTTTTCTTTTGATCTTTGTCATTTCTCATGACACATTTGCATAGGTTTCATTATATTTTCTAATACTTCTTCCACTTTGTGTATTTTTCTTATAGAGATTCAACAACTTCCACATCATTTATACTTCTCATCATCGTTTCCTAAAGTCACATGACAAAGGTGGATAATACTTGGGGTAGTAGTAGTTAGCTCGAAACATAACATGACATGTTCAACTGTAAGCCAAATACTTATCTAAGGTCATCGGTACGGTAACCTATTCATTTCCATGAAGTTGACGGAGAATTTCAGATGTGAAGCTACACTGGCTGAACGTGATTTCAATAGAACTTTCAAGGTCACTCCACAAAAGTATGAGACCCTATGGTTCAAACATTAGGTCCCTCCTAAAAACAATATACCTTCTTCATATCAAATAATTTCCTAGCCGCTAATCACCATAGTTCCATGCATTTCATTGATCATCAGATATTTCAGTTTCCCGAAATGTTCTCATAGCTTAACTTCACATGTAACCACGTAGCTTTCATCACTTCCATCAAAAATTTAATTCCTTACAACACCGTATTCATACGAATCAATATGCTTGTATTCCTCAATGTGCAAGTCAAAAATTACGTCTTCCTTATAGCATTATAGATTTCACAATAGCTCTTCACTTCAACACAAAACTTATTAAACAAACACATCCCGGTCTCTTTTCATCATCAAAGTTTCGTAATAACCGTTAATTCCTATCATCATATTTGTACTCCCTAATATGCCAGTTTACAATTCTAATTTCCTCACTTAATAGTTCTTAGCTCTTGGCCTCAATACCGCACTTACTAAACATTGCATCTCAATTTCCTCCTAATTATTAAAATTTAATAACAGCTCTAAATTTTTAGACCCAATGCTTATGCTATTTAACAAAGACCTCTCGATCCTCTTATAATCATCAAAGTTTCCTGTAGCTCATAGGTTTTAATCTTAATACTTCATATGTACATATTCCTGAATGTACAATTTATCACTTACTTACTAGATATGCAGCTTCTGTATGTATGATCACACAAAACTACAATGCCAAACACATGACTGACCACCTATCCTTTCCATTCTTAAATATAAAAAAACAAATTTCCCAAATTCCTAAGGCCAAACTGTGATTTCACAACTACAGGGACCAAAATAAAAACTTCCAGGAATCTCGTGATCAGATTGTAATTTCTGAAAACTTTAGGGACCAAAATTGCAATTTTCAGAATATTCCCTGATGATGTCCACGTAAACATATAAATCTTCGAACACTGCTAAGAGGATTCAAACTCCTGACTAAATCGTCACCACCATACACCTTAATCACTAAGCTAAACTCACTCTTGTGATTCCTTTGTCCCAAATAAATATTTAATGTATCTAGATTGGCTACAAAATGGTCATCTTCAACCTCTGGCCGCGTGTGGCTTTCTAATTTCAAGTTGACTTTGCGTGCAAAGATTTAACCGGCCACCCAGACCTTCCTTTTGCCTGTTCTTTTTGGGTCTGGACTCTTCTTGAGACCTATCTCCTGTATGCTCAAAATTTGATTTTGAGCAACTTAAAATCTAATAGTTTCGGAAACCCTTTCATTTTTCTTTTCTTATACCTGTCATCCACTCTTCCCAATTAATCTTTTCCTTTTTCTTTTTTTTTGAAACCCACGTGATGGGTTTGTTTTTTTTTTTTTTTGCTTGTTCTTCCTCTTTCTCTATCTAGGTACGAACCCAACACGTAGACCAAACACACAAAGTGCACAACACTTATTCTTTCTTACTCATCACTAGCAACACCCCGACGCCATTCCCGACGCCATTCATTTTTAATTTCCTATTATGTTTATATCACACAGACTTATCATGCATACCCTTATCCCATTTCATAATTGTGCATGTGTCCTATACTCCAATATATATATATATATATATATTTTTTTTTGTTTTTGAAAAACCATTACTCTGATACCATTTTGTCATGACCCAAACCCGGTACCCAGGGGTTCAATGTCGTGGCAAGATAATAACTGAGGTCATAACAAATTAATAATACAGTGGAGTAAAATAAAAAGGTACCCAAATATTCATTTAAGTATAACAAAAATATGTACATTTGAGCTTTTATTCGATTGCAATACCCGAGCTGTATTATGACTACAAAGTGCCTTATCCCTACCCCATGCACTGATTTTGACACATCACCTGAAAGTGGTTAACATCTATAAGTGTATGGCAGAGTGAGAAATATTATACAGTGAGCATAAGGGTACAAAAATTATCATGGATAATTATTTTAACTAAAACATTAACATAACTTAATTTGAATAAACAAATTATTCAAGGTGGCAGAAATTGAAATACAGAAATTATGTAAATAAATAACCATAACCACGGTATAGAACAGAACATAATAGAGATCACTAGAGTGACAATCAGAACAGAGGTCAATGGATCCATGACAAACAGAGGACCACAAAGTGGTCAAAGAGAGGCCAATGGTTATTTAAGTCCCCCAAGGCATGAGACTCCTGTGGTGATACTTACAAAACATAATTGTTTATAAAATCATTGTCAAATAATTTCTAAAATTTAAACAAACATATCCATGGGTTTCAATTTAAGCAAATGGAGTTCAGAAAATAATTAACATAATTGAAATATAAATATAAGCTATAAAACATAACTTATATAAAATAATTTATGGTAATTCAAAACATACGTAAAATATATTATGATGACTCAAGATATAATATAACTCACTTTAATAGTAATTCCTACTATTTCCCACATATTTACGCTGGCTTCTCGACATCCCTTCCTTACTGTCTCTCCTGTATTTTTTTTTTTTGGTTTCGTAGCTTCCTTTTATACTCGAGCTTACAGTGATGACTCAACCCATAATCAAACACTCTACTTGATGATTCATATCATCTATTCCATAGGTGTATCAGATGGCCTATCGTCCATGATCCAACTCATTTGCACACCTTTCACTATATTACCATTTGGCCCAACTATTCTCATAATTTCATAGTTGTATTACTTTGGCCTCAACTAATATATTAATCACATATTTAATAACCCAATGCCAAATTAGATTACATTTAGCACATATTGCTATGAAATTGTATGTGTTATTTTATATATTTACATTATTTTATTATTATTATTTTTATTTTGTTTTCTTTTTATAACTTAATTAACTCCAATTCGGACCTAATTAATAAAATTTCAAATTTACTAAAATGAATTGGATATTTAATTAAACTCTCATATAGTCCGATACTCAAAATTAAAATAATTCAATTCGTCAATTTCATCTTATTGAGAATTCCACAATTAAATTAGAATAAGAATTAATTAAATGTAAAATATTATACGTGGCGAGGTCGTCACAACTATGCTGCACTATGTAGCATTGTGCAGCCATGTGGTTTCTTGAACCAATTTGCACCAATTTTCTCATATTTCTACTATGGCCCAAAAAATATTATATTTACATTATCATCTTTTGATAAAACATAATGATCCCTAATTTCAACTTATATTTTAGTGCATACAGTCATAAAAGTACAAATGATTTCCCAAGTGTCAATTTAACTAATTTAACTTAAGGTATTTCAAAATAGATTATCGTATAATTTTTGTAATAGGTATTATTCAGGGTGTTACAGAATCGAGATCAAGATCGAGAGAGAGAGAGAGAGAGAGAGAGAGAGAGAGAGAGAGAGAGAGAGAGAGAGCGGGTATGGGTGTGGGTGCAAGGGATCTTAGGCTATAAAAATAAATATTATGAATCTCTTCCATTATCAAAAGTTTGAGAAGGATATTAGACTAGTTATCCCGTTAAGTTTTGTGTGAATTAAAACATTAAAAGAATCAAATTTAATTATGTTAAAACTAAGTGACATTGTATTTTTTTCAAGAACGCTTGTGTAATTTATCCAAAATTAAAAAAAAAACTCAATATTTTTATTTGATTTTTTTTTTCTCTTTTTGGGATAGATAATTTTTAAAAGTTTGAAAATATTTTTTTAATATTTGTTTTTGTCAAACTAATTTATAATTTAAGAAAATAATTGCTCCCTCCTTTCATAAAACAAACTAATTAAAATCTCCTTTTTTGTGCCTTTGAATGTTCACTATACTCTGATAAGAATTACAAGACTCCCCACTTCACATTGCAATTCTCTTTTCAATAGTTTGCTTAAGCCTTCCCAAAAAAATCATTCTTGCCAAATGCCTCGATTATCAAAGGCCTTGCTTGAGACCTAACGCTTCACTGCAATGTTCAATTTAAGACTTTAAAATACCTCAAGCAAATATTGTGTCAAAAAATTGAGTTCATCGCGAGGATAATTAATATGATTTTATAGTATCATAACGGAAACATCAGATATTTTTTTTTTGAACTAAGAAAAATATTTACTCCTACAATGCTGGAGCCACATTAATTTGTAACTTATGTTCAAAGTCATCTTTCTCTCAAAAAAATGCAATTTTGTCATTACCTTTTGTTAGGTTTTTATTCTTGGCAATCCCATTTGACAAAACTCCTTTCAGTTGTACTTGTTTTCGCTCTTTTATTTTAGTGAGGCTATGAGTTTATTAGATGCGAATTCAACCTGAATCGTGCTTTGCAGAGAAGTTTGTGGTGTTTAATTCTTTCAAGATTGCCACTTCGCTGACTATGACAAGGATCGGGCTACCCAGTCAGCTCGCCGGGGTCGAGGGGCAGCGCCCCCAAAGCAAAATGCAAAAATGCGTTCAAAATTGCTTGTCCGCTCGAGCGGACATTCCCCGACTCGAGCGGAGAATGGTGAGTTCTAGAAGTATGTGTGTCTGCAAAAATACCGAGTATCGTGTTTTTACGCTCGAGAGTCCATTTTCCCGCTTGAGCGTACATCCTGGTTTGGAACACGTCATACAGAGTCCCCGCTTGAGCGTCAATTCCCACGCTCGAGTGGACCTCGCGATTTCATATTCTATAAATTCGCAAGTTGCTCCAAATCTAGGGTTATGCCTCCAGATCTTCTTCTTGGATATTAGGGTTTTTATCTGGGGCTATTTTGTTAGTTTTCTTTGATGTTTCATTGAGTATATTCAACTCATGGTTTAAGAAGGATACATCAAAGGATTGTTTGTTCATTCTATACAAAAGAGAGAGAATTTCTCTTCGGTGGATTCTGAAGAATTTGAGCCTGAAGCTTTGGTGGATTTTGGGGTGGCTCATTGTTAAGACAATTCCGAGGTGAAGATGGGGCTGGAAAAGGCACATAGGGGTTGGTTCAATTTGGCCGTGGATTCGCTAGGTAATTGAGAGTATACTTGTGTGATTTCTTTATATCTTCTTAGTGGATTGTTTTGTAGCTGTTGCCCGTGGTTTTTTTTATCCAATTGTGGTTTTTCCACGTTAAAATCGTTGTGTCGATTTGTCTTTATTGTTTAATTGGGATTGTTTTATTGCTTAAAATTAATACATAATCACAAATCAATATCTAGCAGATTTCTAGATTTTGCACCCTTGAGTGTGACTTGCACATTGGATTAGACTGAGCTATAGTTTCAACAATGATACGTGCATGATATATATATATATATATATATATGGTGTTTAATGGGACTTATTTTTGAAAAAAAATATTTGAGGTTTATCATTTTTTTTTTATAATAATCTTTGCGCTAACAAGAAAGCCATGACAATATACTCAAAAATATATTTATAAGGGCGCCAAATATATTTACTGTATCAGAAAATTGAATTCATCGTGAGAACAATTAATTACAGTATCAGAGCAAACACATCGGATATTTTCCTTGAACTACATCAAAAAAAAAGAAAAAATTCTTTGCTCCTAAAATTTGTGACCTAATGTTCAAAGTCCTCTTTCTCTAAAAAAAAACTATTATTTTGTCATTGTCCTTGAAGTGACTTGCACAGTGGGTTTTATTGAACAACAGTTTCTACAATGATATGTGCATGATAGATATGTATGTGGTGTTTAATGGGACTTATTTTTGGAAAAAAAATATTTGAGATTTATCGATTTATTTTACTTTATAATATTTTCCCTAACAAGAAAGTCATGAAAATAGACTTTAAAATATACTTATAAAGATGAAGAAATTTGTTGGGTATAAGTCAATTCAATGTATATTAAGACCATTTTTTTTTTTTTTTATGTTGGAATCTTCATACATGTTTCAATAATTTGTCCCTCACACATGAACCAAACATCGGGCCTAGTCTAAATTTCCTTTGAGTCTAATCTATCATCTACAATGTCGCTATAGATCATAGACACTTTTCATTATTTCTATTTGTTATTCTCTGATACAATCTCCAATCCAAGTCAAGTGACACTATGTTATGGGCTCATGCCTAAAGATTTTTAAATTACAGAATACTATGCTACAGGTTCATCAGTCACATGCATTTGAATTTTTTTCCTCTATCAAGATTTACATATAAATTTTTCTCATTACAAGAAAAAACACTTTTGGCGACCACCAATTTTTTTTGGTCTCAAATAGTCCATTTTCTGTGACTAAAATTTAACTTTTGGCGATCACAATTTTTTGGTCGCTAAAAATCACCTTTTGGCGACCAAAAAAAAAGTTAGTCGCAAAAAGTATATCTATTGGCGACCAAAGGCTTTTTTGGTTGTGGAAGATCACCTTTTGGCGACCAAAAAAAAAGTTGGCCGCGGAAAGTATACCCTTTGGCGACCAAAGGCTTTTTTGGTCGCGGAAAGTATACCTTTTTGCGACCAAAGGCTTTTTTGGTTGGGAAAAGTATACCCTTTGGCGACCAAAAAAAAAGTTGGTCGCAGAAAGTATACCTATTGGTGACCAAAGGCTTTTTTGGTCGCAGAAGATTACCCTTTGGCAACCAAAAAAAAAATTGGTCACGGAAAGTATACCTATTGGCGACTAAAAAAAAAAGTTTGTCGCGGAAAGTTATGGCAGGATAAATTTTTAAAAAAAAGATACTACTGTAATTACATGCTATTTTTCTGTTTAGGCATTAAAAGTTTTATAAAATAATATATAACCCAATTTTTATAGGTTATATATTTTTTCTGCCAAACATGAATAAGAAGCATGTTATTGGTAGAGTGGATTGGGTGCATGGTGACTTCTTGGTCAGGAGTTCAAGTCCCAAGCTACACAAAAGAATTATTTTTTTTGGGTCAAGGCGCTGACTTTTGGCGACCAACTTATCTTTGGTCGCTAAAAGTTCCCTTTTGGCTAATATGAATTGGATTTTCCACGACCAAAAAAGTTGTTCGCAAATGGTAACTTTTAGCGACCAAAGGCTTTTTTGGTCGCAAAAAACTATCTGTCACGAGGCTTTAGCGACGACCAAATATGGTACTTTTCGCGACCAAAATGTTGGTCACGGAAAGTGTTTTTTCTTGCAGTGTCTATTCCATCGGGAGATTTCATGTAAGGCCACCAATATTAATTCAACCAAGAGAATTCCCTCACATTCTAATCCACCAGGAAAACAATAATTTTAATATTTTTGTCTAATTTTTGGGTGTATTTAATCTCTTGTTTATATACCTATTACAAATCTTTCATTAAACAGATGTGCTTAACTTTGAATCCTTGCAATAATTACAACGAAACCCCTTCTACATAGTTTTTAATTTTAAATATGTAATCGCTACATACGTACAACTTTTTCTAAACTAAGACAATAATTCAATTTCATACTCTTTTTTTTTTTATCAGTAAAGAAAATTTTCATTAACAGCATGAAATTAAAGATATAGGAAGATGACATACATCGAGAGAGATTCAGACAGTATAAATTACCCATACTACTGCTACTCGCATCCATACACTCGCATCCATACAACCAACCACTTGACCTCACGATTTTTTTTAAAAAAAAAAAAAGAAGTTAAGATAATAATCAATTTCATACTTGATTATAGCTATATAATCAATTTAAAAAATGGTACAAAATTTCAATTGAACCTTACACAACCTTCATGATGATTCTCAATGACAAATATGCAATTGCCACATATGCATAACTTTTTCCTAGCTAAGATAATAGTTCACATTATTATGCATATAATCAATTTGAATACAACCATTCTAGATGATTCTTGTTCAATCGCCATATATGTATAACTTTTAATTACTAAGATAATAATTCACATTATTGTAGTAAAAAAAATGTGATCTAATTAGAATTAATTAATTTGAAAAACAATACAAATTCCAATTGTACCTAACACATATTTGTTTGTATAGGGTACATGTGTCATAGAAATTAGAAAGATAAACCATTGCATAGAGTTTTGAGCTTAATTTAATAAAGGATTCACAGTTCATTGCTATCCAACTTTTCAAACGGACCAAATGAAAAGGAGACTATCAGCCATTTCTACAGAAATAAATGGCTCCAATCTAAGAGACATGGCCTGCTGCTCCGCACGTCAATTTATTTTTCCTTAATTGGCCCACCATCATTGTTTATTTTTTTTCGATGGTTAGAGATGTTTGGATCATTTTACACCCTACCTCAAAATTGAAAAATTAACAAAAAAATTTCTCACGATCTGACTTAAAAAATTCTACTCTGAACATAATTTGATATATTGTATAAATTTTTTGTTTGCACTAAGTATATATAATGTTTTTTTAATGTAAAAAAATACAAAAACATGCCCAAAAAAATTAAGATGTGAATTAAATTTATTCTATTAATTGTGGAGATTACATTTAGAATAAATTTTGGCAACACCTCTTATTTTTGCGCTCATTTACGTGATTTTTTTTTTTTTATTAACTTGGAGGGAACATTAATATAGTGCTGTATAAATAGGAAAATTATATAATTTTTTTTTTTTTTTAATAGAATGCTATGATTGGTTTCAATGCTTTTGTTATAAAACCCAATTGCCACATTATTCAAATGAAGAATTTATTTATTTATTTATTTTAAATCGGAGAAGAAATTATTATTTTTTTATTTCACAAATCAAAGAAGATAGTGAACACATTACTTTAGTGCAAAAACGTGATCCTCATTAGGGTTTAATGTAAAAAATGATAGGAACCCGATTGAACGTAATCATATTTGTTTGTGTTATACCTAAAATGCATATCTTCTCTACCTAAAGCATATCTTCGAGGGTCCAACTCTGATAGAAAAATAAAAATTGAATATAACAATAATATTAGTTAAAGCAATCCATGTAGTTAACCCCATTGCGATTCTATACTAGAAAATGAGATTAGTCATTATCATGGTTATATTTAATATTTAGAAGTTTGAACTTAGTTTCAAAAGAGTCACTATCACATGGAGTACAGTTCAAACACCACCTCAAAAGGGAGTTGAATTTTTATTAATTTTTGATTAATTTGGAGGGAACACTAATTATTAGTAGAAATAGAAAAAAATATACATAATTTTTGTAGATAATTGTCACATTATTATAATATGATTTTTTTGCATGAATTTTCTTTAAGATTATAACTTTCAAAATGGTTAGAAACATAGATATTAATTATAAAATTAGACACAACTCTTTTATATAAAATAAATTTCATCTTTTGTCTCTTTTATTAAAAGATTGTATCTAATTTTATAATTAATTTTTGTACAAATTGAAAACTGTGTAACTTTTTGTGGTATAATAGTGTCAAAACGTGATCCCAATGATAATAGTTTAAGCAAATTATAGTACTTTTGAGGACGGTGTGTACAATGTACTGTAGGGCTTCCTTATAACACATAAAAGTCACTATAAAAAATTAAGATTTTAGAGATTAAAATTTAGAGATAAAATTATTTTTTAAGAATTAAATATTTTTGTTATAAAAAGTATCATTATTATATTTTTAGCAACGAAAATTAGACATTAGTGATGAATTATTATCTTTTTACGACCAAATTTTCTGTCTCAAAAAATAAATCATTTTGAGACCAAATTATTTTGTCCTAAAAGTGTATTTATTAGTAACATTTTCAAAATTTTGTTGCTAAAAACTTTATTTTTTACTTTTCGGGACGACCTTTTAGTGACTATCTTCACGACGGTAGAGATGGGTTGCTAAATGTCCTTTGTAACAAAATTTTCACTTTAAAAGACTAAAAATTTGGTATTTAAAACTCTTATATATTGTAGTGAGTTATGGATGGCCTCGTTTGACAATATCACTTTTTAGTCTAAAAGTTAAAAAGTCATTAAAAAAATCAAAAAGCCAACAACTTATGCTAAAAAGTCAAAGATTCTATTTTTTTTTTTACTTTTTGCACATCTTTTCGTAAAAAATCAAAAAGTTATCTCAAATATACTAGTTTTTTACATTATATTTTAATCAAAAGTCAAAAAATTACTAAAAATGTATGTTCCCAAACGAGGCTTGAGGATGTTATTTGATGATGTAGATTAAGTTTTGTGAGCTTCATTTTTAAAATGCATCTCAACCATTCAATACTTTTCTATTTTTTTTTTTAATAAATATTTTGAGTTTCCTAGCACTTTTGTAACATAAATTCATATTTTCCTAGTCAGCTCATATTTGAAGGGGTCGACATATGATGGAAACATGAGTATGACCTTCCTAAAATTGAGAATTATAGAACAGAGATTTGAGATTAATATCAAGGTGTCACTGCCACCATCCATTCACATTCAAACTTATTGTAACACCCCAAAGTTCTGATATTGGAACAATATCAACCATATAATATTGTTGTGATGCAAAAACATGATCTAATAGATTGACTTATCACTTATCGACTTGAATTTTTTAATTAACTGTGAAATTCAAATAATATATGTCAAGAGCATATGTGAACTATGGACTTTCTTTCTTACATATTGATGCAGTGTTGCTAATTCTAGGACTCCCAGGAGTCCCAACAAATTTCTTTACCCTTGTAAATATATTTTTAAGTATATTGTGACAGCTTTCTTATTAGGACAAAGATTATAAAATAAAATAAATTAATAAATCTGAAATATATTTTTTTCCCAAAAATAAACACCACATACATATCGATCATGCATATATCACTATGGAAACTATTTCTCAATCTAATCCAATGTGCAAGTCACTTGAGGACAATGACAAAATTGCATTTTTTGAGAAATAGAGGATTTTGAATATTAGGTCATAAATTAATGTGGTTATACCGTTGTAGGAGCAAATATATATATTTTTTTTTAGTTCAAAGAATACATCCAATATTTTTGTTCTGATAGTGTAAAACTATATTAACTATCTTCGCAATAAACTCAATTTTCTGATACAATAGCCGTTTAAGATTTTTTTAAGTCTTAAATTGAACATCACAATGAGGCCTTAGGTCTCAAACAAGGCCTTTGATAATCGAGACATTTGGCAAGAATGTTTTTTTGGGCGAGCCTTAAGCAAACTATTGAAAAGCTTAAATTGTTCAGCCGACCCTATTACATGTTTGAATGGTGAAGTTATTTGCATAGTATTAACATGATTAGATCCATACTGCCTCTCAATAGTAAATGTTATTCACATAAGCGTATCTTTTAAATTCATTTATAAGACAAATGGATGTCAAATGATTTTTATTCTCATTTGCAAATCCCACAATATTATTCAATGGATATTGGAGTAGTAGTAGTAGTACTGGTAGTAGTAGTAATAGTACTCTATTCAATACATGGATCAGTTGAACAGACCATACATTTGCCATTGTTACAGATAAGAAGACGCTAACATGGCCGATAATTATTTGAATTTGCTACACTTAATTGTGAGCTAGTTATCAAGTGCTTTCTTCAACAGCTCTCTAAACTGCTGGCAAATAAAAGGAGCTAGATCGTCCTTGATTTGATTAAAAGATTTTGAGTCTGGGCATTCACACACTGCCGGACATTGGCACTGGAACTCTGCTGGACATTGCTTGTAATTTCCTTCACTCGGTTGCTGATCACCTTCATACACAACAAAACACAGAAATTTCACATTTTCATGATCATTATATATGCTGTCTAAGGAATCAGAAGTCTGGAATGAAGTCAGGAATTCAAAAGCATTATTATTATACCTTCCTTGGTACCAAGTGTACCATTCTCTACGCTTGCCTCCTGATTGCCTGCCCAAAAAAAAAAAAAAAAAATCAAAAACAATTTTTGATTCAGTAATTACTTTTTTCCTTCAATCTCAACCAAACTGAACCGAACCCATTATAGCCCTCTTACCAGGACTGGTAGTGGTAGTGAGGGAGCCCTCCTTAAGTTCCATAGTGATAGTGGCAGTGGTAAAATCTACTTCATCTAAGCCAGCCTCTGCATCACCTGCGCAAAACCAAAGCAAATTACAGTACTCGAGAGACACAACTGGCAGTAGTTACTAATTTTTCAGAGTATCCGTAAAAAATGTGAAAAATCGATGAAAGTACGCTTGAGCCCTTACCATGAACGTAGCCTATGTCATCGGATTGTGCAGTGGTTGGCGGAGAAGAAGAAGCCAACAGGAGGAGTAGGAGAAGAAGATGGAGGAAGAGTGATTTGGAGCCAGCTCGAGCCTTACATTCCATTTTTACTCGTCTAGTTTTTCCTCCCTCAAACAAGGGCAGTGTAGGTTTTTAAGAAAGAAAAGTTGCGTAGTACACCCATAGTTCTAAATATCGGCCGATACGTATCAGAAAAATGGGGTATCGCGACGGATACAGGCCGATATGTCACTGAGATTGAAAATCGCAGGAGTATCGGCCGAGTCCCGGTACATATCAGCCTGTAAACGTTACACAAGCCATTACATAAGCCGCAACGAGCCGATACTCATTGGTTCGGACCGGTACGGAAAAGAAAAAGTTGAAAAACTGTTGAAATGATTTTTAAAATTTCATCACCGCAACACCCGATTCCCGATACGTACCGATCGATACTACTGATACCGATACTCCGCGATCGATACCGTTATGTTACCCAATACCACGATTTAGAAGTACACCTCTTAAATTTGCTGTTTGGGAAATGTTTTTTATGTAAGTCACTGTCTGGTTCCAATTTTCAGTTTTTTTTTTTTTTTAAATTGAATTTTTTTTTTCTGTTTTTTTGTTTTTAGTTTTTTTTTTTTCCCTTTTACGCAATTTTTTTTTTTTTACTTTTTAGCGACACTTAATATAAATACAAAAAGTATAATATTTGTGAAATTTTTTTTTAAAAAATTCACTAAATACCAAAAATATTTTTTTTTAAAAAAAACTAAAATTCAATGCATTTTTGTATTCTTATATATTTATTGATTTTTTAAAATATTTTTTTATAAATATTTACTTTTTAGGTATATCTAGGTTAGGTGTATCTAAAATGAAAAAAATTTACTTAAAATATTAAAATAATTCTTTAAAAACAAAAAAAATAAAAATACATAAAATAAAAAACTCAATTTTTAGACCCTGAAAACTGGAACCAAACCTAAATGAATCTAAAAAATAATAGTGATTTTTTTTATCAAAAAAAAATCCGACTTGTGTAGATGAATTTTAAAAAAAATATAAAATTTTGAAGTTTTCTAAAAAAAAAATTTTAAAACAAAAGGACAAAATAAATCTAAAAAATTAACTATTTTTGGCTTCTTTTTTCTTTTTCTGTTTTTCTTTTCTGGACTTTTTTAGAACTTTATAAAAAATAAAAAAAAAATTAAAAAAATTAAAAAAAGAGTAATTTTTTTGATTTGTCCCATCAAACTGAATCTATTAAAAAATAATAACATATTAATGAAAATTTTATAATATTAAAAATAATTTTATAAGTATTTTCGTGAAATTGTAATAATAATTTTTATATTTTACTTCTGATATGTTATTTCTCTATAAACAAATCGCGAACACTGTAAATTTCAAGTAATTAGTTTGGTGAGTGTCGCTTAGAGCTTGAGGTATACTTTTAGGTCTCAGGTTCAATTCTTATTAAGTTTTATTAATTCTTTAAGGCCATGCTTGTAAATTCTACTGAATATTTATCCGATCCATATAGAAAAAAATACTTTACACAAATCTTAAAATTAACCAAAATACTCATAAATCAACCGTGAAAAAACCCCAAACACCGTAAGCACTGCCTAACCACACACACACACACACAATGTGAGAAATTATTGTCATGGTCACTCTTATGTCATCAATAATTATGTAATTCCAATAATTATGAACCCAAAGGGACCATCAGGAGGGTCACTCCACTTTCAATTTGCTTGCGTGTCCCTCGGATTTTGGCAGTTAGTGAAGTGATTCACGTGTAAGAAACAAACCAAACCACCAAAACTTTGACAAAGGCCTATTTTGATAATTGATTTAAAAATTAGTTTTTAAATTTTTTTAAAATTATATTATTTCTTTTTTTATATATTTTTTAAAAAATTTAAAAAATTAAAAAATTGACTTTTAACTTACTCCTTAAAATAGGCCAAAATTATTTAATACTACATTTTTATATCCTATGACGTGGCACAATATTTGTTGGATATTTGTTATTTGAAGGACAAATTACAAATACACTCTTTTAAATTTGTTTAAAATATAATTATTCTTTGTAATTTTAAAATTTATATTTTGCCTCTTGAAATGACTTTTTTTTATAATAAATTATCTAGCAATGTTACATTCAAGAAATTTGGACTCGCTCGAACTTGTGCATGCTAGTCATCTGATCAGTCATCCAACCGGTCCTCTAGCTAGTCATCTGGCAATAAGGATGACAGTCACGATTGACAAGGATTGCACAGGCCGTCTAGACAGTTAAGCAGTATGCATAAATTTAAGCGATTCGAGCAAATTTAAATTTTGTGAATAAATCATTTTTCTAAATTATTAAATCAATTAATAATTTTTAATAATACAATAAATATATTTTAATTAATAACTCAACAATTTGCAACATCAAACCACAAATTACAAATTTTTGCAATATTAATTACAAAATTTTGAACATTTTATTATATTAATTTGTGGTGCACCATAAGATTTTTTGTATAATTATTTTCACTTCTCCACTTATTTACAATTCTTCATTGTTCATATCACCTTCTTTTTTTCAATTCACGTGGGAACAAAAAACAATATAGGTAAGGATTAAGTCTAGACGTCCATTTCCATATTTGTGTCAATAATGTATTATGAAGCAATTTGGCAACGTGCTAAAAAATCAATTTTTTAGCTTTTTATCAAATTCTTCTAAAAAAAGTCATTAAAAAATCAAAAAGCAAAAAAATTAGCCTTTTACCAACTTTACAAAACACCCCTATAAGGTCTATGTTTAAAATAAATTTAAATTACATATTTATGTTTTGGGGTATTTTGTGAGTAAAATTTATGAATTTGTAGTATTAAAATAATTTTAATCATATTCTTCATTTTTTTTACTAGTTAAATATAAAAGCATATTTTTTATTTATGTACTCAAACGTTGCTTTTTATTTTACTTATATATACACACAAACCACTTAAACTGTCTTCCAAAACTCTTTAAATATAACTAATCTTATAGAATTTTACTAAAATAATTGTTATAATAAGTAGCTCATTGGAATGACTAACAAGTCTGGTTTAAAGAATCCTTAGGCCCATTTGTTTTGGACGATAGAAGAGGGGATTGGACAAGAATAGTGTGGGACTCACTATAATGGGGTTTGTTTGTGAAATAGGAGAGGAGATTCATAGTCCCTTACTAGACCTTGGATGAGAGGATTAACAAAGGCCTCTAAGGATTGGGTTTCAAAACTAGTGAGGAGATTATGCTGAAAAATATTATTTTGTCCATGTCATGAATTGTGTATTTGTGTCCTTTTTGTGTATGTGTGTGTGGGTGGGTGGGGAGTATTATGTCATTATATATATAGAAATAATATAGTTAAAAAAATATTTATAAAATATAATTTTTTAATATTAAAATATAACATCTAAAGATATTTGTGATATTTTATATAGTTAATTCCCTCACTAAAATATATATCATAAACAAATATAATTTTTTTTAATCCTTCACTATAATTCTCATACTAATAATCTTCTTACTAACCGTCATCACACTAACAACTCCATCCAACTTACCTCCCAAAAACAAACAAGTCCTTGGAGATGTTGGGCCTTCTCTCTCCCTCTCTGTGTGTATATTTATATGCTGAACAACCTCATAAATCCTAAACCATTTTCTCCCAAAGAACTATCTAACATAACTGTATCAGTTCCCTCCTACCCCTGTAGCTACCATGATGAAAGGGGATCGTTCAAACCTTACAAAAACCATCTTTGATATAATCAAAGAAAGTGAAAACAAGACCAAATCTATGCCATCTCCATGTATTTTCAGGGTCCCGGAGGAGCTTCGCAAGGTGAAGGAAAGTGCCTACACTCCTCAATTCGTCTCAATCGGACCTCTTCACAGCAACAAAGAACATCTTAAATCACCCATGGAGGACATTAAGACGTACTACACCAATGTCCTGTTTAAGCGAATGAAACAGGCCAATGATACAATCGATATTATGAAGGAGCTAGAGAAATGTGTAGAGAAAATGGAACTGTCGTTAGACAGAGTCAGGGATTGCTATGCAGAGAAAGTAGAAGTCGATGCCCTGGAGGATGTGGAGAAAATGAAAGAGTCGTTAGACAAAGCCAAGGAATGCTTTGCAAAGAAAGCCGAGGCCCTGGAGGATGTGGAGAAAATGAAAGAGTTGTTAGACACAGCCAAGGAATGCTTTCCAAAGAAAGTCGATGCCCTGGATGTAACCATGTTGGTCATCGATGCTTGTTTCATACTCGAACTTCTCTACAGGTATTTACAGATTTTGAATGCTTAGTGATCTTCTCCTTGCATAGTATTTGCAAATTTTGAATATTTAGTAATTCTTGTAATGGAGAGATTTTATTATATTATTTAATAGTGAATATAATTATGGATAGATCGAGGAGTGGAGGTGACCGCACCATAAAAAATTTAAAAAATATTATATATTATATTAAAAAATTTAAAAGTTATGCTTGGTTTTGTTTTTAAAATTTTATTTTAATTTTTTTAAATTAAAAATTAATTTTGTAGAAAAAATAAAAATTAAAAACACTTGTCATTTTTGTATAAATTTATATTTTGGGAGATCAGAAATAAATTTTAAAATTTTAAAAAAATTATATCAAATTAGTTTCTATTTTATTTATTTTTTTTTAAAAAAAGGAAATGTTTCCTCCCTTAATTTATCACCCCTAATTGTAATTCTAATGATGTGGTAAATAAGGAAAATGCTAGGTTTCATGAAGAATTTTCATGAAAATCATCATGAAAATCATCTGCACCGTTGGATCATGAGACACATACCTGATCTAACGGTACAGATGGTTTTCATGATGGTTTTCATGAAAATTTTCCTGAAACCTAACATGACCCGGTAAATAATAACAACTAATCAAATCTCTTCAAAATGTAGGATCATTTTACATAGGAGTGAGTCACATCATTATAGGTGGAATTAGAGTGCAAATCTCAAAATAAATAAATAAATAAAATTGAAAAAAAAAATTCCTAAGAAACAAACCAAATAAATCCAAAATAATTTTAAATTATAAGAATTTGTACCCCAAATAAATAGAAGTTCACGACGGACTCAACAAGAGAAATATTTCTTTATTTGTAAAATTCTACACATGCTGATGCTCAGACCTTTTCCACCCATCTTCTACCTCTTTCCTCACACTTTTTATTCAGAATTAATCTATTTTTGGTTTATATTTTATTTAAATATAATTTTTTATACTAAAATAATCTATTTGTACCAGCAAACAAGTTTGATTTCTTCTGCAAATTCTTCAACAACTACCTCATGAATATTTCTGGAGCCGTCACTGCAGGTATCACCATACATACAAACCAAGGAACTCTGATGATGAGACACCATATCATTGTTATGATGGTTGTATTCAATTTTTTCTCCGCAAAAATTCTCATCATACCAGCAGCAACCCAAATTCCAAACCTGACGAAGAGCCTCATCATACCGACAAGATCGGAACCAGCAACAACCCAAATTCTAATAAGAAAACAAGTCGAGATTTCTGTTTCGACAGTGCTCTGACTCGCGTCGCAATTAAACATGACTTGTTGCTATTGGAGAACCAGCTTCCCTTCTTCGTTCTCAAGGACTTGTTTGACCTCACGGTGGCTACTATTCCGAATCATCTGCCTAGTCTTAGTCACTATCTCCTCTCATACTTTGGCAACATGATGAATCCCTCAGAACAAGGCGGCCAGAATGACTGGAAACCGAAGATTTGTGAGGGAGTTAGTCATATCCTCCACTTTCTATACAATCAATACCGTCAACAAGAAGGTAGACCAGAACAAGAAGATTCACCAAAAACCAATGTTAATAATTACGATTCCATGCCTCCTGCATCAGAACTCGAGTATGCAGGAGTCAAGTTTGAAGTCAGTACTAAAACCGGTGATAGAGACCCCCTATTCATGGTACAATTTGATTACCCACAAGGCCTTTTCTGGTTCTGCCATAGAGCTTCTTTCAAAATCCCAACTCTGCGAATTAGTGCCACTACAGAAACACTCTTGAGAAACCTCATTGCTTTCGAGCAGTGTTACACTGGTCTTGATCGTAACACTGGCCATGATCGCCTTGATTTTTACTTCACATCGTATGCTACCCTCATGGATAGACTCGTAGACAATAAGAATGACGTGAAAGTGCTTCAAAAGGCTGGAGTCATACGTAGTTGTCTCGGCGAAAGAGAAAAGGCCTCTGATATGTTCAACAGTCTCTGCAAGGAAATTGTTCTGCCTCGGGATAATTTCTATTTCGCTCAAACTTGCAATCAGGCTGCTAGCTACAGCAAGCGTTGTTGGCCTAAATCTTTGGCGTATCTGAGGCGTACATATTTCACATATCCATGGACATTCATAGCTTTCTTGGTTGCCTTCATCGCCTTTGGCATGTCAATCACACAATTCATCCGTAGTTTCCTTCGTTGAGGATTATTCAGCCAGAATTATTTACTACTCCCATTTTATGGCTTCTCAGTAGTCGGTTACGAGTCAAAATGGTGTTGGTTATGAAATATGTGGTCTTATTTGTAAGATATGTGGTGATAATTGTTAAATATGTGGTATTAATTGTGAGATGTGTTCCCTTGTACCTTGATATCTCCATCAATAAAGTATTTGCTAGTAAATAAAGTCTTTGCTGCCCTTTTTTTTTTTTTTTTTTTTTTTTTTTTTTTGAAGGTAATGCAAATTGTTTAACCATAGAGTTTTTGGAACTCCCAACAAGCAACGCAAAGGCAAAAGGCATGAGTAGAGGCAAAACAGCTCATGCTCAAAATGTCATGGAATTTGGCCGATCCAATGTTTAGACCTTTGATTTCACAATTTTATTCTTTTCGGACATTGTTTTATCTAATATATGTGATTTTCATTATAGCTTTAAATTTGAGCTTAACTCAGATCATCTCATTTATGATAATTTTAATGGTGTAAGTTTTAGGACAATTCACTGTTAACTAGTTTTTTACCCATTCTTTGCACGGGTTGTATTCAATTTTTTTTTTTTTTTTTTTGATAAAAGTGTGATATAAATAACTACAAATAATATTAATTAAAAATAGAGAATATGTGAAAGTATGGTAGAATAATACAGTAAAATTATAAAAATTCTTTCAAGTTTTAAAAATAAGTAGAAAAAATGACTTACAAAAAATGTGAGTGATATTGATGGGCACCCAAGGGGGCTCAGCCCACGACTCAAGGCCCAGCTTACGGCCCAAGTGTTAAAGCCCAGTAAGCCTAGTAACTTTGAGAAGCCAATGTTGATTCAGAATCAATAGCATTCAAACATCAGGTAGGGAATTAACCACGTGGGCAAACAAAGACCCTGCAAAGTTATTGCATCCATACGTTAGCCATTTAATGAGGCCACTGGAGCATTAAATGCAGCAATACCCCTCACGCCGAAGTATGCAGAATCATCATGAACGATGTTAACTAGGCCAAAGACTTTCGGCCAACAAGACAACTTAGAATGGACAAAGAAATGATAATCAAAGGAGACAAGGAAGCCTTGAAGATACGTTAGAGGTTAAGTTTTGTATCCCCTTTACTTCTCTCTCTCTCTCTCTAAAATCAATCTACCCTAACCTAACTTGATGGTCGGAGTGTCCGTCAGGGGACAATCTCCCTCTCTAGACCTTTTTGCTGGCACCCTTCATGGACATCAAGGTCAGGAGACCCATTGGAAAAGTGGATCAGTCTGACCCATGCTCCATTGAAGTTATTGCATTATCAGCTGGCGCCGTCTGTGGGAACTCATCTCTGGCCGACAGTTGTGTTCATTGTCACCAGAGGGAACTTCGGTATCACCAATCTCCTACGTCAAGGTAGATGGTCACAACTAGGTTCATGGTTTCACAACACAATGCTAGTAACCCTAAAGCTAAGCCCTCCAACCCAAATAACTCACCTGCATATTTCGCAGAACTCACCAATAGCATCAACCGCTTGATCGAGCAAAACCAGGCTTTGATCAATGCCTTGCTCCAGTGGGATCTCCTTGTCCCTCCTCCACCACCACGAGACATCCCTCCAAATCAAGAACAAACCCCAAGCCATCCATTCCAACCACATGCTCCTCGAAGACCTTTTCCTCGGCCTTTCGTCTCATAAGCTCACCTGTCAAATTTGGAGGGTCTACAGCCCCCACCTCTAGACCTGCACCTCCCCACCTCAGGGCTCACATCCATCACACCACCCTCCTATCCCTAAAGGTGAGGCTAGCAATGTTCAAATCCCACTTCCCTCTGGAGAAGACAATGTTCCTATTTGAGACGCGAAACTGCGAGCCATGAAGCTCCAACTTCAGGGGGTCATGTAGAACATATAGAACAAACCTTCCATAACAGCTAACTCTCCTTTTGCCGTGTCCATCAGGGACAAACCCTTGCCTTCCAAGTTCAACATGCCGTCAATCAACACCTTCGACTACACAACTGGTCCAGTCGACCATCTGGAAGCTTACAGAACCCTCATGATCCTCCATGCTTTCCCTAACGAAATCATGTGTCGTGTTTTCTCCGTGACACTCAAGGGGTTGACACAACTATGGTTTAGTTAGCTACCGCCAGACTCTATTACCACTTTTCAACAGCTAAGTGATTCCTTCCTAAGTCATTTCGTTGGCGCTCAGTGTCAATGACATCTGGTGACTCAGCTGCTGAATATTAGAAAAATCGACGAGGAATCATTACGTAGCTTTGTCACTCGCTTTAATTCAGAAGCCCTCCAGGTTGAGGAGAATGATGATAAGGTCATCTTAACAGCCTTCATGGCCGGTCTACGCCCATCAAATTTCCTCTTCTCCCTCTCCAAAAACCCTCCAACGACCATGGCCACCCTTCTTACCAAAGCCCAGAAATACATGAGCGCCGAGGACTCTTTGGCAGCTCGCCAAGACTCTACACCTAAATCTTCACAATCCAAAGATAAGAGAAAAGAGTCAGAACCTAGACATCCCCAATACACTTATCCCGACCGACCTCCATGTTTTGACCAAGCAGCTCCTTCTCAACCGCCCGGTCGCTTTGAGCAATATACCCCTCTTAACACGCCAATGGAGCACGTCTTAAACCAAATCCAACAAGATTATAACTTGAAATCACCCCAACCTTCCAAGTTTCCTTCCAACCGACAGGATCAATCCAAATAATATCATTTCCACCGCGACCATGGCCATAACCCAGACAAATGCATCAATCTCAACGATCAGGTCGAGGACCTGGTCCGTCAAGGATGCTTAACTCGGTTCACCGCACCCCGACCTCACCAAAGGGCCAGGACCGACCCCCCAAAGCAGAATGACAAACGTACCCCACCAAGATTGGCTGACCAACCTCGGTGGGATGGTGATAAAGCCCAACAACAAACCTCAAGCTTCAAGAGCCCCTGCTCTCCTAGCCGAGAAATCAGCCATTCTTTGGGGATTCGTGATGGCGGACCATATTGGTTTCAAGACAATGAGCCGAGCTCCAACGAAACAGACAGGGGTCTGATAAGGAAGTAACAATGGTTGACCGACCTCCCAAGCAGCCCAAGCAGTGGTCGAAACTGATTACCTTCACAGATATAGATTGTGAAGGTGTCTGATACCCCATGATAACCCATTGGTCATTTCCTCTCTCCTTTCCAACTACAAAGTTCGACATGTGCTCATCGACAATGGCAGCTCATCAGACATTATCTTCCTCAATGCTTTCAAGCAGCTCCAGATTGACGAAGAAAAGTTATCACCTCCGTAAACACCCTTAGTTGGCTTCACCGGAGATCAGGTAATCTCTATCGGTTCCATCGACCTACTAATCACTCTTGGCGAGCACCCAAGGCAGACTATGAAGATTCTCACCTTTCTAGTTGTCGACTGCCCCTCTGCTTACAACGTCCACTTACCACTTGGCAATAAAATTTTCGACCGCTCATGGGGTCACACCGTAAAGGGCGAGTAGACCATGGCTAGAGAATGTTACGTCACTTCGTTAAAAGAAGTAAAAATGAAAGAAACTATGATCATAGACAGTCTTGACATCAGGGATGAAGAGGAATTAATCAGGGGAGAACCAGTGGAAGAGTTAATAGAAGTGCCCATCAACTCTAACGATCCAACTAAGACGGTTAAGATTGGTAGCCAACTGTCTCCTCAAGACAAGGCCGACCTCACAGCTCTCCTAACTGAGCATAGCGATGTCTTTGCTTGGATTCATTCAGACATGCCAGACATCGATCCTTCTTTCATTACTCATCACCTCTACATCGAACCTCAATTCCGACCGTTCTGCCAAAAGCAACATATTTTCCATCCAGAGCACAACAATCTCATCGCCACTAAGGTAGACAAGTTGTCAAAGGCCCCATTCGTTAAAAACGTGGACTATCCCAAGTGGTTATCCAATGCAATATTGGTTCGAAAAAGTAATGGCAAATGAAGACTCTGCATCAACTACTCCGACCTTAACCGAGTTTACCCTAAAGATAGCTATCCTCTGCCCATAATAGATTTATTGGTTGACGCAATAACAAGACACCAGATGCTCAATTTCATGGATGCGTTCTTAGGCTATAACCAGGTTTTAATGCACGCAGATGATCAGGAGCACACCTCTTTCATTACTGATAGAGGGACTTATCATTACCGTATGATGCCTTTCAGTTTGAAGAATATGGGGGCCATCTACCAACAACTAGTTAATGTCATTTTCAAAAACCAGATAGGTAGGAATATGGAGGTCTACATTGATGACATGCTTGTCAAAAGCAAACTCTCCTCAAATCACCTAATTGACCTATGGGAAACCTTCTAGGCCTTACTCAGGTATAATATGAAGCTCAATCCAGAAAATTGCACCTATGGTGTTGGGTCTAGTAAGTTTTTGGGGTTCATGCTCAACCATAGAGGTATTGAAGCTAATCCCAAAAAATCAAGGCCTTGATAGAAATGTAATCTCCCCGAACGGTGAAGGAGGTTCTGCACTTCATGGGCAGAGTAGCAGCCCTTAATCACTTCATATCCAGGGCAACCGACAAGTGCATTCCATTTTTCAAGGTTCTTCGGACGACCTTCGACTAGAATGTGAAGTCTGAGGAGGCATTCCAACAACTAAAACAATACATGGCGAACCCTCCCCTATTCTCCCAAGCAGTCCCAGAGGAGACCCTTTTCCTCTACCTTGCTGTTTCCAACACCACAGTCAGTGCTGACCTAATTAGAGAGGAAGACTTGGTCCAACGCCTGATTTACTATGTCAGCCGAGCACTCTGGGGGGCTAAACAACATTGTCCCTTATTAGAGAAGATGGCTCTGGCTCTGGTCATCACCTCTCGACGCCTTCGACCCTATTTCCAAGCCCATTCCATCTTCGTCCTCACCGACCAACCTTTAAAGAAAATTTTGCAACAACTACAGTCATCAGGAAGACTCATGCTATGGTCTGTTGAATTAAGCCAATACGAGATATCCTACCGACCTCAAACAGCCATCAAAGGCCAAGCCATTGCCGACTTCATCTTGGAATTCACCAATCTTACCCCGCACATTCTCCCTCCATAACCACAAGCCATTCTTGAGACAATCAATCACCATTCTTGGACCCTTAACGTTGACGGTTCATTCCAAAAGAAGGTAGCGGAGCCATTTTAATCCTCATGACCCCAGAGGGCAAATACTTCAAGTATGCCCTCCGTTTTCTGTTCGACGCAAATAATAACAAGGTTGAGTATGAGGCCTTGATAGCAGGTCTTTGACTAGCCAAGGACGTTGGAGTAGACCATATCCAAGTGTTCAGTGATTCCCAATTGGTTGTCAGACAAATAACTGAGGAGTTCAACGTGAAGGAAGAGACAATGCGAGCGTACAGGGACATCACTCTTTCCCTCACTCGCCTTTTTAGAAGTTTCCAGATCAAGCACATCCCTAAGTCAAAAAATTCTCAAGCAAATGAAATGGCTCAATTAGCCTCGACTAACCAGTCGTACTTCAGTCATAGCGTCCAAGTCGAATACTTGACCCGTCCAATAGTTTCACCAAATCTACAAGAGGTCTACTTCCTCCAGAACAAGCCTATTCCATGGGCCCAAGACATTATCCCGTTCTTAGAACAAGGGGTGTTACTCGACATTAAACAAGAGGCTGATAAAGTTAGGGCCCGGTCGTTTACCTATGTCATCATCAACGGCCTCTTGTACAAGCGGGGATTCTCACATCCATACCTTAGATGTTTGAGTCCTACTCAAGCGAACTATGTGATGAGAGAAATACACGAAGGCGTTTGTGGCAACCATTCAGGAGGACGGTCCCTGGCCCATAAAATTCTCCACACGGGCTACTTCTAGCCCACAATCAATCAAGAAGCCAATGACTTTATGCTCAAGTGTGATAAATGCCAGTGCTTCACCAACATACTTCATGCACCGCCAGCAGAACTGATCACACTCAGCAGTCCCTACCCCTTTGCCAGGTGGGGCATTGACTTAATTAGTCCCTTGCCTATAAGCATAGGCCAAGTCAAGTTCATTGTGATTGCTATTGACTACTTCACCAAATGGGTGGAAGCAGAACCTTTTGCTAAAATCACTGAACAGAACACCACTAAGTTCATCTGGCAAACAATCATGTGTCGATTCAAAATCCCTTAGGCTATTGTGTCAGATAATAGCAAACAATTTGACAATGCCAAGTTCAGGAAATTTTGCGAAGAGCTCAGCATCAAACCATGTTTTTCCTCTCCAAGTCATCCCCAAGCTTATGGGCAAGTCGAAGTCACCAATCGCTCCATGTTAAAGATCATCAAGACTAAATTGGAAACCGCCAAGGGACTCTGGGCAGAGGAATTACTGAACCTACTCTGGGCCTATCGGACAACAGCACGAACCCCTACTAGAAGACCCCTTTTCCCCTAACATATGGCCCTAAGATGATCATCCCAATGGAGGTCGATCTACTGACCTCCAGGGTACTATATCCGAACTCAGAACTAAACGAAGAGCTGCAACGGGGCCAAGCTGGACCTAATCGAAGAGCTACGCGAGTCAGCCACTATCAAACTAACCTCATACCAACAGAGGACGTGGAAGCATTATAATAGTAGAGTCAAACCCCGAAGCTTTGCCGTGGGCAATCTAGTTCTCCAAACAACAACTTTAGCCACCAAAAATCCGACTGAGGGCAAGCTAGCAGCTAAATAAGAGGAGCCTTACATTGTCAAATCTAGGCCATGACTCGCCACTTATCGCTTACAAGATATGGAAGGTTGAGATCTCCCCCATCCGTGGAATGCTGAACATTTGAAGCAGTATTTTCAGTAAAACGGAGTCCTCCCCTCCTCCGATGTCACTTTTGCTCCTTGGCCAACTCAACTTGCTTGTTAACTTGCTAGCTTTTTTGTCTTTTTAATACACTATGTAAATCCACCATCGCACGACTTCATCTTAATGAAAATCATCCTTAAACCTCTAATAACTATGTTGCATATGTCATAAATGTTCCTTGTCGCTCAACTCAAGCCTCAGCCAGACTGAGCATGCAGACCTCAGCCAAACTAAGTGTGAAGACCTCAGTCAGACTGAGTTCCATTAAGCCTCCGCCAGATTGAGCATGCTGACCTCAGCTAGACTGAGTCTGAAGACCTCAGCCAAACTAAGTTCTATCAAGCCTTAGCCAGACTGAGTATGCAGACCTCAGCTAGACTGAGTGTGAAGGCCTAAGCTAGACTGAGTTCTATCAAGCCTCAGCCAGACTGAGCAGGTAGACCTTAGCCAAACTGAGTGTGAAGACCTCAGCCAGACTGAGTTCTATCAAGCTTTAGCCAGACTGAGCATTGTAGACACCTCATTTTTTACTGCCCGCAAGACTTAGGCACTTGGTTCAATACACTCGATGATGAAAGTTGAAATATGAATTCGCAGTGATTTAGATTCAATCAAACTCTCGAAATAACCTCAAATCTTCAACATTTACCTTGTTTGAACCTGTGAGTTTCATTTTTGAACCTTTTTCCACCCTGAGCTGAGTTTGAACCAAAAAACAAGGGAGGCCATCAAGGTCCAAATGCATCGCTGATGGTCGGTCGTGGCTATGAATGGTCAGCTAGCTGTAGACACCCCATTTTTGATCGTCCTCAAGACTTGGACGTCATCGTTTGAACACTCGATGATCATCCATGCTCGTGTTCATTTTGAGTTCCCGGAGGTCTCGGCCGCGCGCCTTGCCTCAAGATCTCTTAACTTGACTGTTTTGTGCTTGGTTGTGGACCAAGCACTTGTGTTTTTACTTTTGAGGGAAGAGGATGGCTTATTGGCCATCCCCTCAACCCATCGGCTAAGGCATGATGCCATCGGCCTAGTTTTCTTGCCATTGGCCAAAAGTGTTGGCCGATCGGCACTTTTTTTGGTCGGTCGGCACTTATGTTGGTCGATCGGCCATATTTTCTGGCCGAACCCTGTTCATTTTCTTTTTATAGATATTGTATGCCAGTTGTCACAGCTGGCATGCGTAATTCACCCCCTCCATACACGTGTATGGAGAGATTTGCCCCTTGGCTTAGCTTCTCATACAAGCTTAGGAATTGAACTTCTATAAAGAGGGAGCCCCTCCTCCCTTCTCAGAGGTTCAGAAAATTCAGTCTTGAGGGATAGATATACTTTTGTATCTATATTCTTTTGTTTGACCTTGTTTTGTGCTCTAAAGTGTTGTTTTGTCTTACTATTGTACACAAACACACACTAGAACACCATCCTCTTGGAGCTAGGGTCCCTTGAGGTTAATTTTAGAGTTCTTGAGCTGGTTTTAGTCAGAGGAAGTTACTGGAGCTTTGTTCTTGAAGTTGTTCTTCAAGGGTGAGCAAACTACCTTTGGATCCCCCATTCTTGCTTAAGCTTTTAGACCTTCTTACTTATTGTTTTAAGCTTAACTCTAAACTGCAAAAAGTTCTATTTTTGTGTGCTTGAGACCTTTGTTTGAGGTCACTTTTCGGTTTGGGGTTGTTTACCCCCCTCTTAGGCCTTGTTTGGCCTTGTTCTTGTGCTTTATTTTTAAGTTTTGGGATCACCTTGTTTAGGCCTTCCCACCACTGAAATTCAAAGGGATTTCAGTGGTGGGGATGGTGTTCTAAGGTCCCAAAAAAGGAGAGGGAATCCCCTCTCCTTGTATCTTCAATACTTGCTTTATATGCCTCATGAGTGAACATGTTTGTTAAGCTTACGTTAGCTTGTATCTTAGCATATATTTGTGGTTTTTTTTTTTTTCAGGCTTACCACTATTTTTGCTTGGTTTGGTCACTCCATGCATGGTTTATACACTTGTAGTGTGAATCACACACACTAGTTTTATATGCTTCATGAAGTAGCATGTCATTCTAGCCTATGTTGTGTCCATTTCAGCATGTTCTTGGGCTTATTTCACCATGTCATACCTCTGTTAGGGTTTGGTTTAATAGCTCCTTGCATGCTCCATGCACTTGTACTGCATTTCCATGAAGTAGCCTAATGTGTCTCATGCATTTGGACCATCATTCTTGCATGTTTTGGCTTAACTTTAAGAAGTTTTTGTCCATGTTGTAGCATTCTTAAGCTCTGATTTTGGTTGTTTTGGCCATGCATAACATGCTTTGTATAGCCCTAAGGCATCCTAGCTTGTTAGCTTCAAGTGTCCAAGTCACTAGCATGCATTACTTGGCTCATTTCAATGATTTGGCATCATTTGTTATGATATTTCAGTCCATGTTTCATGCTCATACACTTGCACCTATCACTCTTTTAATGCTTTAAAGAGTTGATGTTTTATGCCTCATGAATGGACCATTGTGTATGCCTCCATGCTTAGACCTTTGGGATGCCATCTAGGTGGGTTTTGGGGTTTATTTTGACATACCATAACTCTGATTTTATTGGTTTGAGTCATGCCATGTGTGGTTGTAATAGGTGTAGTGTAACACCCCTTTTGTAGCCTTGCATGCCTCATGCTTTTGGTGTTGTGTTCTAGCTTATGTTGGCTAGTTTTGAGCATGTTTTTAGTCTTGTATTGACCTATCTTGGGACTGTTTTGATAGCCCTTGGCCCTTTGGGGCTTGCCTCGCATGGCCATGGTTTGAGTCCCTTGGCTAGTTTTAAGTTTTAAGCCTTCTTGCATGATTTGCTTGCTTTGATTGCTCAGTTTGGTACCTTTCCATGTGTGATTTCAGAGCTTACCATGTTTGTCACATGTCCATATTTGTCCCCTTTTAAGTGTTCTTGAAAGTTACCCTCCCATGCCTAGGTGATAGGCCATCACATGTGCATGTTTGTATGTGCTTTTGTATATCATTTCTTAGCATTTTGGCCACTGATTTGGGCACGTTTAAGAGTTGTCCACTTTAGTTTAAGTCCATCTTTGCATGTTGTTGCATGCTTGTCTTGCATGTTGTTGCATGCTTGCTTCATTTTGCATGTTGTTGCATGCCATGCATGTTTACATGTTTAGGTTGTATGCCTATTGCATATTAGATGCATTGCATGATCTTGTTGAATACTTGTTGCATGCTTGAGTTGTTCGCATCATGCTTGCATGTTTGTATTGCATTATGTGTGCATCCCTTGCCTCTTGATCAAGCATGATAGAGGTTGGGGCCCCTTATGTGTTTTGTGCATTTCATTTGATATTGTATTGCACACTTGGCTCATTTGGCCATCATGCATTGGAATGCGTGATTGGTGGCCCGAGGGTCGAGAACTACACTCCTTTGAGTCTTAAACATGATAAGGGGTGTAGTTGCAAACATTTTCTTGTAAATGTATTGCCATGCTCTGTTTGTCCTCTGCTGCAGCGAAAGGAGCATTTTATAGGAAGAGATGGTCGGTCGGCTATCTTCAGTGCCGGTCAACTACAAATGTCTGGCCGAAAGATTTATTTTTGGTCGATGACTAGTTTCCCTTGGCCGATGGCCTTATCTTTTGGGCGATGGCCTCTCAGAGTGTCCTTGAGGTGATTCAGAATCATCACAAAGAATTGTACAGTTTTTAGAGGTGAAAAACAGTGCAAACAGAGGCAACATGAGGCATGGCAATGGATTTCCGAGCAAAGCCGACCAAGCATGCATTTGTTCCTCTTCCCGAGGCTACTTTACTGTTTTCATAGCTTAATTAATTTGTTTAATTAGTTAAGAGTTGTGTAATAATTAATTAGCTTGTAAGTTAGTTAATTAGTTGATTTGTATTATTCTTTTGGTCCCTCCGTCGAGAGGGTGCAATTGTTGTAATAAGCGTGCGTGTGTGTGATGCATGTCTTCCAACCCCACTTCTTTCTCCCTTTTACTTAACCGCTTACGATGGTTAGTTTTATGGCATATTTCATTTAGCATCCTTATGCTATGCATGTTTGCATCATTCATCTGTATTGCATGCACCGGGCTCGGTGCATCATACTAACCACATTGTATTTCAATTCCTACTTGAATACATGTATTGAGTTGATGCATCTCATATGCCATCTTAGAATAGCGGAGCCCATTTCTAGTTACATTTTGCATGTATTGCATTAGCCATCTTAACATGAACTAGGATCATGCATTGATTTCTAACTAGCTTCTTGTTTTGGCTCGGAGTACACTATGAGTGTTTATGCTTTAGCATCTTGCATGTGTGTAAGTGTTGCCATAATAGCATGCTTGCCATGAGGCTATTTGCTTATGTGATATAACTGCCTAAATACCTGTGGGTGAAGGTTGGATTGCTTGAATTGGAACAATTCATTGAAATCCCTGATTTAGCCTACTTACGAGTAGCAAACTTCAAACCGTTTTCAAATAAACGGATATGCAATGTTTTGTTCCAACTTAGGCAATCAAGTCTATACTTGTATGCTGTGCGCATCACATAGTAAATTCTAGGTTAATAACTGGAATAAGAACGCATGTGTTTTCAAAAACAAGATATTATGCTTAGTACAGGCCGATCTTTGATCGGGCGAGCGGGGGTGCACATTGCATGACCTTCCCCTCTCGTACCCAAGTTCTCGAGCCGAGGCAACTTTGGTGATGACAGACACATGACCTTAGGCAACGAGTCAAGGTTTCCTAAATTCTCCCAAATAAATATTCAGGTGGTGACTCTGTATCTAGCAAAGCAGTCCATGTTTGGCACTTCTTTACAAAAATCAGTTTTCCAAAACGATTTGCCAGATTTGGACACTTTGGTGATTTATCGGTCTTGCATTGCACTTTGCAAGATTAGATTCAGAACCGTAACATTGAGTCCGAACTGTAGTATGCTAGAGGGCAAACGAGATTTCGCGCCTTCGTAAGCACAGAGCTTCAGGAGTCCTCGAGGCGCATCTACACTAGCCCTCGATGGATGATAAACACTGTTCTGCGTGGAAGGCCGCCAGCTATGCATTTTTGAAGATATTTATCACCTTTTGAGCTTGAATTCTATAAAAACAAAGCTCTGGGATTGTTTTGAGGGTTGATCAAAAAATCTAGAAACCATCTATACACCTTGAGAGCTCTTGCCTCCTCCTTCTTCCATTAGAAGTCATCTTTGAGCTAACCTAGCTTGTTCATGCCATCTCTATACTCCATATACAATCTTGTCTTATCATCCTAGAGCCTTGGTTGATCTTGGAGAAGCATAATGCAAACTTGAGAGTGAGTTGAAACCAAGTTTGAATCATCAACAACAAGCTTACTCCCTCAAAGGTATAAGCTTGTTATCTTTTCTCTTATTTTCATTTCTATAACTTGCTTCATAGTTCTTGCTATTTTGAATTGTTTTGAGCTTATTTGAAGTGTTTAGGGTAGGGTTTGATGAGTCATCAAAATGGTAGAGAGAGCTTGCTCTTTCTATACCTTTACTTGTAACTCAAACCTTCTGTTTTCCACTCTTTCCTTTTGATATTTACACTGATTTTTAGAGTTTTAGAAACGATAAAAATCATGTTTTGAAGCTTCAAAAGTATAGGGGTTTGCCACCCCTTCTTATCCTTGCTTACTAGCCTTAATTGTAATAACCCGACCCTCGTAAATGATTTTGGTATCTTTTCAGTCCACTATGTTGTGCTTCCGAATGCTTGTTGAGAAACTCTATGTTAAATTTTGTTGAACTCAGTGAAGTTTGGAACTATAGGTTCCTAGCTGTCCATAAGAACATTATCTGTTACATTTAGAATGTTTAATCTGAAATTGGAAGCTGTAGAGGCTTAATTATCTGAAATGACCCTGATATTTGGAATTAGCATAATTTTTAGATAATAATATGCATTTCTGTGAAAATTCAATTTAGAATGTGTAAACTGATTCAGTTTTGTCCTTATCTCACCTTAGATATGCATATATGTATAATTGTGCCTTCATATGTGTTGGACTCAAGAACTTTAGATATCACAAATACATCTTTGGAGAGAAAGAATGAGGGAGAAATCTAGGAGAGAGCATTAACAAAAAAAAGACTCTAAGAAAAATTGAGAAGCTCCTTTAAGATTGAAGTCCAAGGTGAGATTAATCCATCTAATTTCATCATTTTCTTGCTTTAGGTAGAAATCCCTTTGGTGTAATGTGATGTGGTGTTGTAATGGAAGTTTTGAGTGTGGGTGTGAAGAAGGAACATGTTAATCTCATCATTCATTTGTTTTCCTCAACTTAATTTATCTAGTAAGAAGATGCATTTGGTTTCCTTAGCTATCAAGTTTATATTCATCCTTGTGATCATGGTTATATGTGTGTGTAAATATGGAATTAAGGTATGTTTGTGAGCTAAGGGTTGTTGATTTCATTCATAAGAGGTTGATGTGTGTAAATGTAATCTTCTTTACATGATTTTTAAACATATTGGAAGCCTTGTGATCGCTTACAAAAAATGGGGTTTTGTTGAGAAATTGATTGAATAATGTCGCCAAGACGCATGGAGTCATACCACGACAGTGAAAATGGGAAAAAGATGGAGTTGGGTTCTGCCTAAAAAGCACGCGTATGGGGAGTTTTGTCAAGACGCAGCGGGAGTCATACCAGTGGTGGAAATTTTGGGATGCCCCGTTTTGCATGTCGAACTCTCTAAAATTGTCGGAATCTGCATTTGATATTATTTTGATGTCTTTTAATTCAGTCGAAGTTAGCGAATCAAAGAATGATTAAATAAAGAAAAAAGAACTAATTTGTGATCTTGTGTGTGTAGGACACACTCAGGAGAAACGAGCGCTCCGCCTCAACACTGCGAGTAATAGTACATCAAATGTACCTCTGTTTACTGTTATTATCTAATGTTATTAACAATCAGTTTCCGTAAATTACTACATTAGCATGTGAATAGAGTAAACTCGATAAAAATGTGAACAAGGAAGGAAATTTATACCTCTGTATATTTCTAAGCCGAGAGGTCGTTTCATAAGTCGATAGGGTTTAAGCCAAAAGGTCGTTTCAGAAACTGGGCGAAGGCTATTTCAGAATGTCTGGGCCAATAGGTCGTTCTGTTATAACTAGGCCCAAGGTTGTTCTGAGAAATATTATGGTATCGGACTAACTATTGAGATTCCATTTTTGCTACTACACTGTTATGCATTATGATTAAAGTCGAATTTTAGATTGTTGTGTTGTTATTCACTGAGCTTGTCTCACGTTGTAATTTATCTGATTCTGTAGGTAATCAACTTGGAGGTCAGTCCTAGCATTGGTATCATCTATCTTTTGTCAACCTAAGGACAACCAGGCACTTCGAAAAGCCCTTTACATGCTAGTGTAGTTTTGCTAAACTTTGTCCTTTTTGGCAATAACGTTTTGTTGGCCAAAGTTGAATGCATCTAATGTTTTGATATATGCCCAACCTTTGGGCTGAACTTGTATTGGTTGTGTATGTAACTTAATCTCGGATGCATGTTCACAATATGGTAAATTCCGAGTCGTGGTCCTGGCATATTTATAGTTACTCAATGGATGTATCTGTATGTTATTCTATTATATTAACGCTTCCATTCAGGCCCCGAATATCATATAGAGCAGGATAAGTGTCTGTTTCTGATTAAATCATGCCCAAAACTTTTAGGGGCGAGTTTGGGACGTGACATTAATTCTCCTCTTTATTGTTTAGCTTTTCAAGCTCTTTTCATGCGTGTTCTACCCTTGTTTTCCATGTAGTAAGGGATGTTTTGAGGTTCTCCAAACCTTTTCAATTGGTTCATGTCTTGTTTAGTACATTTGTGATCTCATAAGTTAGCATATGTAACTTGTTGCTTGTTATATAGCTTTCTTTTACTCATTTCCATGTTTAAGAGTCTAAGTTTAATAATCAATCCATCATTCATCTCTTTCATACTTGAGAATGATTTCAACCAATTGAGGTAGTTCAAAACATGTAGGAAAAGTTCCTACTTAATGGCTTAATCTTTTCGAAGATTCATTGCCAACAGTGTGTTCCTTCTCTCATGCTTTAGAAGAACCTCTTGTTTGACATCATTTCTTGTTTAGAGGACTTTAACATCACCTTGGACAAATGGACTAAAGAACGGCAAGGTCTAATAAAAGGGTAAACTACCAATAGGTCCTAATAGTTAGACTTAAATCCCATCAAGTCCTATTGAAAATAAGTATTAATAAAATTGTTCATAAAAATAATTTTTTTGTGACAATTGTTTACATACGTCGCTAAAAATTAATAATTAGTGACTTTTTTTGTCATGATTTTTATAAATTGTCGCTAAAACTTACAATTAATGACGTTTTTTATGACAAATTTTTCCCATAGGACCTATTAGACAATAAGTCCACTTATTAGGACCTACACGTAAGTACCCCCTAATAAAATTAGTTTAGAACTTGGATCAACACACATAAAGAAAATGGCTTAAATTGCTTTAACTTGGCCGGACATTATGCCAAGTTACTTGTGTCAAGAGTCGTCACATGTTAATTCATAACATTTTGATGATTCTTGAAGCGTTGCAACCTTCCTTTTTGAGTTCATACTATGACAAGATGGAGGGGTGGTCCTATTCTTTACATTTTTATCAACTTTTGTCCAAAATTGAATCTGAGATTATCAAGCAATCATATTGCTCATTGATGGCTTTGGAATCAATTCCAACCTACTCTCGAGGATTTCCCATGATAAAGAAGGAAGGAAGGACAAACAGAGCTTGAGAATGCTCTATCTACACTGATTTCACCTCAGAACACAAAAACAGAGCTTTGCACCAAAATGATGCACAATCGGTCATCTGTAGACCTGGCCTATTGTTAGTGATGCAAGGCCGGCCCTTGGTGTGTGGCTAGCAGTGCAATTTTGCAGAAATAGAGGCAATGGCTGAAGGTGAAACAAAGACGGCCTGGGCAGATAGAGTAGCCTTCAAGCGATGCGCATGCAACCTTCATCCATCTTCTATTATGCTCTTATCAAATGCAATTAATTGTTTCATTATCATTATGGTCATAGTTGTGAATAATTTTTGTTGTAAATTATTTAGTTGTAGCTAATTAGTTTGTATTGTAATATTTAATTAGCTTATCCTGATTAAATTCTTAATTAATTAGCTTGGATAGTTAGTGTAGACGGCCCGAACGTCCCAGCTCCGCGTGCGAAGGTGCGAAATCGTTTTGTTCATTAGCTACTACAGTTCGGGCTCAATGTCATGGTTCTGAATCTAATCTTGCAAAGTGCAATGCAAGATTGATAAATCACCAAAGAGTCCAAATCCAACAAATCATTTTGGAAAACTGATTTTAATAAAGAAGTGCCAAACATGGACTGCTTTGCCAGATACAAAGTCGCCACCCACATATTTTGTTTTGGAAAATTTAGGAAACCCTAACTCGTGCCTAAGGCCACGTGTCCGTCATCACCAGAGTTGCCTCGGCTCGGGAACTTGGGTACGAGAGGAGAAGGTCCTGAAATGAGCACCCCCGCTCGCTTGATCAAAGGATCGGCCTCTACTAACATGATATGTTGTTTTTGAAAACACATGCGTTCTTATTCTGGTCATTAATCTAACCTTACTATGTGATGCGCACAACATACAAGTATAGACTAGATCGCCAAAATTTGAACAAAACATTTCATGTTTGTTTGTTTGAAAATGGTTTGAAGGTGTTACTCGCAAGTAGGCTAAGACGTGGATTTGCCACTGTAACAGCGCCCGCGTGGGACCTTGATGCTACAGTTCGGACTCCCCTTTTTTGTTTTTGGTTGCGGTTCGTAATCTGAACCAAAGAGTCCAACTCTGGCAAATCGTTTTGAGAAAAACAGATTTTTAGAAAAGAAGTGCCAAACATGGACTGCTTTGCCAGATACAGAGTCGCCACCTAAATATTTTTTAAAATGGGAAATTTAGGAAACCCTGACTCAGTGTCGAAGGCCACATGTCCGTCATCACCAAAGTTGTCTTGGCTCGGGAGCTTGGGTACGATCGGGGAAGGTCAGCTATGAGCACTTCTTTCGCTCGTCCAAGACCGGCCTCTACTAACCATGATATTCGATTTTGAAAACGTTATGTGTTCTTGTTCCGGTTATTAGCCTAGAATTACTATGTTATGCGCACAGCAAACAAGTATAGACTACATTGCCTAATTTGGAAACAAGCATTGCATATCCGTTGGTTTTGAAAAGCGCTTCGGAATTTGCTACTCGCAAGTAGGCTAAAACACGGATTTCAACGAGTTTTTCCAACTCAAACAATCCAACCTCCACCCATAGGCATTCAAGCAGTTTATCTCACATAAGCATTTAGCCACATGGTAATCATGCCGTCATGTTAACATTCACACGCATGCGTTATGCTAAAGCATAAATACTCACATTGTACTCCATGCCAAAACAATAAATTAGTTAGCAAACATACATGCCCTAGTTCATGTTAGAGTGACTAATGCATCGCATACAGAATGTGATTAGGATAGGCTCGGCTAACCTTAAAATGGCATGTGAAATGCAATCATTCGGTGCACGTATCCAAGTTAGATTTGAAGTACAATGCGGTTTGTATGATGTACCGAGTCCGGTGCATGTAAGACAAATGTATGGATGCACGCATGCATTGCATAAAGTATGCTAAAATAAACGTGCCCTAATACTAACCATCGTAAGCGGGTAAATAAAAGGGAAGAAAGAAGTGGAGGGTGGAAGACATGCACACCACTCACACACGCTTATTATAGATTTGCCCTCGCTCGGAGGGACCAAAAGAATATACAAATTAGTTAACTACGCAAGCTAATTAAAAATTACAAATCAATTAAATAAACTAAATTAATTAATCTAATTAAAACAGTAAAGCCCTCGGGAAGCGGGTCAGATGCAGCGCATGCTCGGGACTTGCTCGGAATCGCACTGCCATGCATAGTCTCGCTTCTCCTGCTTTGCTCCTCTGAAAACTGCCAAAGTCTCAGGAATGCCTCTCAGGACACTGGGGGATACCACCGGCTAAGTAGAATGACCACCGGCAATAGGATGTGGCCATCGGCACAAAATGAATCCATCGGCTGATGACTTACTGTCGGCCGGCACCAAATGTTGCCGGTCGGCAAACAATGCCTGCAGAACCTGCAACTCACAGCAGTAGAGGGCAAAACTTGCATGGCAATACAATTCAAACAATGTATGCACCAATCATGCCCCCTATCATGTTAGCGACTCAAAGGGGTATGTGCCTCGATTCTCGGGCCACCAATCATGCATTTCCATGCATGATGGCCTAAAGAATCAAGTGTGCACTTTCATGTCAAATGAAATGCAAACCAATCAAACAAAACAAGACCCAATTCCTATCACCAAGTCAAGGAACAAGGCATGCATGCAAGATGCAATGCAACCTAGGCATGTTATCTAAGGATGCAACATGGCATGGCAAGGCACTTATGCAAGCATACAAGCAAACATGAGGCAATGCAAACTAATGAAAAGGTGGACTTAAACATGATTTAGGCGACTCTAAATAGGCCTAAAACAGTGGCCAAAATGCCCAAAAATGGAGGCTAAACACACATACACATGTGCACATATGATGGTCCAAACTTTAAGCATTAAACAAGCAACTTTCAAGCACACTTGGAAGGGGATATCATGGGCAATTAGCATGCGATATTAACTCTGAAAATCATGTCAAAATGTGGTGCCAAACCAACTCAAATGAGACAAGCATAAGCATGCAAGCATGGTCCAAGTACTTAAGGCAAGTCATGGGAGCTTGAACCAAGGTCAATTCCACCAAGCCTCACAAGGCTAAGGAGGCTTAAAACAGGTCAAAAAAAGGCTTAAACAAAGCCGAGGGTGCACCTAGATGGCATCTAAGTAACTCAAATCCAAAGGCATATATAATGACCAAAACATGGAGCATACAACACAAGCTTTCAAAGCAACAATGAAGCCTCTAAGGCAAGTATGCAAACATGTTAAATGGATTGAAATTTCATACTAAGTGGTTCCAAACCACTGAAATAATGCAAGCAATGCATGCTATACACTTATGCACTTAAGGCCAACAAGTCCAAATATACAAAGGGGCTACACAATGCATGCTAGGGTCGACCCAAACAACCTAGGACAGACCTTATACATGGCAAAAACAAGCACAAAAGCTTCACAAGACTAAGCCTAAAACATGCTAGAATAATGGTTTACAACCTAAGGCATATTAAGGCAACAACAAGGCATTACATGGTAGGTATGCTAAGCATGCATGGTGTACCAAAACCAACACACAACAATGTTATATTAAACCAATATAAACATAAAATGCAGCCAAGGCATGTCCAATAAACACTCAAACATGAGCTCCCTTAAGAGACCAAAAATGGTCCCTTTCAAGGACAACAAGGAGAGGGGGTGGCCCTCCCCTTTTGGAGACTTCAAGGCACCATCTCCACCACTGAAATCCCTCAAGATTTCAGTGGTGAAGAGACCCAAACACCAAAGTCTTGAAACTTGCACAAAATAGCACAAAAAAGGGGCCTTTCAAGGCCTAAGGGTGGTCAAACACACCCAAACCACAAAACACTCTTAACAAACAATCAAGAGGGCCTAAAAAAAGAACTTTTTTATGTTATACACGAAACACAAAAACAGCTCTATGATAGGTAGAAATAGGATGCAAAAATGGGGTAAAAAGGACTAGTTTCTTACCCTTGAAGCCTTTCTTCAACAATGGTGATCTTGTTGCCTCCTTAAGCTTCAATCCAGTCAAAAATAGCAAGAACAAGCCCTTAGAACCTCAGTAGCCAAAGGAAGGTGAAGCACTAGGTGTTTGTGTGCAATAATATGGACTAAAACACCTAGAACATAAAGAGAGAAAAAGAGATATAGGAGATATGTATCAACCCGAACCCTAAAACCAGAGCTTCTCTCTGTGTTTTTCTTCTCCAAAATTCTCTAACCTCTATGCCAAGAGGAGGGAGCCTTCTCTTATAGGCAACAAACTTGTAAAGCTTATACAACAAGCTTACAAGGAGAGCATCCCTCCATACACGTGTATGGAGGGGAACAAAATGCCAAACAGTTGTCCTAAAATATCTACAAAAGCAGATGAACAGTGGTCGGCCGCTCAAAAATGTCATTTTGACAAAAATGACTGCCAACCGGTAACAAATAGTGCCGACCGGCAACATACATTTCCGGTGGCAACAAAAACAAGCCGGTGGCCTCTAGCCACTGCCGGTGGTGTGTGGGGATGCCTCACAAGGCATTCCCTGCCCTTCCAAGGTAAAACACAAGTGTTTGGTGCAAAACCGAACACAAAACAGTCGAGTTCGGAGATCCTGAGACAAGGCGCGTAGCCGAGAACTCCGGGAACTCCAAACGAACACAAACATGGATAATCACCGAGTGTTCAAGCGGTGACGTCCAAGTCTTGAGGACGGTCAAAATGGGGTGTCATATTGCCCCTCTTTGACAGAACTTCGAAAGTCATAACAATGACGGAGTGAATGTCAAAGCTCAGAGGCGACCCATTTTTGACAAAGCCAAGACTTTGACAAACATGCAAGATAAACAAGGTATGCCCCAAGGCGGGGCAAAATGCAAAGAAAATGCAAGAAAAGCATAATTTATGATCATACAAAGAAAGGCGTAATGAAACGCATCCAGACAGGTTATAAGCTAGCATACACTACACTATAATGCAGAAGGATGTAAGAGAATGCAATTCTCGTCGTCTCACGCGGAGGATACAATACTGCGGCGGCCGGGTTTGCACCGCCTCAAATAAACCGTACATACAATATCGTGCTTGCAAAGCAAGAAAACTTAACAGATACAATATCGTTACCAACATGCATGACGCGTGCGCGTATGCAATGTGTATAGCAAGATAGTGAGATTGAACGCATGTGAGTAAAGCAATGCACGCATGCAGGCAATGTGTATACAAAGAAACCTGGAATTGAACATATGCAAGTAAAGCAAGCGGTTAATGCGAGCAATGTGTATGGAAAGAGAACTTGAACACATATAAGTAAAGCAATGCACGCATGCACGCAATGTGTATATAAAGGAACTTGAACACATGTAAGTAAAGCAATGCATATATGCACACAATGTGTATATAAAAGGAACCTGAACACATATAAGTAAAGCAATGCACGCATGCACGCAATGTGTATATAAAATGAACTTGAACACATATAAGTAAAGCAATGCGCGCAATGCGTATATAAAAGGAACTTGAACACATATAAGTAAAGCAATGCACGCATGTACGCAATGTGTATATAAAAGGACTTGAACACTTATAAGTAAAGCAATGCACGCATGCACGCAATGTGTATATAAAAGGAACTTGAACACATATAAGTAAAGCAACGCACGCATGCACACAATGTGTATAAAAGGAACTTGAACACATATAAGTAAAGCAATGCACGCATGCACGCAATGTGTATATAAAAGGAACTTGAACACATATAAGTAAAGCAATGCACGCATGCACGCAATGTGTATATAAAAGGAACTTGAACACATATAAGTAAAGCAATGCACGCAATGTGTATATAAAAGGAACTTGAACACATATAAGTAAAGCAATGCACGCATGCACACAATGTGTATATAAAAGGAACTCGAAATTGAACATGGTAAAACATGATGCGGAAATGCAACATCGCAAATGATATGATTGATATGATTTATGGAATTCACAAGATATAAAAGGATACGGGAAGAAGCGTCCTTCGCATGTACCGAGCATCGCTCACAAAAGTCATGGCCTGAGGTCAACTCGAAGGTCCACTCGCATTCTGACAGTGCATTTTCTTGTATTGCCTTGAGTGATGAAGGTGCCAACCACACAATTGACCCGAACAAGGGCGCGAAAGGTACAATGACCGCGAGGGGAGGTTACTGGTATCTATGCCGGTACCCTGCTACCCTGTTATTTTCCTGCTTTACTTTCCTTTTTATTAGGAGTTTAAGCACATTGCGTTGCCTGAGGCAGGTTCTATTTTTTTGAAATCGCATATTTTTCCTCTCTTTTTTTTTTTTAGAAATACATGACGGAAATGAAACAGCTATTTGTTCAAAAGGTGTTGCATTTGCATGTTCTATGCATCGCATCGCAAGGTATCACATAACAATGTGAATGATTTGCACACGTGCCAATGGAAATGAGGCACACGTGCCGATGCAAATGATAAACGATGCAAGTGTGACACGCATGCCACACGGAATGTAAAATGAAAGTAAATGAGACAAATGAGACACGCATGCCTCATAAGAATGGAAAATGATGCAAATGATGCAAATGAAACAAATGAGACACGCATGCCTCATAAGAATGCAAAATGATGCAAATAAGACACGCATGCCTCATAAGAATGCAAAATGATGCAAATGAGACACGCATGCCTCATAAGATTGGAAAATGATGCAAGTGATGTAAATGAAACAAATGAGACACGCATGCCTTATAAGAATGCAAAATGATGCAAATGATGTAAATGAAACAAATGAGACACGCATGCCTCATAAGAATGCAGAATGATGCAAATGAGACACGCATGCCTCATAAGAATGCAAAATGATGCAAATGAGACACGCATGCCTCATAAGAATGCAGAATGATGCAAATGAGACACACATGCCTCATAAGATTGGAAAATGATGCAAGTGTGACACGCATGCCACACGGAATGTAAAATGTAAGTGAGACACGTATGCCTCACGGAATGTGAGATGTAAGTGAGACACGCATGCCTCACGGAATGCAAAACAATGCAAATGAGACACGCATGCCTCATGGAAATTGAGGCACGCATGCCACAAGGCCTGAACTGAAATGTAGATCGAAAGATGCATGACAATGCGAATGAACTAAAGTGCGTGACAATGCACGTCTTTTGAAATGCATGACAATGCTCGTAATAAAATGCATGACAATGCATGAGGGGTGTACATGACGATGCGATGCGATGCGCTGGACAGTATGATGGAAGCATGCAACGCACACGGGGCAACTTTTGAGTCTTGTAAAAGGCAAAAGGATACAATCATTGCATGAATTTGAGTGCTACGCACAAAAGACGCGGTCCGAGGTCAAAACGAAGGCCGGTTGAGCGTCGGAGATACACTTTCTTGCACTTTATCGAGCTATGAAGACCAAAAACCACTCATATGGCCTAAACAAGGTTGTGGGAACACCACCGGCCGGAAGGGGGAGCCACCGGTTGTCCACCGGCTACAAAATAATTCCATCGGCACAATATTCTGCCGGCCGGCACAAAATGTTGCCGACCGGCAAAAAGTTCCGAATCGGGGCAGATTCGACATTTCACCAAGGGTGTTTTAAAATAGGGTTCCAAACCCTATTCTTTTCATTATCCTTCGCCGAAAACAACCTCTCCCTCTCTCTAGAGTCTATTTTCTTCCTCATTTCCTTGTTTTCTTCGCGTTCTAAGCCCGTTTCGTCATTCGATTCGCGTATACCTTCGCGTTTCGGACATTTTCAACCGAACAAATCTTTGTTTCAGTGCCTTTTTTGCCGTTTCCACCTTTTTGGGGTTTGTTCCCCTCACTTTCCTCTCCATTTCCGTGCCTTTTCACATCCTGACCTTTCCGGCCATTTTCCACCCTCCCGGGAGTCGACTTTTCGGTTGACTTTTCGGTTGACTCTTTGTATTCCGACCCGATTTTCATTCTCCGATCATTTTCTCATCTCTCTTGATATGGCCGACGACATTCCACGCGGCGGGACTCCCCCAGATCACGAGATGGATCCCGGGGTTGAGCTCCTACCTTTGAGCGAGCGCCCGTTCGACCCGGCGACCTACCGGCCGGTAATTCATGTTCTGCCACCCGACGGACTACGCCAGTTCAGGAGTTTCGACATGGCGTTGGATCCCGAGCTTCTGCTACGCGAGCCTGCCTCTCACCTGTCCTTTGGCGCTTCCGAGGTAACTTTCTTTCTCTGTTTTATTTTCTGCAATGTGGAACGCTTTAAACTGTCAACTGCCATAGCTGATTACACTCTTTAATTGCTTTAGCTCAGATACTCTGATACACTGTGTATTGTAGTTGATCGCAAACAAACTCGCAACTGATTATCTGTTTAAGACTCACATGCGCGCACACTCTGCACTAGCCTTGAACCACTCAACACACGGCACACACCGTATTTCACTGCAAACTCACCAACGCCCCAACATCTGCTTGAATCTGAAAAACTTGCACGCATGCCACATTTGCACTGAATCACTCAAACACGCTGACGCATCACACGTTGTAGTTCATTATAAGCACACCGGCACTCGATATCTGTTTGAATTTGAAAATACGCACGCATGCCAAATTTGTACTGAACCACTCAAACATGCTGACGCATCATACGTTGTAGTTCACTATAAGCACACCGGCACCCGATATCTGTTTGAATCTGATAAACTTGCACGCATGCTAGATTTGCATCGAACCACACAAACACGCTGACGCATCATACGTTGTAGTTCACTATAAGCACATCGGCACCCGGTATCTATTTGAATCTGATAAACTTGCACGCATGCTAGATTTGCACTGATTCACTGTTTCTTCAAAATTGTACATTTTATATTGCTTCGCAACTACTTGTTTGAAAACAGGGAGATTCCCATACCATCCGCGGGTATGGGAATACCGTCACTCGTGAGTGTTACGCCGAGCTTCCCGACGCAGTTCGCCATATTGTGACTGTGCTCAAGATTCTCGCAGGGACTCTCTGTGCTCACTACATGCGCACTCTCTCGCTTCAGGAGAGGTGGTGGGACACCACCGATTCATTTCATTTGTCCGCGATCGGGGACATGACGATGACCCTTATGATTTCGATGCTCACAGCATCGGTAGGGTGATCCGATCCTTTGACATTGATATGGATGAGTGGACCGCTCAGTCTACTTTGCTTCGGCGCGGCACCGCTTGCGCGGCCCCGCCGTCCATTCTCGGTTTGAGGTGCGTCATTCGCCCAAATTTCCTTGTCGATGCACTTCGATGACTCGAGGCCGTGGAGAGATACGACGCGGCTTCCTCATGTTCCTGTTGATGACCATTTTCGCCGACCAGCGTAACACAAGGTTTCTCTACCGCCAACAGACTGTGGACGCCGAGACATCTTACATTATGATCTGGCGCCGCTCGCCACTTCTATGGATATATGAGTCAGCCGCAAATGACCAGGGCTACCGGGCGTGTTTGGGCGGTACATTTTTTCTCGCCATTCATTTTGTTCTATACTTTGCATTAATCGCACACAATCGTAGTCCGCTTTTACACTTGTCAGATATCGCATACACGGCACACACATACTCGCTTACATTGACTGTGACACTACTCACATGCATACACTCGCACAATACATCGCACAACACACGGCTCGCTATTTCGCTTTTATTCTATATTCCGCTTATCCGATAAATGCACCGGTATTTATCTTGCGCCAGGGGTTTATGCCTACTTTCCTAGGCTTGCCCTGCATTCGGCGATGCAGACCCTCGTCGTCCCCCTTTTCGCCGCTGACGGAGATGCACCGAGGTCATGAGAGACATTCAAATTCTTCCGCCGCTACTTTGACACTATCACCCCGCAGAGGTATGTTTTACTTGCGCTCATTTAAGCTTCGCTTTTCCATCGCATATTTCAATAACAAGAGATAACAAATCAGATTTGAATTTCAGATCACCGGCTTTTTGGGCCTTTGCACCATGATGCGGATCGGTTTGTCGGGCCGATAAGACCTCGCTACGGATTCTCGCCGAGGGCCCGGCTGCTTGGTACCGGGTGAGCTGCTTGCGCCGCAATCTAGGCTTACTCGAGCAGAGATAGTCCTGCACCTCCTGAGCACATGAGGGATACCGAGAGATTCACTACCGAACTGATGGCGGACTACACCATTGGCTGGGAGGCAGACGATTTCAGAGGCGAGGGCGATTACTCGGAGTACGTCCGGACCTTCATCATGCGACCTCTGAGTGGCATCCACCGAGTAGAGAGAGAGAGACCTGCGGCGCCAGCAGCTGGAGTGGGAGCGGGGGCTGAAGGGGGAGCGCCGAGGAGAGCTCGAGTCCGTGGCATGGGCGGAGTTCAGCGAGGACGAGGGACCGGTTGGCCTGTTCTGCCTGCTTCACTGACCTTCAGAGGGCAGGGTGGGGCGACCTATCAGATCCCCTTCACCCCTCCGCCGGCTGATCACGAGTTTGTCGGTGTCCCCGACTTGCCTCCGGTATGTATTACTGCATTTTTGTACAGTTATTTTTATTTCAGTTTATTTGATATTCCACAGAATATTGATGCATCTGATACTTTCGCAGGCGTCTTCCGAGTACACCCGGCAGTCATTGGAGATGAATGCCTCCATGATGGGGATGCTACAGCGGACATTCGACCTCCTGGCCCTTTACAGCATTCCGGTATGTTCTTTCTGACCACAGCCTCAAACCATACATAAATTGCTTTACATAATCTGATGCACAACACAACATCTGATAAACTACTCACGGCATCTTATGCACGATACTCACACATCAGATTCCAGATCGATCCATCGCCACAAGACCCACACACAGATACTCATACACCGTGATTCTACATCGATTCATCGCCACTCATGGCACCCACACCGTGCTCATACATCGTGATTCTCAGATCGATTCATCGCTTCGCATTCACACATCAGGTTTCATATACATCGCATTCTCAGACCGATAAACCGCCCATATATACAGATGCATTTGCCTTTTATGCTTTTCACCTCCTTCCAGATTCTCTGTGGGTGGCGCCCACCTGACCTCCCATTTCTACCCGGATGGCAGAGTATATCCTCGCACTGCAGGAGGGCGACTCACGCCGGGAGCAGCCATGGGCTCCAGCCCAGATGACGAGTCCGAGGCAGACAGAGAGGAGGAGACCGTGATGGCTCGGACTCGAGCTCAGACGGCGGTGCCCCGTGATGCTCCTGGTGATGATGTTCCGGACCTTCGCCCGTGAAGAGGACTAGGATGCATTGATGGCCCCGAGCCATTTTTGACATTTGATATGATTTTTACTGCTTTTTTCTTCCTTTTGCATTTTCCCTTTTGTTAGTAGTTAGGGTATTTTGTACCGCCGCAGTGCATTTTGTTTCTTCAAACTATGTACTTGAAAAGATGATATGAAATGAAACAAACTTTTGTCCTAAAAAGTGTTTACATTTGTGTATATTTCATACCTTGCACTGTATTGCATCATATTACACCTCAAATGTAAATGATATTGATCTGTTGTCTGAAAAATGAACACTTGTAAATTGAGCACTTGCACTATGATAACCGGATAACCAACCAACTAACAGCAAACAACTCATACAAACCACTATTCAAACTGAATAATATAGCCCATACTCTACTGGGGATTGATCTGCATACAGCCCATAACACAGCAGTCGGTTCATTCTGCACACAACAAACCCTGAAAAAAATAACCCAATCTGACAAGGCGGACCACAAAACTGAAACAGTTGGGGTTGAAACACACTTGAATGTCCCAAATTTTCCCTTTCTTCTCCTGCCTTGCCTAAATGTAGAGAATGGCACAGCATTCTGAGCACGAACGATTTTCTTCTTGAAATAAAGAAGGGATTTCAACCGAGGTGTCGAGCCTACCACAAAACACAGCGAGGCGGACTCAAACAAAGAAAGAAATGGCGCGCGAACTATCATAGCGAAACATGCTCGAAAAAGACTCAAAGCTAAAATCGAGACCGACAAATCAAAAGACACAACACACGGACATGTTTACAAAAAGACCTCAAATCTCGAGGAGCCAATTCCTCCGGGTATTATTCCCACCCTTTCTGATTTGTGATACTCACATCACTCGGCCCTCAGGCTCGGTTTTTCTCTCAAAACCCTTTTCTCACTTTTCTCTCAACTTACTCCTCTCTATTCTTTATTCTCTCATTTTTTATCCCTCCCCAGGGTGATTAACGGATGAATAGGAAGTCGCAGGTTCACGCCCAGCACTGTCAGCTCACGGCTATTTCCTTCCGATGGATAGAGTGCCCTCTTGGCAAGTATGTTGACGGGGGAAAGACAGAAGACCTAACTCAATTGTGCCCCTAGTTCGTTGCTTTGACCATTTTTTGTTTTCTTCCTAAAACAAGTTTTGATCAAAATGAGAGTTGGATTAACATACTTGTTCGATTTTTGATTTGAAAATCATACAAGTCAGGCTGTGAGCATTGAAAATTCTCCTTTTTGGGTCCAAACATGGTCCAATTTTGGAAAATGAAATAGTTTTCAAGAAAATAATCAACTTCAGTAAAAATTTTCAAAAACTATTTTTGCAAACAGTCAATGCTCAAACGAGCACGGAACTTACCCTCGAGATGCGCAACCTCGGATCGGAGGCAATGAAAAATTGCCCCTGGCTTAAAAGGGGGGGGATAAGGCAACGGAAAGTTGCCCCTGGTTTGGACGGCAACTCAAGGCAACTTATGGCAATGCATGGCAACGGAAAGTTGCCCCTTGTTTGGACGATGCCGCGGCATGCTGTAAGCCAGTCCTCATTGATGACGATCGAACCCTCGGACGCGGAGGAGACGAAGACGGTTTGAATCAATATATGGACACAGTCACCTGGAAGGTGTTGGTGGTTGGACTTCAAGAGGAAGTTGGTCACGTAGTTCCAAGTTGCTGCAATCGAGACATCAGATTCGGAGGAGGCACAAGTGATCAAAACCATGACATGGACTGAGACACTATGGAAGCGTTGGGGGCTGGACTTCAAGATGAAGTTGCTTACGTATCCCAAACATGGGAATCAAGCCTTACGTAGTTTCGGTTAAGGTACACTCGGGTATTTTAACCTTCACTGTTTAGGCTCTAACTTTTGCCAAGGTGCCCAATGCGGGTTTTCGACCTTGCGAGCTATGTTTTTCTTCTTCTTTCTTTTTCTTTTCTTTTCTTTTGTATTTTCATTTCTTTTCTTTCTTTTCTTTTCTTTTTTGCTTCTTTTTTGTATTTTTTGCTTTTTTTTCTTTGCTCTAACTTTTGCCTGGATCGCCCTTTCGGGTTTTCGGCCCAGCAAGCCTCTCAAAGGGTAAAAGTGTAGCAAGCCCACGCGAAATGGTTTTGAGATTGAAGCCTCTCTGTGTCCAGGAGAGTGACTGTTGTGTTGATTTGCAGAAAAGTCCATCATGGTTGCTTCACGAGTCTTGCCTGGTGGGATCTGATCTCCTTGATCTGACTTTGATGCCTCTTGCTCGAGGGCTGCCTCAAAATGGGCCACACAGGCCTTACACGGCACTGTTGAATGTTTTGAACGGATTCCAGTTTGCAACAGATAAATTGAATCTTGAGGCTGAGAGCGATCCTGGGCTGCACAATCTCAAGAGCGATTCCACACAGGTCTTCGCAAGACTGCGCGAAACATTTTGTTTTTGAAAGTTTTTAAGAAAGCGACAAACCACTCGCGCAGAAGATAGTGTGGAACCAGTCTGGATCGAACCAGGATCCTTCTCAGTACTCACGCCGACAAGCATGATTTCATTCATTAAAAGCTTAGCATGCCTCTCTTTCCCTCAAAATGATCAAAATTTTACAAAACCCGAGGAATTACTTCCTCTTCGTTTTCATCACCGCAGTGTTCGAAAAGGGGTTTTATGAAAAGCTTAGGTCATTACAACGATGTTTAAGGCACAAGAGAGTAGGTGGTATGTATTGTCATTCCATTTACATCCTCTAGCACGGCTGACTCAAATAGCAACAAGTACGGAACGTGATAGCCACAGCTGTTTCATTCGGATTCCCTGATTGGGACTGGCTCCTCAACCGAGACAGACTCAAAAGGAAAAACAAAAGGATAATTACAAAACGGCGTTCGAGGCAACAACCTTGGAATCACCTGGTATTCTATACAAAGGGATCGACTTACAACAAGACAGACCAGAAGCAAAAGGATGACTCAAGACAATGAGACTCAAAACAAAACAAAAGACTGACTCGACACCCAAGTCAGAATTTACAAAATTAACATTGACAGATGCTCAAAAATGCGTGCCAAACGCCACATCCAAAAATGCTCCAGTAATCGCCCAGCGTTCACCTTCTGATTACATACTCGCAGTATCTGTGTCCTCAAAATCCAACAACTGGGTCGTGACGGACTTTGCTGAGGTGGGGGAGAGGATAACCTCGTTGTCAATCAAATCTTGCACCTCATGACGGAGGCGGACATAATTGTCGGTAGCATGGCTGCTCTGGCGGTGGTACGACAAGATCGGCGGTCGAGTAGCAGGAGATTCTTCGGGAGGCCGAGGCTCCGGGGTTTAAGGTGTCCCTCTCGGAAGGATCAAAGTGCCTTGGACAATGGCATGTAGAGCATGGAAGACCCGCGCTTCAGGCGGTACTTTAGAGCCTGAGCACTCTTGCTAGATGCACTAGCAAACGGATCGGCGGGTGCGGCCTTGGATTTCTGATCCTTTCCGGATGCAAGATTGGGAGCGGGAAGAACTATTTTGGCATGAAGGGGCCTATCCTGTTCTCGATTGATCGAATCGCCTCGTGCGGAGTGGGAAAGCATCCTCCATGACTTTCGACACCGCAGATATCTGTTGCTTGTTCATCCCCGGCCAAAGCCTCTATCGCCTGAGAGTTGTTCGATAGGGTCGGCATCTGCCTTCATCTTACCTTTATCTCTGGCCTCAGCCTGATCTAGAATTTGGGTTGATGCGTCGTTGCCATAGCTGGAGGCCATCTCCGGTTGGCTGAGTTCAATTACTATCCGCCCCAATAACGGGGGCTCCTGGGGTACAAAGCCTCCGGCATATCGTGCGGCTGGTGGCGAAGCAGACATCCCATAGGCAAGATCCGCCATGGATCTTTGAAGATCACCTATCATTCCCATTAGTTCAAATGTAGTAGGCTCGCGAGCCTGATATAGTTGAGGGGTCCAAACTGGGTGTGCAGTAGGCGACCTGGGTAGATGCGGCAGATCAGTATTAGCCTCACCTTGCAGGGTGATTCCTTGACTCAACGCGGCCGTCATAACCATGATCTCTTCTGAATTCTGCATCATGCTAAGTCCTGCCTCAGCAAGGAGAAGACACTAGCTGTTCTGGATCAATTCTCTGAATCTCTGAACTGAAACGGAAAACAAGCACTATTTCAGCCCCAAACAGATCAAACACGAGTGTAGCGGAACAACTGCACTCTACTACTGATCACTGTTCCCCAGAATCACTGTTCAAAACTGAACTAATACCCGCAGACATAACTGATTCTCAACAACACTGATACTGGTGCCCTCGGGCCTGATGCTCAAACTTTGCAAACTGATATATGCGTTCCCTGCAGAGATACACTCTAAAAGCACATAGCAGGTAAATGAGAGCCAATACACCCCTATGTTGGAGTAGGGTTTCCCTGTCCTATTTTGTCAGGAGCTAGGGTTTCACTATGCACACAGCGGCTTCAAACAACCTATATCGGGTAAGCAACCTGTCCTAGTTTGGAATGGTCACTATGGATTTCGATATGCACTAGGTCGATTGGTCAAAAAGGGTGCCCCGGTAAAACCGGGGTTTGTGTTACCATACTGGCAGAGCCCGCAACCGGTCAGCCTTATGGTCATGCCTTGACAAGTAAAGCCTCCAGCAAACCGCACAGGAATAGCAGATGGCCAACACGGTGTCCTAGGTGCACCAATGCACATGCAATGCAAAGAAACACATAAGTGTAGTCACAACAGGATATCACGAGTTCGAGTCAAGCTCTCTAAAATCCCAGTGAGTCGCCAGAAGCCAGGACCTCGATGCTACAGCGGACTCCCTTTTTGTTTTTGGTTGCGGTTCGTGTCGAACCAAAGAGTCTAACTCGCAAATCGTTTTGAAAAAACAGATTTTAGAAAAGAAGTGCCAAACATGGATCGCTTTGCGGAATCTGAGTCGCCACCTAAATATTTTTAAAATGGGAAATTTAGGAAACCTCGACTCGGTCAAGGCCACGTGTCCGTCATCACCAAAGTTGTCTTGGCTCGGGAGCTTGGGTACGATCGGGGAAGGTCAGCTATGAGCACCCCCTTTCGCCCGGTCCGAAGACCGGCCTCTACTAACCATGATATCCGATTTTGAACACGTTATGTGTTCTTGTTCCGGTTATTAGCCTAGAATTACTATGTTATGCGCACAGTAAACAAGTATAGACTAGATTGCCTAATTTGGAAACAAGCATTGCATATCCGTTGGTTTTGAAAAGCGCTTCGGAATTTGCTACTCGCAAGTAGGCTAAAACACGGATTTCAATGAGTTTTTCCAACTCAAACAATCCAACCTCCACCCACAGGCATTCAAGCAGTTTATCTCACATAAGCATTTAGCCACATGGTAATCATGCCGTCATGTTAACATTCACACGCATGCAATATGCTAAAGCATAAATACTCACATTGTACTCCATGCCAAAACAATAAATTAGTTAGCAAACATACATGCCCTAGTTCATGTTAGAGTGACTAATGCATCGCATACAGAATGTGATTAGGATAGGCTCGGCTAACCCTAAAATGGCATGTGAAATGCAATCATTCGGTGCACGTATCCAAGTTAGATTTGAAGTACAATGCGGTTTGTATGATGTACCGAGCCCGGTGCATGTAAGACAAATGTATGGATGCACGCATGCATTGCATAAAGTATGCTAAAATAAACGTGCCCTAATACTAACCATCGTAAGCGGGTAAATAAAAGGGAAGAAAGAAGTGGGGGGGTGGAAGACATGCACACCACTCACACACGCTTATTATAGATTTGCCCTCGCTCGGAGGGACCAAAAGAATATACAAATTAGTTAACTACGCAAGCTAATTAAAAATTACAAATCAATTAAATAAACTAAATTAATTAATCTAATTAAAACAGTAAAGCCCTCGGGAAGCGGGTCAGATGCAGCGCATGCTCGGGACTTGCTCGGAATCGCACTGCCATGCATAGTCTGCCTCTGTTTTCCCTGCTTTGCTCCTCTGAAAACTGGCAAAGTCTCAGGAATGCCTCTCAGGACACTGGGGGATACCACCGGCAATAGGATGTGACCATCGACACAAAATGAATCCATCGGCTGATGACTTACTGCCGGCCGGCACCAAATGTTGCCGGTCGGCAAAAATTGCCTGCAGAACCGGCAACTCACAACAGCAGAGGGCAAAACTTGCATGGCAATACAATTCAAACAATGTATGCACCAATCATGCCCTCTATCATGTTTACGACTCAAAGGGGTATGTGCCTCGATTCTCGGGCCACCAATCACGCATTTCCATGCATGATGGCCTAAAGAATCAAGTGTGCACTTTCATGTCGAATGAAATGGAAACCAATCAAACAAAACAAGGCCCAATTCCTATCACCAAGTCAAGGAACAAGGCATGCATGCAAGATGCAATGCAACCTAGGCATGTTATCTAAGGATGCAACATGGCATGGCAAGGCACTTATGCAAGCATACAAGCAAACATGAGGCAATGCAAACTAATGAAAAGGTGGACTTAAACATGATTTAGGCGACTCTAAATAGGCCTAAAACAGTGGCCAAAATGCCCAAAAATGGAGGCTAAACACACATACACATGTGCACATATGATGGTCCAAACTTTAAGCATTAAACAAGAAACTTTCAAGCACACTTGGAAGGGGATATCATGGGCAATTAGCATGCGATATTAACTCTGAAAATCATGTCAAAATGTGGTGCCAAACCAACTCAAATGAGACAAGCATAAGCATGCAAGCATGGTCCAAGTACTTAAGGCAAGTCATAGGGGCTTGAACCAAGGTCAATTCCACCAAGCCTCACAAGGCTAAGGAGGCTTAAAACAGGTCAAAAGAAGGCTTAAACAAAGCCAAGGGTGCACCTAGATGGCATCTAAGTAACTCAAATCCAAAGGCATACATAATGACCAAAACATGGAGCATACAACACAAGCTTTCAAAGCAACAATGAAGCCTCTAAGGAAAGTATGCAAACATGTTAAATGGACTGAAATTTCATACTAAGTGGTTCCAAACCACTGAAATAATGCAAGCAATGCATGCTATACACTTATGCACTTAAGGCCAACAAGTCCAAATATACAAAGGGGCTACACAATGCATGCTAGGGTCGACCCAAACAACCTAGGACAGACCTTATACATGGCAAAACAAGCACAAAAGCTTCACAAGACTAAGCCTAAAACATGCTAGAATAATGGTTTACAACCTAAGGCATATTAAGGCAACAACAAGGCATTACATGGTAGGTATGCTAAGCATGCATGGTGTATCAAAACCAACACACAACAATGTTATATTAAAGCAATATAAACATAAAATGCAGCCAAGGCATGTCCAATAAACACTCAAACATGAGCTCCCTTAAGAGACCAAAAATGGTCCTTTTCAAGGACAACAAGGAGAGGGGGTGGCCCTCCCCTTTTGGAGACTTCAAGGCACCATCTCCACCACTGAAATCCCTCAAGATTTCAGTGGTGAAGAGACCCAAACACCAAAGTCTCGAAACTTGCACAAAATAGCACAAAAAAGGGGCCTTTCAAGGCCTAAGGGTGTTCAAACACACCCAAACCACAAAACACTCTTAACAAACAATCAAGAGGGCCTAAAAAAAGAACTTTTTTATGTTATACACGAAACACAAAAACAGCTCTATGATAGGTAGAAATAGGATGCAAAAATGGGGTAAAAAGGACTAGTTTCTTACCCTTGAAGCCTTTCTTCAACAATGGTGATCTTGTTGCCTCCTTAAGCTTCAATCCAGTCAAAAATAGCAAGAACAAGCCCTTAGAACCTCAGTAGCCAAAGGAAGGTGAAGCACTAGGTGTTTGTGTGCAATAATATGGACTAAAACACCTAGAACATAAAGAGAGAAAAAGAGATATAGAAGATATGTATCAACCCTAACCCTAAAACCAGAGCTTCTCTTTGTGTTTTTCTTCTCCAAAATTCTCTAACCTCTATGCCAAGAGGAGGGAGCCTTCTCTTATAGGCAACAAACTTGTAAAGCTTATACAACAAGCTTACAAGGAGAGCATCCCTCCATACACGTGTATGGAGGGGAACAAAATGTCAAACAGCTGTCCTAAAATATCTGCAAAAGCAGATGAATAGTGGTCGGCCGCTCAAAAATGTCATTTTGACAAAAATGACTGCCGACCGCAACAAATAGTGCCGACCGGCAACCTACATTGCCGGTGGCAACAAAAACCAGCGGTGGCCTCTAGCCACTGCCAGTGGTGTGTGGGGATGCCTCACAAGGCATTCCCTACCCTTCCAAGGCAAAACACAAGTGTTTTGTGCAAAACCGAACACAAAACAGTCGAGTTCGGAGATCCTGAAACAAGGCGCGTAGCCGAGAACTCCGGGAACTCCAAACGAACACAAACATGGATAATCACCGAGTGTTCAAGCGGTGACGTCCAAGTCTTGAGGACGGTCAAAAATGGGGTGTCTACAGCCACCCTCAAGTGGGCTTCAGAAAACATGATTTTGCCACCCTCAAGTGGGCTTTAAAACTCGCATTTCGATGAATTTTTCCAATTCAAGCAATCTAACATTCATCCACAAGCATTCATGCAGTTAAACATTTAAGCAGTTAGCCTCATGGCAAGCATGCTATCATGGCAACACTAACACTTATGCAAGATGCTAAAGCATAAACACTTACAGTGTACTCCGAGCCAAAACAGAGAACTAGTTAGAAATCATGCATGATCCTAGTTTAAGATGGCTAATGCAACACATGCAAAAATGCAATTTAAAATAGGCTCGGCTATCTAGAATGGCATATGAAATGCAACTTGATACATGTATTCAAATCGGTATTGAAATACTATGCAGTTTGTATGATACGCTGAAGCTCGGTGCATGCAAGACAAATGGATGAATGCAAACATGCAAGCATAAGGATGCTAATTGAAATATGCCCTAAAACTAACCATTGAAAGCAGTTAAGTAAAAAAGAGAAAGAAATGGGAGTTGGAAAACATGCATCACACACACGCACGCTTATTACAACAGTGTGCCCTCTCGACGGAGAGTCCAAATAAGAAGCTAACTAGTTAATCTAAGCTAATTAAACTAATTATTATATAATCAAATTGAATAACTAGCTAACACTAAGCTGATTATTACAACACGTTAACTAATTAACAAATTAGCTAGTTTAATTACAAATTCAAAAGCTAACTAACAAGTAAAGCTAATTACATATTACAAAGCCTCAGCTCAGTTCTGAGAGTTCGAAGATGCATGCTCAATCGCCTCGCTCGGAAATCCAATACCATGCCTCATGTTGCCTCTGTTTGCACACTTCTGCACCTCTGAAAATTGTGCCAACTTCCATAGTGCTTCTGACCTACCTTAGGAACCATCTAAGAGGTAGTCGGCCAAAGAATAAAGGTCATCGACCAATTTCAAGGCTATCGGCCAATTATTGATAGCCGATCAGCACACTAGACAATTGATCGGCCACTTCTTCCTGCAAACTTCTCTTTTTTGCTGCAACAGAGCACAAACAAGGGCATGGTAGTGTATTTGCAAGATATGTGTGCACAACCACCCTCCCTATCATTTCTCAAGCTCAAGGGTGTGTGGTACTCGACTCTCAAGCCATCAATCAAGCATCTCAATGCATGATGGCCAAAGAGTCAAGCTTGCACAGACTCAATAAATGCATGACCAACAAGTCACTTGGACCATCACCTTATCATCGATAATCAAAGGCAATGGAGACAAAAGAGATTAGCCCATTTTCATCACTTCAAGTATGAAATGGACCAATTCACTTTGTGTTCAACATAACGTCCGGTTGAACACAATGCAACGCACACATGCAACATATTTATCTTGGCACATTTTACTTGATTGATTTTGTTTACACATTTTAACATTACCAATCCATTCATTAATCAACTTTTCCAAATATGAGAGTCCTCTAATGAGAGAGAGGTCTATCAAAGAGAATGGTTTAAGGCATGGGAGAGACCAATGCCTTTGACTAGGAGTAACCCTCAAAAGAGAGTTGAAGCCATTTAAGCATAGGCCTCAATCCCAAGCATTAAACACAACCTCAAGACTAACCAATCCTCAAAACAAATCAAAAATGAAGAAATGAGGGAGATGGCAGATTTTTCAGTCCTAAAATGGCATGATAAACAAGACTCTAACATACAAATACTTCAAGTACAACATGCTAGTAGGCTTAAACATTGACACTAGTGAAGAACACAACACTAGAACCATGCAATACAAGGCTCAATAGACTAAACTAGCTCTGGACAGAGCTTAATCACATCAAAATAATGGCCTAAACATGCTGGAATTGAAGCTCAAAAGGCTAGATAAACATGCGCACAAATTGGCTCGCAAGCAAGATATAAGGCATAACTCCCAAAAGCACTTAGAGAATGATTTAAGTGGAAGCATGGCAAAGATATAAGCTCTGAAATTTCATACCAAATGATGCCATATCATGCATACATCACAAATATAGCATGCTAGTGGTCTCAAAACTCAGGACTAGTCAAGGCATTTGTACTATAGCTATACAAAACATGAGTCATATGACCAAGGAAGTCCAAAATAGTCCTAAAGCATGTCAAAATAATGCTAAAACATGTATGGAGTAGAGCCAAAACATGCTAGAATTATAGGCTAAAATAGCAAGCATACAAAGCTAGTAAGCAAGGTTTACGCTACAAGTGTAAGGAGCATGCAAGAGGTGATCAAACCAGGCCAAAACAGAGTTATGCCATGCTAAAATAAGCCCAAAAATAAGCTAAGAATGAGCCAACACATGCTAAAAAAACATGCTCAATAATTAGGCTAACAAGGCATACAACCAAGAAGAAAGGAGGGGAGGCCATCCCCTCCTATTTTGGACCTCAAAACAAGGTTTTTATCACTGAAAATCCTCTGAATTTCAGTGGTTAAAAGGCCACGAAAAGTTGTTTTGAAAGGCCTTAGAAGATGGCTCAAAAGCTATACAAGCTAAGGAACAAAAGGGAGAGACAACCCCCTAACACAAAATAAGCCTAAACCATCATTTTTAGGACTAAAAAATAGAGTTTTCTTTAGTTCAAAACCAAGCCAAAAATAGTTTGCAAAGGTGGTAAAACAAGCATGCAACACAAAGCTTTAGAGGGACAAGTGCTTACCCTTGAAGCCAAATAGCAAAACAGCAAGATTTTTGAGTTAAAACCAAGCTTTAGCAGCCCAAAACAAGTTCCAAGGGACCTCAACCCAATGGTGATCAAGTCTTCTTAAGGGTTGATAGGTTGAAGATGGATGTATGCAAGCCTTCAAGCACAAAATCCTTAGAGAGAGTGAAACCTAGAGAGAGTTTCTAGAGAGAGAGGCTCCCAAATCTTTTGCCAAAATTGTTTTAATCTATTCTCCCATGTTCTAACCCTTGAATATGAGATATAAGGCTTCATTATCTCGTAAAATATCAAGTTTGGTCAAAATATCTGATTTGGGACAGGTGGCACAAGCTGGAAACAGCTGGAGGAGAAATATCTACCAATTCTGGGCTTTCTGGACATTTTTGGCCGATCGGCCAACTTTTGTGGCCGATAAGGTTCACTTTTGGCTGACCTATGGCCGATGAGGTCCAATTGTGGCCGATGCACTTCCATAGAGGCCGATGGAAAAAATCAGTCCTGGTCCGTGACTTGAAGCAAGCCTAATTCCTTCATATGGACTTCTTTTCAGGTCATTCTTGAGCCTAAACTGTAGCCCCAGAAGTCTTCTTTTCAAATTTGGAAGCCTCACCTCACAATTCCATGTGTGCTAAGAGATATCCCTCTTTTAGTGAAGGTTGCTCAGTTTCGGTTCAACCAGAATGATGCCCAACTTCAACCAATCATATCTCCCCCATCTGGACTCGGCTTTAGGAGATTCCTGAGTGAAAAATAAAGCCCCGGAAGTCTTATTTCCAACGGTGGTGGCCTCATAGCTTAAATCCAATTGCATAGACAAATAGGCCTGATTTAGTGAGGACGGCTCGACTCTCTTAACGGTTCATGCCCATTTTCTTCCTCAACTAGGTTTCTTCCCTCTTCTCCTCTCTTCTTCAACTCCAAACCCCTAAACAAGGTGTTTTGAAAGATTTTTCAAATATTTCACCTCTCTTTCGTTCATTTCCACTTTGTCCGCACTCGATTTACCGAAAAGCGCAACATTTGACAAAATGCGAGCCTCAGAACATCGTAGAAATTTCTTTGCAAAAACATTTTGAAAGAAAGAGTTTTAAAGTCTAAAAACCATTCAAAATATCTTTGGTCCAAAATGGGGTTTAAGGTTGGGATTTGATTCTCCTTGCCTGAGAAATCGAACCTTTGCATAGCATAGCCTGCACAACTTTCATCACCAATGAAGCCATCAGTAGCGCCCAAGTCTTAAGGGCGGTCAAAAATGGGGTGTCTACAGTTAGTTAATTATTCATTCAAGTATTGTAATAATTAGTTAATTAGTTTAGCTATTTATTCAAGTTTTGTAATAATTAGCTTAATTAGCTTAGCTTGGTTAGCTAGTTTATTCATTTGGACTCTCCTTCGTGAGAACGTGTTGTAATAATGTGTATGTCTCCCAACCACACGTATTTCTCCCTTTTATTTATCTGCTTTTGATGGTTAGATTAAGGACATGTTTTAATTAGCATAATTTATGCTTGCATCCGTTCATTCGTGTTACATGCATCGAGACTCGGCGCATCATTCTAACTGCATTGTTGTTTAAAAACATTCTTTGAATACGTGTTTAACCGCATGTTATCAAATTGAATCATATGCCATATTAGTAGCCAAGCCTATTAACTGCATATTGCATGTGTTGCATTAAACATTTGACATAATTAGGAATTATGCATATTTTTCTAACTCATATCTTCTTAGCTTGAAGTACTAGGTGAGCTTTTAGTACTTTAGCATACCTGCATGAGTGTGAGTGATTGCCATAACTAGCATGTTTGCCATGAGGCTAAATGCTTACTTGTTAAACTGTTTGAATGCCTATAGATGAAGGCTTGTTGCTTGAATTGGAATGATTCAACGAATGTACATTTAAGCCCACTATGTCTAGTGGCAAATTCACAGCTTTAAGCCCACTTTGTTGAGTAGCAAATTTGCAAACTTGAAGCCCACTTGAGGTGGCAAAGTCAAACCTTTTTCACAGAACAAAACATGAAATTGACTTGTTCCAATTCTTGCAATTTTAGTCTATACTTGATTGTGCGCATCACATAGTAATGCTAGCTTAAATAACCGAAACAAGAGCATATAATGTTGATAAAAATTATATCATGATTAGTAGAGGCTGATCTTTGATCGGGCAAGCGGGGGTGCTCAATTCATGACCTTCCCCCTCTCATACCTAAGTTCTCGAATCGAGGCAACTTTGGTGATGACAGACACATGGCCTTTGGCACGAGTCACGGGTTTCCTAAATTTTTTCAAAATAAAATATTTAGGTGGCGACTCTGTATCTAGCAAAGCAGTCCAATTTTGGCATTTTTTATCCTAAAATCAATTTTTCAAAAGATTTGCTAGATTTGGACTCTTTGGTGATTATCAATTTCACATTGCACTTGTGATATTAGATTCAGAACCGCGGGAGTCCAAACTATAGGGCTTTCTTCCGAGCTTCCGAAAGGGGGCTTGAAAAAGTCGAGCTATAGTTTCTGGTGACTCTACTGGGGATGTAGAGAACTTGACTCGAACTCATGATATGACTTTTTATCTAAACTTATATGTTTCTATGCATTTGCATTTGCATTGGTGTGCCTAAGTCACTGTGTTTGTCATCTGCTATTCCTAGACGGTTTGCCAGAGGCTTGCCTAAAAGCTTGCCAAAAGGCTGACCGATCATGGGCTCTGCCACAATGGGAACACAACCCTTGGATCTGAACTATCGCTGTACCGTTTGATCCACCTTTCACTTCTCGGTGTTAGGTGTGAGAGGTATATTAGCTAGTCTTGCTGAGGTACCCTTTTTCACCATTCGGCCTAGTTGCATATCGAAAGCCGTAGAGACTGTTCCAAACTAGGAAAGGTTGCTTACCCAAATCCAGGATTGTGTGAAATCACTTTGCTTGAATAGCGAACCCTAGTTCCTGACGAAACTAGGACAGAGTAATCCTACCCCCTCATAGGGGTGTTTTGGCTCTTACTTAACTGGTATGTGCTTTTTAGAGTGAAACTCTACAGGAATGTGCATATCAATTGCAAGTTTGGGTATCATATTTGGAGGCAGAAATCAGTGTTGGGTGCAATTTTACAGCTTATGATTACAAATGTGTCTTGTTCACATCTAAGCTGGGGTGCTGTGCGGTTTTTGATTTTCACTTTCTTTTTGCTTTATTTCTTTTTTACAAGGTAGTTTGTCACAATTGCTTTGGACAGTCCTGTTACCCCCCAAGCACTCTGGACCCATGTTAGGAGACTTTACAGATCCGGGGATCTTATTAGGAGACAGCCTGTGTTTGCTTCACTCCCACCGGTTACTAGACAAAGAAAGGTCAGGCATAATTCCCCAGTCCAGCAGTCACCTTTTACTTCACCTACGCCCAGTCAGGCTCAGTCTTTTACTTCCACTCCAGTAAGAGATTAATCACCAGTTTCGGTAGCTCAACATCCCCCAGTTAGCAAGGAAGACTTGCTTCGTCATCTCCAGCAAACCATTGAAACCATGCAGCAAGATACTGCCCACCAAGTTGAAGTGATAAATAGGCTGCAGCAACAGCAACCATAGCCGACAGTGGCTTCTACACCTCATACACCTCCAGTGGGTATCCTAGAACCCGGAGTCACTGTCAATGTCTAAGAGAATTTGGGCAATCCAGTAGACCCCATTCCACCACAAGCCTCTAAGGCACCGGTGTACCAAACTGAGGCGCCGTTTGAATTCGAAGTTGACCCAACAGTTCTGAAGGTAAACAGGCTAGAAAAGGCATGAACTCAATCCCTAACATCGAAGATGGATACGCCGAATCCGTAGTAACTTTGCCGGACTGGTTCAAAATGCCACATATCGACCAATTCAATGGCTCTGGGCATCCCATGGTCCATTTGTAGTTGTTCTCAGACATCCTCCTGCCAATGGGCCTTGCTAGACTTCAAAAGCTATCGCTTTTCGGTCGGACCCTATCGGGTATACCAGCTATCTAGCATGCAAAGCTGGAGGACCCTATGAAGCGGAGCTGGGAGGAAATGGCTAAGGCCTTCATCGCACAATACTCCTATAATACCCAGATTGAGGTCATAACCCGTGATCTTAAAGCAACTCGTCAGGAGCCAAAGGAGGGCTTCCCGAACTTTGTAACAAAGTGGGGAGCCAAGGCTTCGATGATGACTATCAGGCCGTCTGAGAAGGATCAAATCAGAATGGTGGTCTGTAACCTGTAAGGAAAATTATTACAGAAAATGATAGTCTTGCCATTGTTCACATTCACTGAGCTCCATAAGATAGTGGTTCAAATTAAAGATGCAATGAAACAGGGGTTAATAAATGATGAAAAAGAGCAGCCTAAGAGGCCTTTCACACATAGTTCCAATGCAACCACAAGTGCAAGCACAACAGCACGGCCATCTGATGTGAATGTTGTCACCACGACACCCAAAACTGCCAACCCTTTCGCCAGTACAAATCTACAAACCTCAAACAACCAGGCCCGATCTCAAAGGGTCTTTACCCTATTATATATGCCTTTATCCCAAGCCCTGAGGGTGCTGATTTAAAAATGGCACCTTAAGCCATTAGAACAACGCCCCACTACCCGATCCTATCCCACCTAAACACAACCCGACTAAATACTGTGCTTTTCACCAGCAGTACGGTCACAAAACTGACCAATGCTACAGGCTGCGTCATGAGATTCAAGATCTCATTGATAACAAGGTGATAGCACCACCTCAAAAGTCAAATATAACCACCAACCCTCTCCCAGTCCACAACCAAGTTCCTCCACCTCGGAACCTAAATCTAATACATACACTGGCCATCTCATATGACCCCAATGTATACATTACCCTTTCCCACCTACCCAAACCGGCCGTGTTCATCCCTAAAAGCACGAACTTATGCATGAGAACACTTCCACTCTACAACCTAAACCCGTGGTAGTGACAATGGCAGAAGGAGGGCGATTGGCCTTGGGAAAGAATGTCAGTCTATTGCTCGAGAGCTTTGCAGACTTATCTTAGGGAGAGTATGACCTGTGCTACTACATTGTGCCAGTTGATCAACCCAAACCTGAAGTGGTATTGCTAACAATAGCAAAGGTCAGTGTGGTTAGAGAGGATGGTCTAAGTCAAGGTCTGGATGATCTAGCGGAGTTAGAGGAAGACTTAGACAATTTGCAGTTCTACAACGAACAGGATCAGGGGGACGTACAGATTGACTAGTTTGATCTGAATGGGTCGACAAACAACTCCAAGTGGCTTAGTGACAAGCCTAACAAAGAGGAAAAAACCAAACCAAAACTTGAAGAAAAGGGAGCAAGAGTAACTGCAATGGCCGGAATGGCCAAAGAAAAGGGGAAATTGCCGAAGATCACCGACATCAAGAATGTAGCTCAAGAACTGGGCACCGTGAGTACCGCAGATACTAAACAGGAAGCCGCGTTGAAGTGGTTTGTGCAAAAAAGGGATCAGGACAAATAGAAAGCTAGAACAGCTCGAAACCCTGCAAGGGATATTTCTGATGATAGAATGATCAAACCGGAGCTAGACAACTATTTGTCGGCTGCCGGAGGTGCATGGTGGGAGGACTATGATCTGCTTTTAGCTCACACCGATGAGGATTGGGGTGAAGACCTACCAGACAACACCTGGTACTCTGAAGAGGTTGATCACATGACGAGGAGTGGGCGGTATTTCAAGCCCCCATATGTGGATCAAGCTGAAGCCTCCGGGAAAGATAAAGAGGTAGAGAAGTAGAGGGAAAAGCAATTGGAAGAAGAAGCAGTGCTGAAATAGCTGAAGAAGATCCAGGCCGATATTTCAATCTGGGGTCTGCTTGTGGCTTCTTGCGTGCACCGACAGGCTGTGCTATCAGCGATGGACAGGGCCAAATTGTCGATTGACACCTGAACAGCTTGTTGGATTAGTCTTCGCGGGAGGCGTTGCACCAACTTGAACCTTCTCAGATAAGGAACTGTCGCCAGTAGGCTTAGCACATAACAAACCTCTGTACATATCAGTGAAGTGCAAAGAAAAATGGGTGCCAGTGGTATTGGTCGATACAAGGTCGGCTATCAATGTCTATCCATCTCGTATAACATATGCCATCGGTTTGAAACTAGCAGATTTCATGCCCACAACCGAGGTGATTCAGGCGTATTACAACACAAGCAAGGAAATGATGGGCACAGTATAGATCAGAGTTATAGGATATTAAGTTCCATGTCGTGGATGTGCCGACCACTTTCAATCTATTACTAGGAAGGCCGTGGCTACACCAACTAAAAGTTGCATCCTCTACCCTCCACTAAATGCTGAAATACCCCCATAGGAAGGGGATGGCTATTGTGTTTGGGAATTCATCTATCCATCCTCCGCCAGAAGTAACTACACCTATGCTGCAAATTGTTTATGGCGAGGAGGATGTTTTCCTCTCTGGATTTACCTTGGCCGAGGCCGAGCGGTGCAAGCTGTCTTGGCAACTGATGAGGGCTTGTATGTCAGTGCCCAATCAATCTACTTCATGAACAAGCTTCAACATGTGCTAGGAATGGGGTTGGGAAGAAGTGGCCGAAAGGGTGTCACAACCCTAGCCGATATGCCACATAACCCGCATACCTTTGGTCTTGGCTATATGCCCACAAAAGAGGATTGGGTTAAGAAAGGAAAAGAGATGGCAGGCAGAGCCAAAGCTAAGTAGACTGGGAAGTGTTATGAGCTTGTGCGCAGACCAATCCGGGGAACCTTGAATGGTCATTGTGTTCGGGAGGGTGAAAACTTCCCATTTTGCGATTTTCCCGAACCCTTGTTCAATTTTGAGAAACAGCATGTTCCTGATTTTGAAATCTTCTTTGACTTGCAGCTACAAGATAGTGATACAGAGGGAAGAGCGGAGCTAACTGTTGAAGCTGAATGGAGCATAGAAAGTGACCCGGACAGTAACAAGCTTGAAGTAGGAGTAGCACTGGCATGTCTCCTTTCGAATCCTCCGATGGACTCAAAGAGCTTGAGGGATAACCTGACCGTTTCCATGATCGGGGACTAACTAGGTGTGAACCCTTCTAGCAGCATTTTGGATGCATCTGACGCACCATCTCTCATTTGGCAACTAGAGGAGGGCTACCTGTCTAGCAGTTCTGAGTTGGGTAGTGAACCAAAATCCGATTCCATAGAGTCTGTGGAGTTAGAATCAGATTCTGATTCTTCTAAGTCTGGGTCCGTTATTCCTGGGGTTGATAACCCGGATGCCAACGTTTTTGTCCAGGTCGTCCTTTTCTTTTTTTCCTTTGAGTTAGTTGTAACCGAGGAGCTGGATGAGCTTGACCTTGTGAATGAGAATGCCACTACAGATTCTGAGTATTTTTCTGTGCCACTTGTTTATTGCATTGATCAAGACTTTCAAATTTTTAATGAAAATGAAGAGGAAGGAATTCCTCTAGTTTTGAAAATTTGGATTAATCGAGAAGAGGAGATGTTTGCAAACCCCTTGCTGATGAAATCATTGCTTTTAATGTGGGTACTGAGAAGGACCCGTATCTGGTTCAAATCGGGTCCACGTTGTCTTCGGAGGAGCGCAAACCTTTAGTCACTTTATTAAAAGATTTCAAAGATGTTTTCATGTGGTCCTACGAAGACATGCCTGGAATCGATCTTGAGATTGTACAGCATCGGATCTCTCTTGACCCCAAGGCCCGACCCATCAAACAGAAGTTGCGGAGAATACATTCGAATTGGGCTTTAAAGATTAAGGAGGAGGTCACCAAGAAGATAGACGTAGGGTTCTTGCTAGTGTCTGAGTATCCAACTTGGTTGGCCAACATTATTTTAGTGTCGAAGAAAGATGGCAGAATTCGGGTGTGTGTGGACTTCAAAGATCTGAATAAGGCCAGTCCGAAGAACGACTTTCCCTTGCTGCACATCGATGAATTGGTGGACTTCACCGTGGGTCAAGAGTTGCTCTCCTTCATGGACAGATTTTTTTGGTATAACCAGAATCTTATGGCGCTCGAGGATAGAGAGAAAACTGCTTTCATTACGCTGTGGAGAACCTACTGCTATAGAGTAATGCTATTTGGGCTGAAAAATGCTGGCGCTACCCCTATTAAAGGGCTACAACCACTATTCTACATGATATGATCCATAAAAAGGTCGAAGTGTACGTGGACGACATGATTGTCAAGTCCAAGGAAAGAGAGGGCCACTACACCGCCTTGAAGAAATTCTTTCAACGGATCAGAGAATACAAACTGAGGTTGAATCCACAAAAATATACTTTTAGCATGACAGCAGGGAAAATTCTGGGTTTCTTGATCACACAAAAGGGCATCGAGGTAGATCCTTCCAAAATCAAGGTCATCTTAGAAATACCACCACCAAGGACTGAAAAAGAGGTGCGAGGCTTTCTGGGTAAAGTATAATTCATAAGACAATTTATTTCTAAATTAACCTTGACTTGTGAACCACTATTTGGTCTCCTGAAAAAAGGAAAGAAATTACGATGAGATGATCGGTGTCAATTCACTTTTGAGTAGATCAAGCAGTACCTTCAGAATCCGCCTATGTTGTCGTCGCTAGAACCGATAAAGACCTTGATTTTGTATCTGTCAGTAACGGACACAACAATGGGATGCATGCTTGCTCAGGAATCTAAGGATAGGGTGGAGAAAGCCATCTATTACTTAAGCAAGAAAATGCTGGATTATGAAACCTGTTACACCCCGCTGGAGAAAGCTTGCTTAGCCTTGGTATGGGCTACCAGGAAATTGGGGCACTACTTATAACCTCACTCCATAATTCTTGTTTCGATATTAGATCCCATCAAATATCTCTTTGAGAAACCAGCGCTTACGAATAGGCTAGCTCGTTAGTTGCTTCTTCTCTCTGAATTTGATCTAAAGTATGTCACTCGCAAGTCGGTCAAGGGAAAAGCAATAACGGAGTTCCTAGCAGATCACCCAATGGAAGGGGATAAAGTGGTAGAATACTTGTTCCCAGATAAAGCTATTCTGGAAGTCAAGGAAGAGATTTGGACAATGTACTTTGACGGAGCATTTAACCAATACGATTATGGGATAGGTGTGTTACTGATAGCACCCGGTAATTCCCATACACCTTTAGCCTTCAAGCTCTGGTTCAAGGTATCCAATAACGAAGTAGAATACGAGGCGTGTATCACTGGTTTGGAAGCCACCCTGGAACTACGGGCAAAAAGGTTAGATGTCATCGGGGACTCGAACCTAGTTATGTCTCAAGCAAAAGGAGACTGGAAGGTCAAAGAAGAAAAAATGAAGATCTATCACCAGACCTTGGATATTCTGATTCCTAAGTTTGAGAAACTAACTTTCACACATCTACTGAGAGAGAACAACAGGTTCATTGACGCTTTATCAACTCTATCTTTTATGATAGACATCCCACTTGGAGTCCGGATGCGTCCGATCATCATTGAGCAGAGTTATACACCGACCTATGAGACTATCGCCGAAATAGATGATGCGCAAGATCAAAACCCTTGGTACTATGATATCTGGAACTTCTTGGAAAATGAGGTTTATCCACCAGGGGCAAATGCCAAAGACAAGAGGGCAATACAGCGGATGGCCGTTCAATTTATCATCTGCAGAGGTAAACTGTACAACAGAGGTCATCTGGGAATGCACAAGTTGTGTGTCGACACAGAGGAATCAAAACACCTGATGGAGGCTATCCATGGGGGAGAGTGCGCAGTGCACATAAACGGAGTAATGTTAGCCCGGAAGATTCTCAGGTGAGGTTACTACTAGTCTACTATGGAGGAGAATTGTATCGGTTTTGTTCGGCGATGCCACAAATGCCAAATTCATGCCAATTGCATAAACATCCCGCCGTCGAAACTGTACAACATGACTTCACCATGCCCTTTTTCAGTTTGGGGAATCGACGTCATCGGCACAGTCATACCAAAAGGGTCGAATGGGCATGAATATATTCTGGTGGCAATTGATTACTTCACAAAGTGGGTGGAAGCTCAGTCTTACGCAGTGTTGAAAGAAACGCATCTAGATAAGTTCATCCGAAACAACATCATTTGCCAATATGGAGTCCCTTCCCATTTCAAGAAAGAAGTGATCGACTTATTGGAGAAATACAATGTGGCTTTTCACAAGTCATCTACATATCGGCCGCAAACCAACGGAGTTGTTGAGGCCACCAACAAGAACATCAAGCATATTTTGCAGAAAATGGTTGAGACTTACCGAGATTGGCCAGACAAATTGCCATTCGCACTCTAGGGCTATAAAACTTCAATCTGAACGTCTACAGGAGCAACTCCTTATTCTCTTGTCTATGGGATGGAAGCTGTTCTACTAATTGAAATAGAAGTTCCGTCACTGTGGGTTATGGCTGAGTGTCAGATAGCAAAGTCAGACTGGCAACAGAGCAAGTTCGAAGAACTGATGGTGTTTGATGAGAGAAGGCTGAAAGCACTGTACCATATTCAGGGTTATCAACGCAGGATCGCCAGGGCTTTTAACAAGAAGGTTAAGTCTCGGAATCTCAAGAAGGGGATTTGGGGCTGAAAGATAATCGAACTCCCATCCATGACCCTAGGGGCAAGTTCAGACTCAATTGGACTGGTCCTTACATCATCAAAACTATCTGGCTGGGTAGAGTTGTTATTCTCATGGACCTAGATGGCCTAGAATTTTCCCAACTGATCAACATGGACAAGTTGAAGAAATACTATCCCTGAGAGGCTCGCTAGGCCAAAAACCCAAAAGGGCAACCTAGGCAAAAGTTAGAGTACAAAAAATTAGAAATAAAGAAAAACTGAGCTCGCAAGATTGAAAACCCTAAAAGGCGGCCTTGGCAAAAGTTAGAGCATAAAAGGAGAGCGTTAATACTCGAGTGAACCTGAACCAAACTACGTAAGGCCTGATTCCATTCTTCGGGATACGTAGGCAACTTTATCCTGAAGTTCGACCGTAAATATCTCCAAATCAATTGTCCTATCCATGTGTCTGATCAGGTCATCTTTGTTTGTTCTTTATCTAAAAATTTGGTTGTGATCCTCACTCTAAAAGAAGAGTTGGGTACAATGCTGAGCAGTGCCTATTCAGTCAAGACAATTTGTGATCTTTGGATTCAGGGTTGTACATCTCAAGGATAGATTCCGTGCGTGTCGAGTGGTGATCCTTATTGAAAATGGTTTTGAAAAGTTTTAATAAAAGTTAATTTTTGCTCAAATTTTACCTTTTACAACTTAGACCATTTTTGGACCAAAAAGAAAATTTTCAGTGCTCACAACTTTAATTTCAGTGATTTCAATACAAAGTTCTCCAACTCTTGATACAAATCAAAGTTGCTTTTATTACATTCATAAAACTTGAAAAGTAAGATCAAAGCAATAAACTAGGGGCATAGATGAGTCAGGTGCTCCTGCATCCCCCGATCGTGCTCGTGGAAGCTTATGATGCCAAAGTGGGCCCGATTTGTGCCTCATCCTCAAGCCAAGCCAGGCACTCGCCAGGAAGGGTGCAGCTAAAACTAAAGGCAAGAGCCAGAAGTTCTCTCGTCCTCCAAGCAGTGAGGTACTTGGCCAAATGTGAACCTCGAACAGGGAATGAAACTGGGTACTCTACCCTCTCTTCTGGGCAAGTCTGATCATGTCTAAACTGACACTTGAAATGAAATGGAAAGTAGAATACACAATGTGTAAAGCCGATCAGTTGAACACCAGGCTGCCAAGTCATGCTGTAGCTCATTTTGGTTAGATTAAGCCAGGGACAACACCAAGTAATGTTTGCAGCAGACCTGTTGCACATCCAATGGCACCACCATCCCTCATTCGAGAAATCCACTAGTTGTTGACGGAAGAAGTATGCTCGAGCTGAGTATGTAGGGCAAGAATCCACTACCTTTAGCTTATCCATAAGCCATATCTGGGAAGGAATGAAAGAAAAGAGAGATTAAATAATAGAGAGATGTATGTTGAGAGAAAAGTGAGAAAGGGCTTGGAGAGAAAAACAGAGCATGAGTGCCGAGTGTTGTGAGAAACACATATGAGAAAGGGTGGGAAACATTACCTGAAACCTGCGAATTTGGTAGTCTCTCGCCGATGGAAGGAGTCTAAGCCCATCAAAGTCTCGGCCAGTGCTAAGACAATACAACTTTTGCCCTCTTTCAATCCTTGGACCATTTTGACTAGTCTAATGCTAGACTCGCCAAAATTTGGGGCAAGGAGGAAATAAGCCAGCATACATAAGCAAAGGACGTGTTGCCTAAAACCCCGCCAAAGAAGGTCACTTCGGTCACCAACGTCAGAAAATCGATGAATCAAACTAGGAATATCCAACTCTCCATTGTGGACCAAAGATCGAACCTCATGTAGAGTAAGCCCACACATCCGTCTCAAAGCTTGGATGTGGCCAAAGCGGGGTTGAGGTATGATTTCCTCATCGTGCCAGAATTCCATTAATGCCTGAAATTCTTCAATTGTTGGGCATATTTCGTGTCCCTCGAAGCTAAAGACATGTGTGATTGGGTTCCAACATCAAACCACGGCAAGAAGGAATGGAAAGCAAAGAGAAATGCGGCTCAAAGGAAAAATGGCATTTAGGCCAAAGCCACGGAAATTCACATTTTCCAAGCCATCCAAAGTGGCTATCCAGTGTTGAAGTCTACTGACAAGTAACATCTCCATTTTGAGAGCAAAATATCAAGGACTTGTGAGTTTGACAGAAAAACAACATGGGAGCATTATTTATAGAGTTTAAGAAATAACTGAGCATGACAGCTGGACAACACTGACCGACATCACACTGATGGCCGACCGTGCATTAGTGATAGCCGGCCGTGCATCAGTGAAGCCCGGCCAGGTCTTGGTGATGGCCCAGTGCAGATCTGTTGCAGAGAAAGCTGACCCTTGTTCGAATGGACTTCGACTGTGCTTTTGAGTTTTGTTTTGTTTGTACCAAGTGTTTGTTAGCTTTTTCGAGTTGTTTTCATTTCATTTTTCCATCATCGAGTTGTATTTTATGTTTTGACTGGTTGTAAGTCATTATCTGATTCATGAATCAATTCAAGAGCAAAGCATTCACAGTTCCGAAGGTTACAAATGCAAGGGTAATGCAGTTCATCATATTGTGCAAAGAGATCATTTAACAAAACTTGCCTTTCATAACTGGCAGGCCCAACCCCGATCATTGTTTTACACAACCAAAACAAAAGAAAGTTTTTGAAAAATAAAAATTCTATCCAAAGCTAGTTTTATCACTACATAACAAAACAAAGTAAAAGCAAAATCATCATCGTCATCAGTAGCCCATCCTTGCTCTCTTCCTCCTCGGCTGTGAAGGAGGTGCATCGCTGTCATCGCTGGGACTGCTCAACTGCAGGTCAATCTCCTCTCCCTCATCCTCAGGGATCCTGGACCCGTCAAAAGACTCCTCGAAAGGCGAGCATTGCCTCACTCGACCTCACCCCCGATCGGCACCTCCTCCCCGATCGGCACCTCCCCGGCCTCTCACTGGGCCCCGTCTCTACTTACTGGCTGTGGAAGGTCCTACAGGCAATGTTGGCGCCGGCTCAAGCTGAAAAAGAACAGATATCAGATAGAGTGATCAGAAGTGTACAGTATGGCAACGACAATAGGCTACACATAGAATGTACCTTGATCCCATGGATGACTAAGGCAGTCTACCTCCTCCATACCATGATAAGTAATCAATCAATCGTCTGAAAGAGCTCGTCACCGTATGCCCAGGGAATCTGCAAAAGAACAAAAATTGAGAAAAGCAAATAGAAGTAATTGAACAGTGAACAGTAATGGCTGAGAATAAGCTAAAGTGCAACATGGACTAGCATAAGAAGAAAGTGTACCTGCTTAATGCCAATGGCAAACACAAGTCTGCAGTCCCTCTCCTCGATGGGCTCTAGTGGAATCTACTCGATAACTCCATCTGGACGCATGTATATGGTCTCGGTGGAAATCACAGGCAATCTAAGAATGGGAGTGTAGACCGCCCGAACTCGCTCCGCGCGCCCCCCCTTTCGAAGAGGACACAAAGTTATGTTCTAGCTACTATAGTTCGGACTCCTATCATGGTTCTGTACCTAGTCTCACAAAGTGCAATGTAAGGCTGATAAATCACCGAAGACTCCAAATCCAACAAATCGTTTTGGAAAATCGAGTTTAATCAAGAAGTGCCAAACATGGACTGCTTTGCCAGATTACAGAGTCGCCACCTAAATATTTTGTTTTTGGGAAATTTAGGAAACCCTGACTCATGCCGAAGGCCACGTGTCCGTCATCACCAAAGTTGCCTCGGCTCGGGAACTTGGGTACGAGGGGGGAAGGTCATGAAATGAGCACCCCCGCTCGCCCGATCAAAGGATCGGCCTCTACTTATCATGATATGTTGTTTTGAAAACACATGTGTTCTTATTCCGGTTATATCTAACTTACTATGTGATGCGCACAACACACAAGTATAGACTAAATCGCTTGATTTGGAACAAAACTTCTCATGTTTGTTTTTGAAAATGGTTTGAAGATGCTACTCACAAGTAGGTTAAAACGCGGATTTTGCCACCAAACAAGGTGGGCTTAGAAAAACATGGTGTGCCACTCCGCAAAGTAGGTTTAAAACTCACATTTTGATGAATTGTTCCAATTCAAACAATGAAGCCTTCATTCACAGGCATTCATGCAGTTCAGCAATTAAGCAAATAGCCTCATGGCAAGCATGCTGTCATGGCAATCACTTACACGCATGCAAGGATACTAAAGCATAAACACTCACAGTCTACTCCAAGCCAAAGAAAGAAAACTAGTTAGAAATCAATGCATGATCCTAGCTATGTTAAGATGCCTAATGCAACACATGCAAAATGCAGCTAAATAGGCTCAGCTATTCTAAGATGGCATATGAATGCTACAATTTGATACATGTATTCAAATAGGAATTGAAACACAATATAGTTTGAATGATGCGCCGAGCTCGGTGCATGCAATATGAATGAATGATGCACGCATGCAAGCATAAGGATGCTAATTGAAATATGTCCTAATCTAACCACTGAAAGCGGATAAGTAAAAGGGAGAAAGACATGGGGTTGGAAGACATTCACACACACACGCACACTTATTACAACATTGTGCCCTCTCGACGGAGGGTCCGAATGGAAGAGAGCTAACTAGCTAAGCTAATTAAGCTAACTATTACAAGCCAACTAATTAACTAACTATTCTAGCTAATTAATTACAACACAATTGAATAACTAGCTAATCTAGGCTAATTAGAATATTACAAACCAAATGAATTAATTAACACTTTAACTAATTAATTACAACACTTGCATGAATGAAATAGTTAATTTATTCTAAGTTAACAAAAGCGATTAAATGGACTCAAGGATAAGGGACATGCATGCTCAATCGGCTTCCTCCCGGAAATCCACTACCATGCCTCATGATGCCTCTGTTTGCACTCTTTTGGACTTCTGAAAATTGTGCCAACTTCCAGATTTCTTTTGATACCTCTCAGGAATTCACTGGTGGTTGATCGGCCAGAGGGGATGGTAATTGGCCAATAATGATGGCCAGTCGGCAAGCTTTGATGGCCGGTCGGCTGCTCTGGTGACCGATCGGCCACTTCTTCCTATAATTTCTCCTTTTGCTGCAACAGAGCACAAACAGAGGCATGGCAGTGTATTTGCAAGAGAATGTGTGTGCAACCACACTCCTTATCATGTCTCAAGCTCAAAGGAGTGTAGTGCGCGGCTCTCAAGCCATCAATCACGCATCTCAATGCGTGATGGCCAAAGAGTCAAGCTTGCACAATGTTGATGAATGCATAAACAAGACTCGATGAACCTCCACCTTATCATACATGATCAAAGGTGTCGATGACTTAAGGAATGAGGCACGTTTCATCACTTTGAGTATGAAACGTCCCTCGTTCCTCATGTTTGGATTAACGTCCGATCCAAACACAATGCAATGCAATGCACATGCAAACAACATGCTCATCTACCAATGCTAAAGTGGCACGCACAAGGCTCTATCATGTAAGCAACGCATGCAACGCATGTTAAGGAGCTAAGGCATCAAAGCTAGTGAAGTATATTACACATGAGGCATGCACTATCAATCTTGAATAGTCAAACCACACATGGACAGACCTAAGATACTTCAAAACAGTGGCCAAAACTCAACAAAACGTAGGCACGAAAAGCAAGGAATGCATACTCAACTCATGGCTCGCGAGCAAGGCATAAAGGCACAACTCTTAAATGCAATTAAAGAGTGATAAACATGAGGGTATGACAAGGTTATATGCTCTGAAATCATATGCCAAATGATGACAAAACATGCGACCATCACAAATATAGCATGCTAAAGTCCCCAAAACTCAAGACTAGCTAAGGCACTTACACCATAGCCACACAAGGCAAGCCCCAAAGGGCCAAGATCACTCAAAATAGTCCTAAGGCAAGTCAAAACAATGCCAAAACATGCATGGAGTAGAGCTAACACATGTTAGAATGGGAGGCATAAAGCATGACGCATGCAAGACCAACGAGTGGGATTACACTACACATACCAAAACCAAGCATGACGTGACTTCACCAACAAAAATCAGACTTGTAACATGGTTAAATAACACCAAAAACATGCTGAGATGGTACCCCCAAAATATTAGGCAAGCATGCATACATATTGGCTCATAAGTGAAGCATAAGGCTCAACCCTCAAACACAACAAAGGGATGATAAATGCGAGAATATGGCAGAGGTATATGGTCTGAAATAAGATGCCAAATGATATCATACCATGCAAAAAGCTCGAATATGACATGCTAGAGGTCTCAAAGCTTAAGGCTAGCAAAGCCAAATGCACTATAGCTATGCAAAGCCAAGCATGCATGACCAAGAGAACTCAAATTAGACTTAAAGCATGTTAAATCGAAGCCAAAAATATACTGGAGTAAAGCGTATGCATGCTAGATCAATAGGCCAAAACACCAAACAAGCTAGGCTAGTGAACAAGCTTGCACTTTAAGTGCATAAACCATGCAAGAGGTGACCTTGTCGACCAAAATCAGAGCTAAGGCATACCAAAATATGAGTAAAAGCCTACTGGAGTGGAGCCAAAAACATGCTAAAATAGTGGTCCAAAGCATAGAGCATGTTAGGCTAACTAAGAGGATTACACTACAAGTACATGAAGCATGTAAGAAGCAACCAAACTAATCCAAAACAAAGTTATATCATGTTAGAATAAGGCCTAAAACATGCTAAGATAGAGCCTTATGAAGGTAGAAAAGCATGCCAGAGTGTTAAGCCAACAACACATGCAAACAAAACAAAAAAGGGGGGACCACCCCCATCCATTTAGGTCTCAAAACCCACTTTTCACCACTGAATAAAGGCCAAAACAAGGTGGTTTGAAAGGCCTTAAGAGATAGAACAAAGCAAAGGAAAATAAGCCACCAAATGGGGTAAACCACCCCTAACTCAAACAAAGCCTCAAACAAACATTTCAAACACTTAAAAACAAGAGTTTTTGCAGTTGAAAGTAAGGCCTAAAAGAACATGCAAGGATGGCCAAATACTTAAGCAAAACAAGGATTAAAGAGGGTAACTACTCACCCTTGAAGAACAACTTCAAAACCAGCCACTTCTAAGGCAAAACCAAGCCAAAATCACTCAAATGCAACCTCCAAGAACCTCAGCTCAAGAGTGAAGGTGTTTCACTAGGTGCTTTAGTGCAAAAGTGTGAAGAAAACTCACTTTAAGGCACAAACTAGTACAAATATAGAGAAAGAGGGATATGTTTAGCCCTAATCAAAATTCTGAACCTCTGAAAGGTAAGAGGAGCCTCCCCTTATATAGAATCACAAGCCTCAAGCTTGTTTGACAAGCTAGAAGCTTGTTACAATCCCTCCGTATATGGAGGATGCCTTCTGTGCCCAACAGCTGGCACAGCTAGCACCAAAATATCTGTAAAAGCAAAAAAAAAGGCCTCAGCCAAAAAATATGGCCGACCGGCCATTAAAGGGGCAGACCGGCCATCAGTGAGGCCGACCGGCCACCACTTATGGCCGATGGAAAGAGGGCACGGCCGATAGGCACGGGGCTTGGCCGATGGGTTGTAGGGCTGGCCAGTAGGCCACCCCCTTCCCTCAGAAACAAAGCCACAAGCTCTTGGTCCACAACCAAGCACAAAACAAACAAGTTGAGAGGCTCCAAGGCAAGGCGCACAGCCGAGACCTTCAGGAACTCAAAATGAACACGAGCATGGATGATCATCAAGTGTTCAAACGATGACGTCCAAGTCTTGAGGATGGTCAAAAATGAGGTGTCTACAGGGAGCAACAGCAGGGGCACCTCCAACGAGTGCATCGCCAGCCCCAACAATAGGAGCAGCAGCAACCTCTGGCACAGCTCGAGCCACGCCTGGAATAAGAGACGCCATCACTCAAGTGTGTAAGAAAGTAGTAAAGTCATCGGGTTCATGGTGACGATCGTCATCCTCACCTATCATCAACAGGTCGAGCTTAGGACCATCTTGTAAATCATTCACCACCCTCATGCTGAAAGGAAGAGGATGTGGAATATTAGGGTCAGTAACGCCCTGCGTCTGGTGGATAAATCTCTCTCCCAGGTAGTATGCCCGGGGAAAAAGGCCCTCAAACAAGATCCTCATCATGGAAGTATGCCAGGCAATGGTATAGGTCACCTTCGACACTTGGGGAATGCCTACCCAAGGGTGCCAGTCAACCTGAGAAAATCAGTGCAATGTCAGATATTAGTGTGGTGTCAGAATGGTAGTACGGTGTTGGAAAATCAGTGCAGTGTCAGAAGTTAGTGCAATATGAGAATGGCAATATAGTACAAACACAACAATATAACAATATAAGGGTGACCGCATAGTATGGGAAACAGTGCAATACCTGATCTACCGTGATAATGTCAAAGAAGCGGCGAAAATATGGGAAGATGCGATCTACAAGGCAACGTCGTTTGAACCACAAGTTGTAGTACCGAGAGTAGGGTACAGACAACTCGATCGGCCTCACTGGAACTGGAGCCAATGAAATGAAATATGTGTAGACCCAAAGTTGCAAACCAAAAATAGACAGATGACATAAGAAAATAAATCAAATGAGACAGAAATGCAACAACGAACAGAATGTAAAGGATATCAGAAAGGTAAGCATAGCGTGTACCTCCCAAACCCTCCAGTTGCCACCGAGTAAATCCGTCTTGCAACGGGAGACGAAGCTCATGTAGTAGTATAGGGTGGCCAGGCCTATGCCATCCCAGTCGTAATCCGCCACCCGAGGAAGGTGTACCAGTGCTCCTACAATATATAACTCCACGGTATTTTCCCTATTTGCAAATAGGGTAGTACTGAGAAGATATATAAGGAAGCCATAGGTGTACTGAGCAACCTCATCTGCAATGGCTGGCTGTGTGCCGGAGAAGTGCTCCAAGAACCAGCTGTAGCACACCATCCCGTGGCTAGTAGTGTCTGGGATCGCCCCGAGAAGCTGGAGTTGTGCATCTCTCCATTGAGTCATATCTGGATCAAAATGGACTGGGCCGCCAACCCCAACCCCCAAACCGGTCAACATCGAGAAGTTATATGGGATCAGTGTCATCTCTCCAGTAGAAGAGAAGTGAAATGAGTTAGTGGTGTCCCACCATCTCTCTACCAAGGCCCCATAAAGCCAAGACTTAGCCCTCGTCTATATGAGCCTGGAGTAGAAAGGCCCAAAGCCAGCAGTATCTACTAGAGTGCAGACCTCTACAGGGAGCCGCTCATACCAACATCGGGGGCCAGATATAGAGCCATAGCCACCTATCCTCCTGGCGATCACCTATCAATTGGAAGTTTTATCAGTAGATGTACAGCAGATAAGTGGTTTGTTCATCAAAGCTCAACTTTCAACATGTATGCAAAGTAAAATAAGGGAAAAGTTGTGTGCCGTGGAAGCATCAGCAGATATATGCTCTATGGGCTCTCACAATAGAGTGTCCTTGTCCAGCGCTAGAATGAAACCCTCGAATCTCAAGATGCCACCTGGGGTGGCACATGTGTACGCGGCTGGTATGTGATCGCATCAAAAGGCCTCTCGGCAAAGGGAAGCAATGCAGCGGCTTCATCTGCCTCCGTGTCTACACCAAGGGCAGCACCAATGCCTATGGCAGGGTCGGGAATAAGTACTTCATCGCTAGCCATAGAGAGGTGAAAAATAAAGAAAAAGTGAGTGGTTGAATGTTTTTCAAAACTAAAACCCTAGGAGAGAGAAAGTAAAGAGGTAATGGAAAATCAAGGGAGAAAAGTTTAGGTAAAAGTGTGAAGATCTATGAAGAATCACAAGAAAATTCCAAACTTCACCGAATCAAAATCCAATCGGTTCAAAAGATGGAGGATCAAGAGGGTTTTAAGGAAAAATTTTGCAAAAGTTGTTGGGTAACTCAAAGGGAGTGAAAATCTAGAGAGAAAAGGAGTTTAGAGAGGTAAAGGGGTGTTTTTCAACCTAGGATGTGTGAGAAATGAGGGTTTATTCGTGTTTTTATAACCACGGGTGTTGGTTTTACCAATTTACCCCAATGCCGCCATTGAGACCCGCCCGACTGTGTCAAAGCCCGGTCGTGCCTCATCGATGCCCGACCGGCTCTCATGAGAATTCAATCAAGTTTGTTTTGTTTGTTTGTTTTTTTTTTTTTTTTTTTTTGTTGTTTACTTTACTTCTTGTATTGTGGAGCTTGAATATCAATCTCAAAAAAATAAATAAATAAATAAACAAATAATAAAAATAAAAATAGTGGAAAACAATGAGTAAAACAAAACGAAAGAAAAGAGAGAGGAGAAAACAAAGAATGAAGGCAAAATAGTGAAGAGATCCACGGAAATGAAGAGACAGAGCAAGATATCCATTTCGTTTTGTTTCGTTGCGTGACTGCATAATTTGATTTATTTTTGATTGATTTTATTTCATTAGTTTAAATTCGTGATTTATCTTGTTTAAACTGTTCTAGTCATTGATGACTTGTCTTGTTTAGTTTGTAATTCATTTCATCATTTCTTACCACACGATATAGTATGTATGGTTCATTTAGAGGAGTTCCAGTTTAAATCATTTGTGCCACAATAAAATCATCATCCATTCGACAGTCGGATTGGAATGTGGTGTGTTGTGTCCGGCTTAGAGCCCATTGTTTTAACAAGGTGGTAAATTGGCCTTCATTTTATTGTAGCTTTTTGTTGGTTTTGGTTTTACATATCTCCTTGTAGAATGTTTCTAAGTCGCGTTCATGTGATTTGTTTGTTCTTTTACCATCTTTCCTCCTCTCGCGTGTGATGCGTTAGGATTGACCTTTCGGTTAAAAACATTCAGGTGTGTCCTAGTGTTCACACCACCCTTCGGTTAAAAACATTCGGGTGCATCCAGGTGCTCACACCACCATTCGGTTAAAAACATTCGAGTGCGCCTGGTGTTCACACCACCCTTTCCTCCTCACACATGCAACGCGGTAGGGTCTCGGTTGAGACCTCGGGTGTGCCCGACGATTATGTCGCACTTCACCTTTCCTGCACGTTGCATAGTTAAGCTTCAACTTTCTTACATCCTTTCTGCATGAAATGTGGTTTGGCTCGCGATTCCCATGCGTGGTGTGTTTATTTACTTACTTCTTTACATGATTAGAATTGTTGTGCCTTGTTTCAGTTTGTTTAACTGTGGCATTCTCTTTGCAGTGTATTTGCATTCAAATGTTTTATTGCACAATCTCATTGCATGATCATAAGTTATGTTCTTGCATCATGCATATCATTTGCATCTTGCCCCAGAATTACGCTAGTTTGATTCCTTGCAAATGGATACATAGGCAGCCTACGGGCGCAACCATTTAATTTATGTCTTGCTTTCTTGTCCAAGTCTTACAGCTTCATCAAAATAGGACGTCTCTAGGCTTTGACATTCAATCATATCAATTCATGACTTTGAGCTCTGTCAAAGAGGGGCAACTGTAGACATCCCATTTTTTACGACCCGCAAGACATAGGCGCTTGGTTTAATACACTGAATGATGAAAGTTGAATTATAAATTCGCAACGATTCGGATTCAATCAGGCTCCAGAAATAACCTCAAATCTTTAACATTTACCTTGTTTGAACCTGTGAGTTTCATTTTTGGACCTTTTCCCACCCTAAGCTGAGTTTGCACCAAAAAACAGGGGAGGCCATCAAGGCCCGGCCGTGCATCAGTGATGGACAACTATGGCTATGAATGGTTGACCTTCCCTCGATGGCAATAAACATTGTTCTGGGCAGAAGGCCACCAGCTGCGCATTTTTGAAGATATTTATCACCTTTTGAGCTCAAATTCTATAAAAACGAAGCTTTGGGATTGTTTTGAGGGTTGAACAAAAATCTAGAAACCATATATACACCTAGAGAGCTCTTGCATCATCCTTCTTCCATTGTAAGTCATCTTTGAGCTAACCTCACTTGTTCATACCATCTCTATACTCCATATACAATCTTGTCTTATCACCCAAGAGCCTTGGTTGATCTTGGACAAGCATAATTCAAGCTTGAGAGTGAGTTAAAACCAAGTTTGAATCATCAATAACAAGCTTACTCCCTCAAAAGTATAAACTTGTTATCTTTTCTCTTATTTTCACTTCTATAACTTGCTTCATAGTTCTTGCTATTTTGAATTGTTTGAGCTTATTTGAAGTGTTTGGGGTAGGGTTTGAAGAGTTGCCAAAAGGGTAGAGAGAGCTTGCTCTTTCTATACCTTTACTTATAACTCAAACCTTCCGTTTTCTACTCTTTCCCTTTGATATTTACACTGATTTTCAGAGTTTTAGAAAGGCTACAAATCATGTTTTGAAGCTTCAAAAGGTTAGCCATCTCAACTTATCCTTGCTTACTAGCCTTAGTTCTCTTGTTTATTGTTTATCTTTTCAAGCTCTTTTAATGCATGTTCTACCCCTGTTTTCCATGTATTAAGGGTTGTTTTGAGGTTGTCCAAACCTTTTTAATTGGTTCATGTCTTGTTTAGTACATTTGTGATCTCATAAGTTGGCATATGTAACTTGTTGCTTGTTATATAGCTTTTACTCATTTCCATGTTTGAGAGTCTAAGTTTAATAATCAATCCATCATTCATCTCTTTCATACTTGAGAATGATTTTAAATATTTGACGTTATTCAAAACATGTAAAAAAAAGTTCCCACTTAATAGCTTAATCTTTTCGAAGATTCATCGCCAACAATGTGTTCTTTCTCTCATGCTTTAAAAGAACCTCTTGTTTAACATCACTTCTTGTTTAGAGGACTTTAACATCACCTTGGGCAAATGGACTAAAGAATAGCAAGGTTTAATAAAATTGGTTTAAAACTTGGATCAACACACATAAAGAAAATGGCTTAAATTGCTTTAATTTGGCCGGACGTTATGCCAAGTTACTTGTGTAAAGAGTCGTCACATGTTAATTCATAGCATTTTGATGATTCTTGAAGCTTTGCAACCTTCCTTTTTGAGTTCATATTATGACAAGAGGGAGGGGTGGTGTAGACCGCCCAAAACTATCTCCGCGCGGCCCCCCTTTTGGAGAGGGCATGAATTGGGTCCGTGCTACTACAGCTCGGACTCCTATCACGGTTCAGAATCTAATCTCACAAAGTGCAATGTAAGACTAATAAATCACCAAATAGTCCAAATCCGGCAAATTGTTTTGGAAAATTGATTTTAATCAAAAAGCGCCAAACATGGACTGCTTTGCCAGATCTCAGAGTCGCCATCTAAATATTTTGTTTTGGGAAATTTAGGAAACCCTGACTCATGCCTAAGGCCACATGTCCATCATCACCAAAGTTATCTCGGCTCGGGAACTTGGGTACGAGAGGGGAAGGTCCTGAAATGAGCACCCCCGCTCACCCAATCAAAGGATCGGCCTCTACTAAACATGATATGTTGTTTTGAAAACACGTGTTCTTATTCCGGTTATTAGACTAACTTACTATGTGATGCGCACAACACACAAGTATAGACTAAATCGCTTGATTTGGAACAAAACATCTCATGTTTGTTTTTCGAAAATGGTTTGAAGATGCTACTTGCAAGTAGGCTAAAACGCGGATTTGCCACCCTCAAGTGGGCTTAAAACATGATGATTTTGCCACTTCACAAAGTGGGCTTAAAACATACATTTGATAAATTGTCTCAATTTAGGCAATCAAGCCTTCACCCACAGGCATTCATGCAGTTAATCACTTAAGCAAATAGCCTCATGGTAAGCATGCTAAACATGGCAACATACACATCTCATGCAGTATGCTAAAGCATAAACACTTACAGTGTACTCTGAGCCAAAATAGAAAACTGGTTAGAAATCAATGCATGATCCTAACTATACAAGATGCCTAATGCAACACATGCAAAAATGCAGCTAATTAGGCTCAGCTATCTAAGATGGCATATGAATGCAACACTTGATAACATGCTTTGAAACACATATTCAAGTAAGTGTATTGAAATACAATGCGGTTTGAATGATGCACCGAGCCCGGTGCATGCAAGACAAATGAATGATGCAAACATGCAAAGCATAAAGTATGCTAATCAAGATATGCCCTAAACTAACCATCAAAAGCTGATAAGTAAAAGGGAGAAAGAAGTGGGGTTGAAAGACATGCACACACACACGCACCCTTATTACAACATTCCGCCCTCTCGACGGAGGGTCCGAATAAAAGCTAAGCTAATCTAAGCTTAGCTAACTAACTAATCTAATTAAGCTAATTAGACTAATTATTACAAATCAATCGAATAACTAGCAAACTACTTACTAATTATTACAACAATTAACCAATTAACAAATTAATTAATTACATTACAAAATCAAACTAACTAATAATTAAAGCTTTAAACTATGCTGCCCCAGCCAGTTGAAGAAGTAGAAGACACATGCTCGGTTTTCGCCTCGAAAAGCTCTCCAGTTTGCTCTCTTGAGGCTCTATCTATAGGGTGTCTTCAAGAACTAGCTGCTGAACCTTACCAAATCAAAGCTGGGGAGTGCACCAGTGGCCTGCTAGCCATGAAAGGTGGCTGCCGGCCATGAAAGGTGGCTGTTGGCCAAGAGTGGGCATCTGCCGGCCAAGGATGAAAGGATGCCGGCCATCAATGTGGCATTGCTGACCACTGGTGTGTTATGACACCATTCTGCAACAGAGCACAAAAACAGAGAAAATTGAGGGTCTCCCTAGGGCATGTGTGTACTATGCCACCCCATATCACCTCAAAACATCAAGGGAGAGGCACTATTGGATCCAAAACCATCAATCAAGCATCGCAATGCATAATGTCCAAAGATCTAACTTGCACAAATTCGATGAATGCACAACAAACAAGACACTAAGACCACGGCCTTATCGTAAGTGATCAAAGGCAATGGAGACAAAGGGGATTGGCTCACTTTCATCACTTTGAGTATGAAGTGGGCCGATCCACCTTGTGTTCAACATAACGTCCGGTTGAACACGATGCAATGCAAACCAACATGCTCATCGTGGCATGAAATGCATGACTCTAACATGCAAACAACGCATGCACAACATGTTAAGAGACTTAAGCATTAAAACTAGTGAAGAATACAACATTAGGACCATGCAATACAATGCTCAATGGACTAAACCAACCCCAAACAGACCTCATGCATGCCAAAACAGTGGCCAAGATGATCTGAAATGATAGCATGAAAGACAAGAGAATAATGTTCATGCATTGGCTCACAAACAAGGCATAATTCTCAACTCTCAAACACAATTAAAGAGTGATAAACATGAGAGTATAGTAAGGCTATATGCTCTGAAATTATGTGTTAAATGATGCCATATCACATAAACATCACAAATAAGGCATGCTAGAAGACCTAAAGCACAAGTCTAGTAAAGAGCACTACATAAGAAGTATGCAATACATAGCCTAAACAACCAAAATAGCTCTAGATAGAGCTCAACCATGCCAAATCAAAGGCCAAAAACATGCTGAAATGATAGCCCAAAAGCTTAGACAAGCATGCATACATATTGGCTCATAAACAAGGCATAAGGCACATCCCTCAGAAGCATTGAAAGAGTGGAACATGTGAGAGTGTGACTATGCTATATACACTGAAATCATGTGAGAAATGAGGCTAAGGCATGCAATTATCACATTCAAAGCATGCTAGGGACCTCAAACACAAATCTAGTGAAGCCCAACTACACTATAGCTATACAAAGCTAAGCATATATGACCAAGACCACTTAAAATAGACCTCAAGCATGTTAAATCAATGGCAAAAATGTGCTGGAGCAAAGCTAGCACATGTTAGAATGATGAACTAAAGCATGATGCATATTAAGCCAACAGGCATGATTGCACTATAAGTACCAAAAGCAAGCAAGAAGTGACCCAAACACCCAAAAACAGAGTTAAGGCATGTCAAAACAAAGCCAAAAACATGCTTGAACTAAGTCACAAAAGAGTAGAAACACATGCTGATTTGATAGGCTAACAACACAAGCAAGCAAGACAAGAGGGGAGGGGACCACCCCCTCCCATTTTGGACCTCAAAACCACCTTTCCACCACTAAAATTCCTCTAAGTTTCAGTGGTAGAAAGGCCATGCAAAGGCTATTACAAAAGCTTCAAAGGATGGCTTGAAAGCTTCACAAATAAGCAAAGAAATAGGGTAGACCACCCCTAACTCCAACAAGGACTCAAACTAACATTTTTAACACTTCAAATCAGAGCTTTTTGTAGTTGACAACTAGGCCCAAAACAACATGCAAAGGTGGCTAAGATGGTATGCAAAAATAAGCTTAAAAGGGGAATATACTCACCCTTGAAGAACAGCAACAAGGCAGGTCTTCCTCTAAGCCAGAACCAGCTTTTTGAGTTCCAAACAAACCTTCAAGAACCTCATCTCCAAGGTAATGGTGTTTGACTAGGTGTTCCTTTGCAAAAATGTGAAGAAAACACACTTTAAGGCACTATTGAGCACAATATAGAGAGAGAGTGAGAATTCTAGAGAGAGAGATATTTTGTCTCTAAATTTTTCTGAACCTCTAGAGAGGGAGAGGGGCCTCCCCTTATATAAGAAATGCAAGAAAAAGCTTGCTTGACAAGCTTGAAACTTGCCTTCATCCGTCCATACACGTGTATGGAGGATGGCTCAGTGAGCCACAGCTAGCTCAAAATATCTAAAATAATATCTGTTGAAACATGGTGGCTGGCCAGCCATCAGTGGTGGCTGGTAGTGCCTCATTGATGGCCGGCAGGGCCTATCTGTGGCCGAAATGGTAGATACCGTGGCTGGCAGTGCACTAAAACAAGCACTAGGGAGAAACCAAAGCATGGTCCAAAAATGGAGCAGAAATGAAACAAGGTTTAGAAAGCTCAAACCTGTGATGTTCCGCTGCGAAATTTGAGTGCTCAATGAATGACCAAACCTGCCACTGGGTGTACCTGCAAGTACATCCAAGTCTTGAGGATGGTCAAAAATGAGGTGTCTACTGGTAGTCCTATTCTTTATGTTTTTATCAACTTTTGTCCAAAATTGAATCCGAGATTATCAAGCAATCATATTTCTCATTGATAGCTTTGGAATCAATTCCAACCTACTCTCAAGGATTTCCCATGATAGAGAAAAAAGGAAGGACAAACAGAGTTTGAGAATGCTCTATCTGCACTGATTTCACCTCAGAACACAAAAATAAAGCTTTGCACCAAATTGATGCACGGCTGGTCATCTGTAGACCTGGCTGGTTGTTAGTGATGCACGGCTGGCCCTTGGTGTGTGGCTAGCACTACAATTTTACAGAAACAGAGCCAGTGGCTAAAAATGAAACAAAGACGGCCTGGGCGAACAGAGTAGCTTTCAAGCGATGTGCATGCAACCTTCATTCATCTTCCATTATGCTCTTATCAAATGCGATTAATTGTTTCATTAGCATTATTGTCATAGTTGTGAATAATTGTTGTTGTAAATTAATTAGTTATAGCTAATTAGTTTGTATTGTAATATTTAATTAGCTTAGCCTAGTTAAATTCTTAATTAATTAGCTTGGATAGTTAGTTGATTATTCATTCAAGTATTGTAATAATTAGTTAATTAGTTTAGCTATTTATTCAAGTTTTGTAATAATTAGCTTAGTTAGCTTAGCTTAGCTTGGTTAGCTAGTTTATTCATTTGGACTCTCCTTCGTGAGAGCGTATTGTAATAATGTGTATGTCTCCCAACCACACGTTTCTCCCTTTTATTTATCCGCTTTTGATGGTTAGATTAGGGACATGTTTTAATTAGCATAACTTATGCTTGCATCCATTCATTCGTGTTACATGCACCGAGACTCGGCGCATCATTCTAACTGCATTGTTGTTTAAAAACATTCTTTGAATACGTGTTTAACCGCATGTTATCAAATTGAATCATATGCCATATTAGTAGCCAAGCCTATTAACTACATATTGCATGTGTTGCATTAGACATTTGACATAGTTAGGAATTATGCATATTTTTCTAACTCATATCTTCTTAGCTTGGAGTACTAGGTGAGTTTTAGTGCTTTAGCATACCTGCATGAGTGTAAGTGATTGCCATGACTAGCATGCTTTCCATGAGGCTAAATGCTTACTTGTTAAACTGCTTGAATGCCTGTGGGTGAAGGCTTGTTTCTTGAATTGGAACGATTCAACGAATGTACATTTAAGCCCACTATGTCTAGTGGCAAATTCACAGCTTTAAGTCCACTTTGTTGAGTAGCAAATTCGCAAACTTTAAGCCCATTTGAGCTGGCAAAATCAAACCCTTTCCATAGAACAAAACATGAAATTGAGTTGTTCCAATTCTTGCAATTTTAGTCTATACTTGCTTGTGCGCATCGCATAGTAATACTAGCTTAAATAACCGAAACAAGAGCATATAATGTTGACAAAAATCATATCATAATTAGTAGAGGCCAATCTTTGATTGGGCGAGCGGGGTGCTCAATTAAGTTCCCGAGCCGAGGCAACTTTGGTAATGACGGACACGTGGCCTTTGGCATGAGTCATGGATTTCCTAAACTTTCCCAAAATAAAATATTTAGATGGCAACTCTGTATCTGGAAAAGCAGTCCAATTTTGGCATGTTTGATCCTGAAATCAATTTTTCAAAAGATTTGCTGGATTTGGACTCTTTGGTGATTATCAATTTCACATTGCACTTGTGAGATTAGATTCGAAACCGCGGGAGTCCGAACTGTAGGGCTTTCTTCTGAGCTTCCAAAAGAGGGCGTGAAAAAGTTAAGCTACAAGCATGCAGACCTTAGCCAGACTGAGTGTGAAGGCCTTAGCCAAACTAAATTCTATCAAGCCTCAACCAGACTGAGCATACAGACCTCAGCCAGAATGAGTGTGAAGGCCTCAGCCAAACTGAGTTCTATCTAGCCTTAGCTAGACTGAGCATGTAGACCTCAGCCAGACTAAGTGTGAATGCCTCAGCCAGACTGAGTTCTATCAGGCCTCAGCTAGACTGAGCATGCAGTCTCAGCCAGACTAAGTTCTCTTGGACCTCAGCCAGACTGAGTTCCATGAGGCCAATTTTTATAACTGACTTTTACACAAGTCTATTTTTTAGCTAGTTGCGTGCTTTACTAATCCGCTTTCAAGTCAAAACCTATGTTGCTTTTCTTTGCTAAAATACAAGTTCACAATGTTCACAATCTTTCATTATATTATCACCCACTTTATTACCATTACATGCACAGATTTATTTTAAACCAGTTAAGTTTTTATACATAGAGACAATTCACCAATGCACCACAAGGATTGCAAGGCCACTTTTTATAAATTAAACTTCTAACAAACTATACAACTTTTTATAAATACAACCTAAATCTTTACACAAGCAACGTAAAGTAAAACAAAACACACCAACTTGGGCCAAGTCTTCATTCTGCCCCCCTCCATCTTCTTCACTAGATGCTAAGTCTTTCTCCTCCATGCCCTCATCCAGTGGGGTCTAGGCATTATCCCCCTCTCCTAGCTTTACGAGGTTAAAGTCAATGTCTGGGAAGAGCTCCTGCACCCTGTACTTGAAACTCGTCCAACCACTATCCCAGTACACACTCATCTTGTGCTTATAGTAGTCAGACCGCTAAAAGCTTTGGATTACATCCTCTTTTGTCTACCCCTCCACCAGCTCAGCAACAGCCACGTTGAACAACCCAACATCACCTTCTCCTTCCATGACCAAGCTCCTCGCCACGGCTGCATCAATGGCCATTTGAAACTCAAAAGATAACTTAAATTGTTCCACGGCAACAGTACACAGGTCTGGATAAGCAGCTTTCATAAACGCCATCCTCCTGGCTAACTCTGTTGTCTTGGCCCTTTCTTCCTCCATGACCCCCTCCAACTCAGCGATTTGTGCCTCTACTTTCTCCTTATCTTTCAAGGCTTGATCATGTAGTTCTTCATTATTTATGAGGGCCTCTTCCAATCTCTCGTTGGCGGTGGTGCAGGCTTGTTAGGCCTTATCCGCCCACTTTTGCTCGCTCGCCAGCTTGAACTCTAGCGACACTGCCTTGTGACACACCATTTCAAGCTCAGCCTTGATGACCGCCAGTTCAGCAACAACCTCTCTCTGGCCTATCCTGGCGCGATCTGCCATGTAACTCTGCACCACCACCAACATTTCCATTTTCTTCGCTCTCAGCGTAGATCAAACCTTTCGCGCAGGAGCTCCGTGCTGCCTTCCTCCAGCAGGCCATCTCCACCTTTACATTCTGTAATTGCGCTCGCATCTCTTCTAACTGGGCTTTAAGCGTCTCCGCTTCCACCTTCGCCCCACTGCCTTGCCCAGCAGAGCGGCCGCCAGGGTCGCTGCCTCCATATGCACTGAGTAGAGTCCTCTTACAAGGTCGACCTCTGCAAATTGTGCAACAACCCACACGGCCGCGTCCTCAGTGCTCCCTAACAGACAGTCTGCACCAGCCCTGGCCTCTGTAGACACCCCATTTTTGACCGTCCTCAAGACTTGGACGTCACCGTTGGAACACTCGAATTATCTATGTTTGTGTTCGTTTGGAGTTCCCGGAGTTCTCGGCTACGCGCCCTGCCTCAGGACCTCCGAACTTGACCGTTTTGTGTCTGGTTTTGCACCAAACACTTGTTCTTTGCCTTTGAGGGGCAGGGAATGCCTTCTGAGGTATCCCCACATACCACCGGCTGTGGCTAGAGGCCACCGGCTGGCTGTAGTTGCCACCGGCACTATATTGTGCCGGTCGGCACTCCTTTTGGCAAAATGACCATTTTGCCCAGCCGACCACTTTACAGCTGCTTTCTGAGATATTTTTAGACAGCTGTTTAGCTCTTGTTTCCCCTCCATACACGTGTATGGAGGGATGAACCCTTGAATGACTTAGTTTGTAAGTCTTTGTTGCCTATAAAGAGAAGGCTCTTCTCTTGGCTCAAGGGTTAGCAAAATCAGAGAGTTAGACATTTTAGGAAAGGGTTGAGCTCTGGTTTTAGGTTAGAAATTCTATATCTATCCTATCTCTCTCTTTCTCTCTTATTTTGTACACTAGGTGTTTGTGACTTACTATTGCTCACCAACACCTAGTGTTTCACCTTCCTCTTGGAACTGAGGTGCTAAGGGCTTGTTCTTGGTGTTCTTGGCTGGTTTGAAGCTTAAGGAGGCATCAAGGTCACCATTGTTGAAGAGGTCTTCAAAGGTAACAAAACTAGCTCTTTTTACCCCATTCTTGCACCTTGTTTTTACCTATCTTTGAACTATTTTTGTGCTTAGTATATAACACATAAAAGTTCTGTTTTTAGGCCCTCTTTATTTCTCATTAAGAGTGTTTTGTGGTTTGAGCAAGTTTGACCACTCTTAGACTTTGAAAAGGGCACTTTTTGTGCTATTTTGTGAGAGATCCGAGATTTTGATGATAGGATCTCTTCACCACTGAAATCTTGAGGGATTTCAGTGGTGAAGAGTATGCCTTGAAGTCTCAAAAAGGGGAGGGTCACCCTCTCCTTGATGTCCTTGAAAAGGGCATGTTTTGGTCTCTTAAGTGAGTCTATGCTTGAGTGTGTGTTGAGCATGTTTGGCTTGTTTTCCATGCTTATATTACCATGATATAACATGTTTTCAAGTTGGTTTTGGTCTCCTATGCATGCTTAGTATAGTCGCCTTGTAATGCCTCTTATTGCCTTAACATGTCTAGGAAGTGTGCCCCTATTTCTAGCATGTTTTAGACTTGTGTTTGTGAAGCTTGTACGCTTATTTTGCCATGGTTTAGCTCTGTCCATGTTCGTTTGAGTCAATCTTGACATGCTTTGTATAGTCCCTTTGCATTGTAGCTTGTATGCTTCAAGTAGGTGCATGTGTAGGATGCATTGCCTCCATGTTTTCAAGGGTTTGGAACCCTCTTACATGCTATTTCAGACCTTATAATGTGCTTGTATCCTTGCCTTAATGGTCTTGTTAATGCTTTAGGATCATGTGTTGTATGCCCCTTTGTTTTGGTTTCAATGCATGCCTTTGATTTAATGACTCTTGGATGCCATCTAAGTAGCCATTTGGCTTTGTTTTGACATGCTAGAAACCTGTTTTAGGTTGATTAGTGCATGCCATGTATGCTTGTGCAAAGTGTGGTTTAATGGCCTATTAGCTTGCCTTAAGCCTAGGCTATTCGCATGCTTTGTTTGATTTGATTTGTTGCATGATTTGGCATCATGTGTGAAATGATTTGAGAGCCTAAGTTGCATGCTAATAGTCCATGTTTGAGTCATCTCAAGTATGCTTGAACGTAGCTTGTTTATGTCTTGGGTTTGGTACCTTAACATGTGCATGTGTGTGTGTGTGTTTAGTCCCCAATTGTAGGCATTTTGGTTACTGATTTTAGGCCTTTTTGAGTTGCTTAATTCATGTCTAAAGTCTATCATTTCATTGGTCTTCATGCTTGCCTCTTATGCTTGTTTGTATGCTTGCATAAATGCATGGCATTGTACATCTTGCATCATAGATGACATGCTTAGGTTTGCACCACATTGACATGCATGCCAAGCCTCTTGAAGTGAGTTTGATAGAGGTTTGGCACCCTTTTATGCCTATGTGTTTTGTATGCATTCGAAAGTAAAGTTGCATTCTTGGTTCTTAGGACCATCACGCATGGAAATGCGCGATTGGTGGCCCGAGAATCGAGGCACATGCCCCTTTGAACCAATAACATGATAAGAGGTGTGTGTAGTGCATAAATACCTTGAATCACACTGCCATGCATTTTGTTGTCCTCTGCTACTGTGAGTTGCAGGTTCTGCAGGTGTTAAGTGCCGGCCGGCACTATTTAGTGCCGACCGGCAGTCAATTGATAGCCGATAGCTTCATTTTGTGCCGGTGGCCACCTCCTTCAGCCGGTGGTGTTCTACCCCAGCCGGTGGTGACCCCCAATGTCCAGAGAGGCATCTCTGAGACTTTGGCAGTCTTCAAAGGAGGAGAGCAGGGAAAACAGAGGCAATCCATGCATGGCAGTGCGATTCCGAGCCAGTCCCGAGCATGCGCTGCATCCGGCCCTCATCCCGAGGCGTTTTATTGCTTTAATTAGATTAATTAATCTGTTTAATTAATTTAGTCAATTTGTAATATTTAATTAGCTTGTGTAGTTAATTTGTATATTCTTTCGGTCCCTCCGAGTGAGGGCGCAATTGTAATAAGTGTGGGTGAGTGGCATGTATGTCTTCCAACCCCCATTTCTTTCTCCCTTTTATTTACCTGCTTATAATGGTAGATTAGGGCACATTTAAATTAGCATACCTCATGCAATGCATGTGTGCATTCATGCATTTGTTTACATACATCAGGCTCGGTACATCATACAAACTGCATTGTACTTTCAATTCCAAATTGAATACATGCTACTCGCGCATTTCACATGCCATGTTTAGGGTTAGCCGAGCCTGTTTAGATTGCACCCCTGTATGTGATGCATTAGCCATTTAACATGAACTAGGTCATGCATGTTTTGCTAACTAGTTTATTGTTTTGGCACGGAGTACAATGTAAGTTTTATGATTTAGCATATCGCATGCGTGTGAATGTTGCCATGACAGTATGCTTACTATGCGGCTAAATGCTTATGTGTTATAAACTGTTTGAATGCCTGTGGGTGGAGGTTGGGTTGCTTGAGTTGGAACAACTCATTGAGATCCGCATTTTAGCCTACTTACGAGTAGCAAAAGAAAACAACACGTTTTTCGAGACAAAACGGATATGCAATGTTTATTTCCAAATTAGGCGATCTAGTCTATACTTGTTTGTTGCGCGCATAACATAGTAAATTCTAGGCTAATAATTGGAATAAGAGCATATAATGTTTTCAAAATTGGATATCACGGTTAGTAGAGGCCGGTCTTCGGACCGGGCGAAAGGGGGTGCTCATAGCTGACCTTCCCCGATCGTACCCAAGCTCCCGAGCCAAGACCACTTTGGTGATGACGGACATGTGGCCTTCGGCACCGAGTCAGGGTTTCCTAAATTTCCCGTTTTAAAATATTTAGGTGGCGAGTCTGTAATCTGGCAAAGCAGTCCATGTTTGGCACTACTTTTCAAAAATCTGTTTTCTCAAACGATTTGCCGGATTTGGACTCTTTGGTTCAGATTTAGAACCTACACAAACAGGGAGTCCGAACTGTAGAGCGAAGCCCCGCGGGCGCGTCTACAGCCTCCTATTGCACCTTAGAGGGGTCACCCCCATCCAACACTAAGCGGCCAGCCACCGCATTCATATGTAAGTGGTAGTCCCTAATGACCCCACAATGGTGCTCCTCTCTGGTTTGCTCGCCTGCTCCTTCCCGAACTTTCAGCTGGAAGGCAAGTCTGTTGAGGGCAAGTCCACACTTGGCACCCCCTCTACTTCCAAACCAGTCTTGGCCCCCTTTCCTACAACCTCTAGAGGCATCTCTACTACCCATTCCTTCATCTTCTTCCCCGCGAGCCTTTCTTCCCTACCCTTCCCAGTCACTTTTCTCTTCTTTTTCTTCTTTAACACCTCTTTCTTGCTTCTCCCCTTCAGTGGATCCACTAGTGCTTGCAGGGGCACAAAGTCGATTAAGTCCCTTCTCTCCCAAGGGCTTTGGTCGTGGTCGGACCGATCTCTTCACAACCAGCTTAGGCACTGGACCTAATTGTTTCTCCTTATATTTTTCGGCCACCGTGAAAACGTGCTTATCTTCCGCCTCTTGCGCTTTCCTCCTTGCCTCCACCTCCTCTGGAGCAGAATCTCCTTCAGGGCAAACAGGGTTGAGGGATGGACAAGGTTGTCCCATTTAGCCCATCATTCTCCTTCCACTACTTCACTTGCTTGACCCTTCTCTCCACCACAGCATCCAACTTTGTTCCAACAACTTGGTGGGAACTTTCCAAATCATGCGCACTCCCTTCCTATCATTTTTCGACACAAAAAACCATTTTGGCCTCTACCCCTTAACCGATAGGGCAATCTCACAACCAGTCCCCTCCCCACTATTGCTTGCAAGGTTACCCAAGTCTCCTGTTGCCTCAAGGCCTTATAGCATCCACTGTCATCGCTTCTCTCTCGGTTGCCCTCAACCACACGATCGTGTAGGCAAACAAGATCTTCCACGCATTCAGCATTAGTTGCCCTTGCGCCACTTCTAGGCAATTCAATACATCGACCACTAGTGGGGGCAATGGCAACCTCAGCCCCCCCGCGTAGCACCTCTTCGTACGGCACAAACTCCATTGGCCATGCGTCGGATGCTCTCTCCTTCGCTATGGGCACTCTCTATTGTATATCCATTAGAATCTGGTATCTACTACGTAGCTCCTCCAGACCCTCTGCCGTTAGGGTGGACTTGTCAGCTTTGGTATGCCAGCAGTCAAGTGCCACTTGACTAATCTGCTGGACTACCAAAATCATTGTCGCTGGAAGGGGCCGCACTGGTCGCTCTACGCCCCTCTCTACTCGCTTTTTCACCTTATACTATTCCACCAGGGCCATCCCATCATCCTCTCCCAACACATCCGACACCATAGCTGGTGCTTTTTTTTGTGTCATTCCCTTTATGTTCATGTATATTGTTTCCGTAACAGGGGCGAGGAAGTTCGCAATATGGTAGAACGGAGAATCACACAAGACTAACGCAGTAAAGTCTCAAATGTGTTGGTTTCTCGCAATAAGTTATGAAAAATGCACAACTCCAAAGGCTTAGGGTTTGCCTATCTTCCAAGGATCACAGTTAAAATTCGCCAATTTGAAAATTCAACATGAAGTGCAAATCCTTGCCTTTTCCACATTCCTTCCACCAACCCCCTTCACCTCCTACAAACGATTCACATCTCTCACCAGTGGCCTACATTGCCCCACGTATATGGCCATGATCCCTCCATCCCCCCACAAATTCTCTTTCCTTTCTCTCATCTTTTCCACTTCACAACATCACGTGCTTACCCACCCCTTGAGCCTCGTGCGCCATCAAAGCATTTATAGCAACCTTCGCGGTCAGCCCTCCTCACGGTCAGTCATTTCGCTCGGTCACCTTCACGGTTGGCCCTCCTCACTGTCGACCACCTTTGCGGTCGGTAGGGGTGGATGCGGGTCGGTTGCGGCCACAAAACCTCCAATCTGCCATCCATTCGCCAGATTGGCGGATTAAAGAAAATCAATCCGCATCCGTCTGCCAATCCGGCGAATATGGATTGAGCAGATTGGCGGTTTGGCGGATGGATGCAAATCGGTTTGGCGGTTTAAAATTTTATAAATTTTCAACATAATTCAACTTGTGCACTTCCTCAAAAAATAAAATAAATAAAATAAATAAAGTATTATAGTCACTGACTGAAAAAAGTATTACAATCACTGTATGCCTTATCTAAAGAAAGAAAGTTTAAAACTTTAAAATATCACGATCACTGCATGCCTCATCCACATATTACAATCACAGCATGATTCATCCACATAAAGTATTACAATATGTGATTCTTAAAATATAATAACAATTGAAACCACCAAAACCATGAACAGAGCAGTAGTAGAGATTGTATGTCTCTATATTGTTACATCTACATATGTTTTTGAAAACAAAAACCAACCAGCATATATCATATTTTCTATTTATTATTTTTAGAGCTAGATTTAAAAACTAAAAAATATAGATGAATAATACGTTTATTTTTTTCAATTCAAAAAATATATTCAAGTTGAAAAGTTTTTTCAACAGAATATTTAAACTCTTTTTCAATTGAAAATACAAACATAATATTTAAGCAAATTGAAAATACAAATTCTTATAAATTACTAGGGGTGCTCGCGATTTGGCGGTTTGGTAGTTCGGTTGCAGCCAAAGAAATCTCAAATTCGCCATCCGTCCACCAAATTGGCAGATTGGAGAAAATCAATCCGCAACTGTCCGCTCATCATCACGCATCTGTCCAAAATGCAACGGATCGGTTCAGTTCGGTCGGTTTTGGCGGATCGGTATATCCACTGCTCACCCCTAGCGGTTGGTCATCCTACTCAGTCACCTTCGTAGTTGGCCCTCCCCGCGGTCGTTCATCCCGTTCGATCCCTTCGCCGTCAACACTCCCCGTAGTCGGTCATCCCGCCCATCCCTTCATGATCTACCACCCTTGAAGGCCGGTTGTTCATCCCGTTTGGTTGCCTTCGTGGTTGTAGACACCCCATTTTTTATCATTCTCAAGACTAGGACGTCATCGTTTGTGTACTCGATGATTATGCTTGTTTGTGTTCATTTGAGAGCCCGAAGTCCTTGGCAGAATGCCCAGACTTTGAACCTTGAACCTTGACTGTTTTGTGCTTCTTTTTGGACCAAGAGCTTGTTGCCTCTTGCCTAGAAAAGAGGGGGTGACCTGTCGGCCAACCCTAGACCTTGTCGGCCACCAGTGGTGGCCGACAGCCATTGGTCTCCTTTTTCAGATATTTGTTCACCAACTGTGCCAGCTGTTGTTCACTGAGCTGCATCTTCACACACGTGTATAGAGGGATGAATTCAAGCTCAAACCTTGATTTTCTATATATAGGGGGTGTCCATCCCCATTTGGAGGGGTTTGAATTTTTGGATCAAAAATCTCTCTCTCTCTCTCTCTCTCTCTAGACTTCTCTCTCTCTCTTATTATTTTGCATATACTTGCTTAGTTTCTCTACACTTTTGCACATCAACCCTTAACCAAACACTCTCACCTTCACCTTTGAGCTAGGGTCCCTTAGAGCTTTGTTTGAGCCTTGGAAGGGGATTTCAGCTTGAGTTGGTGGCGGAATTGCACTTTGCTTCAAAGGTATATAACTTACCTCATTTAAGCTTATTGTGCATACTCGCTTTGCCATCTTTTTCAACTATTTTAAGGCTATTTTTGAAGTGTAAAAAACTCTATTTTTTAGGCATAAAAATGGTAGTTTGAGTCTCCTTAGCTTGTATAGCTTTTTGTGTATCTTTCCTCACATATAAATCAAACTTTTTGGGCCTTTTATCCACTGAAATTCAGAGTTATTTTAGTGGCAAAAACCTTCTTTTGACGTCCAAAATTGGAGGGGTTAGCCTCCCCTCCTTATGTCTTGTTTGCATGCCTAGATAGCTTAACATGTGAGCATGTTTTTCTAGCATTTTGTAACTTGATCTCAGCATGTTTTTGCTACTATTTTGACTTGTTTTAGCTCTATTTTGGGCTGGTTAGGTCCTTTGAGCCTTGTATGGCATGGTTGTAGTGCAATTTCCTTCATTAGCTTGTTGTTTCAATGCTTTGATCATCTTTCTTTTGAGTTAATGGCATGATTTAGTGTTGTTTTGCACTCTATTTCAGCACTGAAATCTCTACAATCTCCCTCTATTCTTCACTTTTTCATTTGCTTTGAAAGTGGTTTTAAACTTTGTTTGCATAAGTGTGAAATTGAGACATTCATGCTTAATGGTTCAATTCCTTCGGGAGTTCATTATCAACGGCATGAGGCCTCTTTCATGCTCAAGGCACTTGTGGTTTAAGCCCACTTTCCATTAGAGGACACTCACTTTTGAACTAATCAATTAAAGAATGGATTGGTAATCTAAAATTAGTAAACAAAAATGAACAAGTAAAAGAGGCAAGATAAAGCATCTTTTGTGTTGCATAGCATTTGTTCGGATCGGACGTTAATTCGAACACGAGGAAAATGGGACGTTTCATACTCAAAGTGGTGAAACGTGCCACTTTCATTGGTCACCATCACCCTTGATCATGCATGATAGGGTAATGGTTTTGTTGAGTCTTGTTTTGCACTCATTAAGCTTGTAAAAGCTTGGTTCCTTAGCCATCATGCATGGAAAATGCTTGGTGGATGGTTTGAGGGCCAAGAGTTACACTCCTTTGAGCTTGTGTAATGATAAGGAGAGTAACAGTACACACAAATCTTGAGAATACACTGTTTTGCCTATGATTGCTCTCTGTTGCAGCAAAAAAGGAAGTTCAGGGAAGGGGTGGCTGACCGGCCACCAGTAGCAGCCGACCGGCCAGCAATGGTCGCCGACGGCCACCATTGGTAGCCGACCAGCCATCAATGAAGAAGGTTGTTCTGTGTGCTCTTGTAGGGGATCATAAGTGTTCTAAAGTTGGCACAATTTTCAGTGGTCAAATGTGTGCAAACAAAGGCTGCAATGGCAAGGCAATGGCATTTTTGGGAGGAGAATTCGAGCATGCATGCATCCCTTACCCCTCAAGGCCGTTTAATTACTTTATTAGTTAAGTGGTAGCTAATTAATCAATTTACTTGCTTTGTAATTATTTAGTTAAAGTGTTTAGCTAATTTATTCATTTTGTAATATTTAATTAGCTTAGAATAAGTTAGTTAAATTCATTTCAATTGTTGTAATAGTTAGCTTAATTAGCGTAGCTAGTTAGCTTATTCATTTGGACCCTCCTTCGTGAGGGCATAATGTTGTAATAAGTGTGCGTTCGTGTGTGTATGTTTTCCAACTCAACGTCTTTCTCCCTTTTACTTAATCGCTTTTGATGGTTAGATTAGGGACATTTTCAATTAGCATAACTTGTGCTTGCATGTTTGCATTTATCCATTTGTCTTGCATGTACCGAGGCTCGGCACATTATTCAAACTACATTGCAATTTTAAATACTTCTTTGAATATGTGTTTATCACATGTTGTTCAAATTGATCCATATGCCATATTAGTAGCTGAGCCTATTAATTACATTATTACATGTGTTGCATTAGACATCTTGTATAGTTAGGATCACACATCCTTCTAACTAATTTCTATTTTGGCTTGAAGTACTCGGTGAGTTTTATGCTTTAGCATACTTGCATGAGTGTGATTGCCATATTGCCATGTTTCGCATGCTTGCCTATGTGCTTAAATGTTAAACTGCATGAATGCCTATGGATGAAGGCTTGTTGTTTGAATTGGAACAATTCAACGAATGTGCATTTTAAGCCCACTTTGTTATGGCAAAATCATGTTTTAAGCCCACTATGTTTGGTGGCAAATCCGCATCTTTAAGCCCACTTGAGGGTGGCAAATTCAAACCATTTCAAAAATAAACATGAGTTGAATTGTTCCAAGTCTTGCGACTAGTCTATACTTGCTTGTGTGCGTCACATAGTAAAGTTAACTAATAACCGGAATAAGAACGCACAATGTTTATAAAAGAACATATCATGATTAGTAGAGGCCGATCTTTGATCGGGCAAGCGGGGGTGCTCAATTCATAACCTTCCCCCTTCATACCTAAGTTCTCGAGCTAAGGCAACTTTGGTGATGACAGACACGTGGCCTTTGGCATGAGTCAGGGTTTTCTAAATTTCTTCAAAATAAAATATATAGGTAGCGACTCTGTAATCTGGAAAAGCAGTCCAATTTTGGCATTATTTGATTTAAATTGATTTTTCAAAACGGTTTGCCGGATTTGGACTCTTTGATGATTATCAGTTTCACATTACACTTGCAAGACTAGATTCAGAACTGCAAGAGTCCGAACTGTGAGGCCTTCTTTTCAAACCCTTTCCAAAAGGTGGGGCGCGGAAAAAGGGGAGTCCACAATTTCTGGCGACTCCACTGGGAATTTAGAGAATTTGACTCGAACTCATGATATGTTGTTTTATTTACACTTATGTGTTTCTTTGCATTTGCATTGGTGCGCCTAGTTCACAGTGTTTGCCATCTGCTATTTTTGAACAGTTTGCCGGAGGCTTGCTTGGAAAAGCTTGCCAAAAAGCTGACTGGTTGCGGGCTCTGCCACAATGGGAACATAACCCTTGGATCTGGACTATCACTGTACCGTTTGATCCTCCTTTCACTTCTCAGTGTTAGGTGTGAGAGGTATATTAGGTAGTCTTGCTGAGGTACCCTTTTTGACCAATTGGCCTAGTTGCCTATCAGAAACCATAGAGACTGTTCCAAACTAGGACAGGTTTCTCACCCGAATGCAGGAAATGTGTGAAATTGCTTGTGTTGCATAGTGAATCCCTAGCTCCTGACAAAATTAGGACAGGGTAACCCTACCCCATCATAGGGGTGTTTTGGCTCTCACTTGCTTGATATGTGCTTTTGGAGTGAAACTCTGCAGAAATGTATGTATCAGTTGCCAGTCTGGGTATCAGTTTTGAGGCAAAAATTTGGGGCAGAAATCAGTGTTTGAGTACAGTTATCAAGCTTATGATTGCAACTGTGTGTTGTTCTTGTCTAAGCCAAGGTGTTGTGCGATTTCTGATTTTTCTTTTTCTTTTTGCAAGGTAGTCTTTCACGATTACTTCAGACGAGTCTGTTACCCCCCAAGCACTCTGGACTCGAGTAAAGCGACTTTACCGATCTGGGAATCTTGTAAGAGGACAGCCAGTGTTTGCTTCACTACCCTCAGTTACAAAATGGAGGAGAGTCAAGCATAATTCACCGGTTCGACAGTTACCGTCATTCAACGAAGCCCAGTTTTCTCCTTCCACTTCAATAAGAGAGTATCCACCTATTCAAATGGCTCAGTATCCAGCCAAAATGGAAGAAATGTTGTCATGACCCAACTTGCCCCTATAGATTAAGGTCATAACCGGCCAGTAATCATGAGATTACCTACGGCCTAAAACCTGATATTAATTAATAATTAACAATATGGGGCCAGATGCAGAAGCAAACTTAAAAATTTTGTCTAATGAGCTATGCTTACATGGCATATCAAAACATTTCACATATACTTAATAATGGAGCCGAATAAGTAGAAGAGTCGGAAGACGCGTACCCCAGAAATTAGATACTATTCGGCTTCATATTGCATAACTAGGATGCCGAATGCGTTAGTAAAGCCGAATAGATGGAGGTCAGTAGCTCCGAATGAATATAAGGTAAATGGGATAAAAGTAGGCTTAGGCCCCGAGGCCCAAAAAGCAAGTATAAATACAAGAACCACAAATTTAGAAAGGTATGTAAGAATCACTTCACTTAACTTAGTAAGAAAGCTATCCTGAGTGTTTGAACTAACTTGTCCGTCGGAGTGCTAATTCCGGCACCCCCAACCGGAGTATTTGTGTCTTTTCAGGTGACTAGCTGAGGATCACTAGCGTCTCCCAGGATCTAAAGAATATTTCCAAACCACTTCTCCACATCAGTACTTAACATCTTGTATACCTAGGATCATTCAAACACATAGTCAGCTAAACCAAAAGCTTATACACATAAACGGTCTATCATGACCAATAGAAGTAGCAAAAGAAATACAAAAGATCATGAACAAAGCCTCTTGCGTGAGGCACCTGGGTTGACTTCACAAAACTTGGGTTCCTTTCTTAAATTCCACTAAGGCTGGGGTTTAACGTCCCTTTGCTCACCTACATACATATAAATAAGAGTGAGCTAACGCCCAGTGAATAATATCAAAATAAAGAGGTTAATGAATGAGATTCGTTCATAAATGAGTCCTACTTATAATATACACATTTGAACCACTACTCTCATTCACATCAAATTTAAAAACCTCAACAAAGCAAAACGACCTCAGGTCTAACACGTCATATGCATATGCAAAACGACCTCAGGTCCAATTCTTATATGAAACAAAATGACCTTGGGTCCATCTATACAAAACGACCTTTGGTCCAACCAACTCTTTATTTAAAATGACCTTGGGTCCAATTCAAACATATCAAACAGCCTCGGGCCCAATTCAAACATATCAGGCGTATCAAATGGCCTCGGGGCCATTCTCTTTATATTCATATCTATACATATTTCATATTCATGATCATGATCCCTCTTCATTCAAACAGCCTTTGGCCCATTACGTTCATGTACAAACGGCCTTTGGCCCATCATGGTATTCAAACGGCCTTTTGGTGCATCATCATTCTATGCAAACGGCCTTTGGCCCACCTTATATTCAAACATATCAAATGGCAAACAGCCTTAGGCCCAATTCAGACATATCAAACGTATCAAACGGCAAACGGCCTTGGGCCCAATTCAAATATATCAAACGTATCAAACGGCCTCATACAAAATTAGGCATATAGAATACTCATTCATATTTCAAATCAACAAATCCATGAAGCTTATACAGAAGTAGCATTTGGAAAGTAACGTACTTGAAAATATCTTTACTAAGATATTACTCACAATGTTCCGCCGATGGATTTGCCCTTGTGCTTGACCCTACACAATACATAATACATATTGGGTCATGAGCTATTCAATCCATTCTTAATTTACATATTCCTCTTAGGCCCCTTTCTTATCTCTTTAACTCATTTATAATGTTCAATGTATGCCTAAGAGTGCTTAGAAATGAAAGAGAATGGAAAATGAAACACAAAAGAGTGCTCAAACTTAGCATTCAAAGGTTCAAAGTTCGTGGTTTTGGTACAAAATCATGGAAAAACATTACATAGCTTGAGCATATAGGTTATTTAAAACCAATTGTCCAAAACCATGATCTAATTCTCAAATTAATCAACATTTCTCTTGGTATGGTCAAAGCTCATGCATTCAAACTTTATACAAGCTTCATATCTTCACAAATCTTCCATGCATGTCAATTGTTGACTTCAATCCCACTTTAAATGGCACAAATGATGTTCAAAATCATGAAATCTATTAGAATTATGCATGCATGTATGATTTGGTGTGATATTCTTCATGTTCTCATAATCAACTTCTAATTGTAACATGAATCTTTTGAATTGAGTTCCATACCATGGAAATTCTTATGCATGTAGTATATGACTCTCAAATCAACATAAACTATATGTTTCATGCTCAAATATGCAAATTCATGACAATTTCTTACATGCATGTGTATATTGACTTCAGTTTCATCAATTACAACTTAATTCTTGCTCTTGGTTACATATTCTCTTTGAATTCATATAATTACAAACTCAACTCATGAATTCATATCAAATTACTCACCTAGAGGCTCCAATCTTCACAAATGTAGTTAGATCTTGAGTGTAGCTTCCAAATTCACAAACTTTGAGCCAAATACACAATTCTCCCTCTTCCTCTCTCTAGAACTGGCCCCTCTCTCTCTCTCTCTCTCTCTCTCTAGAGTGTGATTTTCAGATTTTGAGCTCAAAATATGGTGAGTTTAAGTGTAATAAGGCCCTTATATATGCTTGCTTAATCAAGTTTGATTAAGGCTATGTAATTGAGCCTAATTCAATCAGTTTAATCTACCTATATTGATCCAAATCAATTTCTAATTAAATTTCACCGTAGGCTCTAAAAATTACGCCAATCACAATGGCATAGTCAATTTCGATTTCTGTGGCCGATAAGGCCTTTAATTTTCAATTCAAAGCATAGATTCTAACAGATTTTGCTATGGTGAACAGATACAAAGCCAAAATCATATATAATCATGCAATTAACACCCAAATTCAAATTAAGCACATAATTACAAACATAATCATGATTAATTAACATAGCACAGGACAGGATTGTTACAAATGCTCTGCCACCTCCAATAGACTATCAAAAACATGCAACTAGATGTTACCCGGCAAGCCGAGATTGCAGCCCACCAAGCTGAGGTTGTAGCCCACCAAGCCGAGGTAATAGAAAGGCTTCAACAACAACAGCCACAACCTGTAGTAGCCTCAGTATCCCATGCACCCCCAGTGGGAATTCTAACACCCGGGGTCACAATTAATGTCCAGGAAAATGCGGGCATCCAGGCAAATCCTATTCCATCTCAGACCTTCAAGGCGCCGGTATACCAAATAGAGGGGCCGTTTGAATTTGAGATCGACCCTACTGCACTAAAAGTTAGCAAGCTTAAGAAGCTCATTAAACAGGCACAGAGTGTGAACTCGATCCCTAATATAGAGGATGGCTATATTGAGTCGGCAGTGACGTTGCCAGACAAATTCAAAATGCCGCATATAGATTGGTTTGATGGCTCCGGGGATCCTATGGTCCATCTGCAGCTATTCTCTGACATCCTACGACCCATGGTTCTTACCAAGCTACAGAAGTTGTCACTCTTCGGCCGGACCCTATCAGGTATAGCGTCCATTTGGTACGCCAAACTTGAGGACTCTATGAAGAGAAACTGGGAGGAAATGGCCGAGGCCTTCATAGCACAGTACTCCTACAATATTCAAATCGAGGTCACAACTCGTGATCTCAAAGCAACTCGCCAAGAGACAAAGGAGGGCTTCTCCGATTTTGTGACTCGATGGAGGGCTAAGGCCTCCATGATGATTGTCCAGCCAGCTGAAAAGGACCAGATCAGAATGGTGGTCCATAATCTGCAACCAAGACTGTTACAGAAGATGATAGTCATACCTCTGTCTACTTTTGTTGACCTCCATGAAATAGGGGTATAGATAGAGGATACAATGAAGCAGGGTCTGATAGACCACGAGAAAAAGCAACTGAAGAGGTCTTTCACACGCAGTTCCAATGCGACTACTAGTAGTAGTGCAGCTGCAAGGCCTTCTGATGTGGGTATGGTCACCACCACACCGAAAATTGCCAACCCCTTTGCCGGAACATCCGATACAACCTCACAAACTGCGAAACACCAATCCCGAGGCCAAAGGGTTTTCACCTCTCTATACATGTCCTTATCCAAAGCCTTAGGGGTCCTGATCAAAAAGGGGCACCTGAAGCCACTAGAGCCTCGCCCTTACCCAATCCTCTTTCCACGAAACATAACCCAGCCAAATGCTGTGCTTTTCATCAACAGCATGGTCACGACACTGACCTATGCTTCAGATTACGTCATGAGATTCAGGATCTCATTGACAATAAGGTGATAGTGCCTCCTCAAAAGCCTAACGTCACTACAAATCCCCTCCAACCACATAACTAGGTCCCTCCACCTCGGCAAATAAACCTCATATATACACTGGCCGTCCCTTGCGATCCCAGTATATACATCACCCCCTCCCACCTGCCTAAACCGGCGTTGTTCATCCCGAAAAGCACCGATCTATGCATAATGAATGCGTCCATACCCCAAACCAAACCTATGGCAAGGTAGCCTTGGTGGAAAATTGGAATTTTAGTTCAGTGCCTGAGGGCTCCTTGGACTTATCTAAGGAGGAGTATAACCCATGCTGCTACATTGTGCCAACTAATCAGGTCAAACCAGAGGTAGAGTTGCCAACAGGAATGGAGGTCAGTGTAGTTCGGGAGGATGGACCAAGCCAGGGATTGGATGACTTAACCAACCTCAAGAAGGACATCAGCAATCTGCAGTTCTACGATGAACAAGATCTGGGAAATGTACAGATTGATTGGTTTGATTTGAACGGGTCAGCAGATAACTCAGGGTGGCTCAGTGACGAACCTGATATGGATGAGGGATTTCAACCGAAGCTGGAACGGCCAGAAGCAAGAACTGCTACAAAGGCCGGAATGGTCAATGACAAAGTAAAGTTGTCAAAGGGCACCGGTATTAAGAATTCTACTCAGGAGTCAGGCAGTGTTAGTACAGTTGATACAGAGCAAGAGGCCACATTAAAACGGTTTGAACAGGAAAAGGATGAGAATAGTCAGAAGTTGGAAAAGCCAAAGGCCCTGCGAGGAATGACTGTGATGTCAATATGGGAATACTTACAACGGAACCCGACAATTGCCTGTCGGTTGCCGGAGGAATATGGTGGGAAGATGATGATCTACATCTTGCCCACAGTGATGAAGATTGGGGACAGAATCTGCCAAACGATACTTGGTATTCTAAGGAAGTGGATCATATGACTAGAAGCGGGCAGTAATTCAAGGCCCCACACCTGGACTAACCAAAAGCATCCGAAAAAGACAAAGAGGCTAAAAAATAGAAGGACAAACTATTCAAGGAGGGGGCTATACTAAAGTAGCTGAAGAAGATTCAGGCAAACATATCTATCTAGGGGTTGCTCATAGCTTCGCGCGTGCACCGGCAAGCTGTATTGTCTGCAATGGATAAGGCCAAGCTGTCTATTGACACAACTCCAGAGCAACTGGTGGGACTTGTCTTCCCGGGAGGTGCTATGCCATCTTTGACCTTTTCTGATCAGGAATTGTCGCCCGAGGGCTCTGAGCATAACTAACCGCTATACATCTCAGTTGAATGCGGAGAGAAGTGGGTGCCCGTTGTATTGGTTGACACTAGGTCTGCAATTAATGTTTGTCCATCACGCACGGCCTATGCTATTGGCTTGAAGCCAGCAGACTTTGTACCAACGGCCTAGGTCATTCGGGCTTACGATAACACAAGCAGAGAGGTGATGGGAACAGTTCAGATTAGAACACAGGTTGGCCTGGCATAACAGGACATTGAGTTTCACATCCTGGATGTTCCGGCTACCTTCAACTTGCTACTTAGGCAACCCTGGCTGCACCAAGTAAAAATTGTTTCTTCCACCTTGCACCAAATCTTGAAGTACCCTCTTGAAAAGGGGGTAGCCATTGTTTTTGGGAATTCTTCTATACATCCTTCGCCGAAGGTTACTACACCAATACTGGAGATTGTACACAACGACGAGGATGTTTTCTTGTCTGGTTTACCTTGGCTAAGGCCCGAGTGGTGCAAAATATCTTAGCTGCTGATGAGGGGTTGTACATTAATGCTCAATCAGTCTACCTCATGAACAAGCTACAGCATATACCCGAAATAGGATTAAGAAAAAGCAACCGGAAGGGCATTACTGCACTGGCCGAAGTGTCACATAACCCTCATGCCTTTGGTTTGGGCTACATACCTACCAAAGAGGACTATGTGAGAAAAGGGAAGGAAATGGCAGAAAGAGCCAAAGCAAAGCAAAGTGGGAAGCATTATAAGCTTGTACATAGACCAATTTAGGGAACTCTAAACGGCCGCTTTATCCAAGAGAGGGGGGACTTCCCATTTTGCGGTTTGACTAAGCCATGGTTAAACTCTGAGAAGCAGCGTCTGCCCAACTTTGAGATCTTCTTCAACCTACAGCTTCAAGAGGATGAAGCCACAAAGGAACAGACTAAACTACCTACTGAGGCAGAACAAAGGACAGAGGGGGAGTCCAATAGCAGTGAACTTAAAATGGGAGCAGCGCTGGCTTGTCTCCTTTCGGATCCTTAGATCAAACCGGAGAGCTCGGGAGGTGACTTTACCGTTTCCATAATCAGAGATCAATTAGGTGTGGACCCTTCCGGTGGTATTCTGGATGCATCCAACGCACCCTCTCTCATTTGGCAGCTAGAGGAGGGCTTTTTGTCAGCGATTCGAATCGTAATGAGTCGAATCGATTCCACACGATGCGGAGTCGTAATCGATTCAGCTTCGGTTCGAGTCTGTTATTCCTAGGGTTGATAACCTGGATGCCGTTGTTTTGTCCAAGTCGTCTTTTTCCTTTTCTTTTGAGTCGGTTGTAACCGAGGCATTCGATGAGCTGGAAGCTTTGAATGAGAATGATACCATTGCTATTTCTGAGTACTTCTTTGTGCTACTTGTATATTGCACTGATCATGACTTTCAAAATTTTGATAAAAACAACGAGGAAGGAATTCATCTGGTTTTGAAACATTTGATTGATCGAGAGGATGAGAGGTTTGTAAAACCCCTCGTTAATGAAATCATTGCAATTAATGTGGGTACTGAAAAGGATCCGTGTCTGGTGCAGATCGGGTCCACGTTGTCTTCGGAGGAACACGAGCGCTTGGTCGCTTTATTAAAAGATTTCAAAGATGTTTTCGCGTGGTCCTACGAAGACATGACAGGAATCGATCCTGAGATTGTACAGTACCGGATCCCTCTTGACCCTGAGGCCCGACCTGTCAAGCAGAAACTTCGGAGAATACGCCCGGATTAGGCTTTGAAAATCAAGGAGAAGGTCACCAAGCAGATAGATACAGGGTTTTTTCTAGTATCTGAGTATCCTACTTGGTTGGCCAACATTGTTTCGGTGCTAAAGAAAGGTGGCAAAATTCGAGTATGTGTGGATTTCAGAGATCTGAACAAAGCCAGTCCGAAGGATGACTTTCCTCTACCACACATCAACAAATTCGTGGACTTCACCGCAGGCCATGCATTACTCTCCTTTATGGATGGGTTTTTCGGGTATAACCAGATCTTGATGGCACCCGAGGATAGAGAGAAGATTGCCTTCACTACACTGTGGGAAACCTACTGCTACAGGGTGATGCCGTTCGGTCTAAAAAATGCTGGGGCTACTTATCAACGAGCTGTAACCATAATTCTACATGATATGATCCACAAAGAGGTCAAGGAGTATGTGGACGACATGATTGTCAAGTCCAAGGAAAGAAAAGGCCACTACACCGTCTTGAAGAAATTCTTCCAACGGATCAGAGAATATCGGTTGAGACTGAATCCCCAGAAATGCACTTTTAGCGTCACAGTAGGGAAAATGCTGGGTTTCTTGATCACACAGAAAGGCATTGAGGTTGATCATTCCAAAATCAAGGCCATCCTAGAAATGCCACCACCAAGGACTAAAAAGGAGGTGCGAGGCTTTCTAAGTAAAGTGCAATTCATAAGATGGTTTATTGCAAAATTAACCTTGACTTGTGAACCTCTATTTAGTCTCTTAAAGAAAGGAAAGAAATTCCAATGGGCTGACCAATGCCAGTTTGCTTTTGAGCAGATCAAGCAATACCTCCAGAACCTGCCTGTGTTGTCACCGCCAGAGCCAGAGAAGCCGTTAATTCTGTACCTGTCAATAACTGACACGACTGTGGGCTGTATGCTTGCACAAGAATCTAAGGATAGAATGGAGAAAGCCATCTATTACCTGAGCAAGAAGATGCTGGAATATGAGACCCGCTACACGCCGTTGGAGAAGGCTTGCTTAGCCTTAGTATGGGCCACCAAGAAGTTGAGGCACTACCTGTTAACTCACTCCATAATTTTGGTTTCGAGATTAGATCCCATCAAATATCTCTTTGAGAAACCAGCACTTACGGGTAGGCTAGCCCGTTGGTTGCTTTTTCTCTTTGAATTTGATTTGAAATATATGACGCGCAAGTCTATCAAGGGGAGAACGGTAGCTGAGTTCCTGGCAAATCACCCAGTGAAAGGAGGCGAAGCAGTAGAATACCTATTCCCAGATGAGGCTATTCTACAGGTCGATGAAGAGATTTGGACAATGTACTTTGACGGAGCGTCTGACCAGTACGGTTATGGGATAGGGGTGTTGTTGATAGCACCCAACAATTCCCACATACCTTTAGCCTTCAAACTTCGATTCAAAGTATCTAACAACAAAGCAGAATATGAAGCACGTATCATTGGTTTGGAAACCACCTTGGAACTAGGGGCAAAAAGGTTGGACGTCATTGGGGACTCAAACCAGGTTGTGTCTTAAGCAAAAGGAGACTGGAAGGTTAAGGAAGAAAGGATGAAAATCTATCACCAAACCCTGGGTGTTCTGATTCCTAGGTTTGAGAAGCTAACCATCACGCATCTGTTAAGAGAGAACAACAGGTTCGTTGATGCCTTATCAACTCTATCTTCCATGATAGACATCCCATTGGAAGTCCGAATGCGTCCGATCATTATTGAACAGAGATACACGTCGGCCTATGAGTTGATCGCCACAATAAATGAAGTGCAAGATCAAAACCCCTGGTATTATGATATTTAAAACTTCGTAGAAAAGGAGGTTTATCCACCAAGGGCAAATGCCGAAGATAAGAGGGCAATACGGTGGATGGCCGTTCAGTTTATCATCTGCGGGGGTAAGTTGTATAAAAGGGGTCATTTGGAAATGCACAAGCTGTGTGTTGACGCAAAAGAGTCGAAGCACCTAATGGAGGCTATCCATGGGGGAGAGTGTGGAGCGCACATGAGCGGAGTAATGCTAGCCCGGAAGATTCTCTAGCAGGGTTACTACTGGTCAACCATGAAGGAGGATTGTATTGGTTTTGTTCGGCGATACCACAAATGCCAAATTCATACAAATCGCATGAATATCCTGCCGTCGAAGCTGTACAACATGACTTCACCATGGTCGTTTTCAATCTAGGAAATTGATGTTATTGGGGCAGTTACACCGAAAGGCTCGAATGGGCATGAGTATATCCTGGTGGCAATAGACTATTTTACAAAGTAGGTCGAGGCCCAATCTTATGCAGTGCTGAAAGCGTCGCACATAGCCAAGTTCATCAAGACTAAAATCATTTGCCGTTATGGGGTCCTGAATGAGATCATTTCAGACAATGGTTCCCACTTCAAGGGAGAAGTGATCAACTTGTTGGAAAAGTACAACGGGGCTTTCCATAAGTCATCCACCTATCGACCACAAACCAACGGAGTTGTTAAGGCCGCCAACAAGAACATCGAGCACATTCTATGGAAAATGGTTGAGACTTATAGGGACTGGCCAAACAAACTACCATTTGCTCTTTGGGGCTATAGGACTTCAATTCAGACATCTACTGGGGCAACTCCGTATTCTCTGATTTATGGGATGGAAGCTGTTCTGCCAATTGAAATAGAGGTGCTGTCACTGTAGGTTATGGCTGAGTGCTAGATAGCAGAAGCGGATTAGCAACAGAGCAGGTTCGAGGAACTAATATTGTTTGACGAGAGGAGGCTGAAAGCACTGTATCATGTCTAAGGATATCAACGCAGAATCACTAGGGCTTTTAATAAGAAAGTTAAGTCCAGGAATCTGAAAGAAAGGGATTTGGTGATGAAAGATAACCGAGCTCCCATCTATGACCCTAGGGGCAAGTTCAGACCCAATTGGACTGGTCCTTACATCATCAAAACAATTTGGTCGAGTGGAGCTGTCTTATGGACCTAGATGGCCTGGAATTCTCCTAACCAATCAACATGGACAAGTTGAAGAAATACTACCCCTGAGTGGCTTGGTAGGCCGAAAACCTAAAAGGGCAACCTAGGCAAAAGCTAGAGCACAAAAAATTAGAAAAAAGAAAAACTAAGCTGGCAAGGTTGAAAACCCAGAAAGGGCGGCCTTGGCAAAAGCTAGAGCACAAAAAATTAGAAAAAAGAAAAACTGAGCTCGCAAGGTTGAAAACTCAGAAAAGGTGGCCTTGGAAAAAGTTAGAGCACAGAAGGAGAGTGTTAATACTTGAGTGAACTTGAACCGAACTACGTAAGGCTTGATTCCCATCTTCGGGATACATAGGCAACTTCATCCTGAAGCTCAACCGTAAACACTTCAAACTCAACTGTCCTGTCCATGAGATTGTTTAGGTCATCTTTGTCTTTTCTATGTCTCAAGAGTTCGGTTGTGATCTTCACTATGAGAGCTGGTTACAGTGTAGTGCAGTACAGTGCTATTCAGAAAATGGGCAATTTTTTCCATTTCTAGATTCGGGTTGTACATCTCGATGATAGATTCCAGGTGTGTCTAGTTGTGATTCTTATCAAAAATAGTTTTGAAAAGTTTTAATAAAAGTTGATTTTGTTCAAATTAATCATTTTACAACTTAGACCATTTTTGGACCAAAAGGAAAATTTTTAGTGCCCACAACTTCAATTTCATTGATTTCAATACAAAATTCTCTAACTCTTGATGCAAATCAAAGTTGCTTTTTATTACATTGAAAAGGAGAACTTGAAAGTACAAATTAAAGCAATAAACTTGGGGCATAGATGAATCAGGTGTTCCTGCGTCCCCTCCCAGAGCTTGTAAAAGCTTAAGATGCTAAAGTAGGCTTGGTTTGTGCCTCATCTTCAAGCCAAGCCAAGCATTCGCTAGAAAGGGCGCAATTGAAATTGGGAGCGGGAGCCAGAAGTTCTCTTATCCTTCATGCAATGGGATATCGAGCTAATTGTGAACCTCGGATTGGAAATGAAGCCGGGTACTCTACCTCTCCTTCTGGGCAAATCTGGTTGTGTCCGAACTGACGCCTAAACCAGAATGGAAAGTAAAATGAGCAGTGTGTCAAGCCAACCAGCTGAATGCTCAGTTGCTGAGACATGTTGTAGCTCATCTCGGGTAGATCAAACCAGGGGCAACGCCAAGCAATGTAAACAGCAGACCTGTTGCACATCCAATGGCACCACCACCTCTCGTTCGGGAAATCAACTAGCCACTGGAAAAAGAAATAACCTCGAGCTGAATATGCAAGGCAAGAGTCCACTACCTTCAACCTGTCCATGAGCCATACCTGGGGAGGAATGAAAGAAAAAAGAGATTAAAGAATAGAGAGGTGTATGTAGAGAGAAAAATAAGAAAGGTTTTGTGAGAAAAACAGAGCATGAGTGCCGAGTAATGTGAGAAACACATGTGAGATAGGGTGGGAAATATTACCTGCAAAAGTAGTGGACTTCCTGCAAGTTTGGTCGTCTCCCGCCGATGGAAGGCATCCAAGCCCATCAAAATCTCGACCAATGCTAAACCAATACAGCTCTTGCCCACTTTCAAGCCTTGGGCCACTTCAATCAAGCGAATGCTAGACCCTCCAAAACCAGGGACAAGCAAGAAATGAGCTAACATACACAAACAAAGGGGCATGCTGCCAAAAACTCTACCAAAGACGGTCACCGCAATCACCGGTGTCAAAAAACCGATGAATCAACCTGGGGATATCCAACTCTCCGTTGTGAACCAAGGATCGAGCCTCATGTAAAGTGAGCCCACACATCCTTCATAAAGCTTGAATGTAGCCAAAACCCATCAGAACTTGGAATTCTTCGATTGTCGGACATATCCCTTGTCCCCCAAAGATGAAAACATGTGTAACCGGATTCCAACACCTAGCCGCGGCATAAAGGAACGGAAAATACAACTTGGTACAACTTAGCAAGAATAGTGCATTTATCCCAAAACCCCAGAAATTCACTTTTTCCAAGCCATCTAAAGTTGCAATCCAATTTGAGAGTTTTTGGGCAAAGAATGGCTCCATTTGTGGAAAAAACAGAGCTGGAATGAAGAAACTACAAAGTCTACACTTTTGTAGAAGATAAGGCACTGAGTGGAAGATAGGTGGCAGCAATCTGGAGGCCTCTTGCATTGATGGCCAACCGACCAGTGCCGGTGGCTGACCGGCCACCTTTTGTAGCCGACCGGCCACCACTGGTGGCTGATAGCCTCTGTTTATGGCCGATGGCCTCCTAGTTTGTCCTCTGGTCTATCTATGTGTTGAGAATGCTAAGAACCTGTGTCTTGTTTTGCTCTTGGTGCATTCGGCTGTCTTGTTTTAGTAAGTTTTGTTGAGTCACTTTTATGTTGTTTCAATTTGTTAATCAAGTTGTTTCAATTTGCTTATCGAGTTGTTGTTTTGCTTATCGAGTTGTATTTGTTTACCGAGTTGTTATTATTAGTTGTACATCGACTCTATTTGTTAAGTGTTAGTCAGTTCATTACTTGAGGAAGTAAATGCCAATACAATGCACAGTGTTCAATTTCCATCAATCTTGTTTTTATGCTATGTGGTGCAATGTGATGCTCAGGATGCAAAATACAACACCTTTTCATCAAAAAGTTGTTTTCATTCCGATCATGGTTGCTTTTTACAAAAGAGTACAAGTTTTTAAAGAAAATAAAACATGTCTAAGCTGTACAAAGTGCTAACATTACTAGCAAAAAAAAAAAAGAAACTAAGCAAAAACATATGAATCAACGCCAGCTATCTCAGTCTCGAGAGGCCCTCTTTGTTCTCTTCCTCGACACAGACTCAGAGCTGTCTCCGTCAACGCCGTTGTCAGTACCTCCCTCTGAACCAGAGTCATCACCACTCTCTGCCTCAGAGCCTGACGCAACATCGTCTCCGCTAGCAGAACTCGAACCAGCATCAATGTCTCCGCTCTCGGATGACTCAGCGTGCTGACCCACAGCCTCCTCGGACTCACTGGTCTCATCATCATCGTCACTCATGATAGGCTCTGAGGGGCTCCTCTGATCTCGATCGCGTCTCCCGATCGGCGTGCGAAACTGTCGCTCTCTCTTCTCTTCTTTGGAGGGAAGGCGATGGTCCTGCTGCTACTGCAATCGGTAAAGGTGGAACCTGAAAAGGCAGTAGGTATATGTCAGCTACAGTATGGGATGTAAATATGGTGTGCAGAATGAGTACATGCAGAAGTCAGATATAGAGTATGTATACAATATGAAAATGCAGTGTGTCAGATGTGATCTATACATGCAGTGTATCAGTGTAGTGTGGGGAAGTGTTCAGTTGAAGTGTCAGTTTCAGTATGTCAGCAGAAATATGATGACCAAAATGCAAGAAAATTGAAACATTACCTGGATACCATGGAAGTTGAGTAGTGCCTCTTTCCTCAAGATCATGCCTTCGAATGAGGCCAACATCTCGAGTAATCCCTCTACGTACCCTGCGGGTGCCTGCAAATGCAATTTGGAATGATCAATGTCTGGAATGAATATCTAAGTATCTAAGCAAGAATGGAAAAAATGAGAACTATAGTGCATATTGGAGATGAATCAGGCGCTCTGACATATCTGTAACCAGCTACCGGAGGCTCAATCGAAATCTTATAAGCCTTTCCGGTGTACCGCCAACCCGTCAACTCGGTCGGAAGCTCTGGCCAACCAAAACTCTGCCTAGCAAGGGGTATCCCTCCGACCCTGCCCTTCGGCGCCCGAGCTCTACTCGTCGAAGGGGCATCTGTTGTTGTCCCTCCATGAGCATGAATACCCGTCAAAGGAGGCATAAGATGCATATAGATGTATGTCGCATAATCCCCCTCTCCAACAAAGTAGTCGGCCTCCACGCCTCGTGTAAAGTGGATCACCTCCTAGGAAGAGAGACTCTCTGTGGCCAGCATGGATGGCAGAGGTGGCAGGGGAACTGCCTGTGATGGCAAACCCAAGGTCTGGTATAGGAAAAGCTCGCCTAAGAACCAGGCTCGGCCTACTGGTCCCTTAAGTACGACCCGGTAACGGGAAACACCCCAAGCACAAGCAAACTAGTATCTAACGCCCTTGGGCATCGTCGCCCAGGCCTGCCATGAGATCTACAGACAAAAACTACACAGATTGTTAGTTTCCATTAGATATGTAATATGAAGCAGAGTTGAAGTAAAGTTGAAATAACTATGAGTTTCGAGTTACCTCCGTTGCGGTCGCTGTGTCAAAATACCGGTGGAAGAATGAGAAGGTCTCCCTGGTCCTTTTCATGCACCTACCGTCGTACTGATGAGACTATGGCACGACAGGAGGCATCCCGACCTCCGGCTTTGGGGCAAGTGTCAGAAAATAAGCATACATTCATAGCTGCAGAAAGCAAAAAGGGGACAATGAATATACAACAGATAAATACAGGCAATGTAGAAAGTAGAATATGTGTGCAATGTTTAGAAAATGCAGAATGCAGAGAATACAGAATACAGGGGAAATGCAAAAAGCATAATGTATAGTACAGCGTATAGAGAATACAAATGCAGAGCAAAAATCAGACTATGTGTGTGCAATGTACAGAAAGTGCAAAGCAAAAAGCACAGTAAGGAATGTAAAACATAAAAGTAAAACATACCTCCCAGGCTCTCCAGTAGCCACCGATTTTGTTCCTGCTCCTTCAGGATGTCGAGCTCATGTAGCAGTACAAGGTAGTGAGGCCAGCACTGCCCCAGTCGTAATGCCGGACCTGAGACAAGTCCACTAAGGCACTCAAGAGATACAGCCCGACAGTGTTTGCCCAGTCGGTGAACAAGGTGGTGCCAAAAAGGAACATCAGGAAACCTCGGGCGTACTGCTCGAGCACCTCTAGGGTCTCTGGCTGTGTCCCTCTGAAATGATCTGCAAACCAGCTATACCGCACTATCTCCGATCGAAAGAGAGGTGGGTGTGCCCCCAGCAGGTAGATCCAGGCAGCCTCCCACTCGCCCATGTCTGTATCATACGGGATCGGCCGGCCCCCTACCTCGATACCGGTGAGCATAGCGAAGTCATACGGAGTCATCGTCATGTCTCCCGCAGTCGAGAGATGGAAAGAGTTGGTGGTGTCCCATCATCTCTCTACCAATGCGTCAAGTATGGACCAGCTCGCTATAAGACACAATAGTCCCATGCAGAATAAGCCGAATCCGACCTCATCGACAATCTGGTGGACACCAACGGAAAGGTCCATATACCACTCTCTCGCAGATGTAGTCCCATATCCTCGGATAGAAAGAGAGTCCCCTTGTAATCAGAATGTAGTGTAAGAAATACAGTGCACGAATATGTTTCAGAATAAGCAGATGAAAGGCAGTATAATAAGTACAGCGTAAGTGTGATCTATGCAAGAAATGCCAGGTACATTGCGAAAAATGTAAGAAAACAGTGTATACCTCGGTGGCGCCATAGGACAAATGAGACTCCAGCTCTCATAACGAGAGATCTGCTGGCGCCTCTCGTGCAAATCCTCTGAAATGACGGACTGTATCGGGTGGTAGCACGTGCACCACGGGGTGGTATGTCTCTGGGTGGAAAAGTTGAACCCTGGGCAGTAATGGTATGTGCTTGGCATCTCCCTCCATCCCTAGTGAATCTGCATCATGGGGAATGTCGTCTACCATCTGGAAATGAGGTGAGACAATAGGCGAAAATGAGCAAAATGGGTGAAGAATGCCAAAAGTCAACAAAAGTCAACCATCGAAGAGAGAAAAGAGGAGAAAAAGTCAAAGCCCAGGAAAAGGCACAGAACCTAAGAGAAACTTGAGGGAAACAAGCCTCAAGTGGTGAAAATGAATAAAAAAAGCACCGAAAACAAATTCCAATTGGTTCAAAACGAAGGAAATCAAGAGGTTTTAGCAAATCAACTTCGTGTGGAGCATTGGAAAACGCGTATAAAGCACGGATCTAGAGGGGAAAAGTGTCTAGAGAGGAAGATGAAGGATTTTCGGCTATGGAGGTGTGAGGAAATGAAGTTTGGGATTGTGTACTTAAAGACCGAGGAGAAAAGACCAAAATGGCCCTAAATTGCCATCAGTGGCCCACCGGCCACCATTTGTTGCCGACAACATCCATTTGTGGCCGACATGTGGCCGACACCCCTCCAGGGTGGCCGATAGACCTCTAATTCTCTCCCTGTGTGTTTTGTCGCTGTTTAATGTCCTTGGTTCTCGAGTGAGTGCAAGAAAGGTTCACTTGTAAGTTCAAAGTGTCTCTGTGGAAGCTCTGAACCGTGTCTTTGGCACATGGCTCCTTATTAGTCAACATAAGCAAGGTGTATCTTTTTTAAAAAATATATCGCAACTCTTCTGAGAGGTAAATCGGAAATTGCGACTGAGTTGTTTTTATCAAACACGCTTTTGTTATTGCATAGAACATGCATTGCTTTGTCGTTGCATGGAACGTTCCTTCCACATAAGATCTTGCATAGAATGTGCGCTCCTTGTATTTGCATAGAACATGCTTCAATTTCCTTCTCACATAGAGCATGCATTTGGGGTTTTACATCGAGCATGCTGTTGATCTCGCATTGAATATGCATTTTCTACTATTGATCATTGCATAGAACATGCATCCTATACTATTGCATAGAATATGCATTTCTTTGTCTATTGCATAGAACATGCCTTTGCTATTACTACATGGAACATGCACTTTCCCCTTGTTGCATACATGCTTCCAATTCATCTCGCATAGAAAATGTTGTCACTACATTTGCATAGAACGTGCTTTGTTTATCTTGCATAGAACATGCACTCTTACTATGTTATGCTTGTTGAGTATCTTTCTTATGCAGGCACGATATTGTATGTACAATTCATTCAGAGGAATTCCAGGTAAGATTATTCATGTCCTTTGATTTACCCTGTTTTGGTTAAAAGCATTCGGTGTGTCCCAGTGTTTACACCACTCCTTTTGGTTAGATGCATTCGGGCGTGTCCCGGTGTTTACACCACTCCTTTTGGTTAGAAGCATTCAGGTGTGTCCCGGTGTTTACACCACTCATTTTGGTTAGAAGCATTCGGGCATGTCCCGGTGTTTACACCACTCCTTTTGGATTTGAAGCATTCAGGCGTGTCCCAATGTTTACACCACTCTAATTTCGGTTTAGAGGCATTTGGGTGCGTCCCAGTGTTCTCGTTACCTCTTTCTCCTCCCACGTGCGATGTGTTAGGACACTTCAGTTTAGAGGCATTTGGGTGCGTCCCGGTGTTCTCAGTACCTCTTTCTCCTCTCGCATGTGACGCGTTAGGACGCTTCGGTTTAAAACATTCGAGTGTGTCCATGTGTTCACACCATCTTTCTTCTCGCGTGTGCAACGCGTTAGGACCTTGTTTGACATCTCGGGTGCGCCTAACGACTGTGTTGTTTTTTGCCTTTCCTGCGTGATATGTAGTCGAGTTTGCATAACTTTCTTACATCATTTCTGCATGAAATATGGTATGGCTCGTTTACTTACTTCTTTTTATGTATGAGATTACTGTAGAATTTCTTTGCATAACACTTGCATCTAGGTGTTTCATTACAGCCTCATTACATGATCATAAGTTATGTTTTTGCATCATGCATATCATTTGCATTGTGCCCCAGAACTATGCTGGTTTGATTTCTTGCAAAGGGATATGTAGGCAGCCTGCGGGCGCAACCGTGCTTTGTTTTTCTTGTTTGTTTGTCCACATCTTCGGCCTTGCCAAAAACGGGTCGTCTCTGGGCTTTGACATTCACTCACGTCATTTCATGACTTCCGAGTTCTATTAAAGAGAGGCAGCTGTAGACACCCCATTTTTGACCGTCCTCAAGACTTGGACATCATCATTTGTGCACTCGATGATTGTGCATGTTTGTATTCATTTGAGCACCCGAAGTCCTCGGCGGAACGCCCTAACTTTGAGTCTTGAACCTTGACTATTTTGTGCTTGTTTTTGGACCAAGAGCTTGTTGCCTCTTGCCTGGAAAAGGGGGGTGACTTGTTGGCTAGCCCTAGACCTTGTCGGCCACAAGTTATGCCTATTGGCCACCAATGGTGGCTGACAGCCATTGGTCTTCTTTTTCAAATATTTGTTTGCCAGCTATGCCAGTTGTTGCTCACTAAGCTGCATCTTCATACACGTGTATGGAGGGATAAATTCAAGCTCAAACCTTGATTTTCTACATATGGGGGGTGTCCTCCCCCATTTGGAAGGGTTAGAATTTTTGGATCAAATCTCTCTCTCTCTCTCTCTCTCTCTCTCTCTCTCTCTCTCTCTTGTTATTTTGCATACACTTGCTTAGTTTCTCTACACTTTTGCACATCAACCCTTAACCAAACACTCTCACCTTTGAGCTGGGGTCCCTTGGAGCTTTGTTTGAGCCTTGGAAGGGGATTTGAGCTTGAGTTGGTGGCTGAATTGCACTTTGTTTCAAAGGTATAAAACTTACCTCATTGAAGCTTATTGTGCATACTCGCTTTGCCATCTTTTTCAACTGTTTTAAGGCTATTTTTGAAGTGTAAAAAACTCTTATTTTGAGGCATAAAAATGGCAGTTTGAGTCTTTGTGATTTAAGGGGTTGTTCCCCTTTCTTGCTCCTTAGCTTGTATAGCTTTTTGTGCATCTTTCCTCACATATAAATCAAAATTTTTGGGCCTTTTAACCACTGAAATTCAGAGTTATTTTAGTGGCAAAAACGTTCTTTTGAAGTCCAAAATTGGAAGGGTTAGCCTCCCCTCCTTATGTCTTGTTTGCATGCCTAGATAGCTTAACATGTGAGCATGTTTTTCTAGCATTTTGTAACTTGATCTCAGCATGTTTTTGCTACTATTTTGACTTGTTTTAGCTCTGTTTTGGGTTGGTTAGGTCCTTTAAGCCTTGTATGGCATGGTTGTAGTGCAATTTCCTTCATTAGCTTGTTGTTTCAATGCTTTGATCATCTTTCTTTTGAGTTAATGGCATGATTTAGTGTTGTTTTGCACTCCATTTCAGCACTGAAATCTCTGCAATCTCCCTCTATTCTTCACTTTTTTGTTTGCTTTGAAAGTGGTTTTAAACTTTGTTTGCATAAGTGTGAAATTGAGACATTCATGCTTAATGGTTCAATTCCTTCGGGAGTTCATTATCAACGGCATGAGGCCTCTTTCATGCTCAAGGCACTTGTGGTTTAAGTCCACTTTCCATTAGAGGACACTCACTTTTGGACTAATCAATTAAAGAATGGATTGGTAATCTAAAATTAGTAAACAAAAATGAACAAGTAAAAGAGGCAAGATAAAGCATCTTTTGTGTTGCATAGCATTTGTTCGGATCGGACGTTAATTCAAACACGAGGAAAATGGGACGTTTCATACTCAAAGTGATGAAACGTGCCACTTTCATTGGTCACCATCACCCTTGATCATGCATGATAGGGAAATGGTTTTGTTGAGTCTTGTTTTGCACTCATTAAGCTTGTACAAGCTTGGTTCCTTAGCCATCATGCATGGAAAATGCTTGGTTGATGGTTTGAGGGCCAAGAGTTACACTTCTTTGAGCTTGTGTAATGATAAGGAGAGTAACAGTACACACAAATCTTGAGAATACACTGATTTGCCTATGTTTGCTCTCTGTTGCAGCAAAAAAGGAAGTTCAGGGAAGAGGTGGCCGACGACCACCAGTAGCAGCCGATCGGCCACCATTTGTAGCCGACCGGCCATCAATAAAGAAGGTTGCTCTGTGTGCTCCTGTAGAGGATCAGAAGTGTTCTGGGAGTTGGCACAATTTTTAGTAGTCAAATGTGTGCAAACAGAGGCTGCAATGGCAAGGCAGTGGCATTTTTGGTAGGAGAATCCGAGCATGCATGCATCCCTCACCCCTCAAGGCCGTTTAATTGCTTTATTAGTTAAGTGGTAGCTAATTAATCAATTTACTTGCTTTGTAATTATTTAGTTAAAGTGTTTAGCTACTTAATTCGTTTTGTAATATTTAATTAGCTTAGAATAAGTTAGTTAAATTCGTTTCAATTGTTGTAATAGTTAGCTTAATTAGCATAGCTAGTTAGCTTATTCATTCGGACCCTCCTTCGCAAGGACTTAATGTTGTAATAAGTGTGCGTACGTGTGTGTATGTCTTCCAACCCCACGTCTTTCTCCTTTTTACTTAATCGCTTTTGATGGTTAGATTAGGGACATTTTCAATTAGCATACCTTATGCTCGCATGTTTGCATCTATCCATTTGTCTTGCATGCACCGAGGCTTGGCCATCATTCAAACTGCATCGCAATTTCAAATACTTCTTTGAATACGTGTTTATCGCATGTTGTTCAAATTGATCCATATGTCATATTAGTAGCCGAGCCTATTAATTACATTATTGCATGTGTTGCATTAGACATCTTGTATAGTTAGGATCACGCATCTTTCTAACTAGTTTCTGTTTTGGCTTGGAATACTCGGTAAGTTTTATGCTTTAGCATACTTGCATAAGTGTGATTGCCATATTGCCATGTTCCGCAAGTTTGCCATGAGGCTATGTGCTTAAATGCTAAATTGCATGAATGCCTGTGGATGAAGGCTTGTTGTTTGAATTGGAACGATTCAACGAATGTGCGTTTTAAACCCACTTTGTTGTGGCAAAATCATGTTTTAAAGCCCACTATGTTTGGTGGCAAATCTGCATCTTTAAGCCCACTTGAGAGTGGCAAATTCAAACCATTTCGAAAACAAGCATGAGTTGAATTGTTCTAAGTCTTGCGACTAGTCTATACTTGCTTGTGTGCATCACATAGTAAAATTAGCTAATAACCGGAATAAAAATGCATAATGTTTATAAAAGAACATATCATGATTAGTAGAGCCAATCTTTGATCGGGCGAGCAGGGGTGCTCAATTCATGACCTTCCTCCTTTGTACCTAAGTTCTCGAGCCGAGACAACTTTGGTGATGACGGACACGTGGCCTTTGGCATGAGTCAGGGTTTTCTAAATTTCTCCAAAATAAAATATTTAGGTGACGACTCTGTAATTTGGCAAAGCAGTCCAATTTTGGCAGTATTTGATTTAAAATCGATTTTCCAAAAAAGTTTGCCAGATTTAGGCTCTTTGATGATTATCAGTTTCACATTGCACTTGTGAGACTAGATTCAAAACCGCGGGAGTCCGAACTATGAGGCCTTTTTTTCAAACCCTTTCCGAAAGGCGGAGCGCGAAAAAATGCGAGTCTACAATGGTCGGCTTACTGACGATCGGCCATCCTGATGGTAGGCCACTCTCGATGGTCACTCAGTCTTTCATCTCCATTCATATTCCCTTCGTTGGACTGAAGCTGCACTTGGGAATGGGGAACTACTGATATTGATGGGCACCCAAGGGAGCCCAGCCCAAGGCTCAAGGTCCAGCTCACGGCCTAAGTGTTAAGCCCAGTAACTTTGAGAAGCCAATGCTGGCCCAGGACCAATAGCATTCAAACACTTGTCAAGTAGGGAATTAACCACGTGAGTAGATAAAGATCCTGCAAAGCTATTGCACCCATACATTAGCCATTTAATGAGGCCACTGTAGCATTAAATGCAGCAAGACCCCTCACGACGGAGTATACAGAATCACCATAAACGATGTTAACTAGGCCATAGACTTTCAGCCAACAAGACAGCTTAAAATGGACAAAGAACTGATGAGCAAAAGAGATTAAAAAAAAAGCCTTAGAGATAAATTAGAGGCTAAGTTTTGTATCCTCTTTACTTCTCTCTCTCTCTCTCTCTCTCTCTCTCTCTCTCTCTCTAAATCAATCTTCCCTAACCTAACTTGATCGCCGGGGCGTCCATCGGGGGATAATTTCCCCCTCTGGACCTTTTTGCAGGCACCCTTCGTGGACATAAAGGTCAGTAGATCCGTTGGAAGCACAGATCAGTCCGACCCATCCTCCATTTAAGTTATTGCATTATCAGTGAGAAAATAAAACCTATGAAAAATAATTTATATTACAATTTATATTCTCAATTAAAAAGAATAGAAATTGATGAAGAATAAACATATCAAAATAAAATTTGCAAATTTGCAAATCATTTTAAATAGACATCGATCATAAGTTTGCAAATCATAAGTTTTCTTCTTTCTTTTTTTTTTTTTAATTCACATTCAAATTGAAAATAGTTTTTTTCTTTTTCTTTTTCTTTTTTCCTTCTCTTGAAGTAAATTTATTTATTTAAAAATTTTAAGCTACAATTGTCCCATAACACTTGCAAAAAGACACAAAAATACACTACAATTTTTTATAAAGTATTAAATTTTGATTTTATGTGTATATATGATACATGAAGAGATTTTTTATTGAAGAAACTTAAAAGAAAACCAAAATATAATAAAAATAAAACAAAATAAATATTAGGATACATGGCAAACTTTGAGTATGCCACACGCCATAATTGTAGAACATTTAAGTGAAAGGCACTACTTTACTCATATTATATTTGATATCAACATATTGTAAAAGGAATGGTAACTTTCTTTACTATACGATTCTACTATTATTCGCATTCTACATGCAGAATGACTCGTTGAGAGCTTGAAGAGATACTTGCCTGTGTTGGATATCCATTAAGGTCCATATACTAATTGTGAATTTGTGGTTTTTGCTATAAAAAAAAATAAAAAATAAAAAAAGAAGCTGCCCAAACCAAGCTTTGAGCTTATTGGGCCTGCTCTATTAGTACCGTAGAATTAGGTCCACAAAAATGGAAAATTACAATTTAGTAGGGTTTTCAAAAAATATTTATACATACATAAAAAAATTTAAGATTTTAATTATCAATATTTATAAAATTTTCCACATGTAATTTTTTTTCCCTAATCGACAATGAATTGCATTTTTCCAAAAAAAAAAAAAAAAAAAGGTATTTGGGCCATAAACCTAAATTTGAAACTTTTGGAACAATTACTTCAAATTCTACTCATTTTTGTCAAAAATAACAATAACAATTTTAGAGATTATATTACCTTTACCTATCGATCTATCCGTTCATCTATTTGTCCATTTTTTTACCTATTTGTCCACTTGTCCACCACTATTGTTTTTCTTCAACCTTTCCGGCAAGTAGCCAAAGGCAATAAGATGCGATTGGTAATATTGCATGAAAATAGAAAAAGAAAGTAGAAATAGAACAAATACAAGAATAAAAAAATGGAAAAAAAATTGTCTTTAAAATAATAATTTGTATTTCTTACCAATATATTTCAGTAATCATATCTTTATAACATTAACTTCTAGGTTATGGATAAAAGGTTTTTAAAATCTAATACATCAGGTACCCTCACCATGAATTGCATGACTTAAAAATTTAAATTTGGCTTAAAATAACTGTTGTGTGCTTCAAAGGAATAAGGAAGAATTGCTTGAGTTTGAAATGTTGATTTAGAGTAACAGTCGAATGCTTGAAAAGATTGTACAATAATTAAATAGGGTTGAATTCTTGCTCTAGAATAACTATCAAATGTTCCAAATCTTGTTTTGAAATAATGCTTGAAAGAATGAGGATTTTTTTCTAAAGGATCTCTCGAAAGTTTGAATAGACTATGGATGAATTGCTTTAATTAGTTTCAAATGTTGATTACGGGACTGGAGGACGCTGTTTTGGTCCTGTAATCTATTTAATTTATCGCGTTTGTCACAAAATATATATATATATATATATGTTTTATCTTTAAAAACACAATTGTCGTCCAATGTTTTTTTTTTTTTTTTTTTTTTTTTGGGTGACAAACGCAATAAGTTGAATAGATCATAATTAACATAGCGACTTTTTTTTTGTGATAAAATACACAAAGTATCTAACAAAATGAACGGTTCAGATCATTAAAACGGGATCTGTGATGAGACGCACAAATCCAACAACGCCTTCCAATCCATATTTTGGATTGGAGGAGATCTCTTCCTATAATAATTGCCAATGTTTTTTTTCTTTTTTTTTGAAATTGATGTGGACAGTTTGACCATAGAGTTTTTAGAACTCATCGACAAACAAAGCAAAAGGAAAAATAAAAAGCACTAGTAGAGGCAAAACAACTAATGCTCGAAATGTCATGAAATTTGGCCAATCCAATGTTTAGGCTTTGATTTCGCAATTTTACTGTTTCAAACTAGGTTTTTTCTAATAGGGTTAATTACAACAAAAAAAAAAAAAACCCCCAGGATTTCACGTTTTTTTCAATTTAAACCCCAGAATTTCAATTTTGACAAATTAAACCCTAGAGTTTCATCTGTGTTTCAATCTGACACCTCCATCCATCTCCGTCATATTAAACTAACAGAAATCTGGACAAAATTTAAATTCAAACTCACATGTTCAAACACTTATATCTCCCTCGTTGTAACTCCATTTCGTCTCATTTTTGCGTTGTTGGATTCACCTCATGGCTTAGTTTTCATTCCACTCTTTATACGCCTTGTTCCACATCTTTTTACTTGTCGTTGGAGCTCTAACATTTGGCCAAAAATAAGATTTTTCTCTCTTTGGGAAAAATTTTCAGATTCAAAATGATAATGTAGCTCATCTGAAGCCTCAAGAATGGGTTGTGCCACCAACTGCCTCACAAGCATGTATAAATAGTAGATTAAGCAAGGACAACTGTACAAGTTCTGGTAGTTAGATTCTTGAGTTAATTAGAATACTGTTACAATATTGTTAGAGTGATAGATACATATATGTGAGTGATGTATTAGGAATCGATATAAATATCTTGTAACCTATTAACTAGAGATAATGAAAATATGATAATTCAATCTTTTTTCACTGTTCGACACATTATTGATACTGCTATCACTTTACACCATTATTCCTCTATTCCTTTACTTTATTGGTTTAATGCAGTGGTTGTGGCCGTCTTTCTTATCAATCGCATGCCTAGTAGTGTTCTTCACACTAAATCTCCTTATGAAGTTTTGTTTCATTCCATTCCAAATTTTTCTTATCTCCAAGTTTTTGGCTGCCAATGTTTTTCATGGCTCAAACCATACACGTCTCATAAACTTCAGCCCAAATCTATGGCTTGTGTTTTCTTGGACTATCATCCTACTATGAAAGGATATCGATGTCTTGATGCTATCACTGGCAAAATATATGTTTCTTGACATGTGCTCTTTAATGAACATTGTTTTCTTTTTTCTCACAATTTTTCTGATGCTCCTCATTCTTCCTCTCGAATCCCCATTCTTACTTCTTTTTTCTGGGGTTCTTCATCTGTTTTCTCTTTAACTCAGTCTTCTTCATCATCTCACTTCTCCTTCTTCCTCTTCCGTCCCCACTCTTACTTTTTTTTTCTGGGGTTCTTCATATGTTTCCTCTTTAACTCAGTCTTCTTCTTCATATCAGTCCTCATCTTCGTCTCAAACCTCTTCTTCTCAAACATCTCTTCCCTTAGTTCCTTTGTGTTCTCCTCCTACCTCTACTGCTATTCCCATTACTTCTCTCACTGTTGATTTACCCCTTCCACCTCCTACTGCGCCTTTACCTGCTCCTACCTCTCATTCCATGGTCACTAGATCTAAATCTAGACATCCTCTTTGTCTCACTACCTTATCTTCTCTTCTTCTAACTAAGCCTCTATCTGTTAAAAAAGCTCTTCAGTCCTTAGTTTGGGTTGCTGCCATGCAAGAAAAATTTCAGGCCCTTCTGACTCAAGATACTTGGGAGTCGGTTCCTCTTCCTTCTCTAAAAGTAGCCATTGGCTACAAATGGGTATTTCGCATTAAAAGGATATTGCTAGGTATAAAGCAAGGTTAGTTGCCAAAGGATATTTGCAACAAAAAGGGGTTGATTTCCAAGAAACATTCAGTCCTGTGGCCAAACAACCCACTATCCGTATTCTTTTGTGTTTGGCTCTCCATTTTTATTGGCCTATCAAGCAATTGGGCAACTCCAATGCCTTCCTTCATGGCCACTTAGATGAGGAGGTTTGTATGTTGCAGCCTCCTGGTTTTGTTCAGAATTCTACTCAAGTTTGTAAGCTCAAAAAGGCTCTTTGTGGCCTCAAACAAGCCCCTTGGGCATGGTACTCTACTTTCTCCTCCTTTTTGGTTACTCAAGGCTTCCATAACAGTCTTTCTGATCCATCTATGTTTATCAAACAAACCCCTACTAGTCTTACCATTCTTTTGGTTTATGTTGATGATATTTTATTGACTGGCAGTATCCTGCTCTCATTACTTAGCTTCTTACTCAAACGCATCATATATTTTCTATGAAAGAGCTTGGCTCTGTGTCCTACTTCTTGGGTATTTCTGTTAGTACTCAGGATAATGGCTATTTTTTGTCTCAAGAGAAGTATGCGGCTAATCTTTTGCTTAAAGCTAATCTAGTTGACTACAAACCATATTTTACTCCCTTGGCAATAAAACCCTCTCCTTCACCCACTGATTCTCTTCATTTTTCTCAGCCCTCTTTCTACAGAACCATTATAGGTGGTCTACAATACCTTACCATCACTCACCCTGATTTGGCTTTAGCTGTTAATATGGCCTATCAACATATGCACTCTTCTACCAATGCTCATTTTTAGGCTGTCAAAAAGTTGCTTCGGTATGTCAAAGGCACTATTTCTCATGGACTGCATTTTTTCCCATGTCTTTTTTCCTTTCGTACTTTCTCTGATTCTAATTGGGCTAGTGACTTTGTGGATAAACGATTCACCTCTGGGTATTGTATCTATCTTGGTCCTAATTTAATCTCCTGGTCAACCAAGAAACAAGCCACTGTTTCCAAGTCTTCCACTGAGGCTAAGTACAGGGCCTTAACTCATGCTGTTGCTGAGCTCACTTAGTTGCAGCAGTTGTTAAAGGACGTGTGTCTTCCTGCTCTTTCGGTTCCCATTTTGTGGTGTGACAATCTCTCTACTGTGGCTCTTGCTTCTAATCCTATGTTTCACTCTCGTTCCAAGCACATTGAAATTGATTGTCATTTCATTCATGAAAAGGTGGTGGCTAAACAAATTGATCTTCATTATGTGCCTTCTGCTGATCAAATTGCTGACGTGTTTACTAAGCCTCTATCTAATTTTTGATTTCACTATCTCAAGGACAAGCTCTTGGTGTTTCATTGCCCCAATCGCTTGCGAGGGGCTAATAATGTAGCTTATCTATAGCCTCAGGAATGGGTTATGCCACCAACTACCTCACAAGCATGTATGGATAGCAGATTAAGTAAGGACAGTTGTACAACTTCTAGTAGTTAGATTCTTGAGTTAGTTAGAATACTGTTACAATATTGTTAGAGTGATAGATACATATATGTGAGTGATGCATTAGGAATCGATATAAATATCTTGTAACCAGTTAATTAGAGATAATGAAAATATGATAATTCAATCTTTTTTCATGAATCCACATATTCAAGCACTTGTATTCCCTCGTCATAACTCTATTTCACCTTATTTTTGCATCATTATATTCAACTCATGGCCTAATTTTTATTCCACCTTTCATATACCTTATTTTATCTCTTTTTGCATGTCGTCAGATCTTCGAAAGTTAGCCAAAAATAAGTTTTTTCTCTTCTTTTTTTTTGTCTCTTCTTCCTCCACCTCCGCGTCTTTTCCTCCTGGCTTGCTACTACTGCTGCCGCTACTTCATCATTATTATCTGTAAGAAAAGGTGGTGGTGGTGGTAATGGTGGCGATGTCGTCGAATAGTGATAGGTATACAACTACACATAAAAATCAAAAACCAAATGGGTTGGTGAGTATGTTAGGGCACCTTGGTTTTCAATCAAGCGTCATCCATTGCATCTCCACTGCCAAGAATAATGTTGCAATAGCAGCAAGAAAAAAATAAAAAAAAAAAAAAAAAAAAAAGAAGAGAGAAAAATCTTACTTTTGGCCAACTTTTCGGAGATCTGGTGGCATGCAAAAAGAGGCGAAACAAGGCATATGAGAGGTGAAATAAAAACTAGGCCATGATTTGAATCTAACGACGTGAAAATGAGGTGAAACGGAATTACGATGAGAGAGATACAAGTACTTGATGTGTTGATTTAAATCTGAAAATTTTGCCCAAAGAGAGAAAAACCTTATTTTTAACCAATTTTCAAAGCTCCGACGGCAAGTAAAAAGATGTGGAACAAGGCATATAAAGAGTGGAATGAAAACTAGGCCATGAGGTGAACCCAACGACGCAAAAATGAGGGGAAACGTAGTTACAACGAGAGAGATACAAGTGCTTAAATATGTGGATTTGAATATGAAATTTTTGCCCAAAAAGAGAAAAATCTTATTTTTGGCCAACTTTCAGAGCTCTGATAGCAAGTAAAAAGATGTGGAACAAGGCGTATGAAAAGTGGAAAAAAAACTAGGCCATGAGGTCAATCCAACGACGAAAAAATGAGACAAAACGGAGTTACGACGAATGAGATACAAGTGTTTAAACATGTGGGTTTGAATCTAAAATTCTGCCCAAATTTTCATTAATTTAAAATGTTGGAGATGGACGGAGTGGCCAAATTGAAACACAGATGAAACTCTAAAATTTAATTTATCGAAACTGAAATTCTGGGATTTAAATTGAAAAACACGCGAAACCTTAGGGTTTGTTTTGTAATTAACCCTTTCTAATATAAGTAATTTTCATTATAATTTTTAAATTTGAGCTTACCTGAAATCATCTCATTTTTGGTAAATTTCATTTTAATATAAATAACGGTACAAGTTTGAGGGCAATTCACTTTTGATATAATATCAACATATTGTAGACGAGTATTAATTTTTTTTACTATACGATTATGTTGTTGTTGTTCATGTTTCACGTGCATCAGAATCTCGTCGAAAGCTTCAAGAGATCATGGAAGAATTGCTTGAGTTTTAACTATTTCATTAGACTATTCTTGTCACAAATTTCCAGCAATGTGGGTATGCCAAAAATGGCTTAAACCCCCAGGCAAAACTTCTGTTGATTAAAGAAACGAATTGTTAAAAACCATCTATAAATAGTGAGTTTTTCTTTGCTCAAACCCATAAATCCTAAACCATTTTAGCCCAAATTAAGCACAACCCAAGATCGATATAGAAGAAGATAATCACTTGCCCTATGCGAGCAATCAGTAAGCCTAAGGGTCTCATGATGAGGCTTACAGAGGCTGTTGGTAAAAAAATTGATGAACACATAAGACTGAATTCACATCTTCTGCTAGCATTTACAGGGTCCCCGATGAGCTTCGTAAGCTCAACGAAAGTGCCTATATGTCCCTCACCTCGTCTCCATCGGTCCTCTTCACAGTGAGGACCGAAACAATCTCAAATCACCAGTACACATTATCAAATTGAGTTATGTGAATTTCCTCCTCTGTCGAAGCACCTGTGTGGGGTCAGATCAGCGTCAATTGATTTTGCTCGAATGTCTCACTCAAATGAGAGAGTCATTAGAGGAAGCCAAGAAATGCTATGCGGAAGAAGTTTATGATAAGCTCGAGGAAGAGATGTTGGTGATCGATGGATGTTTCATACTTGACATGACTTGTTATTGCTCGAGAACCAGCTTCCTTTCTTCATTCTCCAGAGGTTGTTCGGGCTCACAGTCTCACCTATACCGTGTATGAATCTTACTCTTATTGATTATGTCTTTTCATTTTTTAGCGACATTTTGAATACAGAATCAAAAGTCAATGAAAGAACAAAGCAGAAGATGAGTAAGAAAGCTGATTATCTTCATATCCTCGATATTCTACACAACCTCTACGATTCTTACAAAAAAAACCAAGACTCAATCATCTTAAACAGTCCATGTCTTCTGCATCAGACCTCAAATTTGCAGGAATCAAGTTTGTACCCAATCGGCCCCCAACTGGAGAAGAATTTAAGATCAGTTTTAATGAATATAAATGTCTTTCCAAGATTATTTATGGAGCTCGTTTTGTAATCCCAACTTTGTTCCTTTACGAGTCCACCGAGCCATTCTTGAGAAACCTCATTGCTTACGATCAGTGTCACCCTGGTGTTCGTCGTTACTTTACATCATATGCCAATTTTATGGATACCCTCATAAGCAGTGACAAAGATGTTCATGTGCTGGCCAAGGCTGGAATCATACGTAACCATCTAGGCACCGGTGAAGATGCAACCAAGTTCTTCAACAATCTCTGCAAGGAAGTTTTTCTCAAGGAGTCTTATAATTATTTCGCTGAAACAATCAGTGTTGCTGATCACTACAGCAAGGCTTTTTGGTCTGATTTGATGGCACGTCTGAGGCATAAATACTTTGCAAGTCCATGGGCATTCAAGGCTTTCGTTGTTGGCTTTGTCACTTTTGCCATCGCTGCGTTTAAATTCATCACAAAGACTTTCCATATCCATATCCCCCCGTATGATTAATTAATGAGGATGATGAATATATATTATGTTATAGATCATCTTAAGTCAACAAGTCATCCAGTATTGTCTTAGCTTCAACAAGAATTGTACCAACCAGAATGTCTAAGGGCATGTGTTTCTAAAACATGGCGTGTATGGATTACTATGTAATCTCTCATTCTTGTATGAATAATGTTATACGTAAATAAATTTCTTTCACATTACGGCGTGTGTAATTCAAATAAGTAAGAATATAATAAAACAATAATAAAATTAATATTATAATGTGTACTTAAATTCACTTAAAATCAATTTTTTTTTTTAGAGATTTCCACTACAACATATAAGAGTTTTAGAGACCAAATTTTTTGATCTCTAAAAGTAAAAATTTTATTGCAAAAGATATTTAGGTATCAATTTTTATCGTCGTGAGGATAGTCACTAAAAAATCGTCCCAAAAAATAAAAAACAAGGCTTTTAGCTACAAAATTTTAACATTGTCACTAATAAATATACTTTTAAAGACAGAGAAAAATATGTTGCCCATTCTTGATTCAGAACAAAGAAAAATAAATAAATAAATAAATAAAATGAAAATTTTGAGTAATTCCAATCTTGTCTTTTCTTACACAAATCAACTTTCCTCCAACAACTGAAAGTACAAATGAATTCTCCTGCCGGCTTTGCAATTTTTTTAATGATTTTCATTAGCCATCTCAAGTTCTTTCTATACCCTTCTTTCCCTTGTTTTCCAGTACCATTTTTTTGAGAAAATAATGGCATCAGAGACAACAGAAGAAGAAGATGAAGAAGCCCTTTTCACCATCAACACATAAGCTAAAAAAGACAAAATCAGACAGATCATAGAATACCAGAAATCACTCTATTTTTCTTCGTCTTCTTTTTCCTCTGCAGCCACTTCTTCTTCTTCGTTTTCATCTTCACGGATAAGTAATTCTCAGTTAGACTTGATGAAAGAAGGAAGCACTTCTTTGAGGCGATTATTTGACATGGAACATACTAGCTTGGCAACCCATATGAATGACTACAGTGGCTGTCCCATAATTAAGTCTATTCCCCTTTGGGGCAGCGATACAGACGATGGAGTTCATGATGATCCATGGAAGTCCATAAACAGGACTGTTGGACCTGTGTTTGGGTCTGGAAGTGGTGCTCAAAGTGTGTTGGGTGCAGAGAGTAGATCCATGGATGGAATTGGATTGCCTGTTGGTAGAAAACCCAGAATTAGCAAACACAGGTTGAATAGAACCAAGTCGTTTAGGAGGCTGCCAAGATTCAGTTTTTGGAGATGCAGAGATTTCCGATTTGGGTTGAGGTTGAGACGGCTGAGGATTATGATCTGTGGTAGAAAGTTCTGATAACGTAGTTCAATTAACAGGCAAATGGTGAGGTTTCAATTAACGTAGTTTTTGGATTACTCATACAATAAAACATCACACTCTAATCAAAAGATGAGAAATCTTCATGATATATTTCATGTTATTTTTTTCATGATCCCTAATATTATTCTTTATCTGTTTTGGCCCAATATGCTTCTCTTCGGATTCTTGTACATATTGAGTTATTTTAGAGTTTAGGGTCTAGTAATTTTTGAAGATCTTCTATAATAGAAGATCGTGTTGTTGAGAGATCTTACTAACTATAATCTCTATATTTATAGTGAAACTCATTTATTTTTTTTATTTATTTATAAATATAGGTTTTTATAGCTAAATAACTCATTTGTCTTTCTACTTTTTCCATAACAAGAACAAACACCTTCACATGTACATTTATTGACAACATTGAATATCAATTACATTTTGCTACATGTATGAGATTATCATAGGAGCAATTTTCCTATTTACATTTGAAAAAGAGTAAGAGCAAAACAAGAACCAACACGGAAAACAAAAGAATCTTTTGGAATTGATTGAAATCCAATTCCAAAGCCCTTGATTCTGGAGCTTATTGTACCAAATTGAACTCAAATTTTCAATCTGAATCAAAGAATCCAATCTTCTATTTCACAAAAATCAAAATACCCACTAATAGCTGAAAAAGCTATGTCATTCAGCTAGGGGCAAGCATGTCTAAGAACTGTATATGGGCCTGCAAATCACACAGTGACTTGAAATCAATCTCCCTATGATACTTCCCTCTTCAATTCTCAATCTGCTACTCTCTCTGTTCCACAGGTGAACCCCATAACTCGCCCAGGTTAGCTGAACCAACTTGGCTTCGATCCATTTTGAATGAGCCCGGTTAGTCGGTTTTTCAAAAAGCCCTCCTATCCTAATCCAATCCACCGGATAAAACGCCATGGGCGGCAAGACAGTGAAATTACACTTAGGTCCTTCTGTTTCCATCTTCTCAACCACTCTGGAAACCAAGTAGGGTCCATTGTGCCCCCATTTGTTCCCATCAAAAGTGGTAGCAAATTCCTCCATGAACTTGTACAGAATTGGATGATTCTTATCAAAAACAAGCACTGCATTGTTCAATCTTGTCCATTTACCCGATCCATCGACGCTTTGTGCTCCGATTGAATTCCTCAAAACTGAGAAATTCCTCAAAACTATGAAATCAGTGTCTAAATAAACCCCTCCATACTTATACAGAACCGCGAGTCTGATCAAATTAGACAGGTTCTGAGCCAAGGGAATTTCACCGGGGTCCTTGTTACCGGTCTTGATGTCATCAAACCATGACTCAGCCGGTGTGCTCTTGAACAGAGACGACAGGTTGGGCCTGACTGCTAGAACTCTGAACCCCAGCTCGAGCAGTGGTTTCAAGATCCTAAACCCAAAAGCAGAGTCCATAGTTCTTGACAGAATCAACAAACACCCACGTGGGTTGGCTTTGAATAGACTCTCCAATGCAAGAAACTCCCTAGGCCCGAATGATTTTGCAGGGGAAATCCATGTCATGAAGAACTGAACTCTACAATGATCATCAAGAAACTCTTTGACTCTGCCATGGAATTGGGTTGTGACGGTTGTTTTCTTGAATATCTCCAACTCTGATGACTCTTTCTTGGAACTTGGGGTTTCAATGTGTGGCTCTGTAACAACCTCTTCTTTGAGGGAAAGAAGCTCATGGGTTGAGGTTGATTTGAGTTTTTGTTGTTGGTTGTTGTGATGAGCAACAGAGTGGAGAGAGAGATTGGAGATCAAACTGTTGGCGAATATGATGATGAGTAGAATGGCAGCGAAGGAGATGGTGGAGAAGATGGGTAGTTTGGCTCGGCCGAGTCTCGGGGAATCAAACATCTTAGAAGAAGTAGTAGTAGTTGATCTCAGTTGCAGGGAAGACATGGGTCTACCATTGAAGTAATCATGCTACTGATATGAATAGAGAGAAGGGGGAAACATTTTATATATATATATATATACGTGTGTGTGTGTGTGTTTATTTTTCTAGAAGCTTTGTTGATCTTATTCTATATGAAATGGTTAAAATGCCTAATGCATGAATTACATGAATTGATGGTTAAAATTCCTAGTACATGAATTACATATGAATGGAAGGTTCAAATGTCAAGAAATGAATTACATGAATTAATCAAGCCAATATGTGATTCATCACCTAGGGATTTTTTGTCTTTAAATATTTTTGTTCCCCATCTCAATTTATTCACGATATCTTGAAATTTTCACATTTTGAAATTTGTATAGGATAGATATTAGTGGATTAGAAGAAAGGACGGTTTGAGAAAAATAGATCATTCGCTATTGGTCACATCCCACTTAGTTTGAAGTAAATATTGAGTAGGATAGTGATATTTTATGCGGTTATCACTAATCAATGAGAAGTATCACTTTAAAATAATACTAGTGGGTGGCACACGTGATACGTGTGCAATTCAGATAACTAATAATAAAAATGAATAATAAAGAATTTAATATCACAATATGTATGTTACTTGAGTGATAAGTATATTCTTAATAAAACCCAAGGTTTTGGGTTCAAACTTGCTTACGCTGTATATAACAATTTTTTTTGTTTTAGCATATATAAAATTGCCATGTGACATGAGGAGAAGAATGTTTCACTAAACTAATTTAGGCATTCACTTAATAATAGTATTGATAAATGTAGACTACATAGTTGGGCTAGTAGGAGATAAGAGATATGAAATTAAAAACTTTTAAAAAAATTGAATTAAAATATTTAAAAAAATTATTAAAAAAAAGACAGATTGAAAACTCATAAAATTTTACTCTAAACCATTCGGATCTCAAATTTAAAGAGACAGTCATTACGAAAAAAGAAATTACAAAAAAATTTAAATAGTTATGAAGTTAATTTTAAAATTGATAGATTCACATTGGATAAGTGGCTTAATTAATTTCACAAACTTTATAAGATTCAGAAGAAAAAAGAGTTTCTAAAGTTTGATGAGGGCTATTTATTTAGTCACCCTAAATAGTGCAGATTCCAGACCACAGAGATATAGTTCGAGAGATATTATAGACTAATAGACAATTAAGGATAAAATATAAAAAAATAAAAAAGATAGCACATATGAAGAAGATATTTGCTTGTTGAGTTTATTATACAAATTGAAGTTACAGTTGATGAAAAATGGTGAGACAGAAAAAAAATTGGGAGCTTAGACATGTACAAATCTCCTGCAGCTTGGCCACTTGTCTTGTAGTGCAAAAAAAATGTCATTTTCCATCTCTTAGACTTTAATTTTTGCCTAACATGTCCAAAGCTTAATTTGGGACAATTTGAACTCTCAATTGCCATAGAGACGACTGAAATTACGTGGAGAAATTGGCATGGATTTCGTGAACTGTGTTTGGATCATGAATTTTTGTAAAAATTTAAAAAGTAAAAGAGAAAAAGTGAAGAAAATATTAATGAAATATTAACTAAATTTTTTCTCTATTTTTTGTTTCTCTTTCCAAACACCAACTAGCATTACATGGTGGTGATAAATTTAAAAGTATGTTGATGATGTTTTGTTTTAGAATAATGTTTGAGAGCTCGAATTTGGCTCCCCCTAATCCCCCTAATGCGCAAAACGACGTCGTTTTGGGCATTAGGCTTTTTTTTCTTTTTTCTTTTTTTCGGCCATTTTCGTTCGACTGTGCAGGGGAGGGGGAGGAGAGGGAGAGGGAGAGGGAGAGGGAGAGAAAGAGGTCGCCGTCGCAAATCCGTCGCCGTCGTCTCCGATCCGTCGCCGTCGTCTCCGATCCGTCGCAGATCCGTCACCGATCGCCGCGCCTCCACCTCCGTCGCCGATCGCCATGCCTCTGCTCGTCGCCTCGCGCCATCGCGATCGCCCGCCTCCGCCTCCAGCCCATTTTTAGGCCCTCCTCCTCCTCCTCCTCCGCCTTCTTCCTTCGCTAAAACAAAAACAAAAAAAGGAAATTAGATTCGGGAGCCTGCTGAGCTCCCTAGCACAGTCCTTTGTTTTAATGTAAAATTTTAAAATTTACTATAAAAAATCGAATGCATCAAAATTTCATTTCAAGTGGTCATGTGCATACTCAATAATAGCAAACCGTGGTCATTTTATCTCTTATTCTCCTAATAAAATGACTACATGCTTTCAAGCAAGTTACCTATATAGTCGCATGAAATATTTAAAATGTTTCGCCTAATTCAATCACATTATTATGTAAACAAAAAAAAAAAAATTTATTACATATTTTTCTCTATCATAGCATTAATTTTTCTTATTTTTTTAGTTTCAAGTGATAACATATAGCAAGTAGCTGCAAAAGGCATTTGGAAGAGTTGGAATGTTAATTGGAAAACAGTTAATAGGGACTAGCTAACATTATTGGATTTGATTTGAAATGAAATGAAATGTCATGTTAAATTCAAAATGACCTATTGATCAAAACGCAATACCTTCGAAGGTGATATGGATTAGTTTTTAGGAAACAATACATCCTTGATTTAGAACCTAAATTACATAAATTTTTTCATTAAAATTTATAGTCATACAAGTCAAAAATGATCATGGCAAGTTTTACCTTGATTCTAGGTTTTATGCTTGTCATAATTTTTTTAATTTTCTTTACTAATTTTGTGATTTTTATAGAATCAACCTAGTTTGTTGTTTCTTATTAGGATTACAATTTTTTCAATATATAGACTTATATAAGTCCAACAGCTCAGTTTTCAAAAATCGAATAATTTTTTGTGTTTTATATTCTGGATATTTTTAAAATCAATAACAATATAAAAATAAGAAGTAATCTTGTCACACCAATTATGCTTCTCCACATTTCCACCATCATGTAATGATAAATATACAAAAATTATTTATATATTCTTCAAATTCCCATTTTAATAAGAAATTAGAAAGTAAAAAATAAATAATTTTGAGAAAATCCTTTTCTTGAGAGATGGGTTACCATTGTCTTCCCATGAACTATAAAATAAAAAGTAATGTGAGGTTTGGCTTTTCAATCATTGCAACACTAGTCATTGATTATTAATTTAAATCTTATTGCATCATTGACTTTGATGGAAGAAAACATCTTTCTCTATATCTTTTTTTTTAATTTAGGAGTGGGGTTTTGAAAAGATGGTATTGCAATGAACATGTTTTTATTTTATTTATTTTTAAAAAATAATAATAATTAGTGACCGAGAGGATATGAATTCGAAGAAGACTAGAGGACCTTTTACCTATATGGGTGGGCTTATTAATCAATGTCTATTATGGAGCCAACTTTGTGATTATTTTTATTTTCTTTTATTTTTCTTTTGTAATGATATTGACTTATTTGTGTGCCTTCTCATTGTAGTTAATGGGTGTTGGAGCATCTTTAATAATATTTTTGAATTTTTTTCTCCAAATTTTAATTAAAAAGTGTGTTTTTCATTTTAGAGGATCACTTTTTCACTAGTCTCTCCACTAATGCTTTTTTCTTTTTTTTTTCTTTTTTATTTGAATATTCCTTCTTTATACATTGCTTACACTAGGAAAACATTTGGAGAGATGTTGGAGCATGGTTTTCAAAATGAAACTCTCTAAAATAGCTAAATGTAGGGTTTGAGGGAGATGTTGGAGGCTTTTATTAGGATGTGAAACCTTACATCTTTCTCATTGTGACCGACAGAAGCACCATTTCATATATCTATGTATGCAAATATATAAATAAAAAATAAAAAATAAAAAAGGGTATTTAGAACATATATGCATGCTTTGAGATAAATTTGAGCTAGAACTTAGATTTAGATAAGTTAATAAGGGTGAGAGCATGACTCAAGTTTAGACAAATATCTTTATAATTTGAGTTAAGCTTAGATCCATTCTCAAGTCTATCAAACTTGACCAAGTTGCAGCCTTACTTAAACGATAAGCTATGACAATTAAATATTGCACTTTGTATCTTATAATTTTATATAATTTGCATTTGCACTTTCACTTGAGAGATAACTAAAGACCTGTTCGGTAGTAATTAAAATAACAATCACAATAAATTACAAGTAAAGATCACAAAAGGTCCAAACTAGAGCATATAGTATACTTTCTTTCTTTTTTTTTGTGTATTATAGAATTTCCTTTTTTTTCTTTTAAATCTCAAAACAAGTAATGTAATTTATCCATTTTTTTATTTGTTATATGTTTCACACAACATGTGGAAATATAATTACAATGTTCTAAATAAGTTCTTTTTGGGAAACCATCATCTCTGACCTCTATATTAGGCCCTTTCATTTCATTTGTTTTTGCTATTCCACGTTGCAAAAGGTTTCTTAATTGATCTGCTGCCTATCAATGTTGACTTCCTTTTTAACATGACCCACCTGTCTATCATGTTATGAACTGTAATGATCTGTATTCAAATTATGTTAGCTGCAAAGGAGCGGACTCGAGTTTTAGTATGTTTAGATTTGTTTATTAAGATTTTAATGAATTTGAATTTGAGTTTGAGGTTAATAAAAATTTAACAAATTGAGTTTGAGCCGAGTTAGTTTAGACTTCACTCGAGTTTGAGTCTATTCACGAGCTTTAATGAACCAAAATATTTATAAATTTATATTTGCGTATAAAATTAAAGTTGTAATTAAAATTTTGATTATATAATTATATATATATTAATATATATAAAAATACTATAAAAAATTCAATATTGTATCAAAATAATAATATCTATTATCACTATTATATAAATGTATTATCTATAATTAACTATTATTTACATTTATATTTTTTAAACATATAAATAATATATTTATCTTACTTTTTATACATATTTTTATATTATTTAATATATAAATAATAAATGTTAAATGAATCGAGTTTACGAGCCGATTGGACTTGTTTATTAAAAATTTAATAAGCTCGAACATAAACTCGAATGTAAGAAAAATTTAACGAACCGAGTTTGAACGAGTTTTTACTAAGCTGAGTTCGAACTGTTCGAACTGTTCAAGAGAGACTGTTTATTTCCAACCTTATGTATGTATGAGAGAGAGAAACAATTTTGTGGGCCTTTTTCATGCCCAAAAAAATAAAGGACAAGACTCTTTGTGGACCTTTATGCATGTTCTCTATGGGCATTGCTCCTGGACCCAAGAAAATTATTAAAAAAAAATTAGGATAATGAGTCACTTTTCATAAATTTAAAAAAAAAATTATAATTATAAAATATTTTTTAACTTTTTTTTATTCATTTCCAAAAGATTTTTGTACCAAATCTCGACGCGAACTAGTGCCTTAGCATTTGCCTCCTTTATAAAAATTTCACGAATCTCTTGTAATCAATATGTAAATGCTAGCAAATGTCTCTAGAGCATTATTTATTAAAGTAAAAAATGTTTTGAATATAAGTTTTTTTTAAAATATTTTAATTTCAATGAAAAGTGAATTGAATGTAGTAAAAAGTGGTTTAAATTCAATAATACCTGTCATGTTCTTTTACTTTTCTATGCAAATAAATAATAAGGCGGCCCCTAGTTTAGAATAGCTGTTTCATCTATTACTAATTTTCCTTAATTCTTATATCTAGTAGAAATATTATTTTTTTTTTTTTTTTTTTAGGTTCACCACCCGGTATCCGACCCTTAGGGCCGACTAATCCGGATTCGGGGAGTAGTTTTGGATGGTTAGACTCAAATCCCCTCCCAATTGGCGGTGCGGGGAATCGAACCGTAGTCCTTCCTACCAAGTCAAGCTCCAATCGCCACTTGACCACCAACCAATTGGTTAGTAGAAATATTATTGACTTGTGGTAGGCCATGATATTCAACTCACTTGAGCTTTCACATACTCTGTTATTAACTATTTTATTACATAAAACACAACTCACTTGGTTGAAGTTTTGTCATACAATTTCCATTTCGGAAAAAAATTCATAACAATACAATTTTTCCAAATATTACCTTTGTCTAGTATTTATTGTAATGACCAAAATGTAAAACCAATAAACCAAAAATTATTGTACACTACACAGACTCTCTCTTTGATGCAGCGCAAAATGCAAAATAGTAACAATTTTAAAATCCGTTGATTCAAACAAGAATACCAAAAGTAAGATTCTTCTCTAAACTGGTTGATTCACAAAGAATACTGAGAATATGGGCTCAACAATAATTGATTTACAAAAAATACCCAAAGCTGTAACAAAAGAGTATAAAACTCAAAATATATTAATTCTCAAAAACTAAAGAACCCTAGGGCTTGCATCTATTATTTATAAGCAAAGACAGAACTAACTTAAATAGGAAACAACCGAAATTGATAAAAATCATAATGCAATACGGAAACAAGGAAATACAACAAAAATTATCAAAAATAGAAATATTGCAATACAATGAAGAAATTACTAATATATGCTTCAACGATCATGACAGATTTTTCGAAATCGGATTCTGAAGACTGTGCTAGGAGTAATCTTAGTTTCAAATATATTCAAAAACGGCAAATTCACGAAATTGACCACCCAAACGATTGAATTTGCTCAAAATCCACTCGGATCCATCCTACTTAAAATCACGTTTTCCATTGACCCACCAAATTTCACGTGATTCCGAATCCGACCCGATTTTTGCCTTTGTCTTACCCATCCCTTTGATCCAAGAATTGTTTAACCATACATGCCACATCACTCTCTCTCTCTCTACATAACAGTTTCAATTGCACACTACACTACTATTACGTATAAAAGGTAGAAACTTCGCAGACACAAAATGAACTTGTGTAATCTTCCAACCTATACAAGATACAAGCGATATGAGTCCCTGCAAAACCAAGGACACTAGTTACATATATGCCAACACAATATCAACACAATCAACAGGTTCAACTGCTAACGCAAAGCCTACTTTCGGCCTCACTAGTCCAAGCCTCCTACTTTTTCTTATTTGGGACAACCAATTTGGCAGAACCCTTCCAATTTCAATTTCAAATGCTTCAAACCTTACAATTCTTGACTTCAATACCATGAATTTTCAAATGGCCTATTGATTTTAGAAAGTTGCAGAAACTAGAAAGGTTGAATTTGTATGGGAATGGTCTGGGAAGTGGGGAAGCCAACGAACTCAGTTTCATCTCCTCTTTGACCAACTGTAGAAAATTGAGAGTATTGTATCTAGATGAAAATAATTTTGGAGGGATATTGCCTAATTCCATTGCCAACCTCTCAAATTCTCAATCCAACTCAACTCTTTTCAGCTGCAGCAAATGAAATATATGGGAGCATTCCAACAGGTATTGAAAACCTTGTCAACTTAAATTCTCTGACTTCGTATTACAACAAACTCTCACAAATTAGCTGAAATGGCTTCGCCAGAACAAGTGATGGAGACTGTGGATCAGGTACTTTCATTCAAGATGGAAGATGAGGAAGCAACCAGCAGCAACTCTAGGACACAAGCGAAGATGGACGTAATCCAAAAGTGCTTGATCTTAATATTCAGGATTGGTGTGGCATGCTCCATGGAGTGACCTAAAGATCCGATGAACATTTCTGATGCTTATAAGGAACTGCAGTTGATTAAGGAAATGCTTGTTGAGAATAATAACTCCAACTGATCATGAGGTAGGCTTTATTTTTATCAGTGCCTCATTTACATTGGCTAACTTATCTTGATATTGCGAGGTTATGACAGGTTCTACCTGAGATCCTCAAACTCAAAGGTTCTATTTGGTTCACTAGAATGAGTTGAAATGGAATGGAATGATCATTCCTTAAGCTTTCATATAGAATGATCATTCCCTTAAAATGGTTAATGATGATTCCATTCATAATGTATTTTTGTGATTATTTTTTTACGGGAATGAACAATTTGATGGAATGTTCATTCTATTCCGTTTCATTCTAGTAAATCAAACACTATCTAAATTCTTCTTCTACGCTATGTTTGGTAACTTATGAGAGAAAAGAAAAGAAATGATTAGTTAAGTAATAAGAGAAAAGAAAAGAAAAGAAATTATTGTAATTTCTCTCCTTTTTGTTTGGATAAGTAAGAAATAAAATAAAAGAAATGATTGTGCTTTCTCTCCTTCTTATTTGGTTAGATTTCATTAAGAGAAAAGAAAAGAAATTATTTTATGTTATATTACCAAAATAACTTTTTTTATATTTTCAATCATTTTATTTCTTTTATTTTTATAGGGGTAAAATTGATATTATGAAAATATAAACATTTGTGGGTTTCTTTTCTCTCCCAATCTCTCCACTTTTGGGAAAATTGAAAATAAGAGTTATGAGATAAATGAGTTTCTCTTCATTTCTTTCTATTTCTCTCCATTTCTCTCCACTTAAGATAACCAAACAAAAAAGAGAAATACATTTCTCTCTATTTCTTTTCTTTTCTCTCCAAATCCCTCAATCCAAACACAGTGCTAGATTTGCTTGTATGCTCTGGTTTTTGGTGGACTCAATTGTCCGCCGAGTCTTTCTTTGTGTCATTGTTTTAGTCAGATTTTGTTGATTTTCAATCTGTTTTAGAGTTCTGATGGATTAGGTTGATTTGAATTTTGATCTCCTATTATAGATTATGAAACCTTAGATATAATTTTATACACACTGGAGTGGATGTTTAGGATCTGCATTGCACAGCAATGAGGATAATTATAATGTCAAAAGAAAGAAATGAATTAACACAGATTCTAATCATGCTTCTCATAACAGTTTAAATAAATACGTGTGTGTGCGTGTGTGTGTATCAACTAGATAGCCGTGAGTTCAAGAGGAAAACCCTAACTTAATGTGCGTAAATCAAGTTTCAGAATGAGAAATTTTACCTGTTTGAAGACGATCGAAGTGGATTTGGATGATACCAATGCAGACGAAATTGAGAGATATTGACTATGGTCTGTGTTGTGAGTGCTCGTGCTGGTGGCAATGATTTTTATCAATACCGGTGGGAAACGTATCACTATGGTTCCGTTTGGAAAAAATTTATAATTTTAATTTGAATAATTTAAGAGAGAAACTAATCCCACGCCACTTTGTTTCAAACACAATCTTTTCTTTGTCCTTAATATTTGAAACAAAGTTGAGTTGGAATAATGTCTCTCAATTTTAATTTTATATTTTTAATTTCGTTATAATGTGATTTTTTTGTTCTTTTAATTTTACACATGATTTTTTTTCTGTTCAAAATTTTAAAATGATCATATTACAATAAAATTAAAAGTGTAAAATTAACAATAATGATTCATCACCCTTTTCCTCCCATCCCCTTTGACCCCCTCTCTCTCTCATTGGTTATATTTTCTTTTTCTTTTTCTTTTTTTTTCCTGCTCCTCCAATCACCACCCACCACGTGACAAAGGGGGTGAGGGGGTGACCCCTAAAAGGGGGTCCCAAGCATTATTCAAAAATTAAATTGTTCAAACTAAAACTACTATTACCATAATGAAATTTCAATTAAACAAAAATTAGTGTTGTAATTTACCTTTTTATTTATAAAAAAAAAAAACTATAAATCACTAGAACAATAAAAAAATAATTACATTATAAATAAAATCTATTATGGTGCAATTCTTTTAACACACAGAAAAAGACTTGCACCAATTATAAAAAATACTTACATTATGCACGCCATCATAAAAATGCTAAATATATGAAGAATAATGACTTGGACCCCTTTTTTTCTCACCCTTTGACCCCCTTTTCATTTAATTGACTATTTTTTCTTTCTTTCTTTTTTTTATTCCTTCTCCTCCAATCACCACCTGCCACGTATCTGTGAAATGGTGGGGTAGTAATTGAAGGGATATCAATCATCACCCATATATGAATATGCTCTCCTCATGACATCCACTATTTTTATTTTTTTTAGTAAGCCAATACACAACTGCCACACAACCACTTAGGTCTTGTTTGATTGGGGGGATTGGGGGAGGACTATCCACTATTTGGACTTGAGTCCAAATAGTGTTCCTTATCCGCCGTTTGATTTTTTTTTAGTCATGACTTACGTCCTACGACTCATGTCCCCATATGGGGACTATCGTGTCTGGGTGGGGATGAAGTAGGGCACTAATCACTGTTTGGATTAGATGATGAAATGACAATTTTGACCCTCTACTATTTAATTATGTATTATATTTAATAAAATTCAATAAAATTTAAATGTCTCAATTTAAAAATAAAATAATTTTATTTAACTTTTTATTGATGTTTTATTTATTTAATTTTTTGAAATAATTTTTTATGGATATTTTATTGATGTTTTATTTTAAAATTTTGTTTATGTTTTATTTAATTTCATTATTTAAATTTAATAGATGTTTTATTTAATTTTATTTTTTGATTATTATTTTTTTTTTAAACAAATTTATTTAAAATCTTAATTAAAAAATAATATATATTTTTATTGATATTTTATTTATTTTTTTAAAAAAAAATAAATTTATTTAATTGTGTAAAAAATAAAATAAAATAATTTTTTATTTAATCTAACTAAAAATAATTAAAATATTAAAGATATGTTTAATATTACTATTACTTAGTAAACAATTAAAAAAGGATAAAATAGTCATTTGTTCATTTATTCTATCCAGTCCGTCCAACCAAACGTTGGATTCACTAAAAATAGTCCGGGGATTCACAGTCCCGACATCTAATCCCATGAAAAAATAAACACAGAATACATATCCAATCCAACCAAATAGTCCGAAAGATTCCAATCCCAAGACTCAAGTCCGATGAATTCTAATCTCTTTTTTTCAGTCCGTCCAATCAAACACAACCTTATGTTCTAATGATATGTCCTCAACATTACTCCATTACATTTCTTTACCAGACGACTAAGCAAGCTCAAAAAAGGCCATTCGACGAAAATCTCGCGAAGAGAGAGAGAGAGAGAGAAAGAGAAACAGTAGTGTAGTCGGAGTGACATGTCATCGTCGTTCGCCGCCAGCTCTTCCGCTCCGCCGTTCGACGACGACGACGACGGCGGCTACGAGCGGTTCGATTCCTCCAACTTCGCCGACGGCGAGTCGGCGGAGGAACCGTCCGACTTCTCCTCCTACGTCGCCGCCGCAGGTGATGACGTGTTCTCACCGGAACTGAATGGAAACAGTGGCTATGTGGCGTCGGACGGCCCGATTCTTCCGCCGCCGGCGGATATGGAGCCGGAGGAAGGGTTCGCACTGAGGGAGTGGCGCAGGTAACCTTTATTATATATCAGTTTTATATATATATATATATACACATGTACGATTTGATTTGATTAGTGATTGCGATAACGATGTAGTGTCGATCAGATGATTTTCATTTCCATGTTTTCTCGTTTATCAAGCAATTGAATCGTGGTCAACACTGAAGCTTTGTGCAAATTTGAATTTGAATTGTGATGATTGATGTTTATAAAAATACACTATTACTAATCATTTTGTACATCGATTGGTTAGATTTTATGGTGTCTCATATAATTCAGAACTCAATTATACATCTTTCTATTGGACTTTGTTGTGCATTTTTCTTATGATTGTAAATAAACACATCACTAATAATCATTTAGTGTTTAACTTTAGTTGCTAGTTGTGGTGTCTGATAAAAAATAAAAATAAAAAATAGTATAATTTTTTAACCAATAATGTATAATATACACATACATATATGTAGATATTGATGTGAGATGCTTATTTGTATTTATGAGATACATGTACACAAATATTGATATGTATGTTCCTTTCAGAGTTGGTTATGTGTTTTTTCTTTGATTGTTCGCGTATGTGCCAGATTGAATGTCATTCGATTGGAAGAGAAGGAAAAGAGGGAGAAAGAAATGTTGAGAGAAATAATCAGGGAAGCTGATGAGTACAAAGTCGAGTTCTACAGGAGGCAGAAGCTTACATGTGAGAACAACAAAGCTTCCAACAGGGAAAAGGAGAAGGTAATATCCGCAGACAGAATATTACCATATTAATTTTAGCATCTCACTTTGATTTTTCGTTCCAGTAATTAGTTTAGTTATTGGTATTTCTGGGTTGAGCTGCTATTTTGCCTAGATATGCTTGTGTTTGGCATTGAGTTGTAGAACTAGCATTTTTACGTTTAGTATTTTGTGTTTGGAAGTATGGAATCCATGTCTTCGATTTGAAATTTGAGACCATCTTAGTACAAATTTTGAACTATGATAGCCGGTGATTCCAATTTTAAGGAGTGGATTCCATGTTGACAAACATTCTTTGCAGAATTGTCTAAGTACGTATGAAAGTAAGTTGCTCGAATGGACTTTGTTTGTTGTTGAATTGTAGCATGTACCATGGAAAGGCATTCTATGTGGAGACTGGAGAGTTTTAATAAAGTTTGCGGGTCATCAAGCGCATAGGTAAAGTAGAGAAATTGCTTAATTGATAGGCTATCCAAATTTAATTGAGAACTGTAGAACAGTTCGGTAATTAGGAGTTCATGTGGTGGATTGTAGACACCAACTAGTGCCTGTGATCCATTTATATATGTCATTATGCACTCTCCGAGCGTTTAAGCGCACAAATTCAGATTTTAGGGCCTCTTTGAACTGAATCTCGTTCAGTGGTTAGCACTAAACTAACATTTTCTCTCCAAACTGCCACTAACAAGAAACTCAGTTTTGCCTGGATATATCAGAGACATGGTAGTTGAACTGATATTTGGTGCCCCCAACAAACTTGAAATTTCACAAATAAAACTAATATGATGTTTGAAGTATGAGGCAATGCCTAACTTGGATCTATGTTGCAGCTATTTTTGGAAAGACAAGAGAAGTTCCATGCAGAAGCTAACAAGACTTGCTGGAAAGCAATTGCAGAACTCATCCCAAATGAAGTACCAACTATAGAGAAGAAGGGGAAGAAGGAGAAAGAAAAGCAGCCATCCATTGTTGTGATCCAGGGCCCCAAGCCTGGTAAACCAACCGATCTTTCAAGGATGCGTCGTATACTTGTGAAGCTTAAGCACAATCCACCATCCCACATGAAGCCTACACTGCCACTGTTGTCAGAAACCAAGAAAGATGCCAAAACCGGCACTTCACCTCCAGTTGCCCCCTCTCCTTCTAAGCAGGCCTCTGTTCCTGTTCCCGAGGCTTGAGAGTGAAAATGGTGGCATGCTACATTTGATTCAGTTTGTAAAAAGATGTTAGCATAAGCAGAGATGTTGAGTTTTGTATTATAGTGGACCTTGAATGTGGAAGTTTTAGAGATTTAGGGGCATTTCTATATGTACAAAAGGCAGTCTGTGGCTTGTTTTGATTTTGTTGGATTTATGTCTACTCCATTGTAATGTAAATGTTCTGTTGTTCTTCATCCCCTTGTCCTTCTACAATGTTTCTGTCATGTTTTTGGATGATTCTTTTGTTTGAATTTTCATTGTCTTGCCTTCCTTTTTGATGCACTGGATAATGTTACGTGTTTGATCCACTCTAAGAACAGTTGCCGGAATTTGCAAAATAGGGAAATAAAGATCCACACGTGTATGTTCGGACAACAATTTATATATGGGAATCTCATTTTGCAATCAAATTAAAATTGAAATTTTTCATTTGTGGATAGAATGTACCTCAAAATCATGTTAAAGCACAACTACATTTTAGACCAACAATAGCCAGTTCAAACTTGCAAGCAACAAGGGAAAAAGAAAATATATGAGTTGAGATGTGGGCGTGGCAATCGAATCACTTTCTTTTCGTCTACTTCCATAACTTTCTATTTACGCAAACAAAGATCAGATACAATTGTGAAGCCATAGTGAGCAGGTTTAAATATTTATTATGTGGTAAAAAGAATAGAACAGAAGAAGCTCCGAAAGAGAATGCCATTTGAAAGGCGCCTAGAAGAGAAAAAGGTTTTAAAAAGGTCACAAATTGACAGAGAAAAATAATCTGGATTAAGACACTGTACTGTACATTAATCACCTAGGAAGCATCTGTGTCACACTATCCAACTGGCTTACAATAATAGAAGGATTTACTGATTGCTTGCCTTTGTTTGATGATGACTCCTGCGAACTGCCACCAGCCCCATGCCGAGAGGAATTCGTGAAATAGACCCCTGGCTCCGTCAATAACTTCTCATTGAGGACTACATCTTTGGAAAGCATCTCCACCACTTGCTTCATGCCGGGTCTTTGATGAGAAGCTGCTTGGGTACAAAAAAGCGCAACCTTGATGAACCGCGTCACCTCGTCCTCTGGATATTCAGTTAGTTCTGGATCAACAATGTCTAGAAGCCTACCTTCTTCTCTGAGCTTCCATGCCTGCAACAACATTCTCATTTCAATCAACACATATATGAAGATAATGACTTGCAAATCATGTGTGTGCGTGTGCGGGTGTGTGTGTGTGCGCGCGCGCGCTTGCTTTATCAATTTAGTTTTAACTTCTAAGGATCTTCAACAAGGGAAAACTTCCAGTCCTGGTTCAGATACACATATTAAATCTATAGCCATTGAGTGAAATCATTACAATTGAGAAAGAAGTTTGTGCCAAATAAATGGACCAATAGGATGCTGGATCATGTTAGGCGGTGAACGTGGATTGTGGGCCGAGCCAAGCACGCGCCTTGGTGATGGGCCGGGTTAGGTTGGAATTAGGCCGTCAACACAGACCGTGCTGAATAAGGAATAAGCCACAAGTATGGACCGGGCTAGGCCAAGATGAGATCGTTGCCTAAGACTGAGCTAACGCAAGAGCTACGTGGATGGCGAACTATGAGGATTTTGACCGGGCTAGGCACAAAGAGTCCGGACGGTTGGGCCAAGCTATAGGAATGGTAGAATGGCCGACCTAAATTAGCCCGGTTGGATGTAGCAGAAGTGAAATCAAGCCAAGTGGTTGCTCGGTGAGGGCATCCCACGTGACCCAATGGAATAAGGAGAGGAATCCACTCAAGGTACGCGTCAATACCGTTTGGCAGTTTGGCTAATATTGTTTAGCAATATTAACGCATACACGTGTAAGGAATAGAGAGGACAGTACAGTCAAGCCTCTAGCAAAGGACGACAAAAGTAGTGCGCGCACAACTTTAGGAGACAAGACAGCAACCTAGATAAGGCTCACGACCTCACACTCAAAAAGGGGTAAGCAAATTCTAAAGACTCTCTCTCTCTCTACATTCCTTCTCTCTCTAAAGGGTTCTAACTTGACCATCGGAGTGGTTTTCCGGCAACACACCCACCAGGTAACTCACCATCGTTGTGCTTTTAGGAAGTAAGACGCCATTCGGAGCAAAGCAAGATTGGTAGCAAGGTGTACCGGCGACGACGAATATTTACTCCCCGTACAACAATAATACTAATAAATAGATAAAATTTTAGCCATTGAGTGAAATCATTACAATAATAATAATAAGTGTTTGAGAGGGAAAAGATTGAGTACACACCTAACCTTTGGCATAATGTATAAAATGGTAGCCTCAAGACTTGAACCCATAACCTCAAGGTTATTAGGCCAAGTCTTAACCATTGAACCAATGGTCACCCCTCATTACAATAATAATAATAATAATAATAAAAAAAAAATCCCCTACAAGGTTGGGTAGAAAAGAGAGATTTGTAGGTGGTATCTTGACAGCCACTTCATATGGCGTAATTTTAACAGAGTGAAACAGAGTGACAGAGAGTGCAAGGAAGACTGGAAACATAAAACACAAAACAGGGGAGAACTTCACATTTGACATTGAAAGTCATCCAATGGAAAGAACTTCAAATCTGATAGAAAATCATCCGATAACATAGATTGTGTGGAGACCCCAAATAGATATATAGCAAGATAATCCGCCATTTGTCAATAGCATCTCAACAACATAGAGAAAAGGAAGCATAAGCAAATACTTCTTGAAAAATCATCGTGATAAAACTACAACCCCTTTCTCAGAGGGTAAAAAAATTAATTAATTAATTAATTAATTAAAAAAAAAAAATTTTAAAAAAAGAAAGAAAGTTCATAAGCTACAAAGCAATCAACTTCCCTCAAATTTATAGTGTGAATACCTGTGTGCTCCATTGTTTCAATATGAAATCTTCTGATGAAGAAAAAGAAAACACTTTGAATCTTGTAAATGCACCTCCAACTCAAGTAGTGTAACCCCAAGTTTTCAACCCTTTTGCATGTTTTCTTGACAATCAAATAAAGAACATATAAAATAGCAATATGGACAGTAATCAATATAGTAGTTCTAAAACCTACCCATTCCACGAGAACCAAAAGATCCCCTCCAAATGCTGTCTTACTGCTACTTCTGCTACTAATTATTTCAAGTACCAGAACCCCAAAACTATATACGTCTGCCTTCTTTGTAAGCTGTCCTAACAAGGCGTACTCAGGGGCTAGGTATCCCCTGCAGAACGTAAAAGATGAACGGTGAGATACATAGAGGAAACAACAAACGGGAAAAAGAAAGAACAGAAAAAAAATCTCCCAGCTATGGTGCAAAAGATATATACATATATATATATATATATGAAAGCAATAATCTCCCATGATCGCATGAATGACATAATGATTACATGACACAAGCAAAGTAATGCTAACCAATCATTACATTTTCTGAAAAAATATAACTATTTTAAGTCATTAGGTAAATTATACCAAGTTCAAACTTTCCCCAGGTTGCTAATAACAATAGGGTCACGAAATCAGCAATTAATCTCAGAGAAGGCCAACACTTCCTAGTTTTAACGGATACACTATAATACATCATTTTGAGTGCATACCATAGATCAGCAGTCAACCTTCATTCATCCCGTGAAGCAAACAACCAAAAGATAAGTTTCAATGAACCAAGTAGAAGCTGAAAACTCTGCCATTGTCAAAGAAACGCAAGCTATACCCATTTGACATTTAGCAAAGTCGAAGCTACCCAAATTAAATAAAACCCCGTATCTGGAGACTCTATTTTAAATTTTGTTTCATTCTCTAAGATTTAATAAAAGAAGAAGTCTACAAATATGGTTCACTTTCCATACTCCAGTAGTCTCTATGTATGTAATATCAATTACTGGTACAGCTCAGACTAAGAGCAGCTTCTATTAAAGTAGAGAGTCAATTCCGGACAATTATCTTTCTACAACATCTACATTTTTTTTGGATAAGTTCTACAGCATCTTCAACATTACCAGATGAATACTGAATCCTAGTAACTTCAACAACTAAAGTCTTGAGTAATAAGATCCATAAGAGCCCCAATTATACTTTCCCAACATGCAAATAATCCAGGCAGTTCACCAAGGCATACAAGAATAAAATGCAATAAAGAATCATGCTTACACTGTTCCTGCCACTCGAGTACTAACATGAGTGACATTATCTGGAAAAAGTTTTGCCAGCCCAAAATCTCCTATTTTAGGGTGGAAGCTTCCATCCAGAAGTATATTGCTAGCCTTTATATCTCGGTGGACAATGGGTGGTTCAGCTTCCTCATGAAGAAATGCAAGACCAGAAGCTGTACCCATACAAATAGCAGCCCTCTTAGGCCAAGCCAGAGTGACACATTTACTTTGTGAACCTGAAATGGAAGTCTTTAAACATTAGTTTAACCTAAACTTGATAACTCATTATACTATTGTGTTGCACACACACACATACATATATATACATACACATGTATGTATAACACAACTACACTTCATGGTGTAGACAAATCCAAAACCTTAATCCATTGATTATTCTGAGAAAAGAAAAACAAAGAAAGAAAGAAAAAAGGAAGCTGGATGCTTCACTTCCACAAATACCAAAATTGGCTTGTCATGGATTATTTTACAAACAATAGTGAATTTTGAGAAAAAAAAGGTTGGATTCCAAATTCTAAAGCCCCAAGTCATCTCAAGATTAGTACTTCAGTCTTTTACAATTATTTTTCCCTTTAATTCACTCCAATTGAATTCAAAGTCACATCTAATTTCAATATTTTGAGAATTACCAAGTATAACACTAGCAAGGCTGTTGTTCTCGAGATATTCGTATACCAAAATCCGATTTCTACCCTCAATACAACAACCAATCAGTTCAACAAGGTTTGGATGGCGGGTATTTGAAATCAAATTAATCTCTGTCAAAAATTCATTGGTCCCTTGCTTTGACTGAGCAGATAGACATTTGATGGCGACAGGAGTACTGTCCCGTAAAACTCCCTGCAATTATTTAGATTAAAGCTGAATAAGTACCAAAAGCTCCAAAGTATGCTTAGCAATCTACACTTTACTTCTCCCTTCCCCTCCCTCCAGCAAGAGATGCTAAAGTAACTACATAGTTACCTGATACAATATAATTTATCGATCTTACCTTATAGACAACTCCAAAACCACCTCCGCCTATTCTCGTTGATGGATGGAAGTCCCTTGTTGCTGACCTCAACGAATTATAGGAAAAGAGCCTCACATTGTTGGTAGCAATCTCTAACCGTGCACAAACACAAAAAAATGCCCAAGAAAGTAAAGACAATGTGCAGAATATTAAAGTGGAATCACTACAATTTTTCTGACAAAAATTTAGGAGGAACCACTATTTATCAAAAGAGGGGGAAAAATCACAAATACAAGTAAAAGAATTAAATGTTAAAACAATACTAATTCATTAACAACATGCAAATCTAAATCTTGGACAAGTTTTATGGTCCATATACCGGACAAAAGAAAAGTTTGGCACAAGGAAAGGTTTCACGGAGTTGAAATATTTGGGTATTATAGAAGCCTGATGTTGAAAATTGCCTAGACCCGAAATCCTGATTTTATTTGTTCATGCAAACAAATTACACACATAAAATTTCATAGGACCACTCCAAAAACTCAGTTAAATTTTGGGCTAATAACCAATGCCATTTCAGATAATGATATAAATACATATATGGACAACATTTTTGGTATGCTTGGTTGTTAAAAAATATTTCTATCTTCTCTTTCTGAATGGCTAACATACTGGTGTTATATGTTAAAGAATACAGAGGAAACACTCAACGACCTTCTCTTGCCAAGATTTATGATCTGAAATATTTTCACCTGTGTTCATTGAATCATACCAATAATGGTGTTGGAGGCATTAGGCTTTTGGATGGGGAAGGGCTTGTAGGATGGTTAGACTGGTTTGAAGCACATTGGCTCGATGACTTTGGTGGTGACATGGTAAGCAAGTGGCACAGGGACAATTCCATGGGTGAGCGGTTAAGGGTGGGCGTCGTGTTGTGTTGGATCATTTCGTGTCGTGTCATCTCGGGTTCGTGTTAGAATTACCTCAACACTAACCTGACCCGTTTATTATTTCATGTTATCGTGTCATGTCATTTTCGGTCCATGTCCGGTTCGTGTCGTGTTAGCGTGTTATGCCAAAAAATTTTACTATTAACTAAAAATATGAAATGTATGAAAAAAAATTTGAAAATTTCTTCACAAGTTAAATTTTATGAAACTAATCTCTATTAAATGAAATTATTTATAAAAATATTTGATTTCAACTTAATTTTATTTTTTTAACTTATAAAAATTATATTTTATTATTATATTTTTTACTAGATTAACTCAAAAAATACATTAAGTTCAATTAAAAGCAAAAACAAAATCTATATTAAACTTAAAATCATATTTTACATACTTTTCAATAAATTGGATGTAATTACATAAGAGATCAAAAAATTTCATGATAATCTTTACTGGAAATAATATTAAAATGTGTAACTAATTCTTCACTATACGAGTTATCTTGTCAATTTCGTGTTATACAGATTTGACACTAACCCGACCTGTTTAATATTCATGTTATCGAGTCATGTCATATAAATAGTCGTATCAAGAAATGGTCAACCTTAACCCGCTAATTTCATGTACAGCTCAAGTCATGTTATCATGTCGTGTTGCAAATTCCCACCGTTATGAGCGGAAACTATAGAAGTTGAATTGAAACAACTGATGTTGAGCTCTTTGTATTGAAGACTTTCAAGTCAAATTTCTTTTTTCTTGATTTTCAAAGCGACATAGGTTTTGGTAGGGTTCTTATAGCTTTCTACTTGTCCATGCAACCTTCATGTGGACTTGAATGCACCCTTGTGCTTTTGGTGAAATATTTTTCTTATCTGAAGAAGGCTCAAACACCTCTCATGTTCACACATGCTTTCCAAGTTCAAAACATACCTAAGTTTTTGAAGAATTTATGGGGTGAATAAATGTCAATCTACAGAGGCAAACATAAATGCTAGGCTGGGCGAACATTATGCTCGCCTGAACTTGAGCAATTTAATCCATGATTATTTAGATTGGCATGAGACCATTTCGCAGGCTCAAAAGTGTTGGCATAGCCTAAAGGGCCTATCAATGCACACCAAGCTATAGATACTTAAATAGATTCCCAACTCGTAATTGTGATTGACAATAAAAACAAATAAATAAATAAATTGCATGATCACAGAGGTTATTCTCAAAACAAAGTTCTTGCCCCTGAAGCTTAAATTTTGAAATCCATTAAACTACACATGATATTTAATGACTGATAAACCTTGGCCAACCTAAACTAACTAGAAGTTCATATATACAAAACTTTGAACCTGAATCCTGTACTACACACACCCTGACCATGATGTAGTTTAAGGGAGTGGGCACCAAAGAAAAATGAAAATGTTAAGTGCCGCCAAAGCTATGTATTCAAGAACAAATGTCCAGCAAACATTCCACACTGTAACAATTATAGGGGATCACATATTTCCACGAGAATTTATTAAGGGTGTGTTGCGTTCACTGGAATGATTCTAGGCAAGAATGGAATGGCTATTCTCCTAAATTGGTGAATGGTGATTTCATTTCCCATGTAAATTCCTTTTTCTTTTCTTTTTTTTACTTAACCAAACACGAGAATGGATATTCCGATGGAATGAACCAAACTAAACAGGTACACAAAAGACCATCCAGGACTTTCATGCCATGTGCCAATTGAACCGTTACATCAATTGAACCATATCCTTATTCAGGCCATAACCAAGAGTTGAATAGGTCAATAAAGTTCAAACCCATCTCCCATAACTCAAAAAATCACAAACTTTAACGCACCAAAAAAATAATAATAATAAAAATAAAATCTTGCATCCAACAAATAAGTACCGCATACAATTACGTAAAATCATATTCATGCCCTTACCTTCTGTTTGAGTCTCAGATTTCTCTTTGCAAGAACTGAATGCTCCAAAACAACTCATCTCTTTCACTCACAAACACTTCTGATAGGGACTGAAAAAGCTTAGCTTGCAATCACATCTCTTCAATCCAACACCTACCCAATTTTCCAACCACACAAATTAGTCACCAAAAGACACATCATTGACAATAACACCAAAGCCCACATCGATCAAATCAAATGAAGACCAAACCTGTGTTTTTCGTAGCGATTTCAATAGAACCGCGTTACGCAAATAACAAAACCCAGATGGGTTTGGTCGATTAAGAATTCGAGAGCGATTGCCCGAATAGAAGAATTGGGAAAGACCCATTTACTAATTAATATCTAAATACAATATATATATATATATGTGTGTGTGTGTGTGTGTGAATGTGTATATAATATACCAGTATTATTTAGATAAGGAATAGCTTTCTTTTCCGAGTTTGAGAGTTTGACAATTGGCCTTTCAAAAAAAAAAAAAAAACAGATAGTTTGACAATTGAGTGGGACACGGGCAGCCACGAGTGTCCATTAACGATGAAGAGAGTGAAAAAGCAGACTTGGACTGGCGACAATGACTTGGGTTTACTTGCTTCATGTTCTCTCTCTCTCTCTCTCTCTCTCTCTCTCTCATGGGAAAGTGTCTGTCACTGGTCAAATTATTGACATTTCTAATTCTTAAACAAGGCAGTTCTAATGAGCTGATTGTGAGCTCTACCTGATATTTTTATCTTGGTTCCCAATATAGTTTTATTTTTTAATTACACAATACAAAATTATAGGTTTTATTTCTTTCATTAATCACTATCAAAAATGCTACAGAGGTCTAAATCTAGAGTTCTAATTTGAGCTATAATAATGTGACAAAGTAAAAAATCAAGACACAAATATCATATCATGAATCATTAAAACTTCTCTAAAACTTTATATTTAGAACACTTATTAATCTTTTTCCAATCACCATATATTAATCCAATAACGTCTCGTGACACTGTGTGTAAGGATGGAATCAAAATTTTATTATCCAAAGGGTTAAAAAAATAATAATTTTTTTCACCATATATACAAATACACATATATATGTACAATATTATATATAAATTGTATATATATATATAATTATATACCATAGAAGTAATCTTTAATAGAATAAAAAAGTTTTTTTGATAGAAAATAAAAAGAGAATATAAAATGAAAAAAGAATGAGATATATATATATATATTTATACTAGAGGACCATTTTACATGTAAAATTATATATACATATATATATTTTTACAATATTATGACAAATAATAATTTTTTACAGAAACAAAAAAGTCATAACACCATATAATCTTCCCATAATTCCGTCCTGGCTGTATGGCACGACCAAGTCCACGAATGTTTCCACATTCCCCTCTCAGGCGCATTAACGTTTTGACCAATTTATGGACAACCAATCGGTGTATGAAAAAATTATTACAAAATAAAATATATACGTATCTATATATAAAATAAAGATGTGAAATTTATATTAGTAGAGTTGATATATATAATTTTAAATTAATGATTCACTCATATAATTTTTATTTTTAAATCTATCTAAATGAGATTCTTATCAGTAAAAATCTCAATTGTATGCATTTAAGTTATAAAATTATATAAATGTAGCAATATTGATAATTTTGAGTTGGTCATTTTAACTCGTCTCTATGAATTTAATTATATCTTATATAAATTAGACAAATTTTATCCGATTCAATGAAGAGGTAGGGTGGGAATAGATGCTATTTTCTTCACTTAGGGTCAGGAGATGCATTTGATCTCATTTAATCCCAACCCATATATATATCTATATATATATGGGAATTGATAGAGACCCCCTCCAATTACTATCCCCACCACCCCTCACACACACGTGACGGGTGGTGATTGAAGGAAAAGGAAAAAGAAAAAAATAGAAAAGAAAAACTGACCAATGAAAGGAAAAGGGAGTCAAAGGGGATGGGAGGAAAAGGGGGTCTCAAATATTTTTGATATATATATATATATATATGACTATATGCAGAAGCCTAAAAAAAAAAAATAGAAGTCTAAAAGATTCAAGGGTAATGCTATAGTGTGCAACTTACACTTTACATCTTTTTGTGTTCACTTACACCTTACAATTACACCTTTTTTACCTTTCACTTACACCTTTTGTGTAAGTGGCACATGGTGTGCAACTTATACATTTCATTTATACCTTCCACTTACACTTACACCTTACACTTACACCTTACACTTACACTTTTTGTGTGAGTGGCATATGGTGTGCAACTCACTTACACCTTTTGTGGGTTGCACACCTAAGAAAACTCCTTCAAACTATCCTACTTTTAAGACTAAGAAAAGTTGATGAAATTGTTTTGCTAACCTACAATGTAGGTTTTGTTAATAAGTTCTGTAACAAATTATTTTAACAGCCTCCCTAATGCTTTTAGATAATGTAATAGGTTTGTAGGGTGAGCCAAAAATCTATATTACTGTTTTTTTAGTATTTTGATTTGATTAGTCAGGTGATCCATGTAGGTTAGAATGGCCACTGTGCGGAATTGGAAAAACAAATGTTTGCCCTATTTGAGGGTGGAGGTGGGGATCAAGATCGGGGAAGGGACAAGGGCAAGAGAAATATCAAATCTAATAAAAATATGTTTCACTAGAATTTCTATATGTAAGGTTTATCTTTTATTTCGCATATGTAATAAAAATCTGTTAATAAATTGAATTCAAATTAAATTTAACATAACTGGAATTCAATTTAAATAGAAAAAATTTGTAGACCATCGCGAAGATGTACGTGTACTCTTCATTTGCCAACTGTTTGATATCAAAGAGTTAAGGAGGGTTATCTCACCTTACCAAAATTTAATATTAAATTAAGAAGCCAAAGCTTACCTTACCTTTGTATTGACTCTAGTTATTGACCCCTCTATTCAGTCTATTTTTGATAAATTTTATTTTGTAATATATGAGAAAAAAACATTAAAAATATGGATCATAGATATTCAAAAAGCTGTTAATAGTTTTTCGTATTCATCTTCCACTTCCCTTGTTTTGAACGGCTGTATTTTTTCCCTTCTATCCTCTTTCTTTCTTTTAAACCACTCATCTCTTTTGTGAAAATGTCTCCCCAAGGAAAATATACTAACGCTGTGTTTGGTTGGGAGATTTGGGGAGGGATTTGGAAAAGGAAAGGAAAAAGGTGTGTGAAACTATGTGAAATGTAGGTATATTTTTTTCACATTTCACCTACCTTTTCCATTTCCCTTTCTAAATCCCTCCTCAAATCCCTCAACCAAACACAGCATAAGTGAAAATGGACAAAACTTGTGTCAACTAGCCGTTACAAATTTGGAAATGAAAAATGTTTAGGAGTTTTAGAAAAAGAGCTCTAATAACTCTAATATGTGTATAGATCTCATTTGATATGATATTGTGATCTTATTTTTTTTTTTAATTTTTTACATCAATAAAACTCAATTAGAATTCTAATTTTAGAGGATGGATCACTGTTGTTTGGAAATTACCAAAGATTGACTGTCAAACTACAAGTCCATTTTGGACTTTCCCAATCAAATCAAACACACCATTCATTCCATGATTCACCACCGCTTCATTTGGTTCACAGTAATGTACGAGAATGGCGTGAAATTAGAATTACTTAAATTTTCATATGAAATGATCATTCTTTTAATATAATAATGATGTTTTTATTTATAATATATTTTGTTATTATTTTATTAGTTAATCAAACATGAAAATTAATGTGTGTTTGGTTTGAGTTTTTTTAATTAAATTTTTTAAAAATTGAGTTTTATTTTTTTTGTTTTTAGTAAATATTTTTAAAATTTTAAGCATTTTTTTTACCTTTTTAGATGCGCCTTACTTAGAAGTATCTAAAAAATAAAAAAATTGTGAAAAAAATATTTTAAAAAATTAATAAATACATAAAAATACAAAAAATATACTGAATTCTCTTTATATATATATATATATATATGTAATAACCCCGACCCGTAATTAGCTACTAATCAGTAATTAAGGATGCTAATTAAGTGAATAGAATAGATTATGAGTTTATTATGTAATTCTTCATGATTTGGCTTTCTATCTGTTATTCATAGAATTATCTGTTATGGTTTCTACTTAGGATCTGAAGTTGTTAGCCTAAATACTTTTAGAAACCGAATTTGAATTCATGGATTGACTAACTAGAATACTTGGAACTAATTTTGATTAATTGAGTTGTGGGCTAACCTTGACTGATTAAGGTTACTTGTGTCTAACTAAGATGAAGCATGATTTATCCCTAATCTACTCATATTCATGATCCTAGGTGTGATTAAGTGGGTAGTATGTGGAGGCATTTTGTGAAGCGAAGTGTAGAGGATTAAAACCCTTAAGTGAGTGTGTGCAGAGGATCTGTGTGGGTGTATTGAGACGTTTGAGTGGGGCATTTGGTAATATTGAATGTAGGGAATTGCAACTCTTGAGGATGTGTTAGGTTGATACATGTGTATACACGTGTAGTGTATTCAAAAAGTGAGAGTGTGTGTTGTGGTTGTTTAGCTGAGAGTGAGAGTGTTTGTAGCATTCTTTTCTGCATTTCCTTACTGAGAGAATTCAACTAGAGAGAGAAGATTTGGCTTTAGAGTGAGAAAGCTCAAAGGTTTAAAGGTTAGAAGAGGAATAGGAAGATTCACCTCTCATGTTTTAGGAACAAGCTCTACGTAAGGATTCTATGTCTGAATTTTGTAGCTAATCCCCCATGCATCACGATTTCCTGAGTCTTGAGCTACTTTCTTGAGAGTGCAAGAAAATGGGTCTTTGAGCACATAAATAGCTTTTATGAGTATCCATGGTAGAATCATCTTTGATTTGATCATTTTGGGTTTGAGTTCTAAAAGTCCTTGCATGTATGTGAACTTTAATCATGTCCATGGTTTTAGAATTCATGGGGTTGTTGGTCACCATCTGCATGTTTTGAAGAAAGCAAGAAAACGATTTGAAAATCTTTCATGCATGAACTTTTGAGTTCAAATTTGCTAAATCCATGAGTTTTGAGCTAAACATTTGAAAATGATCATGTATTTGTGTTTTAGAAAGCTTTCCAAGTGTTTGAACAAGACATGTACGAATTAGCCATTGAAATAGCATTCCAAAGCTCAAACTCTGTTTTTGGAAAACCCAGGATTTTACAGTCCACTCGAGCGAGGAAACCTAAGCTCGAGCGGAGAATGCAAGCTCTCAGTATTTTTTTTCAGACATGAGCTTCCCGCTCGAGCGACCACTTTGACGCTCGAGTGAACCCTATGCATGTTGTTGATCCGCTCGAGCGTGGGAGTTGTAGCTCGAGCGTGGATTGTGACCAACTAGTACTTTTTCCCAAGTTTACAGGTCGCTCGAGCGAAGAAAGTCACGCTCGAGCGACCCCTCTCATTTTGCATGTCCGCTCGAGCGAGGAAGTCTACGCTCAAGCGGGGACCTTATTTTCAGAAATTTGCCTAAGTGTTCCAACTCATGTTTTGGCATCCTCATTGCATCCTAGGCGTTCCTAAGCCTTAATTAAGCCATAGTAATGAGATTATGGATTAGAAACACACTAAGGAATGAATGTACTAAGTCAAGGTTTTGCAAGTGTGTGTGTGTTTCAGCATTGTAATAAGAAGAACAAGAACCAACATAATGAAAGCTAAGCCATGTTGGCCACATGAATATGTAATGATAAGACGTGCTTGTGTTATGTATTTTGTGATTGTAGGTCAAGACTTGAGGATTGATTGACCGCTTACTGGAACCACTGTGAGTAACGTCATCGTAAAGATACGTTTATATGAAATTATGTTCCATATGAAATGTGATAAGCTATGATTTCTGAAATGATATCTGTTTTCGTGAACGAACATCCCAAGTTTGAAATCTATTATGGCATCCATAGATAGTCACAAGTCATGGGGGACGGCATGAAAATGCGGGTCCATGACATACAAGTTTACGAGATCTCGTTAGCCACTTTATTATGGTGATATGTGTTTAATCGGTATCCGGAACCGATTACTCTAGTCTGAAGATGTTCTATGATGTGTTCTATGGGATGTACCATTATTATGTTCTGATATGAGAATGATTATGCTCTGATCTGTTTTCCGCTTATGATATGTTCAGATTTCGTTCACTAACCCCTTTACCTTAATGTTATTCACTGGGCTTTAGCTCACTGTTTGTATATATATGTATATAGGTGAACATTCTGGAGTTCAAGCCCAAAGGCTTTTGCACAGTCTTTGTGTTTGTTGTCACCAACCATTTGCGCTCACGTAGAGGTTCCCGAAGTGTCCTATGTTCAGTCCTTTGGGTTCTGTATATGTATTAGACTTGATTTGATGTTGTTGGCTGTACTTAAAACACTGTAATGTGTATGGGTATAACGTATGGTTGACTATCGGATATGTATATAAATTTTTAATTATTCTGTTTCATATAAATCAGCACAGCTCATTGGATAATTATATTTATGTATTTGCTTCCGCTAACCCCTTAATCTTGTTAATCTGTTTAGAGGCCTTCGGTAATCCAAGGATTACTGGTCGGTTACAGTGCTATACCTATAAGGGCGGGTTTGGGTCGTGACAAAGTAGTATCAGAGCACGAATTATACCGCACACACGTGTCCATATGAGCTATAGGATGTCCTAGAAATGAAATAGGGACATTGCATTATCATGTGTAAGTGTGTGAACTGTTATGAATATATTTTTACTGGATGTGAAACGAAATGAAACCTTTGTGCATGATCAAAGAAGTTAAGTGGAATAACATGAAATGTTAATTTCAATACTGAATGTGGAATTTATGTGAACATGAACGTATGAAAGTCAGAGATCATGTGACTGTATCTGAATTGAAAGGAAAATATAAACGCATCTGATATGAAATGAAATGTGAGAACAGTGAGAACTTTCCTTATATTAATAAGCACCCTGTTTGTGTGTAGCCAATGGAAAGGACAATGAATATAGACGAATCTGAATTTTCTAACGCTAGAATTAGCCAGTTAGAAAGAATGGTTGAAACCTTAACCGAAAATCTGAAACAACAGCAACAAGGGCAAATGTATGTACCTGAACCAGCTAATTATGATATGATAACACTGACACAGAAATACAATAAGATGAAACCATCGGAATTTCAGGGGGGTATTGAACCGTTAAAAGCTGAGGCTTGGGTCTTAGAAACTGAGAAAATATTTGAGGTATTTCCGTGTATTGAGGCACATAAAGTTTTGTTGGCAACTTTCACACTTAAGGAAGAAGCTAAAAGATGGTGGATGTTAGTACGGAATGATAATGAGGGTGTGACATGAGATAGGTTTAAAGAGATTTTCTTCGAAAAATACTTTCCCCAATGCATCCGAGATAGAAAAGTATCTGAGTTTGAATAACTTAAACAAGGCAAAATGACTGTGGCTGAATATAAAACAAAATTTACTAAGTTAGCCCGTTATGCACCCCACATAATAGACACTGACTACAAAAAGGCTAGGAAATTTGAAGGTGGGCTTGACTTAGATATGTTTGATCGAGTTAGCGTCTTAAAATTACCAAAATACGTGGATGTTCTTGATAGGGCCTTAATGTCCGAGGCAAACATAACAGCCTTGAAAATATCAAAGCCAACATCATCAACTGAATCCGAAAGAATAAAATAGAAGAAACAGAAAGTCGAAATGATTGGTAATTCGATGACCTTTGCGAATGAAAAATCTAGGGCACTAACTGTGAACAAAGAGAGTCGAGGAAGCAATGTGAACAATGGTATACCCATTTGTAAAGAATGTGGGAAACAACATTGGGGCATTTGTCACCACTTATCAGGGGCTTGTTTTAGATGTGGTCAGAAAGGGCACTTGGCTAAATCTTGCTTGCGAGCTCATCCGAACAACACTAGGCCTAATGCTAGTACGACTGGTTCTATTCCTACACCCTAGTTCCAGAAAATGCTCGAAATACTGAAACAACTGACGTAGGTATTACCTTAACTATGTGCAATTGTTTATACGGGAATTTGTGTGGGAGTGTACATTCCTTAACTTGATATAGATTGTGGACATGTTAATTGAACCAATTGAATTATGAGAATTATGAACCCCTAGTTACTGACTGCCTCCAAAACTTGCTAAATTTTATGTGAGATGTTCAGAACCTTATAAACTTAACGAATCACTTGTGCTATGAGAATTGTTGGGACTTGTGAGCAACGAGAACTTGCTGGATGAAATCCTTGTACCGTATCGCAAAAATTTAGTATGAACTGGTAAGTATGACCATGACTTGAACTGAACCGTTATATATTGATTGACAATATTGATTGACATCATTGAATGATAAGACCCGTGATCTCGAATAATTTATGTAAATCAGCCATGTGTGGAACTTCTGAAATTGAGAACTTATGTCAGGTTAGAAGAATGAACCTTTGCTTATGAATTTGCGACCGAATGCCTAAACGATAATTGATTCTAGACTCGTGTCCGTATACATATGTCCTTGCTTGTACACTTTGAGACCTACTGCCTGATGTGAACTATGTGTGACACTTTAGACCCTTTTGTTTAACAACTACCCATGCTATGGAAAATGTTTGGACTTATGTATATGCATACTTATGCTTGTGGATGTTATTAGACTTTAGACATACACATATATGACTGTACCTTTGTTCAGAATGATTGATAGGTTTTTTGTTCTGATAATTTGACCATTGAGACTACGACTCTGGGATTATATGACTAAGTAAAGACCCCATGTGATAACCTTTAAACTGTGGACTGTGATTGTTGAACATTGACAAGACTGTTTGACTAGACCAGTGAGCCCATGCTTTAATGACTGTATGACCAATTTGGAACTTCTGTATAACAATCTGCTATTGTGTACCTTGTGCTTACATGAAAAACTCATTTGGGAAATTGCTATATTGGCTGTAATGCTTACCTCTCGATGTGAATAACTGCATGCCTGTGCATTTACCTGTAAAATTATTGGGAGGAAACACATTGTATATGACCTGAAACACTTTGACATGAACTACTATGATATATGACTCTAATATGACTTTGAGCATTGATGAACTTAGAACTAAAGTACCTCTATTCGAGATAATAAGGATAGAACTTTTACCTAATCTAACCTGATAGAACCGTGGTTTGATAAGACCCTTGCTTAACTGATGGGACTTCTGTTTGATGACTCACGCTTTAAACTTTTATTTAAAATGACCTGGTTGAACTTTCATTGAATTGATCTGAGGAGACCCTTATTGAGAGCTACTATCTGATTTGATTACCTTATGGGGGATTGTGAATTACTTACGATTGAATAACAGGGCCGTGTTGCTAAAGGAACTAACCGAATGAGAACTGGAATTAATCTTGAACACTTAGGAAGAATGTGTGTGACGCCCCGATTCTACACTATAGGTTGCAGTCAAGGGAGAGTCACTAGTGAGTCCTATGGTCAATAACCAGATAAGATCCCAGATTGCCGGAGGAGTCAAAATAGCCTCCCTTCTAAGTCCAGCTTTCTTAGGCAGCGCACTACTTTTTTGACAGATCTTACAAGGCATTGGCACAAGGTCTCATAAGCAACGATAAGGTTTATACATAGGATATAGATACATAACAACCACAATTATACTTGATTAAAAAGATTGTTCCATTACATTACATCCCAAAAGAAAGTTTTAAGCTTCATATGAGTCTTACAAAAATATTCAAAAAGAAACTTCTAGTATTCCTAAGATAGCCAAAAGTCTTCAAAGGTTTCCGGCTCGTCGTCTTCCGCTACGAGTTCTGCTTCGTCACCTGGCATGATACGCCGTGAGCTTTGAATGCCCAGTAAACACACACACACATCCCACCCCTTTTCCCAGTCCAATACACAATCACATTTATAGCACCAAGTAGTAAAGCATGATACTCCAATAAACAAATAAATACATTAAGAGTTGAGTCAGATGTTAGTAACTAGAAATCCCCCAAAGAGATTCCGTCCTCCCGACCACAAGAATCGGACGCGGATTATTCGGTATGCCCCCTCTTTTGCTGCTTTGTTGCAGAACTAACCTCGGATGCCTACCAACGGTTATATACCGCGTAGTGCCAACCGCAGGGCCTCAAAAGAGACGGTAAAATTAGGGTCTTGCCCGAATCCCTCCTTACACCAAACCACCTAGGGTCCGAATACAACCGCTCCGTTCAAGGGTCCAGAAAACCACTTGCGCAAGATTTTAACTTTGAATAGGGAACGCATCCCAACAACCACATATCGCATATTATCATCTTTTCATAACTCAAGTGTTCGAAAACCCAATACCCACCCAATTAGGTTTCCCGTTGAATTAAGTGTTTTAAGTCAAGGTTAGTCCAACTAAACAATAAAATAAAATCCACATAAGCATGCCTTCTCAAGATAAGAAGATAAATAACATAACATACCCATACAACATCATGCCAAGATATGATAATAAGCCATTAAACATTTTCATGAATACAAGAGCATAAAACATCCAACATAACAAATTTCCATATTTAACATCACATGAAGGTTAATATGAAAGAACTACTTAGGATCATCCACCGGACTCGGTTTTCCTATGGTTCGTAGAGAATTTGATCTAGTTTCTAGAACATTTTTCGGAAATGGGATTGCTTTTCCCGATTTTAAGTTATTTAGAAAATAGTCCAGCACTGTCCAGAGCTGTCCAGAATCTGCCCAGTTCTGTTGACTGTTACGAAAACTTGATTTTCTTGCAAACCACTCAATGTTTTTCGATGAAACCAATTTTAGTTGAAAGATAACTCATTAAGGAAGGTTTTGACACAAAATAGAGGTTCAGAATATTTTTGTACATTTTTCTGGAAGTTTTGGAAGTTGACTGCAAAAACAGGTTTTAAGGTAGGATGCCCAAAACAAGAAAAATTATAAAAAGGGGGTTCCACCATGGGAAAGTCTCATTTCTTTTGTGAAGAAAATATGCTAACTATCACATGTTTAACTCAGAAAATTTGTTTGAAAGAGTACCCTTGAAAAGTTGAGAGATTTGTACAAAAGAAGATCGTTTTGTGCCAAAATGGGTAGAATACAAGAGAGATGTAGACAATACTCAAATCTTAGTATTTTTAACATAGGAGCTTGATAATAAAAGATCTGAAACTTTATTTAGGATCTTTAAAAACATGTATTAGAAAAGAAAATGAAGAGAGGGTTGTGTTGGTGGCTTACCCTCCAAGCTTTGCACAAGAAACTCTCTTTTCTTCCTCCTTCTTCTCCTCTAGATTTCTCTTCCTTGCTCTCCTCTCTTTCTAACCAAAATGTGTGTGAGTGAGTGTGTTGTGTGTATATTTGCAAGCTAGGGAGGGTGTGGTATATATAGGCAAATTTGGGGTAAAAGGACATAAAAGCCCTTTAGTTGGGATTGGATGGAAAGTTAAGATTTTTCTTGAATTCTAAAGGAATAGAAGGGTCTTAGGAGGCTTGTTCCATTGGTTAAGGCCAAATCTAGTTGTAATAAAACCAATTCTTGGATTTTGTATCCTAGGTAGATCACTAGGTTGTATTTCTCTAGGATTTCATAATCATCATCTTGGAAAATTGGCTCCTTTCTCCCTTCCCTAGGAGGGCTAGCCTTGGGGGAGTGTGATGGGGTAAATTTTTTATTAATTTAGGTCCTAGGCACATCCCTCAAGGTGTATATACACACACACATATATATATATATGCAAGATTGATGGCATACCATGGTACAAGATATAATTACTATTTTGGGGGCAAGTTTTGAAATAAAATATATATATATATATATATAAATGAGGGCTTGAAGTTAAATACATGTAACCTAGGTAGAATTAAATTAGGTTAGGGAATTTCTGTTTTGATAAAAATAAAAATAGCAATTGCTAACTGACAAGATTCAAATTACTTCAAGTAAACGATGGCTTTAAGAAAATAATTCACCATTAGGGTCTGAGAAGTAAATACATATTTCAGGGGCCTTACAATGTGAACCGTCAACAGCAGACTATATGATTACGAATAGCTTCTTGCCATATGCCTGTAACTGATTGGGAAAACACGTGAATAAGATTATGAAATTTGGTAACTTGTGCTTGGAGAATATGGGAATACCGTATACATGACACGTGGTTAATTACTCTGGTATTACCGTTACTACCATGAACTTGTTTGGCTAAGAGAATGATTGCTTTTGTGTTACTGTACTTCAAAACTGATGGAATTTATTGACAGCAGACTGGTTCGATTATAAACTCTGACTACCTGGGAGGATACGCAATTAGTATGACTACTTCTGTATTGACACATAGTATGATTGAATCTGTGGAAACTGATGCTGATGAATAGTATATGAATGATTACTTCAGAATTTTGTTTACTGTTATGGGGTTAATGTACGAAATTGCCTTGTATTTTTGCTATACTTTGGATGACCTGGACTAACTGTAATGGATTATCGAATTGGAAACCAAGTTAAACAAAGACTGGATGAATGACTCGGAAATGAATAAATCAAATCTTTGTAACTTAACGGAGGAAATTACTTATAAAAATGAAAACAGTGTGAATCTATGACCCTGGTAAGTACTTGATATAAGTAATGAAGATAATAACGTAGTAAAGTTGTGTTCAACTGTATTTGTTTCGTGTGTCTAAAGGGGATCTGTTTTCTGAAATATTATGTGTTATGCAATGAATGATTGTCCAATATCTGATATGTATTCGTGTGACTCTTGGTATTATGTGATATATGTTGGTTGTTACCCAGTATTGGAGGTTCCTTTATGGAACTTATATCTGTCTGCACTCTATTACCCGTACCGGAGGCCCCGTCATAGGGGCTCAGCTTTTATTCTGTTACCCGGATTTGGAGGTTCCTTTATGAAACTGGTTATTTATAACCATCACGTGTCTGTATCTGTTCTGTATCTGCTATATCTGCATCTGTTCTGTATCTGCTCTGTTGTGCTAATAAATGCACCCCATATGTTTAAACAAGACTTGTGATATCTGTGTATGATTTGGGAAAGAATATGAATATGAACACGTATCTGAATCTATTCTTGACTAAAATCTGAATGTGTATAAGACCCTGTGTTGATACGAACCCTAATCTCTGTATATGATTTATGATTCTGTTTCTAGTACTGAGATAACATTAACATTGGGTCAGGAACATGTTTATATTACGCTTTTGTTTTATAAAGAGTTAAAGTTACTGTAGACGTCCCCGAATGCTCCGGGAGGGAAATCCCATTCTGTTCATTTGGGCTCACTACAGTTCAGGACTCAATGTCACAGTCCTATATCTAATCTCGCAGAGTGTAATGCAAGACCGATGAATCATCAAAGAGTTCAAATCCGGCAAATCATTTTTTAGAAAACAGATTTTTTGAAAGAAGTGTCAAACATGGACTGCTTTGCCAGACACAGAGTCGCCACCTAAATATTTTATTTTGGGAGAATTTAGGAAACCCTGACTCGTGCCTAAGGCCACATGTCTGTCATCACCAAAGTTGCCTCGGCTCGGGAACTTGGGTACGATTGGGGAAGGTCACTTCGTGAGCACCCCCACTCGCCCGATCTGAAGATCGGCCTCTACTAACCATGATATCTCGTTTTGAAAACGTTATGCATTCTTATTCTAATTAATTAGCTAATCTTACTATGTGATGTACACAACACAAAAGTATAGACTAGATCGCCTCATTTGGAACAAAGCATTATATATCCGCTTGTTTGAAAGATGGTTTGAAATTTACTACTCGCAAGTAGGCTAAAACACGGATTTCAACGAGTTGTTCTAACTCAAACAATCCAACCTTCACCCACAGGCATTCAGACAGTTATATCATTTAAGCACATAGCCTCAAGGTAAAGCATGCTAACATGGCAACACTCACATGCATGCAAGGATGCTAAAGCATAAAAGTTTACCGAGTACTCCGAGCCAAAACAGAAACCAGTTAGTAATCAAACGCATGATCCTAGTTCATGTTAAGATGGCTAATGCAACACATGCAAGATGCAACTACAATAGGCTCGGCTATTCTAAGATGGCATATGATGATGCTACAGTTCAATACATGTATTCAACTTTGAATTGAAATACAATGCAGTTAGCATGATGCGCCGAGCCCGGTGCATGCAATACGAATGAATGGATGCAAACATGCTATCATAAGTATGCTAATTGAAGTGTGTCCTAAAACTAACAATTGTAAGCGGTTAAATAAAAGGGAGAAAGAAGTGGAGGTTGAAAGACATGCATCACACACACGCACACTTATTACAAATTCGCCCTTTTTCGGAAGGACTGAAAGAATAATACAATTTTATTAACCTACAAGCTAATTAAATAATTTACAGACCACCTAATTAATTAACAAATCAATTAAGCTAAGTAAAGCGGTAAAAGGGCTCGGGAAGAGGGATGTACGCCTGCTCGGATTGACTTCGCCCGGAAATCCAATGCCATGCACAAGCTGCCTCTGTTTACACTGCTTTGCACCTCTGAAAACTGCACAAGTCTCAGAGTTGCTTCTGAAATACTCCCTGAGGGGTTGTGGGAGACCACTGGCCAAGAGGAAACACCACCGGCCATCCATCGACCAAAAATTGTGCCATCGGCTACGAATGTTTGGTCGATCGGCACTATAGATGGCCGACCGGCCATAACTTCTTGCAGAAACCTGTTTTGACAGTAGCAGGGGACAGACAAGGCATGGCAAAACATTTTCAAAGCAATGTTTGCACCACCACCCTCCCTATCATGTTTAAGACTCAAGAGAGTATGGTTCTTGACTCTCGGACCACCAATCACGCATTTCAATACATAGTGGCTCGAGGAGCCAAATGTGCAACTCAATATGGAATGAAATGCATACAAACAAACAAGAGGCCCAACCTCAATCACGGTTAGTCAAGAGGCAAGGCATGCATGCCAAATGCAACCTAAGCATATGAGCTAAGTATGCAACATGAGCATGGAGGCAAGTATGCAAGTATGCAATATATACTAGGCACACAATCTAAGCAAACAAGCATGCAAGGCATGGAACAACTATGCTAATGACAAGCATGCAACAACACATGAGGCAAACATGTAACAACATGTTAAGCAACCTAAAACCACAATAGTGCATGCCAAATGCACTACCACTTGAGCATGATAACAAGATGTTTATGGGCCAAGTATGTGACAACATGCAAGGTTAATGTACACACAAACATTCATGCACACATGGTCCAATACTTGAGTGTAAAAAGGCAGCTTTTAAGCACACTTAACATGGACAAATAGCATACACGATAAGCTTTGAAAACATGTAGAAGATGATGCCAAATCAACCTACCAATGCAAGCAAGGCATGCAACCAAGCCCAAGGACTTAAACTATGGTCATATGACACATGAAGCAAATGACCAAAGTGAATCAAAACAGTCCTAAATCATGCACAAGCACCAAAAACCACTTAGATGGCATCTAAATGATCTAATCCTAGAGGCATACACAATAGCATAAACATGGAGCATGAAACACCAACCTTTTAACACATTAAAGGGGCATCAAATGCAAGCATACAAGCATACCACAAGGACTGAAATGACATGACAAGTGGTTCTAAACCACTGAAATGATGCAAGGATAGCATGCTAGAGGGTTCGATACTTAAGGCCTACAAGGGAGATTACATGGTAGCTATACAAAGCAAAGCATGGATGACCCAAATAACCAAAAACAGTCCTCAAGCACATCAAAACAAGCATAAAAGCTTCACAAAGCTAAGCCAAAAACATACTAGAAACAAGGCTCAAAGCATAAAGCATGTTAAGGCAAATCATGGCATTACAAGACAAGTATACAAAGCAAGCATGGTGTGTCTAAACCAATTAAAAAAGTGCTATATCATGGCAAAATAAGCACAAATAACACTTAAGACATGGCCAACATAAACTTAAAAATGGTGCTCACACATGAGGCTAAAATGGCACTTTTTGAAGACAACAAGGAGAGGGGATGGCCCTCTCCTTCTTAGGACCTTAAACTACCATCCTCACCACTAAAATCCCTCAAGATTTCAGTGGTGAGGAGGCCCAAACAAGGTGGTCCCGGAGCTCACCAAAAATAGCACAAAATGGGGCCTAAGAAGGGGTAAACAACCCCAAACACAAAACTGATCTAAACAAACTTTAAAAGGAGCTCAAAATAAGACTTTTTTCAGTTTATGACAAAGCCCAAAACAACATGCAAGACAGGCTAAAAGTGTGTGCAAAAACGGGGAATAAAGAGGGTAAGAAGTGTTACCCTTGTAGCCAAGAAGCTCCAGCAGCTTATGGACCAAAAATGTAGGCCTTCAACCTCTGAAAACCAGCTCCAAGAACCTTAGAGTGATGGAGGAAGTGTGTGGTTGTGAGGTGGTGTATAAAGGGGTCAAGAACCAACATTTATAGAGCTTGGATGTAGAGATAGAGAGAGATACAACTCTTGTATGCCTTAGACCAATTGTTGGAACCCTTGCAATGGAAGATGAGCTCTTCTTTTATAGAGGAACAACGGTCCAAGCTTCTCTTAGAAGCTTGGAGCAAAAAGGCCAAACTTCTTGGAGAAGCTAGACAAAGGGGTCAAGCTTCTTGGAGAAGCTAGGAGCAAAAGGGCCAAGCTTCTTGGAGAAGCTAGGCAAAGGGGTCAAGCTTCTTGGAAAAGCTAGACAAGGGTTCAAGCTTCTTGGAGAAGCTAGAGCAAAGGGTTCAAAAGGTTCAAGCTTCCTCAAGAAACTAAAAACCAAATGTTCAAAAGGTTCAAATTTCCTCAAGAAGCTAAAAACCAAGGGTTCAAAAGATACAAGCTTCCTCAAGAAGCTAAAACAATGGGTTCAAAAGGTTCAAACCCCCTCAAGAAAAGGTCTCGGCCAGAAAAAGTGGCTAATCGGCCAACAAAGTTGGCTGACCGACCACAAAATGTGCCGACCGACCATCAACAGTGCCGACCGGCCATCACTAATGGCCGATGACAAGGAAACAAGGCCGGTGGCCTCAAGCCATGGCCGGTGAGGTGTGGGGATGGCCTACAAGCTATTTTCCACCCTTAGAAGCAAAACAACAAGTGTTTGATGCAAAACTAAACACAAAACAAACAAATTGAGAGGGAATGATCATCGAGTGTTCAAACGATGACGTCCAAGTCTTAAGGATAGTCAAAAATGGGGTGTCTACAATTACATTTATGATGGGCATCATTTCTATTAGCATACGTTAACTCAAGTTTGGAGGACCAAACTTTTTAAGGTGGGAAGACTGTAATAACCCTGACCCGTACTTAGCTACTAATCAGTAATTTATGATGCTAATTAAGTGAATAGAATAGATTATGAGTTTATTATGTAATTCTTCATGATTTGGCTTTCTATCTGTTATTCATAGAATTATCTGTTATGGTTTCTACTTAGGATCTGAAGTTGTTAGCCTAAATACTTTTAGAAACCGAATTTGAGTTCGTGGATTGACTGACTAGAATACTTGGAACTAATTTTGATTAATTGAGTTGTGGGCTAACCTTGACTGATTAAGGTTACTTATGTCTAACTAAGATGAAGCATGATTTATCCCTAATCTACTCCTATTCATGATCCTAGATGTGATTAAGTGGGTAGTGTGTGGAGGCATTTTGTGAAGCGAAATGTAGAGGATTAAAACCCTTAAGTGAGTATGTGTAAAGGATCTGTGTGGGTGTATTGAGAAGTTTGAGTGGGGCATTTGGTGATATTGAATGTAGGGAATTGCAACTCTTGAGCATATGTTGGGTTAATGCATGTGTATGCACGTGTAGTGTATTCAAAGAGTGAGAGTGTGTGTTGTGGTTGTTTAACTAAGAGTGAGAGTGTTTGTAGCATTCTTTTCTGCATTTCCTTTCTGAGAGAATTCAGCTAGAGAGAGAGGATTTGGCTTTAGAGTGAGAAAGCTCAAAGGTTTGAAAATTAGAAGAGGAATAGGAAGATTCACCTCTCATGTTTTGGGAACAAGCTCTACATAAGGATTCTATGTCTGAATTTTGTAGCTAATCACCCATGCATCACGATTTCCTGAGTCTTGAGCTACTTTCTTGAGAGTGCAAGAAAAATGGGTCTTTGAGCACATAAATAGCTTTCATGAGTATCCATGGTAGAATCATCTTTGATTTGATCATTTTGGGTTTGAGTTCTAAAAGTCCTTGCATGTATGTGAACTTTAATCATGTCCATGGTTTCAGAATTCATGGGGTTGTTGGTCATCATCTGTATGTTTTGAAGAAAGCAAGAAAACAATTTGAAAATCTTTCATGCATGAGCTTTTGAGTTCAAATTTGCTAAATCCATGAGTTTTGAGCTAAACATTTGAAAATGATCATGTATTTGTGTTTTAGGAAGCTTTCCAAGTGTTTGAACAAGCCATGTACGAATTTGCCATTGAAATAGCATTCCAAAGCTCAAACTCTATTTTTGGAAAACCCAGGATTTTACAGTCCGCTCGAGCGGAGAATGCAAGCTCTCAGTATTTTTTTTCAGACATGAGCACTCCACTCGAGCGACCACTTTGACGCTCGAGCGAACCCTGTGCATGTTGTTGATCCTCTCAAGCGTGGGAGTTGTAGCTCGAGTGTGGATTGTGACCAACCAGTACTTTTTCCCAAGTTTAAAGGTCGCTCGAGCGAAGGAAGTCACACTCGAGCGACCCCTCTTATTTTGCATGTCTGCTCGAGGGAGGAAGTCTACGCTCAAGTGGGGACCTTATTTTCAGAAATTTGCCTAAGTGTTCCAACTCATGTTTTGGCATCCTCATTGCATCCTAGGCGTTCCTAAGCCTTAATTAAGCCATAGTAGTGAGGTTATGGATTAAAAACACACTAAGGAATTAATGTACTAAGTCAAGGTTTTGCAAGTGTGTGTGTGTTTCAGCATTGTAATAAGAAAGAACAAGAACCAACGTAATGAAAGCTAAGCCGTGTTGGCCACATAAATGTGTAATGATAAGACGTGCTTGTGTTATGTATTTTGTGATTGTAGGTCAAGACTCGAGGATTGATTGACCGTTTACTGGAACCACTGTGAGTAACGTTATCGTAAAGATACGTTTATATAAAATTATGTTCCAAATGAAATGTGATAAGCTATGATTTCTGAAATGATATCTGTTTTCGTGAACGAACATCCCAAGTTTGAAATCTATTATAGCATCCATAGATAGTCCCAAGTCATGGAGGACGGCATGAAAATGCGAGTCCATGACATACAAGTTTACGAGATCTCGTTAGCCACTTCATTGTGGTGATATGTGTTTAATCGGTATCCGGAACCGATTACTCTAGTCTGAAGATGTTCTGTGATGTGTTCTATGGGATGTACCATTATTATGTTCTGATATGAGAATGATTATGCTTTGATCTGTTTTCCGCTTATGATATGTTCGAATTTCGTTCACTAACCCCTTTACCTTAATGTTATTCACTGGGTTTTAGCTCACTGTTTGTATATATATGTATATAGGTGAACATTCTGGAGTTTAAGCCTGAAGGCTTTTGCCTGGTGTTGTGTTTCTGTTGTCAGCCAACCACTGCGCCTCACGTGGAGGTTCCCGAAGTGTCCTATGTTCAGTCCTTTGGGTTCTGTATATGTATTAGACTTGATTTGATGTTGTTGGCTGTACTTAAAATACTGTAATGTGTGTGGGTATAACGTATGGTTGATGATCGGATATGTATATAAAGTTTTAATTATTCTGTTTCATATAAGTCAGCACAGCTCATTGGACAATTATATTTATGTATTTGCTTCCGCTAGCTCCTTAATCTTGTTAATCTGTTCAAAGGCCTTAGGTAATCCAAGGATTACTGGCCGATTATGGTGCTAAACCTATAGGGGCGGGTTTGGATCGTGACAATAGATTTTTGATATTTAGTGAATTTTTAAAAGATTTTTTTCACAAAAATTATACCTTTTTAAGTTTTATGTGTATTTATGTTAGATGTGTCTAAAAATTTAAAAAAAATACTTAAAATATTAAAAAAAAATTCAGTAAAAACTAAAAAAATACGGAAAACAAGAAAGTAGAATTATCTGAAAAGTATTTTTAGAAAATCAAAAACAAACAAAGTGAATATTTTGATGGAATAACCATTCTATTTCATTCCATTCCAATTCTCCATACAAGTACCATCCATATTCGTTCATACTTCATTTTTTAGACTCCATTTTAAGTTCACGATGATAATTTAAATTGTTTATTTTGTAAATCTCATAGTAAAAATCGTCTGTGTAAAAAATCAATTTCATCGAATATCAATAAATAAATGAAAAAATAGCATTTTATTTTATAAAATTGACAATTTTAAGTTAAATTTATAGTTTTTGTCTACTTTAAAAAATAAAATATAATTTATTTATGTGTCTACTAATATTCGATAATGTTGATTTTTTTACATAACTCATCTTTAGACGGTTCAAATTATTATTATGAACTCACGTTGAGATTTACAAAATACAATATGAAGGGAATTAAAAATAAAGGCATGGAGAAAAACCATTCCCTAATGTTAATTACAATTTTCTCTACCATTACATTCACTGTATATTATTGATCTCTCCTATCCCATCACCATAGGTAGACTAGACTCGCAAGCATGGGAAGAGGGGTCACTGTTGTGGTTAAAACACAGCAGTGACTGTTGTGGTTCAATTTTAAGGTATATTATGTATATATTTTTATGATCCGAATCGTTCATTTTATAGGGTTTGTTGTATACTTCATTTCTATCAAAAATTATATTAATCGGATATCAATGACTATATAATTTTTGGTAGGAATGAAGTACTCAACAAATCCTATAAAATGAACAGTTCAGATCATAAAAATATATACATAATACATTTTAAAATTAAACCACAACAATCACTGCTTTGTTTTAACCACAGCAGTGACCCCTTATCCGCAAGGGGATTACAGGAGCAAGACTCTCCATATATAATAAATATATATATTAGTTAGAATAAGAAATAAATAAAATAGAAACAAATAAAATAGAAACAATATAAGATTTTATACTCAACACATATCTAGTGTTGACATGAACATTTTAAGAAAATAAAAACACCAGAAATTATATAGACCCTCTTGTTTTTTACCTCCACAACTCTTATAGATACATATCAATCAAAAATAGGAAGAAAAAAAATAAAACAAAACAAAATAAAAAGTTTGTCAATCACAATACATTATGAGTGATAGGGGTTTTCCAAAAAGAGAGTCCCAACTTTTTTTCTAAAAACAATATATAAGCTTATTTTTTAGATCATAGGCAAATTACACTAGCAGTCCCTATAGTTTGAGACTAGTGTCACTTTGATCCTTAATTTTTCAATTGTCACATATTTGATCCTAAATTTTAAATTTTGTTCTAAATAAAAACAATTAAAGATATCATTGCTCACTTTCAAGGGTGAAGTCGTCAATTTGATAACATATAAACTAATTTGACAAAAATAAATATCAAAAAAATATTTTTTGATTTTTTAAAAATAACTTCTACACACCAAATATAAAATAATGTAAAATTGATAAATCTTTTAAACATTTATTTATTTATTTATTTTACCAAATTAATTTTTATTATGTGTTTGGATGATAATCATGTAATAGGTGATCATTAGGCTTTTAATATGTAATCGATATATTTACTATATGGAATGTTTTTAGTTTTGGATATTATGATTTAATAGATTAGTTTAATAATGATATCAAAGTTGTTGCCATATTTGACTTTTGAAAAAATAGAAACTAACTTAATAAAAATAAAAACAACCACCCATTACATAATCATCATCCAAACACATAATAAAAATTAATTTGGTAAAATAATAAATAAATGAATAAATGTCTAAAAAAATTATCAATTTTACATAATTTTATTTTTAGTGGGTACAAATAATTTTTAAAAATTTAAAAATATTTTTTTGACATTTATTTTTGTCAAATTAATTTATATTTTATCAAATTGACAACTTTGTCCTTGAAATTGAGAAATAGTATATTCAATTGTCCTTATTTGGAACAAGATTTAAAATTCAGAGTCAAATGTATTGAAAAGTTATGAACCAAAGTGACACAAGACTCAAATTATAGGGACCGTTAGTATAATTCACCGTTAGATCATTGTTAAGACTCATTGATGAGTAAAATAACTAATTAGCTGATGATTGGGAAGATGTGAGATAGAAACTTGTCTTAAATATTCAAACAGTAGTGTTACATGAACCAATTAGTGTACCAACACTCGTTTTGACATTATTATTGACCACACTTATTATACAAATTATAAATACCAAAAATATATTAAATTATGTCACATCATCAATTAATATATTAGTTAATAAACTAATTAATGCATGTGGCATTATTCATATTCAAATAGAGTATTGCATCATTATGTTTAAAAAATAAGTTTAACTTTTAGGTTAGAATAACACTACTTTTTTGAAAATTTGTCATGTAATTTTAATTTTCAAAAAAAGTAACAATAAAAACATAATTTTCTTAAATGTTTATCACAGTTATTCTAAGGATCAAAAAAATAAAATCAACAAATAAAAAATTCCTAAGGTTATGTTTGGTTAGAGGATTTGATTAGAGAAATAAAAAGAGAAAAAAAAAATGCAATCTCACTTTTTGTTTGATTATAATGAAAAATACAAAAAAAAAAAATGAGAAAAAAATGTAATCTCACTTTTTATCTTTTGAATTATGCTATTTTCTTTTTATATTTTTCAACACAACCAAACTTAATTTAGAATTCAAATTCTATCAATTATTTCTCTTTTTCTTTAAAAAAAATAAAAATAAATACACACACCTTAAACGTTCAATTACCAACTAATCGTGTGAATCTAGAAGTCAATATATATATATATGGTCTAATAATTTTATATTAGTGCCGGCAGCACCCTTGGTGGTGAATAAGACCATCTCCAACGGAGAATCAAATGCAGCATCAAATTCAAAATTTGATGAAAAATTCACTTTTTTTCATCAAATCGATACATCAAAATGAGAACTTGACCATCGTTCAAAAGGTTCACGGTTCAAATTAAAAAAAAAAATTTGATGAAAAATTGATTAATGAGAAAAAGTCATTTTACTCAAATTTAATGAAATTTTATGCTCTAATATGATGACTTTGCTCTAGTAAATAATGGAGGACAGCGATTAAATTAATTAACTTTATGTAGATGTTGGTATCAACCACTTGTTCAGCAGTTGACTTTTCAACAATTTAAAAAGCTATCTCTGATTATAAATTCATGGCCTCATTCTATAAAAATAAATTATTTTATCCATGAAGAAGCTTTATTGTTGTGACAAAAGTCCATTTTTCATCACTCGGTTTACAAAATTTAACTAGTGTTTCTAAAAATGTCAAAAAATTAAATTTTCACATTATGTTTAGTTGTTAAGAATTTCGAGAAAAAAAAAATTATTATTAGCCATTTCGTTGTTAATAATAAAATTCATGTTTCAATCATATTTTTTTAAAAAAAATTATATAAAAAAAAGTAGATCATAATTTTTTTAATATTGTGGTCTCAAATTGTATTTTTATTTTTATTTTTAACTCTTAAATGCTTAACATTTTTTCAAGAAAATAAGGACTCTCATAAAAGAATGGGCAAATCAAATTCTTATTTAATTTGAAAAAGTTACTTATATTAGTTGTAAAATTATAAACACATTGCATTTGCATTCACTGATAATATATATATATATATATATGCATGGAAACACTTTTAAGCTGTGTAACACATTTTTTATTTTTGAAAAAAACTCACAAGTCAAACAACCCTATTGTGATTACCAACCCACTATTTCCAATAGGCTTTTAATATTCATACTATTATACAAATTGTAAGGTTTGTTTTGTATGAAAACTTGTCAGATATATTTTTTATTATTCTTAAATTAGTCACTTATAATTATCAATTGCAAGCACTTTTTTTTTTTTTTTTAAGTAAATAAGTCATAAATTAAAAATAAGAGGATACACTAATACAAGGGGCATGCCCCAGGCCCTAACAAAAGTTATTCATAACCTGCCAACACAGCAATGAAACAAAACTGAAACCACCTGACAAGACTAACACAATCACTAAAAAACTAGACTATGAATAAAAATTATAGAATAAACTACTCAATGGAAGTGGAGTTGATCCTTAAACCTGCTATACCTTACAAACCACATTGGCAATTAACACAAAATATCCACCTATTCAGATTTAAGGATTTTAAGTATTGTTTGGGATGTGGGTTGAGCCTAGGCTAAAAAGTTTAGTTTGGGAAGGATTTTTTAGTTTTTTGGCTTTTTTTGTGAGAAAAGAGTATAATGATTATGGATTGGATGTGATGTTTTGTTTGTCGTGGCTAAAATAGCCTATTTTATCTTTTGTGGCTAAAATAGCCACAAACCATCTTCCCAAACCTAGCCTTAATATGTTCAAGAACCTCACACAGATTGTACGTTGAACATGAACACATTTAACGTTCTCAACCACCCAAATCAAAAAAAAATAATAATAAAAATTGCAAGCACATCTTGAATGGTTATATGACTGTCAATTTCAAACACACCCAATGATAAATGCGATCTCGACCAGACACACTCAAAACAGCAGTCTAGGACTTTCATCAAACAAATGATAGAATAAATAAAACTAATGTGTGGTTGGGTTGGTTTATGATGTACTAAAGTTTGAAGAAACTGTTAACATTAACCAAAAGAAGAATACTACTTGTTGGAATATTGGTTTTTTATAGGTTTATTTTGAATCAATTTTGAGCCTAATTTTGAGTGGGTCTCAAACGTCTTTTGGAGTGGGTCCGAAGAAGTGACGTGTTCCTTACCGCATGGCAAGTTACACGAGGAAGACGGTTCGTCAAAACCATTTATGAATGAATGAGAACTTGATATCGTTTTTCGGGTTCGTGAAATGGACATTTAAAGAATTAAATGTGGGTTTCCTTATAAGGCTTGTCCCACATTGAAACTTGAAGAGAACTTATATGTGTATATAAATTCAAGGTGATAACACTTGGGTTGGGCCCCAAAGGGCACCCCAAGTTTGTAGAAAGGAAGAGTTATAGACAAAGGAACCTTGGCTCAAACCACCACACACGTGCGTGCGCGCCACCGCGGGCCGGGCCAGGCGCGAGTGTGGGTTGTGGGTCGGGTTTGTTCTAACATTAATTTTTTTGACAAAATTTATTTGAATTTTTCCATTAAAATTCTTGCAAGAAATTATTTGTATTTCAAATTAAATTTGAATTCAAATTTTGTGTCCAAAAAATTGTGCCTCTTTCAGATCAATTCCACAACAAATTAAAACAGTCCAAACAGGTCTTAAATCTGTTGCACCTGGACAGATTCAAATTGCCCAGAAAAAATATAACTGCTGTGCAGTTATCTATTAAAACTGCCAACAAATCTGTTTTAGTTAAAGTAGTTATCTGTTTGAATTTTGAAACTGCACTTGTTCATTCCTTTCATATCTATTCAGACAGATCTAAACAGCCATTGTTTGCCTATAAATACAACCATTTCCAGCAGGTTTTGGGACTAGAAAAAATTCATTTTTGCTGTCCAGATTTTGCTCTCTTTCATTAATTATTCTTCATATTATTTTAGGAAAAAATTCAAAGAGTTTAGAACAAAGGTTTTGTTCGCCGAACAAATTGTTTGGAATACTACTACAATTTGTGAAGATCATTGTATCATAGGAGATAGACACCATTTGTCTATAAGCACCGTAGCGGGGGGAATTTGTATCAAGAATAGAGTGTCGCACACTCAACTTGATCTTTTTATTATTCATTTGGTTCGGTAAAACAAATTCAGTAAGTTATTTATTTTATTTGTTTAATTTGGTTTCAATTTATTTTTTACACAGAAGATTGTTCCAACAATTTTAAGACAGATTCAAATTATTTTGTTTACAAAATTTTTTGTTTGTTTCTTTTTCTCTTTCTTCTTCTTACAGAAATTATTTTCTGTGGTTTTACAAAATAATATTCTGGTTGGAAAACAAATAGTAGTAATATACTGTTTGACAGATAGTAGTAATATACTGTCTATTTTCTTTGACAACTAGTAGCAATATACTTGTGTCATTAACAATTCAGAATATTTATTTATGGAATTTTGTCAAAAATTAATTTTGATTTTCAGAAATTATTTCTGAGTGTTCATTAATTAAAATTCTATTTCAGTATTTTAATTATTGAAGTGTTACAGAAATTTAATTTTTCGTGTGAAATTAATTTGGTTAAATAAAATTTTATTTTATTTCTAAATTAATTGAAAATAAAATTTACAATTCTTGTTTCTTTATTTTTATAAAATTTAATTCTGTGGTTTTGGTTTAAATTTTCTATGTAGTATAAAATTCTAATTATAATTTTATTTTATAATTTAGAATTCATGGCTACTGAAACTGGTCAAACTAATACTCAAACAAGTATGAGTATGGTGGCTGCAATTGCGCCAACCCCTTCTCCTGTTATGATTGTGCTAGTCAATCACGGTGAGAAACCCTCAGGAACTGATTTTAAAAGATGGTAACAGAAAATGTTGTTCTATCTTACAACTCTGAACCAGGCTCGTTTTCTTCGTGAGAATGTTCCTACTCTAAATAATGATGAAACTGACCGGCTAGTGGTTGCTGCAATCGATGCTTGGAAACATGCTGATTTCCTTTGCCGAAACTACATTTTGAATGGACTTGACAACACATTATACAACGTCTATAATCCTATCAAGACAGCAAAAGAACTTTGGGAGTCTTTGGAGAAAAAGTACAAAACAGAAGATGCTGGCTCAAAGAAATTTGTGGTTGGCAAATTCCTAGACTTTGTGATGGTTGATTCTAAGACTGTGATCAGCCAATTTCAAGATCTCTAACTCATTCTGCATGACATTCACATAGAAGGCATGTCTCTCAGTTAATCCTTCCAAGTTGTAGTCTTAATTGAGAAATTACCACAAATCTAGAAGGAATTCAAGAACTACCTCAAACATAAGCGCAAACAAATGTCTTTAGAAGAATTGATTGTGTGTTTGAGGATTGAAGAGGATAACCGCAATTCAGAGAAGCGGATTGGCACGCATCCAATGGAGTCAAAGGCAAATGTGATGGAACATACTCCAAAAGCCAACAAACGAAAGGTTTTTGGAGAAAGTTTCTCACAAGGCTCTAAAGGAGGGAAAACTAAAAAGTATAAGTTTAATGGCAAGTGTTACATTTATGACAAAAAGGGACATCGGGCCAAAAAGTGCTATAGTAAAGGCAAAAGCAAAAGAAGAACAAGCAAGAAGCCTGCTCAAGCCCATATGATCGAAGTGGATAATATTTCCAATGATGTAAATGACATAAATCTTTCTGCAGTTATTTCTTAGGCAAACCTTGTCGGAAATACTAAATAATGGTGAGTGGACACTAGCACTACTCGCCATATCTGTGCCGACAAAAAGATATTCATATCTTATTCTACAGTATACAATTGTGAATAACTTTTTATAGGCAACTCCTCAACTTCTAAAGTTGAAGGATAAGAAAAGATTATTCTGAAGATGACATCTAGAAAGGAACTCACTCTCAACAATATGCTGCATGTACCGAACATTCGCAAGAATCTTGTTTTCGGATCTTTGTTTAGTAAAAATAGGTTTATGCTAGTTTTTGAAAGTGACAAATTTGTACTTATCAAAAATAGGATGTATGTAGGAAAATGTTATATGTTTGATGACCTTTTCAAAATGAATGTAATGACTATGGTACCCTCTGTTATTAATAAAAATACATCTTCTTCTTACTTGCTTGAGTCTTCAAATTTATGGTATGGTAGACTTGGATGTGTTAATTATGAATCTTTGCGTAGATTAATTAATATGGAATGTTTACCTAAATTTGACATTGATTCAAATCATAAATGTGAAATTTGTGTTGAGGCAAAATTATCCAAAACTCTTTTTTATTCAATTGAAATAAGTACGGAACCACTTAAATAAATTTATAGTGACATTTGTGATTTTAAATCAATTCAAACTAGAGGTGGAAAAAAAATATTTTATCACTTTCATAGATGATTATACTAGATATAGTTATGTTTATTTAATTCGAATCAAGAATGAAGCTCTGGAAACTTTCATTCAATATAAGAATGAAGTTGAAAATCAACTTGGTAAGAAAATTAAGAAACTTAGAAGTAATAGAGCTGATAAATATGAATCACCTTTTGGTGAGTTTTGTAAAGAATATGGAATAATTCATCAAACCACCGCTCCTTACTCACCTCAGCAAAATGGAATTGTTGAAAGGAAAAATATGACTTTAAAAGAAATTATGAATGTCATGTTAATAAGTTCTGGATTACCTCAGAACTTGTGGGAAGAATCAATACTTTCTACTAATTATATACTTAATAAAGTACCCCGAAAGAAAGTGGATCAAATACCTTATGAATTGTAGCATGGGAGAATATCATCCTACAAATACTTAAAAGTGTGGAAGTGTTTGGCTAAAATAGCTATTCTTAGTCCTAAAAAGACTAAAATTGGTCCTAAAACTGTTAATTACATTTTTATTGGTTATGCTATGAATAGTAGTTCACATCAATTTTTGATTCATAAGTCAGAACATTCCGAAATACATGTAAATACTATCATTGAATCTCGGAATGCGTCTTTCTTTGAATATGTGTTTCCAAACAAGACTGGACAAGAAACTAGTATTAACAAAAGATCTCATGATGCTATTATTAGTTAGGATCAAGAACATGATCAAGAACAAAAGCAAGAGATAGATCAAAATAAGGAAGAGGAACTTAGGCGTAGTAAACGTGCAAGAATCTCAAAATCTTTTAGTTCAGATTTTCTAACATTTTTGTTAAAAAATGAGCCCTTAACTTTTAAAGAAGCTATATCCAGTCCTGAGGCTCCTTTATGGAAAGAAGCTATAAACAGCGAAGTTGAATCCATCTTGCAAAATCACACTTGGGAATTGGTAGATTTGCTATGAGGTTATAAACCTCTTAGGTACAAGTGGATTTTCAAAAAAAAAATAAAAGCGGATGGATCAATTGACAAATACAAGGCAAGAAGAAGATCTTGATTACTTTGGCACATACTCACCGGTTACTAGAATAATATCTATTAGAATACTAATTGCTATTTCATCTTTATACAATCTAGCAATTCATCAAATAGATGTGAAAACTGCTTTATTAAATGGTGAGTTAGATGAAGAAATTTACATAGAACAACTAGAAGGATTTTATGTTCCAGAAAAAGAAAAGAAAGTGTGTAAATTAGTTAAATCATTATATGGTTTAAAACATGCGCCAAAGCAATGGCATGAGAAATTTGACAAAGCAATGATGTCAAATGGATTTAAAATTAATGAGTGTGACAAATGTGTTTATATTAAAAACATAGACAAAGGTTATGTTATAGTATGTCTTTATGTGGATGATATACTCATCACAAGTAGTAATAATGACATGATTAAAACTACGAAAAAAATGTTGAATAAATATTTTGACATGAAGGATATGGGAATTGCTGATGTAATTCTTGGTATGAAAATTACCAAAACATCATAAGGATATACTTTGTCACAATCTCATTGCATTGAGAAAATACTTGACAAATTCAGCAAAGATGATAATCATCTTGCTAGAATACTTGTGGATGTTAATTTGTTTCTTTCTAAGAATGTACAGGATAGTATTTTTCAATTAGAGTATGCCCAAATTATTGGAAGCTTAATATACTTGATGAACTGTACTCGCCCGGATATAGCTTATGCAGTAAGTAAATTAAGTAGATATACGAGTAATCTAAGAGTAGAACACTGGAAAGCAATTATAAGGGTTCTAAAATACCTCAAATTTACTCATAACATTGGGCTTAATTATACTAGATATCCAGCAATAATTGAAGGATACTGTGATGCAAATTGGATAGCGAAAACTAGAGATTCAAAGTCCGCCAGTGGGTATGTCTTTACTCTTGGTGGTGCGACTATATCTTAAAAATCTTCCAAATAGACTTGCATAGATAAGTCTACTATGCAATCAGAATTCATAGCTTTAGATAAAGTTGGAGAAGAAGCAGAATGGCTTCGCCACTGCCTTGAAGATATTCCAATGTGGCCAAAACCGGTGCCTGCTATATGCATACATTGTGATAGTCAATCAGCAATTGGTAGAGCACAGAGTCATATGTATAATGGTAAGTCACGATATATTCGTCGTCGACATAACACCACGAGACAACTACTCTCTAATGGAATTATTTCTATTGAATATGTGAAATCTAAAGACAACATAGCGGATCCATTAACCAAAGGTTAGCAAGAAAGTTAGTTGAGAATTCATCGAAGAAAATGGGACTTAAGCCTATTAAATAAGAGTTACCACAACGGCAATCCAACCTAGTTGACTGGAGATCCCAAGATCTAGGTTCAAAGGGATAACCGAGTTGTGTATGACTTGGAATGATCACTGGGTAGTCTAACTCCTACCCATTTCTATGATGAAATAGTGATGTCTGCAGTGTTTTATGTTAAGTAATACTTTTAATGATTCTTATGTCTAGGTAAACCAAGTAGAGTATGGCAGGATACTCTTCATAAGAATCACCTATGCGAGTGTGAACTGGGCCAGTTCTATGAGATTTGTGAATAACTACAAATCTCTATAGCACTCAAGAAAGATCGGGTTGTTCAAGGCCAAAATGAACACAATAGTGAGAACTAAACTGTGTCTGGTGATATACTGTGTGAGTTTTATTGTCTTGGTTTACACAAATGGCTGAACAATTCAAGACATCATGTTCACTGGTTAGTTAGTAAATCCGATAATGTCTCACAAGGGAAGGTTCAAGGCCAAAAACTACCTATCTTATGCAGAATATTTTCAATTTCTGTACTCTCTGTAATTAGATCATGTTATTGCATTTTCTCTCCGTCAAATTCCATTCATCTGGGGAATTGTTGGAATATTGGTTTTTTATAAACTTATTTGGGTTAACTTTAAGCCCAATTTTGAGTGGGCCCCAAACGTCTTTTGGGGTGGGTCCGAAGAGGTGACGTGTTCCTTGCCACATGGCAAGTTATACGGTGAAGACAGTTCGTCAAAACCATTTATGAGTGAATGGGAACTTGATGTCAATTTTTAGATTCGTGGAATGGACATTTAAAGAATTAAATGTGAGTTTCCTTGTAAAGCTTGTCCCACATTGAAACTTGAAAAGAACTTATATATGTATATAAATTCAAGATGACAACACTTGGGTTGGGCCCCAAGGGGCACCCCAAGTTTGTAGAAGGGAGGAATTATGGACAAAGGAACCTTGGCTCAAACCACCACGCGCGCGTGCGTGCCGCCGCCGACCCGGGTGTGAGTTGTGGGTCGGGTTGGTTCTAACATTAATTTTTTTGACAAAATTTATTTGAATTTTTTCAAAAAATTCTTGCAGGAAATTATTTGTATTTCAAATTAAATTTGAATTCAAATTTTGTATCCAAAAAAGTATGCCTCTTTCAAATCAATTCCACAACAGATTAAAACAGTCCAAACAGGTCTTAAATCTGTTGCACCCGGACAGATTCAAATTGCCCAGAACAGATATAATTGTTGTGCAGTTACCTGTTAAAACTGCCAGCAAATCTGTTTTAGTTGAAGCAGTTATCTGTTTGAATTTTGAAACTGCACCTGTTCATTCCTTTCATATCTATTCGAACAAATCTGAACAGCCACTATTTGCCTATAAATACAGCCATTTCCAGCAGGTTTTGGGACTAGAAAAAATTTATTTTTGCTGTCTAGATTTTGCTCTCTTGCATCAATTATTCTTCATATTATTTTAGGAAAAAATTTATAGAGTTTAGAACATAGGTTTTGTTCGCCGAACAAATTGTTTGGAGTGCTACTACAATTTGTAAAGATCATTGTATCTTGGGAGATAGACGCTATTTGTTTGCAAGCACCATAGCGGAGCGAATCTGTCTTAAGAATAGAATATCACACACTCGACTTGATCTTTTTATTATTCATTTGGTTTGGTAAAATAAATTCAGTAAGTTATTTATTTTATTTGTTTGATTTGATTTCAATTTATTTTTTACACAGAAGATTGTTCCAACACTACTATCACTTATGATTTAATTATTTGGAATTAATTTATAAAGAAGTATATGTTATGTAATCGCGTCAAACAAACAGATTGAAAAAGATATCAAATTTTTTTAATTTTTGTGTCATCTCTATATATTATCAAATTAACTATTTTAATTACCTAGTTCTAGTTCTAGTTCTAGATGGTCTTCCGAATTCGATCATGATTGAATTGAAACTGAATTGTTTTCATAAAATATTAAGAAACTGTTTTTTTTTAATTATTCGATCACATCAAGTGCATAGATAAGCCAACAACCTCCTCATAGATCTGTTGTGTGTATTATAATTACGTTAGCAATCAATTTTTGGTCATATCGACGTTACCGTGTAGTATCAACTACAACCTAGCCATGCGCTAAATTACCGAGTAATTATTTAATTTTCTCGAAATCTTATTAATTAGTTCTTCTGTGCACGTTAAATAAGAGCAACTTTAACATTATATCATGCATTTTGTTTAGAAAAAATACTCCCAAATTTTTTTTTTTGGTTTGTATTTACATAAACACCAAATTCTAACATAATTGTCGACATGACATTTGAGCAACAATAATATATTTTTTTTTAAATAGATAATTTTGCACAAAGCTTGAGGGGACGTTTTCTAAAACATTTATAGCATAAAAATAGCAATCTCCATTTATCATATCTAAGTAAAGTAATAAAAAATTAAAACAAAGTGATACTTAGTGAGACAGATACTTTTACCTAGTATTGGACACTAGTTATGCATGTAGAAAGTCAAAATAAAAATAAATAAAATGTCTCTATTCTGCTGAGGATTGCAAATGGATAGAGTTGTTCATAAATAAATTCGAGTTTATCTCGGTAAGGACCCGTTTAACCTCAATTCGTTAAATTTCTATTGTGTTCGAGCTCAAATTTAATAGAATAAATATATTATTAATTATATTAAATATATATAAAAATTAGGGTAAATATGTTAATAATATATATGAAAAATAATATAAATGTAAATAATAGCTAATTTTATTTATTTGTAAATAATGGTTAACTATAGATAATACATGGGTAAATTACAAATACACCTCCTGAGATTTGTTTGAAATACATATTGCCCCCTGTGATTTGAAAAATTACAAATACTCCCTTATTAGAATTTTTTATTTAATAGAATTAATTGAAAAAATAAAATTCATAATTACTTTTCTATACAATAATAAAATTACTTGAATTATTAATTGAAAAATATTTTTTATATCATTAAAAACTGTTAATTGACTTGATGATTTATTAATAAAATGAACGATTTGTTATAAAATTAGAAACCTCAAGGGGTGGACTGTAATTTTCAAAACCACAGGAGGCGATTCATATTTTAATCAAACGTCAATGGTGTATTTGTAATTTACCCATAATACATTTATATAATAGTAGTAGTAGATATTATTATTTTGATAAGATAAACTTTTTTTTTAAGATATTTATATATATTGTATATAATTGTATTATTAAAGTTTCAATTGTAACTTTAATTTTATACATAAGCATGAATTTATAATTTTTTTGACTAGTTAAGGCTCGTGAATGGGCTCGAACTCGAGTCAAGCGTAACTTTCGGCTCGAGCTCAGTTCGTTAAATTTTTGTTAAGTTCGGACTTGAGTTCAAATTTTTTAAAATCTTAATAAATAAATCTAAACATACTGAAACTCTGTTATTACAGAAATCAATAGCCTACCATTGAGAGTTCCTCATTTGGGACGAGTTTTCAAGTTCTTTTCATTTGTTTTGTTTGAATTGTTCAAATAAAATTCCTATTATTATTTTCAAAAAGAAAGTCTACAAATGAGGCCTAATATTTGAGGTGTAAATTCGGTGCCGACCAGTATGAAATATGAACAGTAATTCAACTCTCGCGTATGCACAGAAACAAAAAAAGAGAGTTTTAAAATCATTTCAATGGCTTATACAATTCAAAATTCAACTTGTTCAATGATGCTGCATATATAGTATTAGAGTGAACAAACACAAATGTCCAAACCCTTTTGCTCTTTTTAACAACTTTACTCGTTTTTCAAACCCACTTCTGCAGAAAAACATATGTGAGTGCTGGAAAGAGACTTGCTACCTTATCTCAAATTTATCTTGCTTAATAAGATTCTCTTGGGGTAAAGGCAAAGTCTTTTGGACCCAACCAGACGTGTAAACTCGGATCTTAGAGGCCATCTCCTTAAACTTATAAACCGGATAATCGAGATGAGACTCAATTGGCAGTCATTATATATGCACGTATAAGTTACCTACCCATTAAAACTTATAAACTGGATAAATGAGAGGAGAGTCAAACCTTGGTGATTGTATAAGTTACCTAATATGGGGCTCTACTTCAACACCAGAACAGAACTAAACAAGTTTATAAGAATTTTATATTCCCAAATTTCAATAGAAAAAAATAAAAAAATAAAAAAAAAATTTAAGTTAGTTTCAATGTGAAAGTCGTGGAAGTTGTACTTAGAATGATAACTAAACTTTTAGTTTCTTCTAAAAAGCACTAGAAAATACAAGAAATTTTCTATGCATAGATCGAGCAAACCATTACCTTCTTCGATCACATCACTGTGCATCACATGCGCGCCATGAATGAACTCCAATCTGTTCCAAAGGCAAGTCTAATTTTGTTCCAGGAAATGATAAACATCAATGTCAACCAGTTGTCTCCACACAAAAACATTGGCAATCAAACCAAAGTGATCATAGAAACAACAAAAGAGCTGGGCAACAACATTGTCCAGTACAAATTAATATGCAGGGGTGCCAAGAAGCAGTGAGCTAAACACACCGGTAATCGAACAATAGATGCATCTTAAACAGAATTTATTAATAAAATCTACTAGAATCTGAATATGATTCTAATTGTTCTACAATACTGGTCTCTAGCAACAACTAATCCAAAAATATGATTGAAACTAATAGGGTAGAATAAGACTGGCAAGGTGCAAAGAATGTACAGTTAAAAACCAGTTGACTGAAACCAATGAAGAAAGAAAACAAGACAAAGGGAGAGGCTAATCAAACATCATCAGGATCGCTTCCACCAATCTGAGCTTCCTGATCCATATAGTGACTTCCATCAGGACCCAAAATCTTAAACCTGCTCAACAAAAAAAATTGTGTTTCAAATTGCTTGGCGACAAAATCGTAATCTACAAATAATATTTAGTACCTCTCGAGAATAAATTTCCCTTCCTTGTACTTTTGGCTCTTCTCATGAGCAGCCTCCTAAAATTCACATAAAAAATATATAAACAAAATTACAAAAGGGAGAACAAAGAGACCTAATAGCCACAGCACAAAACAAAAGCAAGCCATCTTACGTATTTCCACCCCACAATTGAGCCGCATCCAACACAGAATATGTCAACAACAATATGCATTCCAGTCATCATCATCCGCTCTTCTTTGTCTCCAAAGGTGACATTCACACTGTACATTGAGGAAGCACAATGTCATTGGAAGGCGTTTTGCATGTGAAAATTACATATGGCATGAATCATGAATGAGCCTGCCAGGTCTGCACACTATTGAGGTTATGTGATTAGCCATTCCATAGTAACTATGTAACTAATGCTACTGTAAAAAAAAAAAAAAGGGGAAAAACACCTCACTCCCCCACAGCCCGTGGGTGGGTCTCTCTGGAGTGAAGATTTCAGTTTTCTGGGGATATAAAATTGGTTGCCAAACTTCATAGCATATTGGAATAGTGAAAAAGCGTTACACAACATCATCTTTGAATTCACACAAACAGAGGTGTTCCCTTTTATAATCTATACACAAACACACATATATATTGTATAGATATAGCAATTTAAAGGGAGTCCAACATGCAAAAAGACATAACTATTATATTAACATATCTAAATGCATGCATGCATTGATAGCTTTGACTGTAAGCATACAATCATTAGACATCAAGATGCAAGAAGGTCCTAATCACCGACAATCTATGACTTACATTACATGGTTACTAATTTAAAAAGGAGCACCAAAATCAAAGAACACTTACACCTTATCAAAGAGATACGCCTTCCCATGCTTGCAGTGGAAAGACTGGAAACATAGGGAAAACACAATGTTAGGTAGGATATATACCTGTATATTTCCACTAAGCACTAACAGGCAAAAATGGGGCACCAAGTGCATAGCAGAGAAGGATAAATCTAGATTTCTGTGAAAACAAGTGGAACAGAGATGATTCTATAACTTTTGTGCGGTAACATGGAGGGTGTTCTAAATTCTCTCAAATGGGAAGAAATAATATTGAAAAGCACACAAGCTAGACACAACACAAGTAAGCCCATGAATAACACAGATATCTTCACCAGTATCCTTAATGTCCAAAAAGCCTCATATGATGACAGCTATGCATTTTAACTTGTGGGAAAATAGGATTTAGCCTCCGAACCATAGACAAAAGGAGCAATATAAGGTAGTAAGCATTAGAATTGGACTGATTTGTATATCCTCGCTCCTTTTTTGGGTGCATGCTATATCCTTGCTCCTGCTCCAACGTTAAACTCTTCTGTAGGGCCCTCGCTCCCCCATCCCCGCTCCAGCTCCCACTCTGAACCATAGACAAAAGGAGCAATATAAGGTAGTAAGCATTAGAATTGGACAGATTTGTATAACCTCGCTCCTGCTGCTAACCTCAAACTCTTCTGTAGGGCCTCGCTCCCCCATCCCCACTCCAACTCCAGAGCCCATTCCTGCCCCCGCCCCCGCCCCTACTTCCACTTTGTGCAACTATGGTTAGCAAGGGGGAAAAAAATTGCAAAAAAAAAATATAACTGTCCAAGCTCATCGGCCCTTCAATACCAACATATGAACATCATGGCAAGGATATCATACATTGAATAAGTACTACGAATTCACCATGGCAATCCTAGAGAAATTGTCTTTGACCCATAGATATGCACTTCATCCCTAAATCTTCTTTTATCATCCCAAGGTATTCACTTGTATCCTTATCTTAGTCCACCTAATCCATTTCAATCCATAAACCTTCTTTTAAGTTAAGCTCATAAAATACTCACATATATCCTGATCTTAAGTCCACCTAATCACAATCATGCAAATCAAGAAACAAAAGAAAACAAAGCAATGCTACAGAAGACATGGATCAGATAACATTTGAAGCAGTGGAGTTTTCTAAAAAGTGAGTAACCATAGGAGCTTTGACCTAGGAGCAATTCAAACTGATTACTCTTGCAAAGTAACACATTCAATTAAGCTTCATATGAAAGATTGGGCAGCAATACTAATGATAGTTCCTTCAAAATCGGCAAAGAGTAATTGCCAGCAGACAGCAAGAACCAATGTGAATGATTTCCATAAAAAGTTGAAATCTTAAGATATTGCATTCCCATGTATATATACAAAGACCAGACAACATTTAGAAAAAGGAATGCTAAGCTTCCTTGGGCAAGCTTTGGCAATACATTCAGCTAAAACCAATTGCAATTGCAATTGCAATTTTCAATGCCTTCAATTACTCTTATCATACAAAACTAATTTTTCCCTTCAACTAACAACAGAATGCCCTTTAACCCAAAATTCAATTCCCATTTTCATTTCATTTTCTCGGTTTTAACAGTAATGGGTCTGCTCTTAATGCCCCAACCCAGAGGAATCCAGTGATTATCCATCAAAAACACATACATTTAGAGACACCAGAAGAGGTAAGGTAGAGAGAGAGAGAGAGAGAGAGAGAGATGGGAACCTTAGAAAGGATGTCCTCGGAGAGACCGAAATGGGTTTGGCAGTGTTTGCAGCTATAGATGTTCCCTTCAAGAGTGATCAAGAAAAGCCTACCCATGTCTCTCCTCTGTTACAATCACACAGTGTCCCATTACAACCAAAACAAAAAGTCTACATTTTCTACCAAATAAATAATAAATGATTAAATATATCACCAAATAAATAATTAAATGTCTCATTTATTTAATAAAAAATTAATATCCCCAACGTTATCCAAAAGTAAAAACCATTACTAGACTCACAAAACCAATCGAATCCAAACAAAAAACCCCATTACTAGACTCACAAAACCAATCGAATCAATCAATCAAAAAAACAACAATCAATAATAACCCGTAAACATACAATGCAAACCCAATTGAAATCAGAGAGGAAAGAGATGAACCCAGATTTTGAAATGGGATTACCAGCAGCAGTAAAGAGAGAGAAAGAGAGCATAGAAAGAAATCATCGTATTAGGAATTGAAACCCAAACAGTCCCTATTTATAGAGAGAGAGATAGACAGAAATCAGAGTTCTGGATTAAAAAGACTTCCACTTCTTGTGCCTGACATTGCGATTGGAGGTTTTTAACACTTTTTCAGTCCCACTCGCTTGGTTTTCCTATAATTTCACTCTTTTTTCTCACTCATTCCTTTTCTTTTTCTTCTTTAATTTTTGTCATTTTTTTCTTTCTAATATGGGAAAGAAATACTAATACCAAAATTATTTTCAATGGAATCAAATTTGTGTGAAAAAAACAATAAATGAATAATCTCGGTGTAACTTGGATCACGTACGTCTACGTGTTATTTCTAAAAAAAATCAATCTTTCTCTTCCTTGCCTAGCGATCGTCTTTTTCTTTAAACAGTTTCTTATTTGAATTAAATTCAATCATTTAAATTACATTTCCTCTTTCAACTTGAATGATTAGATTTTCTTCCTCTTCCGACTAGGGTTCGACCTTCGTCAACTTTTATAGCTTTTGTTGTGTCACATAGAATTTATATCCAAAATTAAATCACGTAAGGCCTCGTTTGGAAACCCTTCCTTCTATTCAAAAAATCAAAAAGCTATTAAATTAGTTAAAAAGTCAACAATTCATACCAAAAAGTCAAAAATTCTCTTTTCTCTCTACTTTTTGCACATCTTTTTATAAAAAGTCAAAAAGTCATCTCAAACAGTGGGTTCGTTTGGTTTGATTTTCTGAAAAAATTTTGAGAAATTTTCTCTACAAATAAGTTTTCAAAAGTAATCAAACCAAACAAATTTTCCCAAAAAAATTTCTCAAAACTTGTAAACCAAACAAGTTTTCCAAACAAATCTCTCTTTCACACATATCAAATCAATCACTTTTTCCAAAACTCTCTCTCAAAATCATTTTCCAAAACATCTTTTGAAAAAAACCAAACCAAACATGTTTTCGTACTTTTTATCTCTAAAACACATTTCTCAAACACAAACCAAACATACCCACTAATTTTTTTTTGTTCATATTTTAGCCAAATAACCAAAAAGTTACTAAATTAGCATGTTCCTAAACGGGGCCTAAGTCTGACTTGAGATCCATTTGTACCTATGTCTCAACAATATTTACATCTAATTTATAATAAAATAAAGTTATACATTAATTGATATATTAATTAATATATTAACAAATGATATTATATAATTTTATTGATTTTAAATCTTTATAATTTATTGAGTTTCTAATTTTAAAATTATAATATTATAATAAGTAGGGAAAATTATTTATAAGTTCTATTAAGGAGACTTATGCTATATAGGTCTTACGGATCCGGGGGTGCTGCTGCGCCCAACTCACAACAGTAACTGCTGTGAGTTGAAACGGCGTCGTTTCGGCTCTAAATAAAAAAAAAAAAAAATTATTTTGTTTGGCTGTTCGCACGGCTTGAACCCAGGCAACTCTGGGGTGCAAAACATTCTTAACCACTGTGCTACTCAAACATCCTAAGAACATTATGGACCTATATTATATTTATATCAATCTTTATTCGAACATAAAAACAAATTTACAACCTGTTATAAGTAAAATACAAAAAACGATTGAAGCAAAAAAAACAGAGTCTGTGAGCGGGAAGGGTTTGGGTCTGCGGTCTCTCCACCAATACTCCGTCGTGCCTCCACCGTGCCTCCACCATTTGCTCCGACGTTCCTCCGACGATCATCCGCCATTGTTGTACCGTAGTTCCACTATCACCATTGTCATTGAGGTTGCTTATTTACCTGGTAAGAATCTTTTGTATCTATATATATATATATATATATGTAAGCAATCTGTTAGTTATTGAGGTTGGAAAAAAAATCTTTTGTATATATATTGAGGTTTGTTATGATATATATGGTGATTTATTTATTATGTAAAAAATCTTTTGTTATGAAATATTGGGTCTGCTGTCTCTCCAAAATCTTTTGAGGTTTGTTATGAAAAAAAATATTTTGTTATTACAATCTATTATGTATATATATATATGGTGATTTATTTTCATATCAAATAGAGATTGTGTTTTGAATTGGGGATTTTAATATAACATTTTAAGTTAAAAAATGTTATGATCTTTTTTAATCCAAATTGATGCTCTGTTATTATTAGAAATGAAGTTGCTGTGTAAATAAGTAAACCTACACTTACATAAGTTCATCACTTGATTTTTGGCTTGTTCGTATATCATTCTGTTCTAGTGATGGATAAATGATGATCAATGTATCTCATTAATTGTGTTTTGTTGATTGATTTTATGAGTAGGAATAATGTTCTTAATAATGTTCCTATATTAATATAAACAATAGAGGGTTGTGTGTGCACATTCATGTCATTTTATTATGGTAGGAGAATTTTAGTTTCTTAATGGCTGTTGTAATGTTCTGAAGATGTGATTTAAGTGGTTAGTACCAGTTTGTCTTTTTCTTCAGTATTGCTAAGTTTTTATCATTATAAGTTTGATTTTTTAAAGCATTTTGATGGCATTTTGATGCCATTTTGATGTGATTCTAAAGCATTTTGATGGCATTTTGTATATATAAGCATTTTGATCTATCATGTTGTTTTGTCCTTGTGTACAAACTTAAGACCAAAATAATAAATGAAACTAATCAAAAATTCACTTTTGTTTGTTACTTCCACTTGATTATGTCAAGAGGAATAATCTCTCATCCACTAACTTTCACAAACCAGACAGCTACTCATTTCCATGATTGAGTACTAGTGTGGTTCATGTTGAATCAGTATATATTATTTAAACATACAAACTACCTCTCCCAACATTTGCTTAGGGTTGGTTATGGTGTTTCCACATGTTGTGGTTGGCTTTGATTTTTATGATTCAGTATTGAACTTACTGTTGTTTATAGATATGATGGGTGTGTAATTGCTATTGTTAACATCATATTATTTACTAGGACTAGGTAAGAATGAGATTATGTGCTTCTGAGTGTGATGTATTCTTGGTTGTTTGTTACATATGTGGCTCTTCATTATGCCCATGCATTACGTGTCTTGATTATTAATCTCATCTCTTTTATTTTTCATGTTTTAAGCTTCTATCACCTATTAATGTTTCTATAATCTAGATGCAAAGAGAGAGGCATATAAAGAATATTGAGAGAGGTGCTTTGTATTCGATGGAAAGGATGAAAAAGTAATATGGAATTTTTTAGTCTTGTGATACAATACCCATCACTCTCGGTTATATGATTAGTTGATTGCTAAAAAAGAAGAAGATAAGCTTGTTGTTCTAAAAATTAGGCTCTTGTATTACCATAATGAAACCCAATATTGTTCATAAATGAAGGTGATTAGCAAACAAGGAATCATGTTAGGAGAGACTTTACATTGTGTTCTGACCCATTCCAACATTGAGTTTGGCGGGTTTTTCAGAAACACTTGGCACTTACTAAAACCAGAACACTCCAATTCCTATTGCTATACCCTCAATTATCAAATAGTTTGGTTTGAGCTTAAATCATTGATACTTGATTCAAGAAGTTAATGTTTGCTTCTGTTGTATTGTCATTGGATAATTTTCATAGGTTGCATAAGAATTCTATACTTTAGCCACCTGATTGATTTTATTCCTTCAGAATAGCTTCTATTTAATTATTTAAGATATTTTTTCTTTATAAATAATAAATAGAATCAATAAATAAAATTTATGTTAAACAATCTAACATAAATTTTTCAAAAACAAAAAAAAATATTATATACTACTCCGTAGCAAACAGCCCTATTAGTATACTTATTTTTTACTGTTGATGTCAGTAGTGCCGAAATGGAAGATGGTGCACTTGAGAAGTTGGCCAACAATTCTATGCCATGTGTTGGAATGGAATTTGATTCGGAGGAAGGTGCATATGAATTCTACAATGAATATGGAAGGATTGTGGGATTTAGTATTAGAAGAGATTACCATACTAAAAGTAAGAAAGATGGTATCATGATTAATAGGAAGTTTGTTTGTTGTAAAGAGGGAGAAAAGGAAAAAGATAAACGGTACATAACAGTAAAACATCCTCAACATGAGACAAGAACGAAATGCAATGCATTCATGTATATATCTTTTAGACGGGACTTGTCAAAATGGGTTCTGATGAAGTTTGATGATAATCACAACCACCTTTTGCATATTCCTCAATGTACGCATATGATGCCATCTCAGAGAAAGTTGTGTGATGCTCAGGGTATAAATGTCGATGTAGCTGATGATACTGGTATATCACTTAAGGCATCACATGATCTTATTAGTGCTTTAGCAGGGGGGAAGGAATTTGTAGGGTTTACACGAGAGGACCAAAAAACCTACTTGCGTGCAAAGAGGCAACGAAACTTGCAATATGATGAAGCAGGAAGTTTGTTGAGATATTTTCAACAACAAGCCATTGAAAATCCATATTTTTACTTTGCATTTCAATTGGATGTTGATGAGATGATTACTAATATTTTTTGGGCTGATCATCAGATGATTACAGATTTTGGCATTTTCGGTGATGTTGTGTCATTTGACACAACATTCCGAACAAACAAAGAGTACCGTCCACTTGATTTATTTACTGGCTTTAACCACTTTAGAATGACTGTGATTTTTGGTGCTGCATTATTATATGATGAAACTACAGTATCATTTGAGTGGTTATTTGAAACTTTCTTGCATGCAATGTCAGGAAAAAAGCCTGTTAGTTTTTTCACAGATCAAGATCAGGCAATGGCTAAGGCAATTTCTAAAATCATGCCCGAGGTATTTCATGGATTGTGCACTTTTCACCTAATGCAAAATACTTTGAAGCATTTAGGCTACTTATTCAAGGGTGGTTCAAAATTTGGTTGTGATTTCAAAACTTGCATTTTTTGGTATGAGGATGAGCATGAGTTGGTTGAAGCTTGGGATTCTTTAATTCATAAATATAACTTGCAAGAGAATTTATGGATAAAGAAGACTTGGAAAATTAGAGAGAAGTGGGCGCATGTGTATATGAAGTTGGTATATACTGCAGGAATGCGAAGCACTCAACTTAGTGAAAGCTTGAATGCAGAATTGAAGAGGCATTTAAAAGTTGACCATAACATTGTTCAATTTTTTACACACTTCAATCGAGTTGTTATGGATAAACGGTATGAAGAAGTAAAAGCCATATATGATTCGAGACAACGATTGCCGAGAATAAAGTTGAAAATGTCTCCCATGTTAATTCAAGTTGCTAAGTTGTATACCCCTCCTATCTTCGACTTATTTCATAATGAGTTAGACATATCCCTTTGTTGTCAAGTGAAGCGATGTCATGCATTAGGAAGAGAAGTAACATATGTGATTGGCTTATATGGAGAGGATAGAGAATATATTGTGAAATGTAATGTGGAAGTTAATGAGTCGGGAGGAGACAATATTTGTCACGAAATTCATTGCACTTGTCAAAAATTTGAGAGTTTTGGAATTTTATGTGGTCATGTAATTAAGGCGCTTGATAGAATGAATATTATGGAAATTCCTGAAAGGTATATATTAGGTCGATGGAGACTAGATGCGAAGGATTGTGCAATTGAGGAAAGCGATTCTGATGGTTGAGAATGACCCTAAGTTGGTGATAGCAGCACGCTACAGAGATCTTTGTCCTAGAATGGTAAAACTAGCAGCTCGATCATCTGAATACAAACTTGCCTATCAATTAGTTGATGAAACTCTTAAGGATTTGTGTGCAAAGGTAGACAATATGATGACTTCATTAGATAGCTCAGGCGCTTCTGGTAGTGATGGCAATATTGAAGTGGGCACCAAAGAATTTGTAGTTGATCCAAACTTTGCACGAGCTAAGGGCTTAAAAAAGAAAGAGGGCGGACACAAGGGTGGGAGTAGATTAAAACCTTGGCATGAGAAGACTACTAAGAGAACAAAAGTTGTTTCGCAACCTACCCGCCTTACTCAGGTATTGAATTTATCGAAATGTTGCAATGTACTGATAAATATTTTACAACCTCTTTAGAGTATTGGACAGTCAAGCGACACTAGAAATATTCAAAATTCATCTTCAAACCACACACCGGTGAGATCTTATTCTTTTTATTGAAATCATATTACTTAAGTATATAATGATCATAAAACTACTAACAATATTTTTTGGACTAGGATGTTGACGTACCCTATTGGCCACAATTAATGAATTCCGGATATAATCTGCTCATGCATGATGTTAATTTTGCATGCCCGCCAACTAATCCACAATCAACGCCTTTGTCTTCCCAAGCATCGTACAATCCACAAAGTTCTCAGGTGTGTAATATACTTGTTTGCAATCTACATTTTTGTTTTTACATATATGTGTGTATTTATTTCCAATGCATTTCCTTATATCTTTTCTTTTTTTTTTTCTTTTTTTTGGCAGGGATTAGGATTTGATCTAGCAAAGCAGATCCCATAATTGTAGTCGATCTTCGTAATGATAGTTTGTTTGATTTTTTCAGCCATTCGGAACCACCCCCGCAAAATTGAAATGTAAACATTTATCTAGCGGGCCACCTTTTTGCTTTATTTTTGAGAATTAAATTGAAATAGATTCAAGGTTTATTTAAGGAGAAGTCACCACTGTTATTGTGTTTTATTTTATTTGTGTTTGATAAATAGAGCATCAAATTGTGCATATTGGACATGGATTCAAGATTTATTTGAGGAGAAACAATTGTTATTGGTGCTATGAAACTGCACTTTCTGAAAATTGTTATCTAACAAATAGTAGCATTGTTGAAAAAAACTGAGTCATTCAGATTTCATTATAGTGGTTTAGTTATGGACTGCTTTGTGGAATGAAATTCTTTTATTGGTGCTATGAAACTGCACTTTCTGAAAATTTAGCTAGTTTGATTGTGGTTTTTGTATTCCGTCTTTAATTTTGTGGAAAACTGTTTGAGAATAGAAAAAACAAATACTGATATGGAAAATTGATTTGGCAATCTGTTTCAAAACTATCTTTTGAATTTTTAAAAACTATTTTCACACAAACATAAAAAATGATGAAACAAATGAGTTGGCAGGGGATCTATTTGAGGGATCTATTTTAGGCAAGGGATCTATTTGATCTAACCCAATTTCCAAAAACTCAGTCAATGGCAGTAGCAATAGCCTTTGGCCCTTGCGAAATCTTCTTTTTAATCCACCATGTAAAAAACGTAGAGTTGTAAATGAGTTGAATAAAAAGTTGTCATAATTTAAAATTTAGGATAAATTTGTTTAAAATACAAATTGTCTATTATGATTTTGAAAATTATATCACGCTCTTTGAAATTTTTAATTTTATAACAAATGTCTATTTTATTCATAAATTATCAAGTTAATTAATAGTTTTTAATGATGCTAAAAATTTATTTTAATTAATAATTTAGGTAATTTATTATTGTATAAAAGAGTTATTAGGAATTTTATTTTTTTAATTAATTATGTTAAATAAAAAATTATGACAATAGGGTAATTGTAATTTTATGTTGGAACACAGATTGTAAAAATAGCAGGTTGTAAATTTTTTTTTGTGCTGGAATAAAGATTGTAATAAATATAATATATGTGCCATATGTTTAAAGGGCATCTAAGTAGCACAGTGGTTAAGAATGTTTTGCATCCCAGAGTTGCCTGGGTTCAAGCCGTGCGAACGGCCAAACAAAATAATAAATTTTTTTTTTTATTTAGAGCCAAAAGCGCCGCGTTTCAACTCCACGGCAATTCTTCTTGTGAGTTGTATAACAACACCGGATCCTAGGTCTTGCTAAAAAACTTATGTTCCCATAAGTCTTGTGAAAAGTTTGTTGACAAATTTACCCTCAATATTAGTTATTAATATCATAAATAATAATAAAATCATATATAGGAAATTAAATGTTACCATAGATCATATCTATATAAACGTAATGTAACGTGACACCTATGATCTATGGTAACATGTAATTTCCTAAACCAACAACTTCCTAAACCAACAACATTTTCATATTCAATTTAAAAAAATAAAAACTCATTAAGTTTGCGAAACATAACGTGACATGTTACGTTACGTTTATGTAGGTGTCACGTTACGTTACGTTTATGTAGGTGTCACGTTACGTTACGTTTATGTAGGTGTCACGTCACGTTACGTTTATGTAAGTGTCACGTCACGTTACGTTTATGTAGGATCTTATGTAATACATTCCTATCTAAATAGGATTTGAAACTTTATGAGAAATTACACAGGACTAAACCTAGCATAAGTGTTTGAAATAAGACTTATAAATAAGTCTCCCTAATAAGTATTGATGACCATTAATAATAAGAAAAATTATTTATAAGTCTTATTAGGAAGACTTATGCTATATATGGTCCTACTAAAAAATTTATGTTTCCATAAGTCCTGTGAAAAGTTTATTGACACATTTACCCTCAATATTAGTTGTTAATATCATAAATAATAGTAAAACTATATATAGGAAATTGAATGTTACTATAAATCATATCTATATAAACGTAACGTAACGTGACACCTACATAAACGTAACGTGACATATCTACATAAACGTAACGTAACGTGACACCTACATTAACGTAACGTGACACAAATGATCTATGCAACATTCAATTTCCTATATAAGAAATTGAATATTGTCATAGATCATATTTATATGAAACATAACGTGGCATCAACATAAGCCAGCAACATTTTCATATTCAATTTAAAAAAATAAAAACTCAATAAGTTTGCGAAACGTAACGTGACACGTTACGTTATATTTATGTAGATGTTACGTTACGTTACGTTTATGTAGGTGTTACGTTACATTACGTTACGTTAAGTTTATGTGAGTGTCACGTCATATTATGTTTATGTAAATCTTATAGAATACATTTCTATCTAAATAGGATTTAAAACTTTATAAAAAATTACATAAAATTTAACCTAATACAAGTACATGAAAAGAACTTATAAATAAGTCCCCCTTAGACCATCTCCAACGCTGTATCAGAGTTGGTATCAAATTTAAATTTTAATGAAAAATGCACTATTCACTCCTCCAACGGTTCATCAGAATTGATATCAAATTAATAATTCATCAAACAATTCATCAGATCGAGGACGAAGTAATGAATTCACTAAAACACTGTTGCGGACCGTTGGAGGGGGACCCGGGTCGACCAACCGGTTGCCCACCCGGTTAACCAACCGGTCGCTCGGTAAAATATTCAAACAGTTCAGGCAAAACAGTTCAAATCGGTAAAAAAAAAAAAAAAAAAAAAATTTTGCCTAACCGGTCAACCGGCCGGTCGACCACCCGGTCGTCCCAGAAAAAGTTCAGAAAGTTAAAAAAAAAATTCAAACAATTCAAAAAAAAAAAAATTTCCCTAACCGGTCAACCGGCCGGTCGACCACCCGGTTGTCCCAGATAAAAATTTGATGAAAATGAAGGGTTGAAGCGCTCAGTATCAGATTTGGTAAAAAGTCATTTTTTCGACTCATTTAATAAAAAAAAAATAAAGCGTTGAAGATGCTCTTAATAATAATAAGAGGGAGGACTACTTCACAGCTCCTCATTTTATTATTTGCTAGAAACAATGATCGGAAGAAACGCGAAGGAAGGACTACTTCACAGCTCCTCATTTTATTATTTGCTAGAAACAATGATTGGAAGAAAAGCGAACAAAGCAAAGACGGAAAAAAAAATAATAATTAAAAGTTACATTTGTTTAATTTATATTTATATATTAAGTGAAAAGAAGTTTTTAACTCCCAAATCTTGTGAAAGTTTTAATCTTTCAATCTAAATTTTTTTGAATTTTTTATTTAAAAAAAAAATCTTAATATTTATTAATTTTTCCTAACTCTCAAGTCTTACTCTCATAATAACACTTTAATGCATTAAGAACAAGTATAAAAAAAAATTCTTTGAAATCCAATACATATGAATTTCTTAAAAAGTCCCAACACATATGATTATTATCCCTCATAATAACACTTTAATGTATTAAGAACAAACATAAAAAAAATTTCTCCAAAAGTCTAACACATATGATTATTATCAAAATATTAAACTTTAATATAATATAATAAAAAAAAAGACATTTAAATCCTTGAAAAGTCCAACACATATGATTATTATCAAAATATTAAACTTTAATATAATATAAAAAAGGAAAAAAAAAAAGACATTTAAAAAATAAAAAATATATATTTAAAAATCATAATTCACATATATAAATAATTATAAATACAATCTGTGTATAGCACAAGTGATATGTTTAGTAATCATATAAGGAAAGGACAGAATATAAAAAAAATAAATAATAATAATAATAATTTAGGAAAATGGGGGAGACCCCACTAGAGGAGACCCCTAGCAGCTAGCAGCCCCACTGGGTGGTTATTGGTTGAAATTTTTTTTTGTTCTTCTCTCTTTACCCCACGTGTATGTGGGGTGGTGGGGGTCGTTCCGTACAGAGTCCAAAAGCAGTGCTCAATAATTTAATAGTCGAAGGACACAAAATACACAAGTATAAACATGCAAGTGTATAAGATTTTGTTCATTTTATAGTTTATTTTACAGTGATGCTAGAGACCTCTAATTTAGAGGCTCTAAACACACCTCTAATGAGGTGAAAAAAAAAAAAAACAGACACAGCACTGACAGTGACAGTGGGTGAGACTCACTGTCACATCACTAATGGCACCTATAATTAAAGATCCCAAGCATTTTTCTTTATTTTATATATGCACTGGAGCCTTGTGGGTGGACAAAAGAAAGTATTTTTTTTTTTTTAGAGATAGGGACAAAAGAAAGTATGAAAGGAGTTATTTATTTATTTATTTAAAGATTGAGCCAAAATTCCTTCACAACAAAACTTCAATGTAGTACGAATAAACACAAAAAATTTATCTTAAAAAATCTAACACATTATTATTACTAAAATATATTTAGTGACTAATTTAATATTTTAAATTTTAAAATAATATAATTTTTTATCTAAATGTCATTTTTTTTAATAAAATTAATATTTTTAAAATTTCTATCTATAAACAAAATCCATGTTTATTATGAAAATTTTAAAATAATAATAATAATAAAATAATATCATTAAACTTGACGTAAACAGTAACATGTTATTCTGATTCACAATAACATGTTAAAAACAAAATACGTATTAAAAACCATATTACATATTAGATGAACCAATAAAAAATATACATACAATATTTTTAAATTTGTATAAAATAAAATAAAAATATTCATCGTCAAAAGAGTTTTGTAAAATATATATATATATATATTTATGCATGGACAATATCATTCACGAAAAAATAAAAATTATTCTGTCATTACTCAATTGTGTATCTCTTTAAAAAATTTATAAAATAAAATAAATGGAATTATCTTTTTCAGCAAACAATGGTCCAACAGATGAGCTCTCACTAAATTTTCCTTTTTAATAATTTAATGATTGAATATTTCGAGACATGGGGACAACAAATTTTGGGAATAGAAAATCCCTGCCTAAACAAAATTTGGGAACAGAAAATCCCCGCCGTTCGTTGTCTCTCCAATGCAATCAAGTCTGCTTTACCTGAACTGCATATCTAATTTGTGTTGGATCCCCCTGCAATAGAATTTTCCAAATTTCATAACTCAGCATTGACTCTATGTACAAAACATGCACTTAGGCTTTGTTTGGGAATAGTTTTTTTTAGTAATTTTTTAATTTTTTGATTAAAATATGATATAAAAAAATAATATATTTGTGATGACTTTTTGACTTTTTATAAAAAGATGTGCAAAAAGTAAAGAGAAAATGAAATCTTTGACTTTTTGGTATGAGTTGTTGGCTTTTTGATTTTTTTAGTACTCCATTCGTCCCAAAATATTAGTCCCTTATTCCATTTTTCATTATCCCAAAATATTAGTTCCTCTTCAAAAATTAAGTACAAAAATAATATAAATTTCTTAATTTGCTCTTCTTTTAAATTAATAAACAGTATAAAAAGTACAATTATGACACTGATATTCGTCAAAAATGTACTATCAAAAGGATAATTTTGATAAATCAACTTTTTTCAAATGTAATAATTGTACTACCAAAAAAAGTTGAATTCTCCAAAAGGGACCATTATTTTGGGACGGAGGGAGTAACTTTTTGACTTTTTAGTTAAAAGGGACACTTGCCAAACGAGGCCTTACTCGTGTTTTGAGGAGATGGAAAAAGTAATTTTTTAACTGTTAATTAAGATTAAGTTTGACCTCCTTTAAAAAAATCAAAAAATCACTATTCTATTTAAGTTATATTATCTCATTTAACTCGCATCACCTCTCTATCACATCACTTTAACTCCAATCCATACTTCATAAAAAGTCAAAAAATGCACAATCCATACTTCATAAAAAGTCAAAACATATACTTATTTAGAGCATCCCAAACAACCCTTAAGTTTTTGACTTTTTTAGACAATTGATTTAAAAAGGCAATAAAAAGTTACTTTTGACTTTTTTAACTAATATTGTTTATAATGTCAAATCACAATAAAATGATTAAATTACTCACATTCAATTTAAAATGTTTACAACTTCACCTATATAGCAAAGAATAGTGATTGGTAGCTCGAATTTGAGCTCTCGAATCCCCCGAATTCAAAAAAACGACGTTGTTTTTTACTCTTTTTTTTTTTTTAAGAAGAAGAAAATCAGAGGAAGAAGGAGGAGAAGAAGAACTGGAGGGGATGGGGCCAACAAAATCGGGCTGGAGGCGACGGCGGTCGGAAACGGGGCTGCGATGAGCTACTGCTGCGACGATCGGCCGATCGATTTGCCATCGATCGGCGGCGGCGGAGGCGAAGGAAGGGGCCCTCTCTCTCTCTCCATTCCCTCTTCTCTTTCTCTCTTTCTCTCTTTCGGGCTGTTAGGGGGGATTTCGGGAAAAAAATCATTTTCCTATAGCAAATTTTGACCCATGAGGAATAAAATTGTAATTTCACCAGTGGCTGAAAATCAACTTCTCAAATGTCTTTAAATACAAAAGGGTGATTCTACTTACACCACTATTTAATCTCTTTACACCTTCCATCTCATTACACCACGAAAAAAAATATAATTCTCATTACACCCCCTATACATTATCAAAAACTAACCCTAAATTAACTATTTCATCTCTTTACACCACTAATTTTGGTAATATGGTGCTAAATAATTTACATTATTCTGGTGTTATGCTGTCAGAAAAAAAGATCTCTCTAACATTTTGTTGCTATACATTTACAGAGACCTTCAAAACAATAATTTTTTAATTTGTGGTGGACCTGTTCGGTAATACAATGCTAATTAATTTGAATTACTCTAGTGTCATGTTACCAGACAATATTTTTTTCCGAGCATCATGTTGCCGTCCAATTAGATGATAACAAGAAATTAATTTGTGCCACTTGTGAAGTACATGTTCACTGATACATTGTTATACAAATGAGACTATTCTAGTGTCATGTTGCTAAACTACAATAGAATTGTCTATGCCCCCCATCTCTATATATTTAAAGATTTATTTTTTCCTTTAAGCATTCATAAAAAAAATCATAAATCAAACACACATCCATAAAATTATACATAAAAAGTATCCATAAAATTATTCATAAAACTATAAAATGTACAAATATTCATAAAGTATTCATAAAATCTATTTGCATCCATCAATCAAATATATTATCACAATTCGTCTTGGTAATTTTTTCTTCTTTAATAGAAATAAACATCCACAATTTTTAAAACCTGTCAACCTCAATCGTTCCCCTTTGATCTTCCGTTGTCTCTATGGTAACCACTTCTTTTACAAACAAGTGTAAGTCTTAATTTTCTGCCATTATCTCTCACATCTGATGTCTTTATGACAATGGCAAATCTAATATTCTTTCCAACATCAGAAGCCCATTTAATTAATACTTCACAACTACTATAAAACTAAAGATAATAAATACATTTATAAATCAAATTATTAATAAATCTCAATACAAATTAAAAATAAGAAAAAATCGTATTCATAAAAAAAATTTAACAAATCTTGTTTGTAATGAATTCATGAGTAGAGTCCACTAATATTGTAGTATTTGTGTTGTTGCAATGAGTATAAATATAATCATTCCAGGTAAAAAAATAAAAAAATGAAACTAAAAATACATGGTACTGAGAAGCCAAACAAATTTAAAAAAATTCAATTTGGGATTACCTGAAATATATCTTTTATTCGGCAATTGGTTACCAGACTTATATTTTTTGTTCGACAATGTGATGCCGGACAATTTTATTTTATTCGATTTCGAATCACCGAACGAAAGTCAAACACCAATCCAGAAAAACAAAATAAAAACCCACCAAATAAATTAAAAAAAAACTCACAATTTCACTTTTTTTTATGGTTCTTCACCACTGTTTTTTCATCAATTACTTTATTTACTGATCAAAATATTATGATTCTTACTTTTTGAAAAGTGATGAGTAAGAGAAAAGAAAAATTAAAACAGTAAAAAAAGAAGTAGGGATTGAAGACCAAGGAGTGTAAGGAGATAACAAAATATATTTAATTTAGTATTTTGTCCTTAAAGGTAATTTCACACATAGATAAAATTGAGATTAAAAATAAAACAAAAACTCATATAAAAGATGTAAAGAGATAAAATAATGGTATAACTAGAATCACCCAATACAAAAAAAAATTAACTTTTAACTTTTGCTATAAATGCACAAACGTGACTAAGGGCAAAGTATCTAAAAGAGGCCATCAAAGGTACACTCTCAACTCAGGAACACAATCTCCATGCAACATTCATAACCCCAAAAGAGGGTTCAACAGCTGCCAACCAATTTAAAATTCTGGGCCATAAAGCAGTAATCCAAAATTGCAGCAAAAATCAATGCAAACAATTAATAAATAATGTCAAAATTTCACAATGGAAAGCTATAATTCAACAGAATGGTCTAAAGTTACGGAAGGAGAAATTAAACATGAAAGAAATATTGTTATGTTTGGTACAATTAAAAGCAGCCCTTGAATCGCACCTAACATTTTTAATACTCAGTTCACTCACTGATCTAATCCGAAAAATGGTGCATCTAGCAAATGTTCACACTGTCAAATGAATCAAGTGAAAATTTTGCTTTCTGCGTGAAGAGGAACCTGCTGTTGAAATAAAATTAGAACGGAAGACCATCTTGAGGAATTCTTCTCTCGACTTTACCAACTCTCTGGGGAGGCCAGACAATGTAGGTAACTCTTCCCTGAACCAAACCCAAAGGAATCTGCCAATATGATTTAGTCAGCAACTTCTAATGTTACAGAAAAAAAAAAAAAAAAAAAAAAAAATCCCACAGATTAAAATATGATTAAAAAAAATAGCAGCAAGCAGCGTTCACTGTCTGCTGGTTTCTGTTAAGGACAAATAGTCTCAAGTTTGAGATCAAATAATCAGCGTTCACTATAAATGTTTATTTATCTATAATTATATTTCCAATTACAATAATGATACCATATAATTTAGCAATTTTCAAGCAATATAACTGTAGGATAGCTTCTCAAAGAAGCAAGCAGCCACCACTACTTGGAGAGTTTTAACTTGAAATCTTGGCATTTGAAAGGTATGTTACCAATGAAAGTTAACTGAGCACGGTATTCATAATTTCACTCCTCCCGCTACCCAGGAACAGAAACATTACTCTTCTTTGAACTAGCTTTGCAACATGCTATATCACACAGTTCACGCCTCTAAATCCAATTCTTAATTCAGACCACCACACCACCACAACAGTATTACCCAAAAGGATATTACATAAAAAAAAATTTAAATCAACTGATTATCTTAAATATTTTACAAACTTTATACACTTTTATTTCAATATTCATATGCACTTTCTATTTAATATTATTCATGCACTGGCTACCTCCAAGGTTCCACAAATAGCATCCAATATCTACAGGAAATCAGACCTATAAATTCATAAATAGGAAAATGCCGAAGTCGTCTACCACTAACAATAAGACCCACAGTCAACCAACACAAGAATATGGAGTTAGGGGTAACATACTGGACCAAAGGATCTTGAATCCAAGCTAGAAGCAAAATTGTCTCCCTCAACCCAACAATGGCCTTCTGGAACCTTCAGAGCATCATGAGCATAAGGACTTGAGATCCAGTCACCTGGCAAGGCAGTGATTCTCTTTATGTGTTTCTCCTTGTGGTTACACGGGGAGCTGCAAAAGATGTCACCATAGCATAATCAGTATTAACTATTAACATTGAACTTGGCATTGGAAGCATATCTCATACCTGTACGAGATCAATTATCAAAATTTGCTCATGTCTATGCAAATATTATATATGCTCACAGTTCAAGTGTCTAATATAGGTTAATCCTAGTACTGATTAAAGTCCAAGATTTGTGTTTGCCAAAGGTAAAGCAACATAGGGGAATGACTGAACTAAGCTCTTCTCAAGCAGATGGAGCTCGATTCAGTGACGAACTCATTCAATGTCGAGCAATCTGACAAGCATACCCGGTCCGCAAACCAAGCTTGAGCAGGCCTGTGCATCACTAGGAAAGGCCAAAAAACACAAAGATGCACACTGCCATCAGTTTTGAAGGTTTACTCTTGATATGCCCTATCTTTAGTCTTCTTTGTATTATTATCATTATCCACAGGTAGATTTAATCACATTGAACACTCAGTTACTTGCTGTGTAATTCATAAAATCAAGTTTGACCTTGATATCGATGCAAGAGAAATCTTGATTCGAGCTAGAGCTTGATTTTTTCTTGTTCATCAACCAGGTCTCTGGTCTAGGGTTGTATGCAATTATTGAAGCAAGCCTCAACATGTTTTTTGGCCAAGGCTTCAACTCAAGGCAAGCATGCACGGAGTCCTACCTAGACAGTTACTCCCAAACAGCCCAATGTCTACTTGGCTCAGCTCAACTAGTTTGAACCCATATGCCCAGCTACCAAGACCTACTTAAGGAAGGAAACTCCCTTCACAAGCAATTGGGGCTCTACTTAGCAATAAAATCCTAAAACAGATTAGCCATCACACAATCATACGACACTTCATATTCTAAAGACGGCAATAATGAAGAAGAGCAATCAAACATTGGCCAGTAGAAAGTACCAGAAAACTACCACGTCACCCTGAGAAAACTTGTACTTCTCAAGGCAAAATTTCTCCACCATAACATGGTCATCTGCAGCGATATATGAATGATTAACGTGATGAATTTTACTATCAAGGTAAAATACTTTGTCCTAATTTTCTTTAAAATGTTACCAGTCAATCCTGTCAAAGTGCTGCTGCGGGGATTGAATGTGGGAGACATAGAGACACCCCGAATAGGAACAATACTAGCATAACGATCTGAAACGGTAAGGGCTATGAGTCCAAACGTGAAATATTTCTTGGCAAAACTCCATAGAAAATTTTGGGTTCCCATACCAGTATTTCCACAAACAGATGCATGTCAGGTTAAGAATGAACTCATCTGCATAAGAGACGTCAATAAATAAATTACAAGAGCCAAGATTTGCAGTAGCTATGCTTAATAGTGAAATATTATCTTGCTTATCAAAAAACAAAAAACAAAAAACAAAAAAAAATAGTGAAAGCATTAAATCAGTTTACAATTCGAGTGAAAAAACATTGCACATTATTTAACCAGTCAAAAAACTCATAGTTCCTCATTGGCAGTTAACCCATAACAATTTGGAAATATATTAGTCCACATTCTTGCTGCTACATATACTGATGAGAAAGTTACAAGTATGTATCCCTTAGATATTTATAAAATCTTACATCACAGAGTTTCATGCCGGTGAAAAGCTTTTAGGCCATGTTGGAGAGCCGGGTCGGACAGGATTTATCTGGATAGGATAGGCAATTGTATTGAGTGGATATAAAGTTTTCCCATCCCACATTTGGATCAGAGATCGGATTAGATAAGTGTATATGGAGATTATCTCTGAGGACATTTATCAAACAGTTGGCTTGCAACAAAAATTGTACATTCTTCAAGATACAAAACACTAAGACAACTTTTCAACGGTATATGAAGACTGTCTCTCAGGACATTTATCAAACAGTTGGTTTGCAATAACAATGCAAAATTCTTCAAGATACAAAACTCTAAAACTACTTTAACGATTAACTATGTTTTACACACCACCACCGAAATTTCAATGTCAATGAAGTCATGAAATACTACTTTTTTAAACCAAAGTTACGATTTTTAACATCAATTTTTAACAACAAAAGAAAAAAAACAAAAACCCCAAAAAAATATATCCAAATTTAAAACCCTAATATCATATTTGAACATGGAAAAAGAGAAGAATGAGCATCAATTTGAATAACAGAGAAAAAAAAAATAAGAATCAAAAGACCCAAAATAGCATAATGAAATTCCAACTATGCAATGTTAAAAATAATGTAAATAAAACTTACTTCAAGCTCAATCCAGTCCTTACAACAAAAGAAAGACGTTACAGCAGCAACAAATTGGAGAAGAGTTGGTATCAAGCCTTCAATGGCAAATCTTCAGGCTCGTGTTCCCAATTTGGAATGAGGTCGGCCTCAACGCATGGGCTAGTAATGATCAGGGTTCGTTTGGCAACTTATTTTAGTTTAAAAAATCATTAAATAAATTTATATATATATATAATTTTTAAATTTTGTTTGGGAAGTTGGGGTTTAGTTTAAGTAATCAAAAAAAATTAAAATTAAAAAAATTAAAACATTCAATAAAATAAAATATCATATCTTATATATTAATTAATTATTTTTTCTCTTACAATTATCAATTTAACTATTGAAAAAAAAAAAAAAAAGGCACGCACACAAATCACCTCAAACACACCACTTTTTTTTGCCATCTTGTAAAATAGCCAAAAAAAAAAAAACTACTAAAAATTATTTTTAGACAGATTTTCATTTGTCTTTACTAAAAATTTTGCATATTTTAGTTAAATTTTTTTACTTTTTTGGATATATCAATATTAGATGCATTTAAAAAGTAAATTAAAAAAATTTAACTAAACTATAAAAAATAAGAGAACTGATTGAGAGCTCGAAAAACTAGTGCCTCGAATGCCCCAAAACCACGAAACGACGTCGTTTCGTGGTTTTCAATTTTTTGACTAAGAACGAAGAAGAGCGGAGGGAGGTGGAGGGCCTAAACAATGGGCTGGAGGCGGAGGCGGGAGGCGCGGCGATCGGCGATGGTGGAGGCGACGAGTAGAGGAGGTGATCGATAATGGCAGAGGCAGCGATCGGCAATCGGATTGGCGATGGATCAGAGACGACGGGGACGGCGACCGCGACCTCTCCCTCTCCCTCTCCCTCTTCTCTCCTCTCCTCTACAGGTTGACAATGGCAGGAAAAAAAGGGGAAAAAAAATGCCTAATGCCCAAAACGACGTCGTTTTGGGCATTAGGGGCATTCGGGGCACAAATCATTTTTGAAAAAATAAAAATAAAATAAAAATCATTGAAAACAAAAGAAAACCCATACAAAAACGCACAGGTTTTTTTTTTTTTTTCTTTTCAAATTTTGTTTATTTTTAATGATTTTTGTTTTAGTCAATTTATTTTATTTTTTATATGTATACATTTAAAAAGAATATAAAAAAATTGATTAAAATCTAGGAAAAATTATTTATAAGTCCTATTAGGGAGACTTATGCTACATATGGTTCTACTAAAAAACTTATGTTCTCATAAGTCTTGTGGGAAGTTTGTTGACACATTTATCCTCAATATTAGTTGTTAATATCATAAATAATAATAAAATCATATATAGGAAATTGAATGCTATCATAGATCATATTTATATAAACGTAACGTAACGTGACACCTACATAAACATAACGTGACACCTATGATCTATGGTAACATGTAATTTGCTATATAGGAAATTGCATGTTACCATAAATCATATATACATAAACGTAACGTAATGTGACACCTAAATAAACGTAACGTGACATCTATGATCTATGGAAATTGAATGTTACCATAGATCATATTTACATAAACGTAACGTAACGTGACACCTATATAAATGTAACGTGACACCTATGATCTATAGGAAATTGAATATTGCCATAGATCATATTTATATGAAATGTAACGTGACACTAACAGAAACCATCAAAATTTTCACATTCAATTTAAAAAAATCAAAACTCATTAAGTTTGCGAAACGTAACATGACACATTACGTTGCGTTTATGTAAGTGTCACGTTACGTTACGTTTATATAGGTGTCACGTTACATTACGTTTATGTAAGTGTCACGTTATGTTACGTTTATGTAAGTATCACATCACGAATATGTATTTTGTAAATATTTTCAAGTTGAACTTTTAATAAGTATTTTCAAATTTTGTTTTTTGGTTGTGTTTTTATTATATTTTCTTGTTTATGGAAACAGAAATAATTAAATATAATTTGCAACTTTTCAATCATTATGTTTTGGGCAAATTACAAACACTCCTCTCGAGGTTTGGTGAAAATACAGATTCTTTCATGAGGTTTGAAAAATTACAAATTACCTCCTGAAAGTCAAATTTACATAACAAATTAGAGAAAAATCTGTATGAAAATAAAAATCTCAGAGGACAATTTGTTATGGAAATATAAACATCAGGAGGCAGAATGTAATTTCTCAAACCTCAAGGAAGAATTTATATTTTCACCAAAACTCGAGAAAAGTGTTTGTAATTTGCCCATATGTTTTTATCAACTTGTTAATATTACTCAAGTTGAATCTGTCCGAGTTACACTCCCACCTAAGGCAATGCTTTTGTTGAGCCATGTCAAATTAAACATATTTTCATGAAAAATGTTGCTGATTTTTAAGGAAGCTTTAATTATTGGGCCCCATTTATTGATGTAATGTATTGGCTATTTTTTTTTTTTTTCCACCAACTCATTAAAACTGAATTTAGAGCTTATTATTTATTATTTAGAGCTCTCTATTATGTATGTGTTTTCATATTTTGATTGACAATAGTTTCAACATAGTAGTTTCATACTTGGCGCATATTTCAGGGTAATTGACAATAGAAGACAATACAGAGCTCTGCTTAAACAGTCAAACGTCGCAATTTTTACAAGATGGCAACACATAGGCAATAATCAATACAAGGTGAAATGCTCTCTCAGCCAGAGTAGTGATATATAGGCAAAAGGGGAGCTTCTCAAGAGAAAAAGGTGTCAATAATGGTGGTGTGAAGCGGGTCACTCAAATGGGTCGCCCAGTTATTGAGCGGGCCTTTGCCAGTGGCAGCCGCTTGGACAGCGAACCCAAGGAAGGCAACCATGGCGAGGCGGGCGTGCTTGATCTCAGCAAGTTGGAGGGTTGCCTTCTTCTCAGGGTCAGAGGCTAAACCTAGAGGGTCAAAGTATTTACCCCCTGGGTACAGCCTCTTCTCTGGATCGAGTTCGGAATTCCTCTGGAACTCAATGTAGCCAATGACTAGGACCTCAATCCATATCAATGTGGTTATGGAGAATGGAAGTGGTTGGCCAAGGTAGGATGATCCTTCAAGTAGCTCCACCTGAACATATAGTTAAAACTCAATCAATCATTATCAATACTCTTATATGTAATAACTAATTTTAATTTTCCTTTAGTATTTAAACATAACTAAGTCAAACTAAACCTTATATCTTAATTAATGATTCAGTTTTTAAGCTGTCCAGGCTCAACGAAGGTCAATGCTTGGGAAAGGAACTAATCCATGGTCATATAAAATATCAATTTCATTTCATAATTCATATGGTGATTTATAACCATGAGACTCACATAATATTTAATGTAGGAAGAATTTTTGAAGGGTTATTTATACTTACAACTCTTTCACAACAAACTTATCACATGTTTAGTTAAATTGTTGTATGATTCTATCTTCAATAAAACCATTAAGTTATGAGATTTATGAAAAGAAAATGATCTCTTTGAGATGTGTAGCAAAGCAGTTTAGAGATAAAAAATATTAACCTTTCCGGCATCTTGCCACGTAATGCCAGTGAGCCACTCCACCGTAAGTGCACCCAGCGTAGCCAACATGGCCCACCTTCCATGAATCAACTCACACTCCCTAAACCTCTGCAACCCAAACACCTCACTGTAGGGCTGAAACGGCGTCGATTTTACATCCGCGCTTTCGAATCGGGTCCCGATTATATCACCCGCCAAGTTCTTCGCCAAGTTTTGATCCAACGAGTCCAACTCGAATTGCAAGTACTCCGCCGGTTTCCCCAACCCCAACGGGTCGAACCCGTAATCTCCCACCAGTGTTCCGTCCAACCACTCGGGTGCCTTTGCTCCTGGGAACCACAGCGGACGGTCCGAACCCGGCTTCGCAAATTTCTTCGCCGGAGCCTTCTTGGCCCCGAATCCGAACCGGGCCTGGACTCGCCCCGAACCGGAGTGGACTTCGGGGAACCGTGTTCCGATGACTGATGAGGTGGCGGCGGCGGACGTGGTGGCTGCCATGGCTCTGTGTGGACTAACGTGCGCCGGGGATGAGTAGGATGTGGGGATAGATGATTGGCAGAGATGGTGATTTGGGTTTGGGTTATAGATTTTGGGAGCGTGTGGTGTAGGTGGATTATCTGGGTTGTGGGATTTGTGGCCGTTGGATTGAAGAGAGTATCCATCTGGCGGGTGTGAGAGTCTCGGCCTTATCTATCTTCTAATTTTGCCTTATCTGGTTGTGGACACTTGGCTGATTTTTACTGGTTGGGTGGAATGTATGTTTGATGATGTTTCGGTTAATGTTAAAGATATGAACTTTTCCTAAGTGTGCAACCCTCAAGGTTGCACATCATGTGTTACTTACACAAAAAGTATAAGTAAAATAAGTGAAAGGTGAAAACAAAAGTAGGACTGTAAACAGAAAAGACGTAAGTGTAAGGCGTAAGTTGCGCACCATAATAGGACCTAGAGATATTATTTTATACTAAATAAATGATGAAATGTCAGAGTGTGACTTACACCTATGTAAGATATTTAATCATTTATTTAATATAAAATTTAAGATTTATAGGCTTCGTTTGGGAAGTCAAGTTTGGGAATTTTTTAATTATTTTAACCATAAAAAATAAAATAAACTTTTTAACTTAACAAGATTAAATATCATATCTAATTTATAATCATTATATTATTTATTTCACAAAAAAATTTTAAAAAGTCAAAAATCTTTTTTAAACAAAACTTTTTAATCTCAAGTTAAAATAATTAAAAAAATCAAAAAAAAAATAAAAAATCAATCTACTGCTCAAACGAATCCATAGTATTTTTTTGATATTTTGTAGTTGACGTTCATTTTTTTTTGTTTTTGAACAAGTGGTTGACGTTCATTGGACTAGATATATATGACAATGGATTGAATTCTCACCCATTTCATCCATAAAATGAAATTATTAGGATTGTTATACTCATCTAATTTTTTTTTTTATAAATAATATATATAAATAATTTTATAAAATAAATAATTGAGATTATCCAAACAGAATTTATTTTACATTCTATGATCCCATCAACTTCCCTCAAATTTAAATTTAATATTCAAATTTCAAATAATGCCAACCCTACATCTAACTTGAACTTGAGGTGTTATTTAGCGTGTTTGATTTTAATTTTCTGAATTTAATTTTTTAAAAATTGAGTTTTTTTATTTTTCGTATATTTTTTTAGTAAATATTTTTAAAATTTTAAACAATTTTTTTACTTTTTTAAATACACCTTACTTAGATGTATCTAAATAATAAAATATTTGAGAAAAATTGTTTTAAAAAATAAATAAATACACAAAAACACAAAAAAAAAATGCATAGAATTTTCATTTTTTTTTTTGTATTTTTTGGTATTTAGTGTATTTTTTAAAGATTTTTTTACAAATATTATAATTTTTAAGTATATTTATGTTAAGTGTGTTTAAAAATTTTAAAAAAAAAATTGCTTAAAATATTTTTAAAAAATCATTGAAAATATTAAAATACGAAAATTAAAAAAAAATTCTAAAAACTATTTTCTGAAAACCAAAACCAAACAAATTGAATTAATCACAAGACTCATCTTTATGGTTTGAAATAATTTATTTTATAAAATTTAAAAATAAAATATTCATATAAAAATTATAATTGATTTGACAATTATATTTTACTTTAAAATTGATCATCTATTTTTTTGAAGATACATGTGATGTATAATGTGTGAATAAAATTGCAATAATGTTTTAGAGCTCTAAATTAGGAGCACTAGAGCATCACTAATGATGTGGCACAGGGGGCCCACCAAAGTAATGTGATGTTTTGGCTTGAGTTTGTTTGTTTGTTTTTTTTTTTAAAATTCATTAGTGCTATTAGTGATCCAAAAATTAGTGGAATGAATCACTACCCATAAAATTGTATTTATCAATTCAACTTTTTGTATACATAGATGATGTGCTCAAAAAAACCGTAGATGACAATAGTTGAAATTATTTAGGTGAGTGACATGGTGAGCCTATCAAGATGCAACAACACACGTTAGTTGAAAATTCTAATAGGAGCATTGCAAATCTCAGTCCTAAGATATTCTTTTTAATTTCCGTAAGAGAATTTTTATTTTTATTTTTATGGTGGATGGCTTTGTTTGGGAAGCTTTGGTTGGAGTTCTTTTTGGTTATTTTAGTTTAAAAAAATAAAATAAGTTTTTTAATCTAATAAGATAAAACATCACATCTAATCTATAATCATTATATTATTTTTCACACAAAAAAGTCAAAAAAGCTAAAAGCCCTTCCTAAATCAAGCTTTTTAGCCCCAAATTAAAATAGCTAAAAAAGTCAAAAAGTTAAAAAGCCAGTCCACTTTCCAAATGAAGGCTAAATGATCTAGTTTTGCCAAATCATGAGACTCATCACTGGTTTTATTTTTGATAATTTATTTCGTTTATTTTTTAATTTCTTATATATAGATTATTTATTTTAAAAATCATGAAAATCATCACTGATTTTATTTTGATAATTTATTTCGTTTATTTTTTAATTTCTTATATATAGATTATTTATTTAAAAAAAAAAATCACATCAAGCCAATTAAGTTGTACATTGACATTTTGAATCCATTCTTACCTATTAATAATCTCAAAGTTTAAGATTGTATTTGAATTATAGATTTAAATATAAATTTATGGGGAGAAAAGAAATGAGAGAGAAATGTGATAAAATTTACTTATATTTTATTCATATTTTTTGTATTATTTATTTTTGTATGCAACTTTTTATTTAGGGAGCTTTATTCATAAATTCCATTTTTAAGACTTTTATACCATAAAATCTAAATCATTTTTTATTATTCCATTAGGTCCCATTCAGTATATTAAGACCAAAATACCCGCCTTCCATTTCTCCTATGCATACTCCATTTTGAAAACCCAACTGTTCCTATTCCATCTCTTCATTCCACAGCACATTCATTCCCCAAAAAAAAAACTCACAGTTGGCACCAAGAAATTCCCAAATCGTAACCCTAGATTTCACATCGCCTTACCACCGTTGTCCACCACTGCCAACCATCATCGGCCACAACTATTCCACATCAATGCACTACTGTGAAGGTTTACATCGAAAGGATTGGGGTTCGTTTTTCCTTCGTTCTCACTGACCGTCGATTTACATATCCCACCCACAATAAGAACCAAAGGTAAACACCATCCTTCCACCCTCTATTTTTCAAACAATGATAATATAATCTATTCACAAATGTATATGTTTACATTGCCTCTATTATTATTGTTATTTTTGGATTTCATTTTGTAATAAACTCCCTACTTTCACTCTTTGTCCATGTTGATGATGTTGATTTTTTGTTGAATATGAATAACATTAACAAACAAATGTATAATTTACATTCCTTTGTTATTAATGTTGTTTGTGGTTGTGATTTGATAATGAACTCTGTTTTGTTCCATCTGTCAATGTTGTTATTGCTGATTGTTGATATCCATAGAACCTCCAATTTTTTTCAAAATTGAAATATGATGGAATATGATGTAAACATCATATTGTCAACTGTACAATATTTAAAGGTTGATCAAATATGTTGTGAATATGGTGTAAATATTGACATTGATGTAAATATCTACTTCACTGTCAATATTCATATTATGAATATAATGTAGATATTCAACTTCTAACATCAATGAAATATGATGTAAATATTTACGCAGTTGTTGGTATTGTTGCTTGTTGATGGTTATAAATCAATTAGAGCCCATAATCTTAGATGGTTGTTAACTCTCTTTTGGTTCAATGTCTATTCCATTATATATAGTCTATACAATATTTAAAGGGTGATCGAATATGATGTGAATATGGTGTAAATATTGACATTGATGTAAATATCTACTTCAATGTCAATATTCACATTATGAATATAATGTAGATATTCAACTTCTAACATCTATGAAATATGATGTAAATATTTACAGAGTTGTTGGTATTGTTGTGTGTTGATGGTTATAAACCAATTAGAGCCCCTAATCTTAGATGGTTGTCAACTCTCTTTTGGTTTAATGTGTATTCCATTATACATAATGTCACGCCCCGAACCCGCCCCTAGAAGTCCGGTGACGAGACCGGCCAGTAATCCGAGGATTACCACAGGCCTCTCCATGCAAAACATAAATAAAAGGGCTCGCGGAAGCGAAAAAGAAACCTAATAGTCCAAGAGCTGTGCATAACATGAACATTTATATACATGCCAACAAAATGTTAATTACCCACCACAGTACATCACATGATCACCTACAATATGTACAGCTCAGTCACAAAGTACAACAAAACAAAAGCAAAAACTCAAAAGCACAAAACGGCCTTCCAGGCCTAGCCCGCTTCGAGGCATCCAAAACTCGGTTAGGCTTTTAAAAGCGGCTCGGCTTGAACTCCGCTTAGGCTTGACTTCATTGCTCACCTATAAATACATATATCTGAGGGTGAGCTAAAGCCAACAATGCTGATAGCGTAAAGGGGTTAGTGAATGAAGTCTAACATTTATATAAAACCGTAATAAAACATTCATAAACATAGTCAGTCATCAGTCATCATATAGAACATACATAATGGCGTACTCCATAGATCATAACATAACGTATCATAACATGTGTCGACAAACGACTAGAGTAACCGGTCCCGGACACCGATTAAACACATACCGAGATCTCGTAACCTGGTCATGGGCTTGTCCTTCCATGCCGTCCCCCATGACTCATGACGCATGGGCCTGCATGTTCTCGCCCCCATGACTCAACTGACTATGGATGCCATACTAGGTTTGCAATAGAACATTCGTTCACAGAAAACATTCTCATTTCAAAACGTATCATATCATAGCACTTTTAGAACATAATTTCATAATAACATATCTTTACAGAAATGTCACTTACAGTGATTCTTGATACCGAGTACACGGTCTTCACGTTGTCCTGTAAACATCAACAACATAACACATTTCTTATCATATCATCATCAGATACGTAACTCATTAACTCATGCAATTCATACATTTCATCATTTCCTTTATTTCATTCCATGCTCATTCTAATCTTCTTTGCTCTAATTCATGCTCATAAGATGCTCAATGGTGTCATTTACATGCTAGAAATCATTTGATTCAACTGCCCAAACTTTTCCTGAAATAGCCTTCCCGAAGCGCCTACATGTCCGCCGGCCAGACGACATTTTTTGAAACTTCGAGGAATTTGATTTTCCGCGGCGGGATTCCCACGCCGAGCGGACCACTGCGAAACGAAGTTCTTCTTCTTCATCTCATCCTCCATCTTTCAACCATTACAACTTCAATTCAAAAACCCATTTGCATCATATATACAATCAACCCATAAATTGAAATGAAGAACCATACTTTTAAACATAGAAGCTTCACATGATCACATCCATGGAGGTTTTACCTCAATTTGCCAATTAAGACATAAATCAACACATCTAAGGTCATAGATGCCCAAATTACACATAATTCCTCTTCAAAACTCTTGTTTACCATGAGAACATGTAGGAATCAACCTTATTTCACAATATTAGAAGAAGATCCTTACCTTAAACACTTGATTAGAGAACTTGAGTTTGAATCCCCTTTTTTCTTCTTCTCTCCTTTCCCTTTTCTTTCCTCTTTCCCGATTTCTCTCTTCCTCTCTCTCTCTTCTAGATTTTTTTTTCTTTTGGTTGAGTCAAAATAGTCAAGCCTTATCCTTATAAGCCATATATATATATCAACTATCAACAATTAAACCAAAACACTTGCCAAACAAGCCTTACGAATCAGACAGATTTCAGTCTTCAATTTATCGTTTCGAATGGTTCTAAATATTCCCAGTATCATATAGGTACGCTCAATTCCATTTTCTGAATTCATTACGGTCATCGATTTCAGTCCCGAAGTCGTCATTTCAACAGGTATTTTACTAATTCAAACAGATTTTTCTCAATTAAATCACGTAAACACATAATTAATTACTGAAAATGACATCATATGGTTTTGGGTCGTTACACATAATCTGTATAATATTTAAAGGATGATCGAATATGATGTGAATATGGTGCAAATATTGACATTGATGTAAATATCTACTTCAATGTCAATATTCACATTATGAATATAATGTAGATATTCAACTTCTAACATCTATGGAATATGATGTAAATACTTACAAAGTTGTTGGTATTGTTGCATGTTGATGGTTATAAAACAATTAGAGCCCCTAATCTTGGATGGTTGTCAACTTTTTTTTGGTTCAATGTGTATTCCATTATACATAATCTGTACAATATTTAAAGGGTGATCAAATATAAGTGAATATGGTGTAAATATTGACATTGATGTAAATATTCAACTTCTAACATCAATGGAATATGATGCAAATATTTACAGAGTTATTGGTATTGTTGCGAGTTAATGGTTATAAAGCAATTAGAGCCCCTAATCTTGGATGGTTGTCAACTCTCTTTTGGTTCAATGTGTTTTCTATTATACATAATCTGTACAATATTTTAAGAGTGATCGAATATGAAGTGAATATGGTGTTAATATTGACATCGATGTAAATATCTACGTCAATGTCAATATTCACAGTATAGATATAATGTAGATATTCAACTTCTAACATCAATGGAATATGACAGAGCTATTGGGATTGTTGCGTGTTGATGGTTATAAACCAATTAGAGCTCCTAATCTTGGATGGTTGCCAACTCTCTTTTGATTCAATGTCTATTCCATTATACATAATCTATACAATATTTAAAGGGTGATCTAATATGATGTGAATATGGTGTGAATATTGACATTGATGTAAACTCAATGTCAATATTCACATTATGAATATAATGTAGATATTCAACTTCTAACATCAATGAAATATGATGTAAATATTTACAGAGTTGTTGGTATTGTTGCGTGTTGATGGTTATAAATCAATTAGTATTCAACTTTTAACATCAATGAAATATGACAAAGCTGTTGGTATTGTTGCGTGTTGATGGTTATAAACCAATTAGAGCTCTTAATCTTGAATGGTTGTCAACTCTGTTTTGATTTAATGTCTATTCCATTATACATAATCTATACAATATTTAAAACGTGATCTAATATGATGTAAATATGGTGTAAATATTGACATTGATGTAAATATCTACTTCAATGTCAATATTCACATTATGAATATAATGTAGATATTCAACTTCTAACATCAATGGAATATGATGTAAATATTTACAAAGTTATTGGTATTGTTGCGTGTTAATGGTTATAAAGCAATTAGAGCCCCTAATCTTGAATGGTTGTCAACTCTTTTTTGGTTTAATGTGTATTCTATTATACATAATCTGTACAACATTTAAAGAGTGGTCGAATATGATGTGAATATGGTGTAAATATTGACATTGATGTAAATATCTACTTCAATGTCAATATTCACATTACGAATATAATGTAGATATTCAACTTCTAATATCAATGAAATATGACAGAGCTGTTGGTATTGTTGCGTATTGATGGCTATAAACCAATTAGAGCTCCTAATCTTTGGATGGTTGCCAATTCTCTTTTGGTTCAATATCTATTTCATTATACATAATCTATATAATATTTAAAAGGTGATCTAATATGATGTGAATATGGTGTAAATATTGACATTGATGTAAATATCTACTTCAATGTCAATATTCACGTTATGAATATATTGTAGATATTCAACTTCTAACATCAATAGAATATGATGTAAATATTTACAGAGTTATTGGTATTGTTGTGTGTTAATGGTTATAAAGCAATTAGAGCCCCTAATCTTGGATAGTTGTCAACTCTCTTTTGGTTCAATATGTATCTCATTATACATAATGTCAATATTTACATCAGACTGCTATGTATTGGTAATGGCTTGTTTGTCTTAAATTGTCATGTGTAATACACTCTTTTGTAATACACTCTCTATCTTCTCTCTTGTGTCAATGTCGAATTTGTTAATGTTGTTGGTTGTTGACGGTGATGAAATAATTACATTCTGAACATAATACCAATATTCACATTCTAACATCAATGTCAATATTCACCTCCTGTTATCAATGGAATATGATGTAGATATTAACAAAGTTGTTAGTATTGTTGCTTGTTGATGTAGAGCCCTTAATCTTGGATGGTTGTCAACCTTTTTTGGTTCAATCTGAATTTCATTGTACATAATGCCAATATTTACATCAGATTGTTAGATATTGATAATGACTACAAACCAATGGTAAGCCTCACATCAATTTGTACACATCTTCCACAACCATTATACACACCTAAATTTCAAATTCTAACAATAACAACTTTTCATTTTCAGGGTGGATTGTAGGCCTGCAGTATGTTACATCATCAGGGCGCATGTATACTGTGAGGAAATTGTTGACAGCCTTAATCGCTTTGAATGGTGTCAAATAAGAGACTCATTGTACACATTTTTCTAAATCACACAAAGACAGTGCAATATGAAAACCTATAGGTGGAGGGTGTCCACCTGTAATTGTTATCCATAACTGTTAACCACATTTAAGACAATTTAGTATCAATAGTTTTGACATATTGAAGCAGAGTAGCTTAAGTGTAAATCAATTCTGTATCAATGCTTGTACTCTAATTTTTCATTCAATATATGTATATGCATTTTGAGGTCTATTTTGTGTTGATCATTCACATGGATGTGAATATTACTTAAAATATTATTGTAACACAATGTTACTGGTGTGAATATCATATTTTTTAACACATAAGTGAATATTCGCAGCAAATAATTTGATGATGTTAATAGTTACAGATGATGTGAATATTCACATCATATATTTTTATGTTGTAAATGGTAACTGGCATGTCAACATTCACACCGCGCCCATGCATACATCATAATATACACAACAACATCTCGTTTTGCTATTAGAAAACGCTCACAATGACAATTCGTAATACAAATATGAATATTTACATAAAATGATTTGGTAGTAAATTGTTACAATGATATAAATATTCATGTTAACTACTTTAACGCTGTCAGTGATAACAAGAATGTAAATATTCACATCAAATAGCATATTGCAGATGATGTGAATATTCACATCATATGTTTTCATGTTGTAAATGGTAATAGACATGTCAATATTTACACCGCACCTATGCATACATCATAATATACAGAACAACATCCCGTTTTGCTAGCAAAAAATACTCACAATGACAATTCGTAATACAAATCTAAATATTCACATAAATGATTTGGTAATGTGAATGGTTACAGTGATATAAATATTCATGTTAACTATTTTGACACTGTCAGTGATAACAAGAATGTGAATATTCACATCACACACATGCATGCCTCATAATATACATCACCAGGAAAAACTCATATCCCCAAACAACCAACCAAAATTTAATTTAGATAATGATGTTGAAAGCAAGAAACAGATCATACAATTATTTATATACATTCACATTCTTAATGCGATGTGAATATTCACCACATTCACAAAAATAGAGTCATAACTCAACCACATAACTAGCCAAAATCCATAACCCCATACAACAAAAAAAAAACTTGCATGTCCATCAATTATAGAAAATGAAATTGGAAGCAAAAAACAGAGCATACAACCCTTCATATAAATCCAATCACAAATGACATGCATCCATTACATACTAACCTTAAGACAATGTAATCAAAGAGAGCACAGTATTCGTCTTCTTCAAACAGAGCACTACTCGTTCTCTTCTCTGATCAATATTTAACTTCGCAACAATGTAAACAAACAGAGCACACTATTTGTCTTCTTCAAACATAAGAGAAACCCTAACACAATCAAGAATCACACAGCACATTAATTCACAACGACATTGAAACTGTATGACAACCAACATGGGAAACTACCAAAACATAATTATAGTGTTTATTTTTTCCTGTGTAATGTATAACAATATTAAATATAAGGGTATAATAGTCTACAAAAATAGTGTAAAATAAGAAAAAGGACTTTATGGAGTAAAACTATAAATACATAGGACTAAGTGGAATATAAATGTAACAACCCTCATACTAATCATTGATTAATGCCGATTACTGCTAAGTTTAGACCGATTATGGAAAGTAAATGAATCGACCAATTATCAATCGATCGATTGAAATCAAACCGAATCGATCAATCAGACTGTCTGTTTCATTGCATTTTTATTTGTTTGACTGTTTAATTATCTGTTTAGTTTTTATGCCTAAACTATTAATTGAAGGCCTTATCGACGGCCGAATCCAAAATTTATTGATGTTCCATGATCCTCGTAATTTATGTGATTTTATGGTATAATTATCTGAAAACTGATTAGGGTGATTAAATTAGACTAAAATAAGCTTAATTGCATGGGTTTGACTTATTTACCAATTTGCCACCCTTAGTGGACCACTTAGAATATTATATTGGGCCTTATTGCATGTTGAACAAAGCTCTTCATCAGCCACATTTGGGCATACCACCGAATAGAGAGAAGAGAGTGAGAGGTTTGGAGTGAATTCAACTTGTCCTTGAGGAAATTGCTTATAGACTTGGAGATTTGGAAGAATAATTGCATATTTGAGCTCCCAAACCTTGAGTACAAGACTTAAGGTAGAAATCCATCTCCTTGATTGTGCATTTATGTTGATTTTTGCATGGCTTAGAGCTAAGTTGAAGTCTAGAGCCAATTTATGGCTTGTAATGTTGTATTGTAGCTCATTTCATGCATGCATGTGTGTATTGATGAATTTTGAGTTGATTTCATGGCAAATTGTCACATGCATGTTTATAAGTAAGCTTAAATTCATGTTTTCAACTTGTTTTGAAAAGAATGAGCTCAATAGAGCATGTTTTGGAAAGTTTGATTTGAGTTAATCTCATGCATGTCACCTTGTAGCATGTTCATGCATGTTCATGAAAGATTGGTTTGAAATTGAGTTTGAATTAAACACCCTTGGGTTTTGATTTGTCAAATTGATCTCTGAAACATGTAATGTTAGGTGTTTACAAGTGTTTTCCAAGTTTTCAGCCCAAGAGGATCGAATGTTTAGCATTTGAACTTGATTTTGGGCTTGGGACTCAAATCTGGAATTTCCAGATTTTGAGCCTACGCTCGAGAAGTCTCACGCCGGCGTACACTCAGGTTCGTCTTTCCGCCGAGCGTGAAATCGTGCATCCAAGATTTCTGCATGAGTTCACAGTCGCCGAGCGAGAAACCTCGCTCGGCGATGACTCATGTCTTACGCTGGAGCGAGGGTCGAGCGCCCATCGGGCGTAAAATCTGAGCATCCAGCATTTTTATTGTAGCACGTAGTCCGCTCGAGCGAAAGAATCCACCCTCGAGCGGAGCTCCTTTGTCTACATGTCCGCCGGCGTGAAAGCCACGCCGAAATGAGACCCTGTTTTCAGAAAATTTTGTTAAGTGTTCAAAAGTGCATCTTTGCATCCTCTTTCCATCCTAGGCATTCCTAGGGCATATTTAAGGCATCTTTAAGAGGATATAGATGTAGAACACACCAAGGCAAATTTAGGGATTAAGTCATTATCTTTCCCAACTATGAAGCTTAGTGTGTGTTCAATCTGTTTACTGTTTAGGGTTGGCATTTCGAGGAGACGCCCTAGCCTACTGTAGCCCAAAACTCTGTGAGTAACAATTGTGTAAAGATATGTTCAAATGATTATCTTTCGAATCTTCGAATCGAATTTCTTGAATCGATATTGATTCTTGAATGAATGTATGTCATTTATTTACAAGGCATCTTGTAGCATCCTTAGCACCTCATGTTTCTTTATTCTTTATTCTGAGAGATCTCTGTCGGTTCCCTCGTGGAACCACTACTGTTTATTGATTGATGGCCATCATTACTGTTCGGTCTTTAAGACCTACTGCTTACTGTACTGTTATGCTAATGGATGTACCACATATGACTGTTTACTGCACTGAACAACTGATATACCGATTGAAATGAACTGTTTTCGTTACTGTAAAGACATTCATTCTAAACCCCTTTACGTTTTATGTTATTCACTAGGCTTTAGCTCACTGCTCATATATATATGTAGGTGTCTGAGCACGAGCGCATGACTAGGAGCGTCGGGGTAAACTCCAGTTTTGTCAAGCCAACCACCGTGCCTCACTGTGAGGTTCCGAGCCTATCAAGCTTAGGCTTAGGGGTGTTTTTATTTCCCCGTGTGTCTTGGACTGTTTCTATAATACTGTATAGACTGTTACTGTATCGTTTAATAGGGGTTAAGTGTAACAACCCTCGTACTGATTACCGATAAACCACTGAATTATATACTGATTACTGATAAACCGGACTGTTAATGACGGATAATTGAACTGATTAAAGTACTGGACAGACCGATTGAAATCGAAACTGCAACTGAATAAGTTTACATACTGAATTGCATGTTTTATCTGTTGATTGTTTGACTACCTGTTTAAATGTATGTGTTTAAACTGTTAATTGAAGGCCTTATCGGCGGCCGATTTAGACACCGTTTGATGTTTTATGATCAGTAGAATATTTAGGATTTTATGGTATTTTTATCTGAAAATTGATTAGGAATGATTAAATTAGATTAAAACAAGTTAATTAACAAGTTGGATTTAATTACATGTTTGCCACTTGAGTGGGTCTTTGTTTAATCACTTATACTTGAGCCTATACACTTAAGTTAGACAATTGATCAGCCATTTCTCCTTGCCTTTGCCGACCAAACAAGAGGAATAGAGAGTGAGAGAGATTTGAGCTCACTTAGTTGAATTGGCTAGAATTACTTGGTTATTGCTTGAAGATTGATGTGTGTAGGGCATATTTGAGCTTGTTCATCTTGAATTGAGACCTAGGTAAGGATTATAACCTCTCAAATGTTGAGTTTATGTTGTCCCTTGCATCATTCTTGCATGACTCATGTTCCATTGTAGAGTTAGGCCATGTTCTAGCTCATACATGTTGAATTGAAGCTCAATTGTTGCATGCATGTTGAATTTGATGAGCTTTGAGATGATTTCATGGTAAATGTTGCATGCATGTTCATAATCATGTTTAAATCCATGTTTTCACTTTGTTTTCCAGCCAATGAGTCCATTTGAACAAGAATTGAAGCTAAAATTGGTTTAAAGTTCATACATTTCATGTTTGGAAAACATGCTTGAAAATGGGTTTGAAAATGACTTTGATTGACCAACCATTGGCCCTTGCATGTGCAAAATAGTTTTGAAACTTGTTATACATTGAGTTTGAAGTGTTTTCGAAATTGGGGCCAAGAGGTTGAGTTTTGGATGATTGAATGCTTGGTTCGAACTTGGGAGACAAATCTGAAATCAGATTTTGCTTCCTCGCCGGCGAAGATTCTCGCCAGCGAGCACCTTTATTCAGGCTCGCTCGGCGGGCATCGAGCGTGGTATCGTAGCGTAAAATCGAGCAACGAAGTTTTCCGCTCGGCGAAGGGTTGTTTCGGCGAAGCCTTTGATTTTGTAACCTCGCTCGGCGAAGGAAGGCTTCGCTCGGCGAGACCCTGTTCAAACTTTTGAAAGTGCCTTCCAATGTATTTTTGCATCCTCATCCTAGGCATTCTTAGGCCTAGTTTAAGACATCTTATTGAGGATTTAGACATAGAACCACACCGAGGAATTTAGAGATTTAATTATCATCCTTTCCAATGTAAACTTAGTGTGTGTTCTATTGATTGATGTTTAGGGTTGACTCACGGGGGCGCTCTAGCTATTGATAGCCCAATCCTTTGTGAGTAACAGATGTGTAAAGATATGTTCAAAATGGTTATCTTTTGAATGCATTTCTTGAGCGATATTATTCTTGAATGAATGTATGTCCTATTTCTATTGTGGCATCCTTAGCACCCTCATTATTGGTATTCTGAGCTCTGTCGGTTTCCTTGTGGAACCATCTAGTTCTGAATGATTGGCCATCATTCTTGTTGGGTCTATTAAGGCGGTCCTTTTGGACCTTCTGTTATAGGCTATTGGATGTACCACATATGGTGATTGATTGAAATCTTGAAAGATGAAACTCTTGTTTAATGAATTGATTTCATTTCTTGTAGGACATTCATTCATAACCTCTTTACGCTTATTGTTATTCATGGGCTTTAGCTCATGTTATATATATATGTAGGTTCTCCGAGCTAGGAGGCGTGGGATTGGTCCCAGTTTTGTCGGCCGGCCTATGTGCCTCCTTTGTGAGGTTCGAGACGCCATGCCATGGCTTGGGGTGTTTTGTGTCCCCACTAGTCTCCTCTTGTTTTGTCTTGTTGTACTTTTTGTATAAGCATTTCTTGTCTTGTTATTGAGGATTGAGTTCCGTCTTGAATATCTGTAATGCTTGTATATCTTGTCTTGATGCGAATGCATAAATGTATGGAAAATGTTTTTGACATCTGATTTTCCTGACTCAATGGACACTAGTTATTTCTTGTATTGGCTTCCGCCAACTCGATTGATTGTATTCTTTTACGTAGGCCTTGATCTCGGATTCTTGGCGATTCTGATGCTTAAACCCATAGGGCCGGGTTTGGGTCGTGACATTAAGTCCCTGCACTGTATGTTTGTAAATGATGTATGTACTGTTCTGCACCATGTATGCATGTATGTAGGAAAAATCTTTTGGCATACAGATTGTCACAGCTCATTGGACATAGTTTATTTACTGTATTGGCTTCCGCCATGCCCCATACTGCTTTTCTCAGTATTCTTTGTTGAGGGCCTTGGTAATCTCGGATTCTTGGCGATTCTGATACTAAACCCATAGGGGTGGGTTTGGGTCATGACAATAAATTTCCTTCATGGACTTCTTGAGTTAAAATACTCTTAAATGAGATTTATCAATAAAAATCCCTTATATTTAAATTTAAAATTCAAAAACAATAATAATCTTGGAAAGATCAAATCCCTCGAGTTAGCGTATTTATTTTTTTGTCATCATAAGTCCACCTTATTTTTTAAGATAATTTCACTTCAATATATATTCAAAAAAATATTTTTAAATTAATAATAAATTTTAAAAATATTGAAAGTATAAATTTATAAATTTTTTCATAATTGTGTAGTTAGTTTTGAACAAAACCTCTTATATTGGAATTTCACCTTATTTTTTCTTCAAAGTGAAGTGATATACAAAAATAAACCACCTGGGGTGGTGGTAGCATAGATAATGCACCAGCCTTTTATACGAAAGAGTAGAGCTCAAATTTTAAGAGGTACGGATTTTACAAGATAAAATATTGTATTTTAATTGTAACTTTGCCTTTTGTTATAGGAGACGAGTGAGGTCTATAGGTCTAGCGTGAGGATCCTCTAGAGTGTTATCCCTAGAGTCATCTTCTATAGTGAAAGACAAGGAGCCGACACGTGGCCCATTACTGAACCAAGAGCTAAGATTTTGGTGAGTAATTTTTAAAAAAAAGAAATAAAAAATTCAAATTTCTTTTGCTGTTGGGTTTCACTTCCATCACCGAGTGTGAGAGAGAGAGACAAGAAGAAGGAGAGAGAAGAACAACAAAACACAAACAGAGTGAGAAAAAGGACTTGGATTCTCTGCCAGCATCGTCGGATTCCTCCTTTTCAGCCGTCGAAGCCATCTCCTGCTTCTTTTTCTTTCACTAACTGCCACCCCTCCTTCCTCCACCAAAAAATCTTCAACTTCAAACCTTCTCTTAATTACACACCACCAGCTTGGTTCAATCCTTTTGAAACATTGATTTCTGACTGTTTTTAACAACCAAAAATGAAAAACTTTGTGAAATACCCAAATCAAATTTCTGAATATTCCAAGAATGTCATTTACAAACCTAGAAAAATAAAATAACATAAAAGAAAAGAAAATTTGTCAGATAGAATTTATTTTCTCAGTGGGTATCCAAGAAACATAAATTTTACAGATCTTGAAACACTCATTGATTGCTGATGATTTTAGCTTGTAGAAGACAACCCATGATTTGAAGGCTTCAATTTGTATTCTGCAACTGTCTTTGCTGTTGAAGGGGGTTAGGGTTTTGAGGGAAGAAAACGAAGAACAGAACAGAGACAACATATGGCTTGTTGTTGCTGTGTGTGTGTGTGTTTTTTTTTAATATCAAAACGATGTCGTTTTTTATCTCTTAATATCAACCGTTGGATCGAACTTTAGAGAGATCACTCTAGAAAAGAAACTCTAATGCTGTGTTTGGTTGGGGGATTTGGGGAGGGATTTGGAAAAGGGAAATGGAAAAGGTAAGTGAAATATGAATAAAATATGCCTATATTTCACCTAGTTTCACACACCTTTTCCCTTTTCTTTTCCAAATCCCTCCCCAAATCTCCCAACCAAACACAATATAAAGGATCCTCACGCATAGGTCTATTGTTACTTTGATAATAAATTTTTTTTTATGACTTAAGTTAAATTTGACCGTCAACCAACTATCTCGAGATTAAGATCTATAAATGCTGTGATACTCTCACGAAGCATCTCTTTTTCCAGTAAAAAAGTATTATACAAAAATCAAGAAAAGAAAAATGAAAACAAAAAAACAACCAGAATGATACAAAAATTAGTGTCAAACAAACACCAATATCCAAAGTCGTCTGCGAAGCGTACACGTGTCAGCGATACAGAAGTGTCAAGAGATATCTACATCATTGCATGCATGGGATTACTTTGGCGGCAATAAAGCACCACTCCAAACACTTTACCACCCAAACAGTAAAGGTATGGATCACACTTAAAAATTCAAAAATTGTTTAAAATTTTACATTAATAACTTACATTTAAATTTTATATTTCTTCAATTTAACTCTCAAAACATACGCTCAGTTTTAGACAATTCTGAGATGCCCTGGGACACTAGCTTTTTTGCCCACCAAAACCCATTTACTAATGAAATGAAAAATCAGAAGATTCTCTATTCCACACAACCGGCTATACCCAGTCATACCCCTTTCTCTTGCCCTTCTTCTTCAGCAAATTCGTAAAAGAGTCACCGGTTAGTCCGGTCACTTAAAATCCAGTTCACTTCTTTCTCACTCGGTCGTACCACCGTCTCTCTCTCTCTAGGTTGCTGCTCTGTCGCTTGATTCTCCTCTGAGTTTTGCTCTGTTTCTCACTGTGTGATCTCCGATCTTCTAGGTATGTTTCATTCCAGATCTCTCTCTGTTTGACATATATATACACATAAATCTGTTTGTGTGTTTATGAAGTTTGTTGGATTGGATTGTTGATTATTTTGTTCTGTGAGCTGTAATTCTGCGATTTTGCTGCTTTAGTTTCTGGAACACTGTTTGTTTGATTGATTTTGTTCAATAATAAATCACTTTAATTGCTAGTATTAGTTTTTATCAGTTCTGTTTCTTTGTGATTTTATTATTTTTTTGTTTAATTTGATTAATTCAATCTATTTTTTGTTTGTTTGTTAACATTACTAGGATAATCACTTTAATTTGTTTGATTGAATTTTTTCAATAATAAATCACTTTAATTACTATTTCTTTGTGACTTTTTTTTTTTTTTTTTGTGTGTGTTTAATTTGATTAATTCAATCCATTTTGTTTGTTTGTTAACGTTACTAGGATGATCATTTATTTATTTGTTTTTGTTTTTGTTTTAAATTTTTATTTTCGATTTCTTTTAGAAATGCTTCATTTTGTCCCTTATCTGACCAGCGTTGACCTGTATGGCTTTGGCCTCTATAATACTTTTATTATATATACACACATACGTTACATGTTTGAGATCTAGAATTGTGTTAGAAAAATTTGATCTGTAATTTTTTTTCATCTAATTTTAGGGTTTTTCATATTTTAGGCATTCACTTGTAACAATGAAGGCTGCCAAAGGTAAGTCGGCAGCAAACAAGATTTCAAAAGAGGCGTTGAAGCCCGTTGACGACAGGTTAGCTAAGTTTATGACTCTGAATTAATGTGTTTAATGTTGTAATCTTGGCTAGTAGTTTCGAGGTCAAGTCAATTTGGGTTCTATTGACATCTAATTTTTATATTCAATGGTGGATACAGTGGTAACAGGAATGTTATAATGACGGACCATATATCTCTCTCTTCTTTTCAGAAAGGTCGGGAAGAGAAAAGCTGTCATCAAGGCAGATAAGAGTAGCAAAAGAAATACCAAGAAGGAAAATTTGGCCAAGAAAGACCCCAACAAGCCTAAGAGGCCGCCCAGTGCCTTCTTTGTATTCCTGTATGTATTATTAATCCTCTCCTTGTAATTTATAAGAAATTACTTTTGAGTTTCACTACATAGTTCAAAGATTTCATTTGATTTGAGCGATGTAATGTTACAGTGAGGAGTTTAGAAAGACTTTCAAGAGAGAAAATCCACATGTGAAAGCTGTCTCAGCTGTAAGTTATTTGCGGGCATAAGTTCTCATGTATGATGTAGATCAATTTGATTATGTGAAATAAGGAAATCATTTGATACCCTCATCTGGCACTTTGAAGGTCGGTAAAGCTGGTGGAGAGAAGTGGAAATCCATGTCTGCAGCAGTAAGTACTCAAAAAAGCATTTCTTAAAAGTAAATAAAACCAGCCTGGATATATGTTAGAAAAAAAAAGATGACCAGTCTTTTAATTGGTTGGTTTCTTTGACCCAAAATTCTTAGATTTTGTTTGCCAATACACTGCAAAGGTTAGTGCTGCAAACTGAACTTGATTTGGCATATGACCATTGATGTTTTCAGTGTTTGATGAATAGTCGGATAATAATAATTAAACACCCAGTGCCTAAAGATTGAGATGTCTTATTTATTCGTTCTCTGGGTTTTATGTATTTATTTATTTAGTTTGTCTTACAGTAAGTCATGTCAGACAAATATTTGTCAGTGACAGAGGAAAGTTATTAGGGGAGACATAAGCTCTAATTGAAGAGTGAGCTATGTGTGATCTATACATTAGTTAGCTGTGGTGTAAAAGGGTGAATTGCATTATGTATCATTAATCCTGTGTTCTCTATCTGGTTTTTGGCAGGAAAAAGCTCCATATGAAGCCAAAGCTGCAAAAAAGAAATCTGAGTACGAGAAGGTTATAAAAGCTTATAACAAGAAGCAGGTGAACACATTTGCATCAATATGCTGACATTGCCATTATTATATTGTCAAGTTAGTTCTCATTCGTTTGCTTATTTACTCAATCTCTCTCTCCCTTTCTATCCTGTCAGGAAAGTATGGTTGATGATGAGGAATCTGAGAAGTCTAAGTCTGAAATTAATGATGATGATGAGGAAAGTGAGCAGGTAATTCATTCCTCTAGTATTGGAGTTGCTATTTTATGGTATAGAGTGTCCATAGATATTGAATATGTTGATGGGTTTTGGAATAATATCCTAATAGTATTGTCATAAGGATTAACTGAATAATTTAATGTTTTTGGACCTTTTGAGTAAGTTCTATCTTTTGTTTTTTGTTGGCAGTCTGCAGTGGGTAAGATAACTGTCCTTTCTTAATGTGAATAATTGTTTGGCTTTGACGTTTCTTACTCTAGAATGTGTTGAGCTTGGGCTACTTGGGTTTGACTTCCAAAGACATGCTGAATTGTGACTCGCGGCATTACTGTTGTTGTTGCTAATAATGGTGCTTTTTTGGGGTGTATGTGCACATTTCCACGTGGAGGCATCCATAAACATTATTCTCGTTACAAAATAAATTTTCTGCTTCTTCATATCACTGTTGAAAATAAGAGACTTGACACTATTTACCTACACCAACCCCCCCCCCCCCCCCTCTATTGTGTTTCTGTTGCCAATTCTAACCTACATGCCTTGTCTTTGTATAGGAGGATGACGAAGAGGAGGAAGAGGATGATGATGAGGAAGATGAGGACTGAATGTTTTCTAACTTGGAAGTTTTGGCTGATCAAGGGCATATGTGATGGATGTTTGTATGTTCATACTTTGGGTTACATCATGTGATTTTTGAAACGGTTGAACATGAAAATATGCCTTGTGCAATGCTGTATTATCATGTTAGATTACTTGTTTGCTCAGCATGAGCATGTTTCCTAGCACTTTTTAAGTTCTCACGGAGCACTCCTCAGCTTTAAATGGTATCCTAAGCATATTATTCCTACATTTTCTTTGAGTTAGAATTAAATGTGTATATATCAAGAATGAGAGATGGCTCGTTGGTTTCACATGAGCATCTCATTCATCTTTCATTGACTTGGATTAATTTTCTGCCATATTTTAGGGCTTATAATCATTTTCGCTATCATGGCCATACAGCAACTTGATATTGGTGGATGAAGAAATTGTTGGCTATCAAGGAAATTTGTCATAGAATCATTTTTATTTCAGATCAGAAATAAAAGAAAAATCAAATGATTATTGGCAACTAATTAAGCTTACAATATTGAGAAATTTAGAAGCACGATAAAACTTTCCATGAACTAATTGAGGAACGCTCGGCTTTGATTTTCATGATTCTTTTGTAGTGGTGTCAATAATAAAACAGAAAGAGAGAAGGAAAGGAAACCAGCATTCATGCTATTCTTTTCTTGATGATCATTCATTCTATCCTCTTCAGTTTTTAATGTATGAACAACAAAAGCTTATCTCATTCAACCTTTGGTCCATTGATGACTTGTGAGATTTCTTTTTTATTTAACAAAAAAAGGGAAAGGAAAAACCTAGCATCTTTAGAAATAAGTGAGTATGATAATGGTGGTTTTGGAAGAGGAAGAAAATGAAAATGACAGCGTGGTGATGGTTAATGGTGGTGGTGGGTCATGGTGGAGAGAATAAGTGAGTGTGGTGGTGGGTGGTGAATTTGGTAAAGAGAGAAAATGGGCGTTAAGTAGAAATTTGAAATCGTAATCCGATCTAGTCCAATCCAAAGAGGTTTGGATTGGTTTTTGAATTAAATGGTTCGGTTCGGATTGAAAAATTAAAATTAAATTCATGGATTGGTTCCGAATTGAACTCCATGGTTTCGGATTGGAACCAATCCGGACCGTATACAAATAGTCTATATTTTTATTATACACCCTCCTGCATAGTATCTTCTCTTATTTTATATAAAACTTAAATCCAAACTTAAATTTGCATGTATCTTCTTTTATCACTTTTGTTTGCTAATTTTTAATGTTAATTTGTAATGGTCTAAATACTTATGGTGAAACTAATTTTCTTATGATTGCTTAAATTCTAGAACAGTTTGTCGCTATTATGAAAAGACATGTTGCTATTGTAAAACTAATATGGTACTATATTTATATTTTTATGAAATTAAAGTGTTATATATATATTTTTGTTATTTAATTATGTAAATCCGTGATCCTAAACCGATCAAATCCGTGTTTAAATAGATTAGTTCGGATTGATTCCACGATTTAAACGGATTGGATTGGTTCTAATTTTTTAAGATTCGTAGATAACGGATTGGTCTTGATTTTACTCCAATCCGATTCAATCCGGATCATGCTCACCTCTAGTGTTGAGCTGTGATGATGAGTTTTGCTAGAGAGAGATGTGGCAATATTGATTTTGGAAGAGAGAATGGAAAACAATGTGTGTTGATGAGCCACAAGAGCATGGTTGATGGTGGTGGTGGGGGTGGTAGTAGGTGGTTAAGGGGTGATGGGTAGATGAAAAACTAGAGAAATTAAACAAAGAACGGGGATTTGAAGAAATTTCAGTAAACACCATTAGTTTGGAAGTAGCTTACACACCACCGAAGGACAATTTTGCATCAGAAATTGAAATCGGGGGGTTCACTTGAATATATAATTCAAACAACATTTTAGAGAGCCTACTGGCAATGGCCAACATGTATATACAGATTTGATAAAATGAATGTCTAATAAAAAACAAACATAAACTTATATACAACATCAAAGAACCACCTATGCACGCAAATGTTTCCATTTCCTGAAGATGAAGATGGTCTCTAACTCTCACAGGAAATGAGGATCATAAGAGATGAGCATTAGATCAGGAACGATAAGGGGCAGCTTGTCGATGTACATTATTAGTCTCTTCAAATTCTCCTTTGCAATTGAAGACAAGTCCACGATATCACAGCTGCTGGTGTATATCCAGAGGTCACCAGAGTTTACTCTTTTGAGACTGTCCCGACAGAATGGGCATGACTGAGACCGAGTATGCCTGAAACAATAATTCGACACAACATTAATTGACTCAAAAAAGTTTTAATGTTGCAAAATCCGATTCTACAATAGTGAGAAGCATCTGTGTAACTCAAAACAGTCAAAAGGGTATCCACCAATTTCCAGTTATTGGTTATGCAGAGCATGTAATCTAATCTTGAAGCATTGTTGAAGCTACATGCCATCATAAAATCATCAAGTTAAAGAGACACTTGTACAAACACATGCACTTATTGCTCACCAATTTCTGTAGCACTTCATGCACATCGAATGATTGCATTTGGGCAAGACAACCTTGCTGTTTATCTCCAGGCAGATGCCACATTCTTCTTCTCTCTCTATATCAATTTCAGAGAGCTTACCCTTGTTCATCTCATCTCTTCTTTTGTACTTGGTTGCACAGATCTCTCGCTGTTTTCTATCTTCAACATCAGTGATTCCTCTTTGAAGTTGCAATAAAGAGGGAAATATTACACCTGCCCACAGTGAACCAAGCAACCACACAACAATTTTTTTTCTTCTTTTCCCCAATATTTGAATTCAAAAGAATTATAATGTTGAATGATGCAATAGGCAGTGGCAACAAGTCATTTTTCACCCAGGAAGGAAGAGTCGGTTCCATTGTCATTTTCTTGATTTTTGTTTTTTGGTTTTATGTTTTCATGTTTTCAGAAATAAAGCAATGACAAGCTTCAAAACTTCCATTGTTTTCAATTTTGTGTGAGAGCAATTTTCGAAATTCCAAAACAACCTTTTGGTGTTTAGTTAAACAAAAGTGGGTTGTTTTTAGAACATTTTCCTGAAAACCATTTTTAGAAACAATTTGCCAAAGAGTGGTGCTACATGCACCAATCGGTTTACTAATTAGTGTACCAATATATGTTATGACATTGTCACTTCAAAATTATGAACCCCACCCATTATACAAACTACAAGACTCAAAACTTCTAAAATTATGACACATCATCCGTTAATTGGTATACCAATTGATGAGTATAGCTTGAAAAGGTTTTGCTGAAAACCGTTTTCAAAAACGGGCTCCTCAGTCCACTCACCATAAAACTCTCTAATGCTAGCTTTCCTTTCATAAAAACACATGGTAGTCTTGCCATCCTCATAAGCCTGCAAGTGCCCATCAACGTCATTGCCTTCTAACTCAGTAAAACAAGAAACATCTCCAAGTTTGTGCGAAAAAAAAAAAGAAGCATCTCCAAGTAAAAGAGAATTAGCATAACAACACAAAATGCACGAAAAAATGTAGACGACCTTGTAAATAAGGATTCTAAGCAATCCAAGGGCACCCGCAAGGTGACAATCAGTCCATTGAACAAGAAAGAGGAAAATGCGAGAACATGGACTGTATGATAATCTCATCTGAAGGCAGGTACCATCATATTCCTGTGGATAATCAGAAGCGCTGTATCTCAAGAGAAAATAGTAAAGTCAAATAAAGAAAAGCGAATTAAGATCTAATAATAAAATTCACACATTCCACGCCTTCGAACAAATTATATTCAAGGCAATTTGAGAAGTGGTGGTTCAATCTAATTTTATCCAATCCAATAATCACAATAGAAGCCGATGATTGTAATTTGTAACGTCTCAATATTTTTAACACATTTTATAATTACCAATCCTCTATTATTTTCCAAATTCATAATATGAAGTGAGGGGGAAGGACCAATTTAATCCTATTTAATGATTCAATCCAACAAAAACATGTCACATTCACCGTTTGGCAAAACGTTCCAAATTAGGAAATAAAAATGCAAAGTTGCCTAATTTGGGGCAGTAAGCAATCCATGAATTATCCGGCAATTACAAAAATATAATCGCATACGTTACAAATAAGTTTATATACAAACATAAAGGCACACATATTACATAAATCTGGCTGCCAATGAAATCAATATTTTTGAAACCTATTTTAATGATTCAATTCAACAAAAACCTTATGCACACTACCGGTCTACCAGTTGGGAAAAACTTTCTGAACTAACATATAGTAAGGCAAAGTTGCCTAATTTGGAGCAGAATTGTTTCAATCTAATATATATAAATAAATATATATATACAAATTGTTTTGGTAAGAATATATAGGCACACATATTAGATTTTTAAATTGAGAATAACAAAGAAATTTTATTGACCTTAAAGGATGAATTCCCATCAGAAAGCAAACAAACAATATAAAAAAGAAATGCAGAAAAATAATCATCAAGAAACAAATGCATAACTGAGAATGATAAACTATATAAGCATAAGCATAAATATATAATAAAAATTTACATTTCCTGAGAAATATCACTAAACAATTCCTTAACAAAAATTATAAATACAATTCTGTTCATCAAAAAACAGAAAAATCATTATTTCTGCATTAAATCTCCAGCTTTTGTCAAAATTAAATTATTAGACAGCTCAGTGCAATCAACTATACATATATATATATATTGATATGTATATTTAGAGAGAGAGAGAGAGAGAGAGAGGAGATTACAGGGTATTGGCGTGCTGTATATCAGCTTCAAGCGCTTTAAGGGAATCCTTGAAAGACTTCCTCATGACCCTCCCTTCCTCTAAACCCAATTCCCATCCAACAACTACAACACTCTCAAACCCTCAAAAATGAAAAAATCTTTATACCCAAAAACAACAAAACCCCAAAGACATCATCGTCAGAGAAAAACCCAGAAAATTGCGTATTCTCAGCAGTCTATTCATGTACAACAACCCAGAAAAAGAGGCTATAGTAGCATCCAATTCACTGTGTGTTTAGAGACTCTCTCTCTCTCTCTCTCTCTGAGTAAAGAGGTTTCTTTCTCTCTCACTCTAGAGAAAAGTGGAGAGATGCAATCTGGCGTGGGGGGTTGCGTTTCAAGGAGAAATTCTCTCCGACGCTCGGGCGCACACCTCACTACTATCAGCTTCTTTGGCTCAATCTAATTTTTTAACTTTATAATATATAATACGAGAGATGCTAAATGTTTATAAAATATTCTATCAAATATTTTAACTTTATAATATATAATACGAGAGATCTTAAGGTTAAGTTTGATATAAATCCATTTTTTAAGAGCTTTATTCCATTAAACTTATATTCTTTTTGACTATTTTATTAGGTCCAATTAGAGATAAGAAGATCAAAATACCCTTTTCATTCCATTTAGTTCATCAAATGTGAATGTTCATATCGTCAAATGTGAATGTTCAAAATACCCTTTTTGACTATTTCATTCCATTTAGTTCATACCCTTTTTATTCCATCAAATGTGAATGTTCATATCGTCAATGTGTAGGGGCCCGGCCCATGTCGATCCTCGTGGGTGCCCGAAAAAATTGAATTGGTGAAAGCCTAAGCCAAAAAATAGGCGAGCCGTAGATTGATAATGTGAATATTTATATTGACAAGTTAACATTCACATTGATAGGAGTGTAAAATTAATTCATGCCGGGACGGCCAGTAAAACCGTTCATAATGTGAATATTCACATTGACGTATCAACATTAATATTGATAAGAGTGTAAAATTAGCGTGACGGTGGGCGGCGAAGCCGGGCTCGGGCCTGGTCGGGTCGGGCAAACCGGCCGTTGACAATGTGAATATTCACATTTACATATTAACATTCACATTGATAGGAGTGTAAAATTAGCATGACTTTGTGGCCCAAAACCGCATGACTCGTGAAATTGCGACTGGCTTGGCACCGTGATAATGTGAATATTCACATTGATTAACATTCACATTGATAAGAGTATAAAATTAATCTGGCATTTGCCGAAACCGCCGCGGCGGGGCGGCGGGCGGCTTGTTGACAATGTGAATATTCACATTGATATATTAACATTCACATTGATAAGAGTGTAAAATTGACTCACGTCCATGGCGGCGAAACCGTGGGCGGCGGCCCGTGACAATGTGAATATTCACATTGATATATTAACATTCACATTGATAGGAGTGTAAAATTGGCCCGTGGCCCGTGGGCGGCCCGAAGCCCGCCCGCTGCCCAGGGCGGGCCCGGGTCGGCCCGTTGACAATGTGAATATTCACATTGACATATTAACATTAACATTGATATGATGTAAAATTAGCGTGACGCGTAGGACTCGAAGCTGGCCGGGTCGGGTTAAACGGCGACCCATCGACAACGTGAATATTCACATTGACATGTTAACATTCACATTGATAAGAGTGTAACATTAACCCGTGCCCCATGGCTGCCCGAAACCCGCTCACGGCCTGTGGGCGGCGAGTCGGGCCGGCCTATTGATAATGTGAATATTCACATTGACATGTTAACATTTACATTGATAAGAATGTAAATTGACTTCGCGTCCATAGGCGGCGGCTGACCGAGTTTGGGTCGGGCCTACCCCACTGGCGCGAGCCGGACGGACAAATTTTACACTTCTATCAATGTTAGTGTTAACATGTCAATGTGAATATTCACATTATCACGGTCGAGCCAAGCCGCGCCGAGGCTGCTTCGCGGCCGCCACGTCAGGCCAATTTTACACTCCTATCAATGTGAATGTTAACATGTCAATGTGACTATTCACATTGCCAACAGGCCGGGTTTGCCCCGGCCCGAAATCGGGCTTCGGGCTACCCACAGGTCACGGGCCAATTTTACACTCTTATCAATGTGAATGTTAACATGTCAATGTGAATATTCACATTGTCAATGTGAATGTTAACATGTCAATGTGAATATTCACATTGTCAACAATTGGCCGAACCGCCATGGGGCATGGGCCGCATGAACTAATTTTATACTTTTATCAATGTGAATGTTAACATGTCAATGTGAATATTCACATTGTCAACCCGGTCGCCCGCCCGCCGCATGGCGGGCATGACGGAGTTTCGCACCGCCAGGGGATCGAGCCAATTTTACACTCGTATTAATGTAAATGTTAACATGTCAATGTGAATATTCACATTGTTATGAACTGCCGGGCAGTACGCCGGAACTTTGGCCAATTTTATACTCTTATCAATGTGAATGTTAACATGTCAATGTGAATATTCACATTGTTGCTCGCCGGACATACTGCCGCCTCTGCCGTGGCGGGTTTCGGTAACCACGAGGCGGGCTAATTTTACACTCTATCAATGTGAATGTTAACATATCAATGTGAATATTCACATTGTCAATGGCGGGCGAAGGGCATTGGCGAGCTTTTGGCCGCCCATAGGTCATGGACTAATTTTATACTCTTATCAATGTGAATGTTAACATGTCAATGTGAATATTCATATTGTCAACAACGGCCGGATCGGGCGAGTTCAGCCCCACCATGGGCGGGCCAATTTGGCCAATTTACACTCTATTAATGTGAATGTTAACATGTCAATGTGAATATTCACATTGTCAACAGTCGAACCGCTTTCGTCCAAATCGCCTTCGTCGGCAAGTTCCAGGCCATCCACGGGCCAATTTTACATTTCTACCAATGTGAATTTTAAAATATAAATTTTCACATTATTAAATTGCTAATCCTTCAAAAAATATTTATAAGGGTATTAAAATTGAATATAAGGGCATAAGTGTCCAAGAAAATAGTGTAAATTAAGAAAATAGACTTTATGGAATAAAACTATACATACATGGGACTAAATGGGTTAAAAAATTCCTTCATGGACTTCTTGGGTTAAAACACTTCTAAATTGGACTTATCAATAAAAATCCCTTTAAAAAAAGTTAAAAAGTTAAAAAGTCATAATTTTATTTAAGTTACATCATCTTATTTAAGTCACACCACCTCTCTACTACATCACTTCAAATCCAACCCATATTTTATAAAAAATTAAAAAGTACACTTATTTAGAACATCCCAAACAAGCCTTAAATGTTTATCAAATATGTGAGACGTATATAGGATTTACGATCTCGTATTTATGTGTAATATTTAATAAAATATTTAAAATTCTTAACATTTTTCTTATTAAAGACAGTAATATTGGAGAATTTTATAATTATGATTTGAGAGTATGAATTGTATTTTGAGTTTGTGAGGTTTGGAATTATAATTTGAGTGTGAAAAATTTGTTTGGTAAAGAGTTTTGAATTAAATGGGGAATTATTAATGTGACATTTAATATTTGATACAAAAATTTACAACTCATAACCAAACATACAACCCAAAATTAATTTAAAGCACATAATTTTTTTTTAAAAAAATTCAGAAAATATTTTTTTTGAATATATAAAAATTAACATATCAATTGCAAAAAAAAAAAAAAAAAAATCATTGTTAGGTCAACAAATTTGGATGACCGGTTGAAATAAATTGGAAAAAAATTCGAAACCGTGCCTCAGACAGAGTGTTTTGTGTAGAGTTTTGGAAATGTGTTTTGAGAACTCTAACCAAACATGATGTTTGAATCAAGGTGTAGAATCATGATTATAAAACATAACCAAATAGAGCCTAAATTTTTTATCAAATATTTTATATAAGTGTCAAATTTATACATGAAAAATTTGATAAAACCTTTAGAATTCTAACATTTTCCAAAAATGAAAGTATAAATTACACTTTTTGTCCTTAAATTTTGATATAATAGTCCCTCATCTTCTAATTACAATAATTAAAATTTTATATTTCAACCTCTGTTTCAGATTACACATTGCATTCTCTAATTTTAATCCAAATTTCACTAATTTCTCATGTTTGAACTTGTGTTTCAATGAATCACACTACATAAAATTTGAGTGAAAGTTAAAACATGAGGAATAAAGTGAAATTTGTTAAAAAATTTAAGAGTAAAAAGTGTGCATACAATTTTTGGTCTCTAATGTCTCTAAAATGTGCTCATCCCTTACATCAATATTTTTCATATAAATTTTTTAACGTTGAGCGATGAGAACATCATATTGAAACACAAATTAAAATTTAAAAATTTAATTATTGCAATTAAAAGATGAGACATCAAATTGAATTTTGAATGAAAATTTTCAATTTTCAATTTAAAATTTAAAGATTTAATTATTGCAATTAAAAGATGAGACATCAAATTGAATTTTGAATGAAAATTTGAGGGTGAAAAATGTTATTTATGCAAAATGAAAATAAAAATGGGTAGAAAATTTTAAAAAATAGGAGAAAAAAAGAAGAGGAAGATAATGTTATAATGACCAAATTTTTGTATCAAATTAATTTATCATTTAGCATGATACTTTAATTTGATTGTATCTTTATTTTTACACAATACATGGAAGGTGGGACACACTACATCAATGTAGTGATGTCAATGTACTAATGACATATCATTTAACAATTAAACTAGGTAAAATTTTGGTTATTATAATATTACTTTAAAAAAATTATATGTTAAATTTAAGGGTACCATGATTCAAAAGGGTTTGCCATGATTATTATGTATTAGGTTAGAAAAAAATGACATTAAGTAAAATCAAGTGGTCGAATTAAAATTGAACACTTCAAATTGATTTTAGACTTAAAAATCACTTTCAATTAAGTTAGAAGGCTTTCGACTTTGGTCCTTGAGTGGACACCAAATTATCATTATTTTTTCAATGATATAAAAACAAAATTCAATGAGAAATTTACAACAAAAAATATTATAGATCTCAAATAATGTATTAATTTTTTTACTAAATCTCTTATATGGGTGTGAGATTCATACAAACACACATATCGGTAGATCCCACATCTATGTGAAAGATTTGATTAAAAATTTAATAAATTATTTAAAATTTCTAATATAACTCATTTACAGTAGCTCCTTTGTTTTCTCTCTCCATCCTATCCTTGTTTTTAATTCTATTTATTGCAGGTCTCTTGATCCATTTTCTCTTAAAAACTTTTCATTTTAGTTGCTACATAGGTAGGGCACAGGAGTGGATAAATATTAGGTTGAATCGAATTTGATTGGACCAACATTATATATTAACAATATATGTATTAGACCTAATTTGGTAATCTCAAGTTGTCTACTTACAAGGACGGACCTATTGTAAGATCATGAAGCGCGATGGTCCCTTGTTTGTGCGGAAAGTCATTATATATATTATAAATAATTTTGGGAGCTCTAATGATGTGGGTCCTCTAGTAATAATGATGTTTGTGTTTGTTTTTTTTTTTTTTTTTTTTTTTTTTTTTTTTTTGCCAATTGTAATGTGAGTTTTTAGTTTTCATATAGCAGTTTCTTTAATTTATAGAACGTGTTTGGATATTTTTCCAGTTCACACATAAATAATGAAATTTGTTCTAACAAAAAAGACTGAGACCTCCTTTCAAAGGTAGCCCCACGACCCCCTTTGCCTTTTGATTGGTCAAAATTGTTTTTTTTTTTTTCTCTCCTACTCACCAACCCCCACGTGTGTGCGGGGGTGGTGGCGGTGGGAATATGAGGGGGTCCTAATCACAGCTGTTTGTTCTAAATACAATTTTGTCATAGAATAAAAATGGGTAAATTCCACTTTATCCCCTTTATATTTGGTTACTTTATTATTTTAACTTTTGAAGTTTTTTTTTTTTCTTCACTTTTGCCCTTCTCAAATTTTTTCCAGTTTACTTCTAAAGTTAATTTTTGTTACAAATCAGACAAAAAATTGACACATTAACAATTATGTAACATAAAAATATTTTATTATATATAACGCACATCTCTAATATAAACTTTTAGTATAGTGATATGTATTTTTTATGTTATGTAACAGTTATTATAATATTTTCTATCTAATTTGAACAGAAATTAGTTTTAGGAGCGAACTGGGAAAAAACTTAAAAGATAAAAAGGTTGAAGTGGAGAAATTCTATTTCCACACACTCTTTCATCTTTGTGCACATCATATCTCAATTTGCACAATTCTGACTTTGGTTATCTATACTATATATTAAGCAAAAAGGAGTTTTTAACCCCAAGTCTTGTGGGAGTTCCAATCTCCCAATCTAAATTTCCTGATTTTTTGATTAAAAAAAAAAAAACCTTAGCATTTATTAACTTAAATAATACTTGAATGCATTAAGAACAAGTATAAAAAAAATTCTTTGAAATCCAGCACATATGAATACCTTGAAAAGTCCCAACACATATGATTATTATCCTTCATAATAACACTTTAATGCATTAAGAACAAACATAAAAAAAATATCATAAAAAGTCCAACACATATAATTATTATCAAAATATTAAACTTTAATATAATATAATAAAAAAAAAGACATTTAATTCCTTGAAAAGTCTAACACATATGATTATTATCAAAATAATAAACTTTAATATAATATAAAAAAGGAAAAAAAGAAGACATTAAAAAAAAAAAAAGACATTTAAAAATCGTAATTCACATATATAGATAACTAGCTTATTATCCGTGCTATGCACGAGATAATTATAGATATTTATATTTGTTTTAGATTTTTTTAATATATAAATTATGTTTTTTAAGATTTTTATAAAAATAATTTAACAATCTTATCACTAACCATAGTGTATGTGAGAAATTGAAAATGGTACTACAGTAACTATACACGGATTGTATCTATAATTATTTGTATGATGCCAGTTTTAAATCTTGTCGAAATTTTGACCAAATCAATAAATACAAGCATGTAGAAAGACATGTGAATTGAAAAAAGTTAATTAATGCTAAATTTCTTGAAAAGTCCAACAGATATGATTATTATCATATAATTAAAAAAAAAAGACATTTAATTCATTGAAAAGTCTAACACATGATTATTATCAAAATATTAAACTTTAATATAATATAAAAAAGGAAAAAAAAGAAGACATTTAAAAAATAAATAAATAAGACATTTAAAAATCGCAATTCACATATATAGATAATTGTAAACACAATCCGTGCATATAAATGATATACTATTATTATGTTAGACAATTATTTATATGTTAAATCAAAAATCAGAAATTTAAATTGTGAGATTAATATATAATATAGATAGATGTTTGTTTTGAGGATTATTTCATGAGATTGGATTATTAGTCTATCGGACTAATAATCCATTGTTTAATTCAATTTTTTTACTTGGATTAATATTCCTTGGACTATTAGTCCCTTATATGAGGATTATTGTATCCTAGGGGAGGGTGAGATTATTTCCATAGAATTGGTATCTCATGGGACTGATGTGTAAAATGTTCATTTTACCCTCATTCTATTACTTAATAAACAATTCGAAAAGGGTAGAATAGTCTTTTGAACATTTATAAATTATTTTTTTAGTATTGTCAATTTAATATTATATATTAAATAAAAAATATAAATTATAAATTATAAATTTAATTTAATTAAAAACAATAAATTAAAAATTATGGCCTTATAATTTTTTTAGTGTTGTTAAAAAAATTAAATTTATATATTAAATAAAATTATTTTTTCAGTGTTGTTAATTTAAAATTATATATTAAATAAAAAATAAAAAATATAAATTTAATTTAATTAAAAATAATAAATTAAAAATTATGGCCTTATAAATTAAATTTTTTAAGTGTTGTTAAAAAAATTAAATTTATATATTAAATAAAATTATTTTTTTAGTGTTGTTAATTTAAAATTATATATTAAATAAAAAATATATATTATAAATTTAATTTAATTGAAAATAATAAATTAAAAATTATGGCCTTATAAATTAAAATTTTTTAGTGTTGTTAAATTATAAATTATAGATTATAGATTACAAATTTAAAATGATATATTAAATAAAAATTATAAATTATAAGGGTAAAATAGTCTTTTGAACATTTATCCTTATTCAATCCATCCATCAAACATTGGATTCACTAAAAATAGTCCAATCCAGACATCTAATCCAATGACTAAACAAACGTAAGATACAAATTCAGTTCAACCAAATAGTCTAGGGGCAATGTATCACAGGACTAACAGTCCGATGGATTACAATCATTCCTTATCCATTCCGTCCTAACAAATTATTTCATGGGATTGGATTATTAGTCCATCCGGACTAACAGTCCATTGTTTGATTCAATTTTTTTGATCCGGATTAATAGTCCCTTTTGGACTATTAGTCCCTTATATGAGGGATTATTGTATCCTAGTGTAGACGTCCCCGAACGCATCCCGGGGGAAGGGAGTGCGAGTCCCCCCCCGTTCTGGTTCGATATTGGGTCACTACAGTTCGAAGGACTCAAATGTCACGGTTCTTAATCTTGAACTAAAGAGTCCAAATCTGGCAAATCGTTTTGAGAAAAACAGATTTTTAGAAAAGAAGTGCCAAACATGGACTGCTTCGTCAGATACAGAGTCGCCACCTAAATATTTTAAAATGGGAAATTTAGAAAACCCCGACTCGGTGTCAAAAGGCCACGTGTCCGTTATCACCAAAGTTGCCTTGGCTCGGGAACTTGGGTACGATTGGGGAAGGTCACTTCGTGAGCACCCCCGCTCGCCCGGTCAAAGACCGGCCTCTACTAACCATGATATCTGTTTTTGAAAACATTGCGAGTTCTTATTCCGGTTATTAGCCTAGGTTACTATGTGATGCGCACAGTATACAAGTATAGACTGAATCGCCTGAATTGAAACAAAACATTTCATGATTGTTTGTCTGAAAAATGGTTTGATAGTGCTACTCGCAAGTAGGCTAAGACATGGATTTGCCACCCTCGGGTGGGCTTAGAAAAACGTGATTTTGCCACTATCTAGTGGGCTTAAAACAAACATTTGATGAATTGTCCTAATTCAGATAACTCAACCTCCACCCACAGGCATTCAAGGCAGTTTATATCACATAAGCATTTAGCCTCATGGTAAGCATGCTATTCATGGCAGACACTCACACGCATGCAAGGATGCTAAAGCATAAAACTTACCGAGTACTCCAAGCCAAAAGCGAAAACCGATTAGAAATCATGCATGATCCTAAGTATCTTTGTGATGCCTAATGCAACACATGCAAAGATGCAAACTATAGCGAGGCTCAATTTGTCCTAAACATGGCATGTGAAATGCTCTGACTATCAAGTATTCAATTTGGAATTGAAATACAAATGGGTTTGTATGATCGTCGAGCGATGCGTGCAAAAGCAGATGAATGATGCAAACATCTTTGCCATCTTGTATGCTAATTGAAATATGCCCTATATCTAACCATCATAAGCGGGTAAATAAAAGGGAAGAAAAGATGTGGGGTTGGAAGACATACATCACACTCACCCACACTTATTACAATTATGCCCTCGCGGAGGTCGAATAAATATCTGATCGAAATAAAAGAATATCTGATCCAAAATATACGGTCAGAATAATAAATATACAAATTCCTAATTAATTATCAAATTAAATAAGAAAGGTAAAATTGGCGTGCAAGCAGTTGCCTTGACTACTGCTCAGGATAATGAAATGATGCATGTTGAAATTTTTGCGGAAATCTACTAGGATGCCCCAATTAGCCTCTGTTTACGATGTTTCTCGAAATGCGTGCCAAACTCCGAAAAGTTGCTGATTCTTTATTTTGCTGCAACAGAGAGCAGGAGAGGGGCATAGCAATGTATTTCACAAATATATGCATGCCTCGATCCTCGTGCCACCAATCACGCATATCGATGCATGATGGCCGAGGAGTCGGATTGCACAACTCAATATGGAGTGAATGCAGATGAATGCTACAACAAAACTTAACTCCATCATAGGTAATCCGTAGTGTCGGTGACTTGGGAATTGAGACCCGTTCCGTCACTCGGAGTACGGAACGCGCTTCGTTTCCCGTGCCCGGGCTAACTCCTATCCCGAACACGATGCAATATGCATGATATGCATGAATGCAACTAAAATACAATCCTAGCATGCACAATGCTATGAAAATGAGATGCCTCGAAATACGTGCACGCGGACACGCGAACCGAGGCGATGATCCTAAGGCATGAAATGGCATACGCAATGCAAATCGGGCTTACACTAACATGGGAGAGCCTCAGCCACACTCACATAGGAGGTCATCGGATAAAAGTGAGATGCCTCGAAACGTGTGCACACGGGCACACAAACCGAGGCAATGGCATAAAGGCATGAAAAGGCCTGAAATATGATATACAACGGGACCAAAATGAGATGTCTCGAAATGCGTGCCCACGGGCACGTAAACCGAGAAAATGACATACGGAATGTAATAGGACTAAAATGAGATATGCGGTGCAACATGGGCTTACACCAACATGAGAGGGCCTCAGCCGCACTCACATAGGAGGCCATCGGATGAAAATGAAGTGCCTCGAAATGCGTGCACACGGGCACGCAAACCGAGGCAATGGCATACAGGATGCAATGAGACTAAAATGGCATACAGGATGCAAAATGGACTTATACTAACATGAGAGAGCCTCAGCCACACTCACGTAAGAGGCCGATGGATGAAAATGAAGTGCCTCAAAATGCGTGCGCACGGGCGCGCAAACCGAGATAATGACATAAAGGTATGAAATGGCACTCCAAATGCAAATTGGACTTATACTAACATGAAAGAGCCTCAGCCACACTCACATAAGAGGCCGATGGATGAAAATAAAGTGCCTCGAAATCGTGCTGCAGACGCATAAACCGAGACAATGGCATTAAGGCATGAAATGACATAGAAAATGATATGTAAACATGCCAATGGAATTTCAGCACTGAAATATGGGGGAAAACAGTCCCGAAAGATGGCAAAATGACACCAAATGCAAGGAATGGTCCCGAAATGCGAATTTAGGCACCCGAAATGGCCTATAGCTATGCAATGCATCCACAATATGGACATGGAATGAAAATACAGTAGCAAGGCAGCCCCAAAACAAGAATTTTACAGTTTAAAACATGGCCAAACAGCAAGCATAGATAGGGCAACAATGGCATACAAAAATGGCTCCATAAGGGAGGCTATGAAGCAAGTGATACATGAAATGCCCAAACAGCAAAATACCCTTCTACAATACTGAAGAGGGACTAAAAATATGAACATTTACAGTAGATGACATCCCCTAACTCAGTATGAAAACATGCTAAAAATGCCATGCAAGAACTAGGATACATAAGGCTATAACATGAGGTACCCCAAACATTCATCAAACCAGAAAATACCCTTAATGAAATATGACAAGAAGGCCAAAATATGGATATTTTAAGTACTGCTCATGGCCGAAAACAGAAGCTAGATAGGCCTAAAAAGCATGCAAAAATGGGGGCCAGGGAGAGATATAAAGACAAGCACAACATGGAGACCCCCAAAAAGGTTGATCCCTTCTACAATGTTGTAGAGGGATACAAAATAAGCTTACTCACAGTTCATTACATGCTCCAAAATAGACTACATGTAGGTCAAAAAAATCATGCAAATTTACGGTAAATATGAGAGATTATGAAGCAAGTGCATGATAGAGAGGCAAAAAAGGTTTGATCCCTTCTTCAATGTTGAAGATGGGCTCAAAATAGGCCCACTCACAGTTTACATTATGCTCGAAAACAAATCACTCATAGGCTAGAAATAGCATGCAAAATATTGACATACAAGATGACATTGAAGCAAGTGCAATATGGAGGGCTCAAACAGGGTTGAGACCTTGAACAAACATGGAGAATAGCTCAAAATAGACTTAGTTTCAGTTTAGGTCGGAGCCCAAAACAGTGAGCAAATAGGCTTGAGAAATGAGGCAAGAAAGTGCTACAAAAGAGAGAAAGTGAGACTTACCCTTGTAGACAAGTCTTGGCTGCCTTTTGCTTGAAGAATGGATGCCTCCTAGCCTCTGAGAACCTCTCCTTGCTGATGGAAATGGAGTGGTGGTGGTGGTGCTTGATGATGATGAAGAAATGTGGTTGGAACTTAGGGATTTTGAGAGAAAATGAGAGAGATAGGGAGGGATGTGTGTGTATCCTCAAACAAAATTTTTTCCAACCCTAGGGACAGAGCTGGGAGGCTCCTTATATGGACAAAAGAAGGGGTGTAAAAGTGGAGGGAAATGCACCCAAGTTTTCCTTCCCAAAATATCCCCCGGATATAGATATTTTCTGGGGGAAACAACTTATCTGTTGTAAAGAATGCCTTGAGGGAGCATGGCCACTAGCTACTTTTTTGGAGGTGGCCGGCGGCCACCCCCCATGGCCGGCCGGCCAAGGGCAAAAATGGAAGGTGGGAATTTCTGGCCGGCCACCAAAGGTTGGTGTCCTCCCAAGTGTGTACAACAAGGCCCTGTGGTTGGAATCTGGCAACCCTGAAACAGGAGAGACAACAAGCCACCTTTAGGAGAGGTTCAAAAATGAAAAGTTGAATTACTGGCCGAGCTCTATTTTTTAGGGTCCTTTCATGTGTGTACAACACAAATATGTGGTTTTGGCTCGAAGAAAATGGCCCTAGGGTGTTCAACATTAGCTTGGAAGTGAGAAAGCGGGCCTGAGTGGGAGGAAACATAGCGGTTGCTGGACAATTCTTGGCCTCCACCCTCCAGTGACCTTCCTTATGATAAAACAGAGGCACCTGCCAAAAATGAACAAAAACCGATGCAAAACGAATGCTCGGGGACCAAATCACGCAGTTAGGGGTCAAAGCGGCCGTTAAGCAAGAAAGTGGTGTTTGGCCGAAGTGGGTATCTAAGACCCAGTGTCCCTCGAAAGGAGTAAATGAGATGCATGCCAAAAACCGGAGGAATCGGAGATGGTTGGGTGGTCGAAGAGGCACACGGCCTTTGACGGCTTAAGCAGGAGCCAGGGCTCCGAAATGGGCAAAATGGCCTCTGAGCACGAAATGTAGCCTGACCCTTTGAGAGATGGTCTCTGGGACCTCTCCCTTCAAGAAAAGCAGAGAAAACCGAGTTTGGTTATGGCAACCGAGACAAAACCTGAAGAGAGTTCGAGAGTCGGGAGGCGGGTGCGCCGCGACTCGAGACTTCGAGCGAGCACAAGATGCAACATCACCGAAGCGCTCAATCGGTGGCGTCTGAGTCTTAAGGTCGGTAAAAAATGGGGTGTCTCTGATTGCCCCTCTTTGTGAGAACTTCGGAAGTCAAGAAGTGGCGGAGTGAATGTCAAAGCCTAGAGACGACCCATTTTTGACAAGGCCGAAGACTTAGACAATCATACAAGATGAACAGAGATATGTGCCCGCAGGCGTGCCCGCAGGCAGGGGGGCAAAATGCAAAGCGATATGCACAGAGCCAAATGATCATGCAAATGCAGCAAGCTGTAATGAGGCAAGTATTCGCAAATAGATGCAACAGTTTTAAGCAAGAATGCAAAGCAACAACTACATTTCATGCAGTTAGGAATGCGGAGAACCATTCGGTTCTCGTCGCGTCTCACACGGAGAAGATATGATACTGCGATTAAATGCAGTACTTTGACCTCAAATGAACCGTACATACAATATCGTGCCTGCAAAAGAGAGAAATTCAACAAGAACAATATGCTAACAACATATATTCAATGTGATTCCTATGGTTCCGAAAGTTTGACACCGCAGGTCTTGCGTGACGAATGCATCGCAATGCGAGGAAGGAACGCGCGTGACAACGCACGCTCAAGCACAGAAGTATGGTACACCAAGAAATCATGCATGTCAATATAAAAATGTTGATGAGAATGCAAGTTATGTGCAAAACAATGCAAAACGAGCATAAACCAGGGCGCCCGTTTGTTGCGAAACAACGAGCTGGGAAACGTGCATTTCGGCGAAGGCAACTTGATCGCGGCCTTTGATTCACCTCTCGGAGAGGTTACAACATGTTCGAAAAGGATACTCCTTGATTTTGATGAGTGATGATGAGACACATGTCAGAAATTGCAGCTGAAGTTCCGGCGGAGCAATTTCGCGCCAGAAAGTGCACTTTTCTCGAACTTTTTCACGTCCCGGGAACTCCGATCTTCCTCAAAATTTGCCGAGAGCTAGAGGGGCAAGTGGGGAACACCACCGGCCAGGTGGTTGCCCTAGGGGAGGTCCCCGGCCAGAAAATGAAAAGCAAATGGCCGGCCAGCCAGAAAAGGTGGCCGGCCGGCCACCTGTCCAAAAGCAGGGGCAATTTTGTCATTTTCCTTATTTCTATATATATCCTCATCCAATGCCTCCGAAATCACTTCCACAGCTGCAAAAACTCCTTCCCTTGCTCCCCAAACCATTTTTCTCTTCAGATCTGCATTTTATACGCGCTTTTCGGCCTTCCACGCAAGTTGTTTTCGCGAAATCTTTCAGTTTTAAGCACTTTGAACCGATTAAATTTCGATTTCGGGGCTTCTTTTCTTATTTTCACCACTTCAGGTAAGTTTCTCTCAATATTTGGAAGATTTTCTCGGGAGTTGACTTTTGTTGACTTTTCCATTTCCCGGGAGTTGACTTTTGTTGACTTTTTTCAATTTTGGTTCATTTTGCTCATTTTGCGATTTCTTGAATTGGCGGGTGATTACCCTCATGGCGGAGGTCCTCCAGCGGGGATGATTTTGATATTATGACCTTGCCCTGAGTCCGCCTTTTATTAGGGAGATACGCCCCATCGGCATACGCTTAGTGGTTTTCGCCGTTCACTAGGTTCAACGGCCGGCACCGAGGATTTACTTCTGCGAGAGCGGGCGACCTCTCTCATGATGCACGAGAGGTATTTTACTCTATTTCTGCATTTTTCGTGCATTACGTAGCTTTGCCATGTTTGAACACACGGTTTTAGCTTATGACATAGTACTTTGCTGCATCTGAACGTGTTAGTTAAACACTTGAATTCTTGAACACGGCTCCTTGGTGATTGATTGTGAGCATACGGTACACATTAGTTAGGAATTGAACACCTGGCTCAAACACCAATTAAATCGAACACACGGCCGAATTTTGAAAGTGAACACACACACCTTTGACTAAGAGTAGAACACGACCCAAACTCGATTTTTACGAACACGCGTCCAAGTTGATGGTGAACACACGCCACTTCGATTGAGAGTAGAGAGTAGAACGCATATCCCCAAACTCCGATTTTCCGAGTGCGTCCAAGTTGATGGTGAACACCTGACCCACATCGATTGAGAGTAGAACACGATCCCAAACTCGATTTTTACGAACACGCGGTCCAAGTTGATGGTGAACACCGGCCTTAGCGATTGAGAGTAGAACACACACCCTAAACTCCGATTTCTGAACACGCATGACCCAGATTTGAAGTGAACACACGGCCTTGATTGAGAATTTGAACAGCATGACCCAAAACACAGTTCTTGAACCATTGATTTGAAGTGAACACACACCCTTGAGTAAGATTTGAACACGACCAAAAACAGATCTCTTGAACACGCGGCCGGGTTTGAAGTAAACACACCATTTGATTGAGAATTGAACACGACTCAAAACACAAATTCTTGAACCATGACCCAGATTTGAAGTGAACACACGACCAATCGATTGAGAATTGAACACGCACCCAAAACAGTTCTTGAACACGCAGTTGATTTGAGTTGAACACACCATCTTGATTGAGAATTGAACCATGACCCAAAACATTCTTGAACCATGACCCAAATTTGAAGTGAACACACAATTGATTGAGAATTGAACATGACCCAAAACACAAATTCTTGAACCGACCCAGTTTGAAGTGAACACCATTACTTGATTGAGAATTGAACACGCAGCTCAAAACACAAATTTACTGAACACGCAGCCCAGATTTGAAGTGAACACACAGCCCACTGATTGAGAATTGAACACGCAGCCCAAAACACAGATTTACTGAACACGCAGCCCAAATTTGAAGTGAACACACAGCCCACTGATTAATTTCATTTGCACACAGCTTCTTCATTTCATTTGCACACAGCTTCTTCATTTCATTTGCACACGGCTTGCATTTTATTGTGTCTTGAACACATGTATTCATTACGAATCTGGTGGTTCTCGCCGTCTGAGGATCTGGCTCTACTGCATGAGAGACTGTTGAGCTTCGATGTTGTCAGGGATCTGGTCGATCTAGCAGGGTTTGGAGCATTCTGCGTGGGATTATCACGTTGTCCTGCCAGCAGGACTTTGTTAGCTGCTTTGGTGGAGAGATGGTGGGACACCACCAATTCCTTCCACTTTTCTGCCACCGGGGATATGACCATGACTCCGCTGGACTTTGCCGTACTCACCGGCCTAGACATAGGCGGTTGGCCCATACCTTATGACGAGGATATGGGAGAGTAGGAGGCCGCTTGGACACATCTATTGGGGGCTCGCCCACCTGTAGACAGAGCTTCCGGGAGAGTCCGGTACACCTGGTTTTCTTCCCGTTTTCGGAGGCCGGAGATGGAGCCTGAGTCTCCTGAGGAGGTTGAGTAGTACACTCGTGGCTTCCTTATATTCCTCTTTGGCACCACTCTGTTTGCCGATAGGGGGAACACTATCGGGTTATATCTTCTGAGTGCCCTAGTGGACCTATCACAGGTCAGTCGATATGACTGGGGTGGCGCTGGCCTGGCTACCCTCTATTGTTACATGAGTCTGACCTCATGGCGGGAGACTTACTCGGCGACTATTGGAGAGCCTGGGAGGTACGTTCTGCCCTCTTGATTTACATATCTGCTCCTCATTACTTGTTCATTGCACACACGGCGCACTTTGCACTCTATATTCTGCTTTTAGCACTTTGTATTCACATTCCGCACTGCTTTTCTCAGCTATGGGTGTACGTATACTTTCCCACATTAGCTCCGGAGATGGAGGTGGCAGGACTCCTCATGACTCCGTTTTCATTAGTATTCGAAGGCGAGCACCGAGCGAGACCTCGAGAGACTCTCTTCTACCTGCGACAGTATTTTGATACCGTGCGGACGACAGAGGTATTTTAGAACTCTTAGTTCCTTTCATTTTCATCTTTGATCTGCCCTGTATACTCCTGATTTCTGATCGATTTATGCACTGGTTATCCGCAAATTACTTGGCAGCCCTGGGCGGTCTTTGGTGATGGTCTCCGACATTAGTATCCCGGAGGATCGAGTAATTCCCAGTATAGGTTCCTACTCGAAGGACCAGTTGGTAGGGAATGGTTCCTGGGGGAATGCTTCCTGCGTCAGGTGTGGGGGTACGATTCTCAGGACCCTCCTGATGTACCTCCAGCCACTATGCGGACTGCCGATAGACTATCTTCCCAGGAGGTCATTAGTGCTATGCAGGGCACCGATGCTTTGTTACATCTTATGGAGGGGGACTACGCCACCTATCGTCGTATATATTTGATGCCCTCGTTGACGGGAGTGCGTGCTCCGTCACAGAGGTCTACTGATGTACCATCATCGAGTCGTGCCGGTGCTACGGATATCCCCTCCTCTAGCAGGGCTGGTGCATCCAGGGGTAGAGGTAGTTCGATTCCTCCGATCCCTCCGTCTTTTCATCATCCTGGGTGGCCAGATATGCCGACCGAGTTGACGAGTTGGCGGTTCGGGACTCCCTACCAGGTTTCACTAGAGCCTCCTCTTCCTGACCACAGATATGTCAGAGACCCTGATTCGCCCCCGGTATGTTTCTGACTTTGATTTATCGGTCGATTACTTGGACATTCATTCCCTCACGATAGTTTTGCATTTGTATTTGCGACCTCGATTGAGTACAGACGAGATACTTGGGATCTTGGCCACATTCGAGGGCATGATCCTACGGAGGAGGCACGGTGGCCATTATGGGCGTCAGTCTTGCTTCATCTTCCTGCATTTTAGCATATTCGATGACATATTGGTTTTGAACATTCTTTGTATTGATGGGTTTGTGTAGAGCACATCCGACACACCCGACTCGCATATTGTACTCGCATCTGCTTTTCATATTGAACCGATGTATTTGAACTTTTCACTTTCGGATGCCTCCTCATATATGCACCGACTGCATGGTCTCGGGCCATCCGGGCCTTCTCGAGGAGCCATCTGGGCCTTCGGTGGAGCCGGGCCATCTAGGCCTTATCGAGGAGCTCGAGAAGGGGTCGTCTCATGACGCAGGGCACCCATTATTGAGGAGGAGGAGGAGGTCGCAGATCGTGAGTCAGAGACATCTGCTGGGGAGGGAGGCTCCGGTCTTGGTTCCGGGAGCGGAGACGAGGCTGAGGGGGATCCGGAGGATGATAGCTCTGATCCGGATGGTGATGACGGTGCAGAGGTTGTCCCGCAGAAGAGGATGAGAGGACCTCCTCATTCCCGTTCTCGAGAATATTGATGCCATTTCCTGCTTTATTTTACTTTTTGCTAGTAATTTGTAGCACTTTGCATAGTGTTAGGCAATTTTATTTCCTGTAAAACTTGTACCTTTATTTTGTTGTAAAACATGATAGAATGAAACAGCCTTTTGAAAAGATGTTTGTATTTGAAGTTCTTAGCATCACATCGCATCATTTTGCACAAAATGGAATTGAATGAAAATGTGCCTTGTGTATTTACCGGGTCAGGTAATGAACCGACGCAACAAATCAAAAAACTCGGCTCACTAAGAAATAACAGAATCTTAGCAAGTTTACAACTCGATAAGCAAAGTACAACAATGTTAACGACTCAATAAACAAGACTCAACAAAATCGCGCAAACAAAAGGTAACCACTCAAAATACAAAATGCGACAGCTCAACAAAACTTACAACTCGATAAACAAAACAACAACTCGATAAGCAAAAATACAACAAAGCGTACTTCGGACGGACGATTTGGATGATGGAACGTATCCAAAACTGAGAGAAATAGAGGCCTTCAACGTTCCTGATGCGTGAAAGTGCCTCAAACTTCCTTCCGGAGGGCAAAACAGGACCACTGAGCATGGTGGGCCACACTTGCTTTTGGGGATTGGAGGGTGGCCGGCCTGCTAGGTTTTTGAATCAAGGGTGGCCGGCCTGCTAGAATAGGTGGCCAGCCGGCCACCTCTCTCTGCAGCTTCTAGAATTGTGACACGTGTCCTTTGAATAGTGTTTTACCCCCTATAAAGCTCCAACTTTGGAACTCATTCATTTCATCACTGCTTTGCACAAAAATGGAGGCATTTCTCGCAGAAAATCTCACATCTTGGATCTCTTCTTTAGATGGCTCGGAAAAGTTGAACTTCCGGGGTTTTGGCTTGAATGCACTATTCACTATGGGCCGGACTTCACTACACCTTCCTTTCCTCCATGCCGCGATGAGATTTTGGAACCCAGTGACGCATGTCTTCAGCTTCGGAGGGCAAGAGGTATGTCCCACTTTTGAAGATTTTAAAGTTTTGATAGAATCCCAGTGAGGTGAGGAGATCTTGCCCCAACTCAATTTTGGCTATGTCCAAACCTTAGGGCGGATGTGCGGACTCAACGCGCATGATGCTCGATCCCTGATCTGTGACGGAATGTTGGATATCCTGAGCCTGATTTACCGATTCTCCGGTGCTGGTGACCGCAGCGACCATCATTGGCAAGGCTTCCGACAACATGCTCTCTGTTTGTGCCTGTTATCTCATTTTCTGTTTGCCTCAAGCTTTGGAGGGTCCGGCGCCCGTCTGATTGAAGTTGTTCAAGGCTTGAAAGAGGGAAAGAGTTGCATTGCCATGACTCTGGCCGAGACACTGATGTGTTTGGATGCTTTCCACTACCGGGAGACAACCAGGTTTGCAGGGAGTCCACTACTGCTGCAGGTAATGTTTCCCACCCAAGCTCACATATGTATTCGCTCACATCACTCGGCCCTCGGGCTCGGTTTTTCTCACAAATCCCTTATCTTACTTTTCTCTTATCGCACATCTCTCTATTCTTTATTCTCTCATTTTTCATCCCTCCCCAGATATGGTTGATGGATAAATTACAAGTTGTGGACTTTTGCCACCTTACTCTTCATTGGTTACTTGTTTCGACAACGCCTGCTCGATGCCCTTGATGAGGGATGGTGGTTTGAAGGCATGTGCACTTTGTCGGCAGATCGCATTGCGTGGCGCTGTCCTTGGCTCAATCTCCGGAATGAGCTCTGACATGTCCGGCAGGTCGGGATTCGACTGATCGGCTTGACTCACTGTGTATTCTATTTCCCATTCCGTATTCTACGCCAGTTCGGCCATGATCAGACTTACCCACCAGAGGGGATAGAGTATCCGGCTACATTCCCAGTTCGAGGCGCGTAGCTGGCTCGGCAAGCCACGTCGTGGAGAGTTAGAGAGCTTCTGGCCCCCGCCGTTACTTTTAGTTGCACTTTGTCTGATGAATGCTGGGATTAGCTCAATGAAGAAGCACAGGTTGGGCCTAGGTTGGCATCGGAGGCTTCAACCAGCTCTGGGAGGAGGCGCAGGGACACTTGACTTGACTATGCCCCAGATTTATTACTTTATTAGTACTTTCAAGTTTTCATTATGAGTGTAATAAAAAGCAACTTCGATTGTATGTAAGAGCAAGAGAACTCTGTCTTGAAATCAATGAAATTGAAGGTTGTGGTACTGAAAATTCTCCGTTTTTGGTCCGAAAATGGTCTTAGTTGTGAAAAGATTAATTTGAACAAAGTCAACTTTTATTAAAACTTTTCAAAACTATTTTCGATATGGATCAGAACTGGGCACGCCTGAGATCTGTCACTGAGATGCACAACCCCGGATCCTAGCAACTGGAAAGTTGCCCCTAGTTTGAAAAGTGCCTCGGCGATTCATAGCAACGGAAAGTTGCCCCTAGTCTGAATAACACTGTACCGGAGATCACAATAAATGCTGATGAATAGAGATGACTGAGATGATCAAATGGGCAAAGTTGATCGGGGAAAAGATTAGGGCTGAACTTCAGGATGAAGTTGCCTACGTATCCCATAGATGGGAATCAAGCCTTACGTAGTTCAGGCTTGGGTTCGCTCGGGTATTTTTACTCTCCTTTTGCGCTCTAACTTTTGCCAAGGCCGCCCTTTGCGGGTTTTCAACCTCGCGAGCTCAGTTTTTATAATTTCAAATTTTCTATGCTCTGGATTTTGCCTAGGTCGCCCTTTTGGGTTTTCGGCCTAGCGAGCCTCTCAGGGGTAATATTTCTTCAACTTGTCCATGTTGATGAGAAAACTCTAAGCCATCTAGGTCCATCAGAACCACAGCTCTACCTGACCAGATTGACTTGATAATATAGGGACCAGTTCAATTGGGTCTGAACTTGCCCCTTGGGTCGTGGATGGGAGCTCGGTTGTCTTTGAGTACCAAATCTCCTTCTTTCAAATTCCTGGACTTAACCTTCTTGTTAAAAGCCCGGGCGATTCTGCGTTGATAACCTTGGATGTGATGCAGTGCTTTTCGGCCTTCTTTCATCGAAAAGCATGAGTTCCTCAAATGCTTTTTCGCCAATCCGCTTTGCTATCGGCACTCGCCAATACCGTAATGACGGACCTCAATCTCAATAAGCGTAACGGCCTCCATTCCATAAACTAATGAGTACGGAGTCGCCCATGAGAAGTTACGATCAAGTCCTCAGAGCCCCACAGAGCAACGGCTTATCTCGCGATCCGATAGGTTTCCACCATCTTTTGTAGTATGCGCTTGATGTTCTTGTTGGCGGCCTCAACTGCTCCGTTGGTTTGCGGCCGATAGGTAGATGACTTATGAAAAGCCACATTGTATTTCTCCAACAGATCAATCACCTCATTTCTGAAGTGGGAACCATTATGCAAACGATTTCATTTGGAACTCCGAGCGACGAGATAATGTTGTTTCGATAAATTTTGCTACATGCGAAGCCTTCAACACTGCATAAGATTGGGCCTCAACCCACTTTGTGAAATAATCTATCGCTACTAAGATGAACTCATGCCCATTCGACCCCTTTGGCGTAACAGCTCCGATTATATCAATTCCCTAGACAGAAAACGGCCATGGCGAAGTCATGTTGTACAGCTTTGATGGCGGGATGTTCATGCGATTTGCATGAATTTGACACTTGTGACATCGCCGGACGAAGCCAATACAATCCTCCTCCATGGTGGACCAGTAATAACCTTGTCTAAGGATCTTCCGTGCCAACATTACCCCATTCATGTGTGCACCACATTCACCCCTGTGGATGGCTTCCATCAGACGCTTTGACTCTTTAGCATCAACGCACAGTTTATGCATTCCCAGATGACCCCGTTTATACAGTTTACCCCCGCAGATGATGAACTGAACTGCCATTCTTCTGATTGCCCTCTTGTCTTTGGCATTTACCCCTGGCGGGTATGCTTCTTTCTCCAAGAAGTTCCAGATGTCGAAATACCAGGGGTGTTCATCCTGAACTTCATCTATGGTTGTAATCGACTCAAAGGCAGGTGCAAATTTCTGGTCAATGATGACTGGACGCATTCGGACTCCACACGGGATGTCTATCATAGAAGATAGAGTTGCTAAAGAATCTGCGAACCTTTTGTTCTCTCTTAGTAGATGAGTAAAACTTAGCTTCTCAAACCAAGGAATCAGCAAATCCAAGGTTTGGTGATACATCATCATCTTTTCCTCTTTTACTTTCCAGTCTCCTTTAGCTTGAGACACAACAAGGTTCGAATCCCCAATGACGTCCAGCCGTCTTGCCCCTAGTTCCAGGGCTGCTTCTAGACCAGCGATACACGCCTCGTATTCTGCTTCATTGTTCGAGACTTTGAACTGGAGCTTGAAGGCTAGAGGGATACGGGAATTGTCGGGTGCTATCAACAACACTCCTATCCCATATCCATGTTGATTTGACGCTCGTCAAAGTACATAAATCAAGTTCCATCTTCGATATGCAAACTTGATTCATCCAGGAACAAATATTCAACTGTTTCATCCCTCTCAACCGGGTAGTCGAAGGAACTCGCCTTTGCTCTTCCTTTTCTTGACTTCTGGCGTCACGACGACGTGAGATCAAATTCGAGAGCAACAAAGAACCAACGAGCTAGCCTACCCGTGGCGCTGGTTTCTCGAAGAGATATTTGATGGGATCAAGTCATGAAACCAACATTACAGAGTGAGCTAACAAGTAGTGCCGCATGACTTCGGTAGCCCATACGAGCTAAGCAAGCCTTTTCGGTGTATATTGGGTCTCATACTCTAGCATCTTCTTCTTTGAGATAGTAGATGGCTCTTCGCCTTGTCTTCGATTCTTGTGCAAGCATGCAGCCCATTGTAGTTTCGATTCTTGTGAGATACAAAATCAACGGTTTCCACGTTACGGTGGCGATAAAACGGGCGGGTTCTGTAGATATTCTTTAATCTGTTCGAATGCAGCTTGACATTGGCCGTCCCATTGGAATTTCTTTCCTTTCTTGAGGAGGCCAAAAAGTGGTTCACAAGTCAAGGTTAGTTTTGAAATAAACCGTCTTATGAATTGCACTTTACCCAGAAAGCCTCACACCTCCTTTTCAGTCCTTGGTGGTGGCATTTCTAAGATGGCCTTGATTTTGGAAGGATCGACCTCGATGCCTCTTTGTGTAATCAGAAACCCTAGCATTTTCCCCGCTGTAACACCAAACGTACATTTCTGAGGGTTTAGCCGCAACCGGAATTTCTTGATCCTTTGAAAAAACTTGTGCAAGGCGGTGTAGTGGCCCTCTCTTTCCTGGGACTTGACAATCATGTCGTCCACATACACCTCAACCTCTTTGTGGATCATATCGTGTAGTATTGTGGTCGCGGCCCGTTGATAAGTAGCCCCAGCGTTCTTCAACCCAAACGGCATTACTCGATAGCAGTATGTCCCCCACGGGGTGGTGAATGCAGTCTTTTCTCTATCTTCTGGCGCCATCACTATCTGGTTGTATCCTGAGAAGCCATCCATGAATGAGAGCAATGCATGCCCTGCTGTAAAGTCTACCAACTCATCGATGTGTGGTAAGGGAAAGTCATCTTTCGGACTAGCTCTGTTCAAATCCCTGAAGTCTACACACACCCGGATCCTGCCATCTTTCTTTGGCACCGGAACAATGTTGGCCAACCAAGTCGGATATTCAGATACTAGCAGGAAGCCTGCGTCGATTTGCTTGGTGACCTCTTCCTTAATCTTGAGAGCCCAATCCGGGAGGATCCTTCGAGTTTCGCTGATGTCGGGCCTCGGGTCAAGGGGATCCGATCGTACAATCTCGGGATCGATTCGGCATGTCTTCGTAGGACCACGCGAAAACATCTTTGAAATCTTTTAATAAAGCGACTAAGCGCTCGCGTTCCTCCGAAGACAACGTGGACCCGATCTGGACCAGCCGCGGGTCCTCCTCAGTACCAATGTTCACGGTAATGATTTTATCCATTAATGGTTTGACAAATCTCTCTTGCTCTTGCTCAATTAAACGTTGTAAAACCGGAGGAACTTCATCCTCGTCGTTTTGATCAAAATTTTGAAAGTCTGAATTAATGCAATAAATCAGGGGCACAGAAAAGTACTCGGAAACCACAGATAGTTTATTCTCATTAGGTACATCCAAATCATCCGATTCATTGGTTACAACAGATTCAAATGAAAAGGAAAAAGACGACCTGGACAGGACTGTGGCATCCGGGTTAACATCCCCGGGAGTACCAGACTCAGACTCAGTCGAGTTGGAATCTGATTCCGACTCACAGGACTCGGTGGAATCAGATTCCGGCTCACTACCTGACCCGGTGCTGCTGGAGAAAAATCCCTCCTCGTACTGCCAAGTGAGAGAGGGTGCGATTGATGCATCCAAGATAGCTGCTGGTCGGCTCGCAGCCGTTTCATCCCCAATCATGGAAACCGCGGAGTTATCCCCCAAGTACTCTTGGTCGATCGGAGGATCAGAGAGGAGACATGCCAGTGCTACCCCCATTTCCAATTCTATGCCCTCAGGATCCACTGCCTTATTCTACTCAACCTCAGTTGTTGGGTCTGTCTGCTCTGTGGCAACGTCATCCCCGGATAGTTGCAGGTCGAAGAAGATTTCGAAACCTGGTATGCGCTTTTTCTCCGCGTTTAACCATGGCTCTGGGAAGCCGCAAAATGGAAAGTCCTCCCCCTCCCGGATAAAGCGTCCGTTCAGGGTACCCTGGATGGGCCTGTGCATTAAGTTAAAAGGCTTCCTAGCTCGCCGCTTATTCTCGCGGCCATTTCCTTTCCTTTCCTCACCCAGTCTTCTTTGGTGGGTAGATAACCCAGCCCAAAGGTATGCGGGTTGTGTGGCACTTCGGCCAACGCAGTGACTCCTTTCCTGCCGCTCCTTCCTAATCCCATCTCGGGAATATGTTGTAGCTTGTTCATGAGGTAAACGGATTGAGCACTGACGTATACACCTTCATTCACAGCCATAATATTCTGCACTACCCGGGTCTCCGCCAAAGTGAACCCTGATAAGAACACATCCTCCGTGCCGTGCTCGATCTCCAAAACTGGCGTAGACACTTCTGGCGGCGGATGGATGGATGAATTTCCGAAAACAATTGCAACCCCTTTCCCGTGAGGGTATTTCAACATCTGGTGCAGAGTGGAAGAGACTGCTTTCACTTGGTGCAACCACGGCCGCCCCAAGAGCAAGTTGAAGGTTGCGGGAATGTCCAAGACATGAAATTCAATGTTGTGTTGTCCTGGACCAACTTGGGTCTGAACCTTGACAGTCCCCATCACTTCCCTGCTGGTATTATCATAAGCTCTGATCACCTGAGTGGTTGGTATGAAGTCTGCAGGTTTTAACCCGATTGCATATGCCGTTCTGACTGGGCAGACATTGATAGCAGACCCGGTATCAACAAGTACCACCGGTATCCACTTATCTCTACACTCCACGGAGATGTAGAGGGGTTTGTTATGATTCACGCCCTCAGGCGGCAATTCCTTGTCCGAAAAGGTTAACGCTGGGGAACCTCCTCCCGGAAAAACCAACCCAACCAGCTGCTCTGGCGTAGTTTCGATGGAGAGTTTGGCCTTGTCCATAGCAGATAGGACAGCCTGTCTGTGCACCCTTGAAGCCATAAGCAGTCCCCAGATGGAGATGTCTGCCTGTATTTTCTTTAACTATCTCAGTACAGCTTCTTCTTCAACTTGCTTCTCTCTCTGTTTCTCTGCCTCTTTATCTTTCCCAGATGCTTCAGGTTGGTCAAGGTGTGGGGGCTTGAAATACCGCCCACTCCTGGTCATATGGTCTACCTCATCGAGGTACCAAGTATCATCTGTTGAGCACTGCCAGCTTTTCGCTCGTGTGGGCAAGACATAAGTCATCGTCTTCCCACCACATCCCACCGGCATTCAACAAACACCTATCTGGTTCCGCAAGTTCGTACTCTCAAGATTTCATTCCACATGCTCACAAAGATGTCTCGCCTCCGTGCTCGCAAAGACTTTCAACCTTTTCATGGTTCTTGGTTTTCCTGGATTCTCTCGTAATCCCACATCTTCTTGCTCCTCTGTGTTAGTAGGGTTTGTTGTTTAGTCTTCACAATATCTTGATCCCGAGCGAAATTCTTTGTACCGGCGCTCTTTGGCAATTCCTTCCGACTCTCGGCCCTTCCGGCCATCATTGATACCCCCTTCGCTGCCTTTGCTCGTGAACTTCCACAACATCTGGCTGATCATCTAACCATCCGATAACCTCCGCTGACTCATATTCAAACCAATTGATTGTTGCACCCCCTGCTTCTTGGTCGTTGAAGAACTGGAGGTTGGCAAAAACTTTTTCCACCGTTGTCGATCATTCGCCTTGTTCAAGTCCGTCCCCGAATCATGCATTCGGCTTTTTTCGGCGTCCCACACTCCTGCACCAGCCCACTGATAGGATGTATCCGCTCGGATCATAGGCTCTCCCAGCTAGATTCCCAGACTGTCCCATCTCAGACTCACCAATTCTGCTTTCTTCTGAAACCTGCCCCGTTTCATCTTCGGAGGTCACCACCTCTGGCTCAGATTGGGTTGTGAAGGTGTCCAACATGCACAAGTCAGTGCAATCAGGAAGGATCACCTCCGGCTTGGGTAGGTGAGAGGGGGTAATATAGATACTAGGATCGTAGGACACGACCCCAGTTTGGATGAAGTTGACTCTTTTGGGTGGTGGATCTTGGTTATGTGCGGGAAGTGGGTTAGTTGTGACGTTGGGTCTTTCGGGAGGCAGAATGATATTCTTGTCAACGAGGTCTTGAATCTCGTGATGCAGCCGGAAACATTGATCTGTATCATGGCCATGCTGCTGGTGGTACGCACAGTACTTGGCCGGGTTGTGGGAAGGGGGGAGTGGATTCGGTAGTGGCCTCGGTTCTAGGGGTTTTAGATGCCCCTTTTTGATTAGAACGCCGAGAGCCTTGGACAAAGGCATGTATAGTGGAGTGAAGGTTCTTTGGCCTCTGGATTGGTATCTCGGGCCTTGGTTACTGCTCCCGGAGGTACTGGAAAAGGGTGTGGCCGCTGCGGGCCTTGGTTGAGAAGGGGGAGTGGTGGTGACCATGCCGACCTCTGAAGTCCTTGTGTTGGCAGCGCCACTCGGGCCTGCGTTGTTATTGCGGTGGAATGTCCTTCGGGGCTGCTCTCGGTCCTGGTCGATTAAACCTTGCTTCATCGCATCCTCGATCTGTACCCCCATCTCGTGTAAATCTGAGAAGGTGGGGAAAGGGAGTACGATCATTTTCTGCATTAACTTCGGTTGGAGATTGCGTACAATCATCCGAATTTGATCTTTATCTGTTGGCCTCAAGGTCATCATCGATGCCTTTGCTCTCCACCGAGTTACAAAATCAGAGAAAGTCTCTTTTTGTTCCTGCCTCGTTGTTTCAAGATTACGTGTTGTAATCTCGATCTGCAGATATACGAATATCGCGCAAGAACGAAGGCCTCAAATTTCATTCAAATTTCTCTTCACATCATCTTCTAATTTTATGCATTAGATGGCCGCCACCCCGACAAAGTTCTGCCAAATAAAGAAAGCTTTTGTGGTCGGGTTAGGCCCATTGGCCTCAAGATGTCTGAAAATAGCCGGAGATGGACCATAGGATCCCCTGATCCGTCAAAACGATCAATCTGTGGCATCTTGAATCTGTCTGGCAATGTTACGGCCACGTCAGTGTAGCCATCTTCAATGACTGGGATGGCCTTCACCCCCTGCGGTTTCTTAAAAAGATTTTCTAGCTTACTCACCAGAGCAAGATGATCTACCTCGAACTCAAATGGAGAGTCCCGTGGTTGGGTGTAAGATTCTTGGACGATTCTTGGCAGAAATGTATGGCCGGCCCCGTTGGAAGACCTATGTCCTCTTGAGTGTTCCGGACATCAGGTAAGGTATTCTGGGTGTTCAGGAGGATATTCTGAGGATTTGGCAGGGTATTCTGACCAGTAGACGCCTGCTCAGGTAGTGGAGCCGCTGGTAGAGGAGGAGCCTGATGTGAAGCAGACGCCAGATTCTTGCCATTGCCTAGTGATCAACTTCGACTGGGCCATGATCGCGCTTGTTGTTTGGAGAATTCGCTTGGCGGATGGCATCATCTTGCATCTGTTTCATGCTCATGCATCTGGGCGATCATCGCCTCCATCCCCAATGTATTCTGCGGTTCCATCTGAATGGCTGGTAAATGTACCTCTGCGGCAGACACAGAAATCTCAGCCTGATTGTTTATTGTGAAAGCAGCCCTCTGTTCCGGTAATCCTTGTTCCGACACACTGCGCCTTCTCGGCCTTCTTCTGATAACCGGGGGTAGAGAGTGGAACACTGGATGTCCGTCAACGAGATCCTCGGATCGGTTGAGTCGGCGACCTCGTGTCCAAAGTGCTTGGGGGGTATCTACTGGTTCGGAAGCAATCATGCTAAAAACCTGCCCTAGCAAAAGGATAATAAAGCGAAAAGGAAATAAATAATAAAAACAGCAACATAACAAATTTAAATTAAATACACACAAACACACAATCGGGCATACAACACGCATTGATAAGTGAAAATACATCATTCTCAATAATCGATCACTGCTCTCAGATCACCGTTTCCCCAAAATCAATCGAATATCCGCAAACAATCGATTCTCGATATCGACCGATGCCCGCAGTTCGATGCCCAAACTCAATCGATACATGCATTCCTGAGAGGCGACTCTAACAAGCACATAGCAGATAAGTGAGAGTCAAAACACCCTATGTTGGGGTAGGGTTTCGCCCCTATTTTGTCAGAACTAGGGTTTCACTACGCACGCAATGGCTTCAAACAACTTATAAACGGGTAAGCAACCGTCCTAGTTTGGAATGGTCACTATGGATCCGAATATGCACTAGGTCGAATGGTCAAAAGGGTGCCCCAGAAACCGGGTTTGTGTTCCCATGTCGTCGAGTTCTCGAGCCGATCAAATTTACGGACATGACTTGACAAGACAAGCCTCCCAAGAAATCGTCGAGAATGGCATATGGCAAACACGGTGTCCCAGGCGCACCAATGCAAATGCAATGCAAAGAAACACACAAATATAGTCAAAACCAGATATCACAAGTTCGAGTCAAGTTCTCTAATACCCCAGCAGAGTCGCCAGAAACTGTAGACGTCCCCAAACGCATCCTGGGGGAAGGGAGTGCGAGTCCCCCCCCGTTCTGGTTCGATATTGGGTCACTACAGTTCGAAGGACTCAAATGTCACGGTTCTTAATCTTGAACCAAAGAGTCCAAATCTGGCAAATCGTTTTGAGAAAAACAGATTTTTAGAAAAGAAGTGCCAAACATGGACTGCTTTGTCAGATACAGAGTCGCCACCTAAATATTTTAAAATGGGAAATTTAGGAAACCCCGACTCGGTGCCAAAAGGCCACGTGTCCGTTATCACCAAAGTTGCCTCAGCTCGGGAACTTGGGTACGATTGAGGAAGGTCACTTGAGCATTCTTCGCCCGGTCAAAGACCGGCCTCTACTAACCATGATATCTGTTTTTGAAAACATTGCGAGTTCTTATTCCGGTTATTAGCCTAGGTTACTATGTGATGCGCACAGCATACAAGTATAGACTGAATCGCCTGAATTGGAACAAAACATTTCATGTTTGTTTGTCTGAAAAATGGTTTGATGGTGCTACCCGCAAGTAGGCTAAGACATGGATTTGCCACCCTCGGGTGGGCTTAGAAAAACGTGATTTTGCCACTATCTAGTGGGCTTAAAACAAACATTTGATGAATTGTCCCAATTCAGATAACTCAACCTCCACCCACAGGCATTCAAGGCAGTTTATATCACATAAGCATTTAGCCTCATGGTAAGCATGCTATTCATGGCAGACACTCACACGCATGCAAGGATGCTAAAGCATAAAACTTACCGAGTACTCCAAGCCAAAACAGAAAACCGATTAGAAATCATGCATGATCCTAAGTATACTGTGATGCCTAATGCAACACATGCAAAGATGCAAACTATAGCAGGCTCGGCTGTCCTAAACATGGCATGTGAAATGCTACAGCTATCAAGTATTCAATTTGGAATTGAAATACAAATGCAGTTTGTATGATGCGTCGAGCCCGGTGCGTGCAAAACAGATGAATGATGCAAACATGCTGCCATACTGTATGCTAATTGAAATATGCCCTATATCTAACCATTATAAGCGGGTAAATAAAAGGGAAGAAAGACGTGGGGTTGGAAGACATACATCACACTCACCCACACTTATTACAATTATGCCCTCGCGCAGAGGGTCCGAATAAATAATACAAATCAAATAAAAGAATAATACACCCAAAATATACAAATCAATAATAAATATACAAATTCCTAATTAATTATCAAATTAAATAAGAAAGTCAGAATTGGCGTGCAAGCCGTGCCTTGACTCGCTCGGATAATGAAATGATGCATGTTATCGCTTTGCTGAAATCCACTAGGATGCCCCAATTAGCCTCTGTTTACGATGTTTCTCGAAATGCGTGCCAAACTCCGAAAAGTTGCTGATTCTTCATTTTGCTGCAACAAAGAGCAGGAGAGGGGCATAGCAATGTATTTCACAAATATATGCATGCCTCGATCCTCGTGCCACCAATCACGCATATCGATGCATGATGGCCGAGGAGTCGGATTGCACAACTCAATATGGAGTGAATGCAGATGAATGCTACAACAAAACTTAACTCCATCATAGGTAATCCGGAGTGTCGGTGACTTGGGAATTGAGACCCGTTCCGTCACTCGGAGTACGGAACGCGCTTCGTTTCCCGTGCCCGGGCTAACTCCTATCCCGAACACGATGCAATATGCATGATATGCATGAATGCAACTAAAATACAATCCTAGCATGCACAATGCTATGAAATGAGATGCCTCGAAATACGTGCACGCGGACACGCGAACCGAGGCGATGATCCTAAGGCATGAAATGGCATACGCAATGCAAATCGGGCTTACACTAACATGAGAGAGCCTCAGCCACACTCACATAGGAGGCCATCGGATAAAAGTGAGATGTCTCAAAACGCGTGCACACGGGCACGCAAACCGAGGCAATGACATAAAGGCATGAAAAGGCCTGAAATATGATATACAATGGGACTAAAATGAGATGTCTCGAAATGCGTACCCACGGGCACGTAAACCGAGAAAATAACATACGGAATGTAATAGGACTAAAATGAGATATGTGGTGCAACACGGGCTTACACCAACATGAGAGGGCCTCAGCCGCACTCACACAGGAGGCCATCGGATGAATGAAGTGCCTCGAAATGCGCACACGCACGCAAAACCGAGGCAATGGCATACAGGATGCAATGAGACTAAAATGGCATACAGGATGCAAAATGGACTTATACTAACATGAGAGAGCCTCAGCCACACTCACGTAAGAGGCCGATGGATGAAAATGAAGTGCCTCAAAATGCGTGCGCACGGGCGCGCAAACCGAGATAATGACATAAAGGTATGAAATGGCACTCCAAATGCAAATTGGACTTATACTAACATGAAAGAGCCTCAGCCACACTCACATAAGAGGCCGATGGATGAAAATAAAGTGCCTCGAAATACGTGCACACGGGCACGCAAACCGAGACAATGGCATTAAGGCATGAAATGACATAGAAAATGATATGTAAACATGCCAATGGAATTTCAGCACTGAAATATGGGGGAAAACAGTCCCGAAAGATGGCAAAATGACACCAAATGCAAGGAATGGTCCCGAAATGCGAATTTAGGCACCCGAAATGGCCTATAGCTATGCAATGCATGCACAATATGGACATGGAATGAAAATAAAGTAGCAAGGCAGCCCCAAAACAAGCATTTTCCAGTTTAAAACATGGCCAAACAGCAAGCATAGATAGGGCAACAATGGCATACAAAAATGGCTCCAGAAGGGAGGCTATGAAGCAAGTGATACATGAAATGCCCAAACAGCAAAATACCCTTCTACAACACTGAAGAGGGACTAAAAATATGAACATTTACAGTAGATGATATCCCCCAAATCAGTATGAAAACATGCTAAAAATGCCATGCAAGAACTAGGATACATAAGGCTATAACATGAGGTACCCCAAACATTCATCAAACCAGAAAAGACCCTTAATGAAATATGACAAGAAGGCCAAAATATGGATATTTTCAGTACTGCTCATGGCCGAAAACAGAAGCTAGATAGGCCTAAAAAGCATGCAAAAATGGGGGCCATGGAGAGATATAAAGACAAGCACAACATGGAGACCCCCAACAAGGTTGATCCATTCTAAAATGTTTTAGAGGGATACAAAATAAGCTTACTCACAGTTCATGACATGCTCCAAAACAGACTACATGTAGGTCAAACAAATCATGCAAATTTACGGTAAATATGAGAGATTATGAAGAAAGTGCATGATAGAGAGGCCAAAAATGGTTGAGCCCTTCTTCAATGTTGAAGAGGGGCTCAAAATAGGCCCACTCACAGTTTACATTATGCTCGAAAACAAATCACTCATAGGCTAGAAATAGCATGCAAAATATTGACATACAAGATGACATTGAAGCAAGTGCAATATGGAGGGCTCAAACAAGGTTGAGACCTTGAACAAACATGGAGAATAGCTCAAAATAGACCTAGTTTCAGTTTAGGTCGGAGCCCAAAACAGTGAGCAAATAGGCTTGAGAAATGAGGCAAGAAAGTGCTACAAAAGAGAGAAAGTGAGACTTACCCTTGTAGACAAGTCTTGACTGCCTTTTGCTTGAAGAATGGATGCCTCCTAGCCTCTGAGAACCTCTCCTTGCTGATGGAAATGGAGTGGTGGTGGTGGTGCTTGATGATGATGAAGAAATGTGGTTGGAACTTAGGGATTTTGAGAGAAAATGAGAGAGATAGGGAGGGATGTGTGTGTATCCTCAAACAAAATTTTTTTTCAACCCTAGGGACAGAGGAGGCTCCTTATATGGACAAAAGAAGGGGTGTAAAAGTGGAGGGAAATGCACCCAAGCTTTCCCTCCCAAAATATCCCCCGGATACAGATATTTTCTGGGGGAAACAGCTATACAGCTGTAAAGAATGCACTGAGGGGAGCATGGCCGGCTAGCTACTTTTATTGGAGGTGGCCGGCCGGCCAAGGGCAAAAATGGAAGGTGGGAATTTCTGGCCGGCCACCAAAGGTTGGTGTCCTCCCAAGTGTGTACAACAAGGCCCTGTGGTTAGAATCTGGCAACTCTGAAACAGGAGAGACAACAAGCCACCTTTAGGAGAGGTTCAAAAATGAAAAGTTGAATTACTGGCCGAGCTCTATTTTTTAGGGTCCTCCCATGTGTGTACAACACAAATATGTGGTTTTGGCTCGAAGAAAATGGCCCTAGGGTGTTCAACATTAGCCCGGAAGTGAGAAAAACGGGCCCCGGGGGGCGCCGGAGGAGCATAACTGGTTTCCGGGACAATTGCTGGCCTCCCACCCTCCAGTGACCTTCCTTATGATAAAACAGAGGTACCTGCCAAAAATGAACAAAAACCGATGCAAAACGATTGCTCGGGGACCAAATCACGCAGTTCGGGGTCCCGAAAAACGGCCGTTAAGCACCGAAAGTGGTGTTTGGCCCCGAAGTGGGTATCTAAGACCCTAGTGTCCCTCGAAAGGGAGTAAATGAGATGCATGCCAAAAACCGGAGGAATCAGAGATGGTTGGGTGGTCCCGAACCGAGGCACACGGCCTGACGGCTCCGAAAACCGAGAACTGGGCTCCGAAATGGGCAAAATGGCCTACGGGCACGAAATGTAGCCCACGGCCACTGAGAGATGGTCTACGGGACCTCTCCCTCCCTTCAAGAAAAGAAACAGAGAAAACCGAGTCTGGTTCGCAAACCGAGACAAGGCACAGAAGAGAGTTCGGGAGTCCGGAGGCAGGGCGCACGGCCGCGACTCTGGGACTTCTGAACGAGCACAGTATGCAGCATCACCGAGCGCTCAATCGGTGACGTCTGAGTCTTAAGGTCGATCAAAAATGGGGTGTCTACACTTAGAAGGAGGGGTGAGATTATTTCCATAGGATTGGCATCCCATGGGACTGATGTGTGAAATGTTTATTTTACTCTCATGCTATTACTTAACAAACAATTCGAAAAGGATTGAATAGTCTTTTGAACATTTATAAATTATTTTTTTAGTGTTATCAATTTAATATTATATATTAAATTAAAAATATAAATTATAAACTATAAATTAAATTTAATTAAAAATAATAAATTAAAAATTATAGCCTTATAATATTTTTAGTGTTGTTAAAAAAAATAAATTTATATATTAAATAAAATTATTTTTTCAGTGTTGTTAATTTAAAATTTGTTACCCAAAAAGCAACCTAAGAGGGAGGGTGAATTAGGTTTCTACAAATTAAAATTAATAATATCCCAATAAAATTAACTACTACTAGTACAACAAATTATTAACAAGTACAATGATGAACTTAGCAGTAAATGATCAAGTAAAATAACAATGAAGTGTAACTAACATATAGGGTAAATCAAATGATTAACACATGAATATTAGATAGCTATAGCAGTAGTAGGAAAGTAAAAAGATTAGGGAAAAGGAGACAAACAGATTTATAGTGGTTCGGCTTTAACCAAGCCTACGTCCACTCCTCCTCAAGCTTCACTTGAGATTTTTCACTATCTTCTAATTTCACAGGGGTGCTAGCAACCTCTTACAAATGGAGCAATCCTCCACGGATTTTACATAGACTTCACAAGCCCAAACCCTTGCAAATCTTAGATGATTCACAATCACTCTCAAGATTTCAAGAATACAGTGTTTGCAACACTTTTACAAGATGAAATGTTATTTTTGCTTTCAAAGAAAGTTTACAATAAATATTTCTCAAAGATAGATATATAAAATGAAGTTTTGATTTTTCTGTAAATCTCACACATGAAAGATGAGTTTAATGCTATAAGGCTCAGTGTATAATTTCTGAGAATAGATGTGACTGATTATAGATAAAAGAATATTTTCGTGTTCTTGTAACTTGTTTATATTAGAGACTTTGGTATATATAATGAAAATTATAGCCGCTTTATAGTTGTAGTCATTTGAATTTATAGTTGTATTTCTATCATTACCAATTTGAATATCTTTCATTCCATTATTACAAAATTGAATATCTTCCACTTGAGTCTTTTGGCCTTTTGAACCTTTATAGCCGCTTATAGTTGTACTTCTATCATTACTAATTTGAATATCTTCCACTTGAACCTTTTGAACCTTTTGGCTTGTCACAGTTAGGCAATTTGAATCTTTGTTTTGGGCTTTGAATTCTCGATTTAATCAAATATTAAATACATTCTAACAACATTCGTGATAAAGATTTAAGTGAGAAATAATGGGAAAAATAAATTTTGATTCTATTTTTCTTTCAAATAAATCATCAAAATAAATTTTGGATTCTATTTTTCTCTCAAATAAATCATCAAAATAAATTTTGATTCTATTTTTTCTTTCAAATAAATCATCAAAATAAATTTTGAATTCTATTTTTCTCGTTCAAATAAATCATCAAAATAAATTTTGATTCTATTTTTCTGTTCCAAATAAATTAAAACATAATTAAATAAATCATCAAAATAAATAAGTTTAACAAAATTATATATTAAATAAAAAATATAAATTATAAATTAAATTTAATTAAAAATAATAAATTAAAAATTATGGCCTTATAAATTAAATTTTTTTAGTGTTGTTAAAAAAATTAAATTTATATATTAAATAAAATTATTTTTTTTTGTGTTGTTAATTTAAAATTATATATTAAATAAAAAATTTAAATTATAAATTTAATTTAATTGAAAATAATAAATTAAAAATTATGGCCTTAGAAGTTAAAAAATTTTAGTGTTGTTAAATTATAAATTATAAATTATAGATTACAAATTTAAAATTATATATTAAATAAAAATTATAAATTATAAGGGTAAAATAGTCTTTTGAACATTTATCCTTATCCAGTTCGTCTAACCAAACATTGGATTCACTAAAAATAGTCAAATCCAAACATCTAATCCTATAACTAAACAAATGTAGGACACAAATCCAGTCCAACCAAATAGTCCAGGGACAATGTATCCCTGGACTAACAGTCCGATGGATTACAATTCCCCCTTATCCAATCCGTCCAAACAAGGCTATTAGCACCTCTCTCTTTACGAAAACTCTTTGTTTAAGCACTGTTTCACCAAATCCATTCTCTCAGTAAAGTTCGTTCGTTTGCTCCATCAATGTTTGCTTCTCAAATCCTCCTACAGTACCTTCCTATTCCAAAATCCCTAAAACATCATTAAAATGCAAGCAAAAACTCCTTCTTTCCAACAACCTTCAAACCCTCCTCAAGCACCACCTTAAAGGTAAGGGCAATCCTTTACGAAAACTCTTTGTTTGAGCACTGTTTCACCAAATCCGAAGATAAGTGTTTGTGCTGTGAGGGTCTTAGAGTTGAGGATGTGATGAACAATGTGAAAAATAGTCATTTTTATCTCTACAGTAAGCCCCAAATCACTAGAAACTTCCAAGTTTATAGGGATGCTTTGGAGGGTTTGGATTCAATCATTGGATATGCGATTAAAGCCAACAACAATCTTAAGATTTTAGAGCACTTGAGGAAGTTGGGATGTGGGGCTGTGTTGGTTAGTGGCAATGAGCTTTGCTTGGCTCTTCATGCTACGTTCGATCCCACAAGGTGTGTTAATTGACTTTACCGCTTTTCTTGTAATGTGAGTTTTAGTTTCAATATAGCAGCTTTCTTTGAACTATAGAACGTGTTTGGGTATTTCCCCAGTTCACACTTAATTAATGAAATTTGTTCTTAATACAATTTTGTCATAGAATAAAAATGGGTAAATTCCACTTTATCCCTTTTATATTTGGTTACTTTATGTGACGCCCTCAAAATAAAGTATAAGACAACCATTCATATAATCCATGAACATAGAAGAAATATTATATTTCCATTTATTAGAGTTTTCTACAAACAATAGTACATGTTAGCAACAAAATGAATGCCCTCCAAGCTTACATCTTTACAAGTAATAACTTTGTTTCAACAAAAGAAGAGTTCTAACTCTTACATGTAAAGCCCTTGGCTTGAATTTACATTTAATCATCAAAACAAAATGGCCAAAACATGGAGCTTAACTCCTAAACCTCCCAAGCTAAGACCTTGAAGCGACATGTCACCAGACTAAAAATGGTGTCCCAAGTACGGTGAGCCAATATCCAGTAAAGATATGCTAAACCAAATATGAGAATTAATTAAAACATTAGCATCCGATAAATGTTTAACACTTGTAAACCAACTTACATTCTTTTCATAACTAATCAACATTTACATTCATATTTTAATCCACTTCCATTTATTTATCCAAACAATTCAAAATGAGACTACAACTCATATTATCAACACTTCAATCACAAATGTTATTTATACACTTCCATTCACTTGTCATTTTACAGAACCACGTTCGAGGGAACCGGCACCCAAATATATATAAGATTTCGAGACTTTTACCCTGGACACTCTGGCCAACTTAATTATCAATGGAGTCCATCTCCTATCTCCTCCCAAACAAAGATACATATACAATGTACTTAAACACGTTGTCATATATAATGACCAATTCAATTACATATTCAATGTTTATATCCAAAAATCATATTCAATGACATATTCCAATTGATTAGTTTCAATTCAACTAATCATCATGCAATTTCTACAACAATCATGGCTATCCTCTACCGATAGCCTAAAACAGATATATCTAGACAGATAAATAACTTTATCAACAGATAATTTATCACATTTTCTATAGGTTAGTGATTTATCAATCCATCTACACCATTTAATCACAATTTCCTCCAATTTCATGATTCTTAAACCAATTTCATATTTCCACAATTTATTTCATCATTTATACAAGTAGTTTATATAATTCAAATTAAGGCATTTTCCCCCTTTCTCAAATATTGCACCCAAGGCCAAATTTCACCCATTATACATGAGAGAGCCCAAACTCAAGACCTCACATACACAATGAATCCTAAATTAGAAAACCCCTCATTTACTATTTCAAACTCAAAACCCTAACTTCACCCAAACTTCCAAATTCCACCATTTACACAAAATGACCAATATTTATGTCAAAACTCATATTAAGGAGTAGATTATCCCTACCTCAAGAAGAGAAGATGAGCCAAGCAAGAGATGAACTCCAAAGATGACGAAATCAACTTCTACTCGGATGAAAATAGAGATCTTGAAGAGCTCAATCTTTTTATCAAGGGAAGGAGGGTAAGGAGATCATTAGATTTAGGTTAAAATGTATAGAGAGAGAGAGAGAGAGAGAGAGAGAGAGTATTTTAGAGAGAGAAGCTCTCAACTTAGGGTTTTGGAAAGTTTTAGAGAGAGAAAGGACAGAAAAAGTAATTTAAAAAGTTACTTTCGCGATCTGATATACGCACAGTCCGCTTGAGCAGAGATTTTGATGCTCGAGCGTCAGACACATAAATTCGACCCGCTCTAGCCGCTCTAGCGCAATAAAGGCCGCTTGTGAGAACCCGAATATAAAAATTAAGTAAATAATTGAATAATAATAATATTACAATCTCAAATATTTTGATGGTGAATCCTAATGTGAATATTAAATATTTGGAGGGTCGTTTAATTAATTTTAAAACCTAAAATAAATTTATGGTGAAAGTCTTTAATTTAGAGGAAAGATTAATTATTTAAAAAAAAATAATAATAAATTTAAGTGCCAAATTAGTAAGCATATTTTGATCTAATAATATTTATATTTTAATGGAGATAAAAATTAAAATAATATAGAGAGATAGTAAATTAGAGCCTTTTGGTTAGATACATATGTATATAAGGATAACAAAAACCCTAACTCTTGTTAATTGTTTTCCACAACACTAGCTGCCCTAGCAACCCTAGCAGCTCTAGCAGCTCTAGCAGCTGTGGGTTATGAAGGAAAGTGAGGGGTGATTCAATCATCAAGATTATTATTATAGCTAAGGAGAGCTTTGTGTGTGTGTTGTGCCTTGTGGCCTCTTAGGTTTTCTTCTCTTCTTTCTTTGTTCTTTATCCTTATTCTATTGTTGTATAATTCATTGATGGAGAGGTTGTAGGTGTATGTATTTTGTGTCTATATATATATACTATTAAGAAATCTGAGGAGTTAAATTCATGTAAAAAGAATGGGTATTATTCTTAGATAAAAATTATGTGCATAATCATGAACTTTAAAAATCAAGAAATCATATCAAACGAATGAATTTTGAATTGAAATTTTTACAGTAGATTAATTACATATTGAATTTCATATCTAAATTTTTTCATAATTTTTGACAGTCAAAATCCATATAAACTGATGCGTTCAAATCTGTCTAGAAAACTGGTTTAAACAGTAAATTTAGAACTGTTGTTCTCTTTGGGTATAAATTGAAAATTATCAAATCAGCATCATTAGAACCGTTACAAGTCTAGTTCTTAAATTTTTGGCCTTGCATTGATTGCTCGTATACTAAGAGAACCATTAATTTATTTAAAGTGCTGTAGAAAACAACCTATTTGGGCATAATTAATTGTAAATAATTATTTTGATAAGCAAATCAAGTAAAACCAATTGGGTTTGAAACTTAGGATATATTAGTTGATATCTAGAGGGTTTTGGAATTTTTGAACAGTATGTAGTGGGTTTTGTAATTTTCAAAGTTAGCTTAATAGATTGGGAAAACTTGTTTAAAACTCGCTTTTATCTTAAAGTTCTTTTAGTTAAATTTCGATCGAACTCATGTCTTGGGTAATTTTAGACCTTAAAGAACATGAACTTAGGTATTATTTAAGAGTAACGGTGAGTTGGGTTGAGCCGTGTTAGTGCGCTTTTAGTTTGAAGTTAGTTCCCATTTTTAGTATTTTTAAATTAGTAGTGACGTGAAGTTTTCATACTTGGTTCAGGGCACTAGTTGGACTTTTATACTCTATTCGAGGATTATATTATTCTGCTTTCGTGTGAGTAGTTTCATGCTACATATTTTTATAAATGTATCCCTACCCTCGAACTGTTGGAAAATTAAATTGTTGTTTCAGATTAAACTGCTTTTGATAAATTATTATATTATCAAAGGAATCAAATTATTTCAAAATATGTGTGAACTTGGCATATCAAAACTATTTGTTTTGGTCTCATGTTTATAATGATGAACTACCATGTTTTGCTAAACCGATGTGTATTGATTATTGGGACCATCTGGCATTTAGTCCAGTGGAAATTATTCCATTGTGTGTGGTGACTCTAGCCACTAGGAACAGATCCCAAGGGTTGGCCGTGATAACTCTAGTGCTCAACGATTGTAAGGAAAAGACCTGTGTTAGGCTAGATGACCTTCAATTGGATCGCCTTTAAGAAAAGGCCTAGGTTGCCACCCCGAGGATGACTCTTAGTTCGGTATTGGATCCAATGGGCTTATAACCTTGAGAACTGTGGCATATTACTTGTTATTTTCTTGGTACCCGTAAAATTATTGGTGTTCATGTTGTAATTTGTTTTAAGTGAAAATGTCATTTATCATGTTCTCGAGACATGAGTATTTTAACCGTTGAACTGTGGAGCCTTCTTTTGAAACAGATTCTTTTTACCAAACTGTATGCCAATCTAGTTTTTGTGATATATATCTTATTTTGGAATTGATCCTGCTTTTCAAACCGCATATACTATCCATGTTGCTACTCATCGAGCTATCAGTGACTTAGTTATTTACCATTTCCGTGTGTTAGAAGGACTTAGAGTGGACTCATGGCGAGGGATTCAATTGCATGGACCTCTAGGACATTCATTTATTTTGTTTTAGAGTGTTATGTCAAGTTTGTGCATATTTATATTTATTTATTTTAGATTCATTTAGGATTATTTTGATATGTGGGTTGTTTATATCCCATAAGTTTGGATGGTATTGATTATGGTGGTTTTGCTGCTTGTACTTGTGGCATGACACCGGATTGAGTTTTAGTTATTTATTAATGGACTATTTTATAATTATTCAATGTGTTTGGATTCATATTTAGGCTTATGTGTGCCTTGGGCTTAGTCTGTGGGCTACTGGTCATGCCCTGAGTTGGGTGTGACACCACCGAGCACCAAGACACAACAAAAAGGCACTACCCGCTCGAGCGAATGAGACCCGCCGAGCATAGAATACACTCGCCCAAAGATTTTACAGATTTTAGACCGCCGAGCGCCAGAGGGTCGTTTGAGCTCAAACCCGCCGAGCGAAGGAACACCGCCAAGCGTGAAAAACACTTTCGCAGATTTTTGCAGACGCACAAGGTACTGAATGATTTCAAGCCCCGCTCGAGCGGAAGACTAAAATCCTGGGCAACAAGCGTCTAAACCAACAACCACTCACCATGTTCCAAACTCGCCCAACACATCCCCAAACTCAAATACAAGGAAATAAAGGGTGGAAACAAGATACAGAACACAACAAAAAATCACTAAACCCGAGTCCGGACACAATAAAAGTCAGGAAAAAACCTGGATCGCTACAACCTTCCCACCTTAAAGAATTTTGTCCTCGAAATTTTTATACAAGTTTTAAAATTGTGATTATTCAATTCTCAACATGATTATAATCCAACACTCACCATCATGACCCATCCACCGGTCATTCTATCTCTTCTCAAGAGAACAATTTTCAATTTATAGCTCAATATACATTATTAACATGCATTCTTTCGAAATTCAACTAATTTCAATACACATATTCCATATCTCCATAACATATTCAATGTTAATAACATATTTTCATTTCTAAAACACATTCAACATGTACAATGTTAAATTAAACTCGCATTCCCGAGGCATATTCAACAATTACAATACTTCCATAGTCCAAAACATATACAATGTTCTTATAGTTCATCAATAAAACAATATTTTCAACATATGCTCAAACATTAACAAACAGGTCCAGATATTTCTCTCGAACCTCCAATTCACGTTCCCAAGTGGATTGCTCAACTCCGTGATGTTTCCACAATACTTTGACCAAGGGAATTGTCTTGCCTCAAGACTTGGTCCCGCTCTATCCAAGACCCTCACCGGTCTCTCCTCATACGCAGCATCCTCATCTACTTCTAAGTTGGTCCAATCCAATACATGTGATGGATCCGCTCATATTTCCAAAGCATATTAACATGAAACACGCCATGTAATTCAAAAGTTACGGCGGCAATGCTAAACGGTAGACAACCTCCCTAATCCGCCAAGGATCTCAACGAGCCAATAAACCAAGGGACAACTTCCCACTCTTTCCAAATCTCATCAAACCCCGCCTAGGTCATATTTTCAAAAAGACGTGATCACCCACCTCAAATGACAAAGGTCTTCTCACGGCCTAAGATAACCCTTTTGGCAACTCGGGTCAGAACCAACCTCTTACGGATAAGTGCTACTTTCTCCGTTTTCAATACTAACTCGCCTAACAGAGGTGCATCACCCACCTCGCCCAACACACCGGAGATCTTCACTACGGCTATACAAGGCCTCAACGGTGCATCAATACTCGATTGAAGTTGTTATTGTAGGAAAATTTCACTAAGGGTAGGTGTTTCTCCCATGACCCCTTAAAGTCAAGGACACCTCAAGCATATCCTCAAAGATCTAAATAGTGCGCCGATCGGTCACCGAGGATGGTAAGTCGTATAAAAGTCAATCTAGTGCTTAAGGCACTCGCAAACTCGCTATGACCGACAAGAAAACACGGATATCTATCTCGAGACAATCGACACTAGGACCCGCACAACCTCATTATGTTCAATATACAAGTCGGCAAGATAATCCACGAATCTCTTACACGATAGAATAAAGTGCCGACTTAGTCAATCGGTCCACTACCACCCAAATAGCGCCCCTACCCCGTTGAGTCCTCAAGGCCCACGACAAAGTCCATCATGATGTGCTCCCATTTCCACTCGCATATAGGCAAAGGTTGCAACAAATCTGGCTGGCCTCGATATTCGGCCTTTACTTGTCGACAAGTAAGGCACCTTGACACAAACATTGCCACATCTTGCTTCATAACTCTCCACCAAAATCAAGCGACTTAGATCATGATACATCTTTGTGCCTCTGATGCACCGCAAGGCGTGAATTGTGAAACTCTCGAGTACTTCCTCTCGCAAGACTTCGCACAAACAAGTGGTCTCTTGCATCTCACACTCGTGTCGGGATACACAACAAACCCTTCTCTACCTTCCTACTAGAGATCTTCCCTCAAGGATTCTCGCCTCAAAGTTACCCTTTTGTGCCTCTAACATTCGATTCACAAGCATAGGTTGTGCAACTACAGAAAACAAAGCTGCGGACTCAACAGACTCGCTCAAATGCAAGTCAAATTCTCCAAGGGCACCCAACATCTCTCATTCTCCCATTGCAATACAAGCTACATCACTAATGGACTTCCCATTTAGGGCATCGGCCACAACATTGGCCGTTCTCGGATGTTAATGTAACTTAAAGTCATAATCTTCTATGAATTCCATCCACCTTCTTTGTCTCAAATTCAAGTCATTCTGTGTAAATAGATACTTCAGACTCTTATGATTCGAGAACACCTCGAATCTCTCACCATAAAGATAGTGCTTCCAAATCTTGAACGCAAATATCACAGCTGCTAACTCTAGGTCGTGAGTAGGATAATTTCTCTCGTGTGTTTTCAACTGACGTGAGCCATAGGCTACTACTTTCCCTCCTTACATCAATACATAACCCAAACCCTCTCTTGAGGTATCACAATACACTGCATAACCCAAACCCCTCTCTGGAATAATCAAGACTGGAGCGGTGGTAAGTCTAACTTTGAGCTCTTGGAACGACTTTTCACAAGTCTCACTCCATACAAACTTGACCCCTTTCTGCATCAATCCAGTCAAAGGCGAAGCTAGCTTGGAGAAATCCTTTATAAACAGACGGTAATGCCTAGCCAACCTCAAGAAACTACGGATCTGAAAGACATTCTTAGGTTGTGCCCAATCCTGCACTGCTTCTATCTTGGATGAATCTACAGTCACCCCTTCTTTGGATACCACGTGGCCTAAGAATTTAATCTCTCTTAGCCAGAACTCACACTTTCTAAACTTAGCATACAGCTTATGAGCTCTAAGCAATTCAAGCACCACTTGCAAGTGTTCCTCTTGCTCCTCGTGCTCCTCCTCGTAAGGTGAATAAATCGTAATGTCGCCCACAAAAACACTACCTAAATGATCTAAGAATTCTTAGAAGATCCGGTTCATTAAGTCCATGAACACAGCTTGGTGCATTGGTTAGCCCAAAAGGCATCACCGAAACTCATAGTGGCCATACCGCTGCATTTTAATGCCATCTTCGGGATATCCTCCTCCCTGACCCTCAACTGATGGTAACCCGATCTCAAGTCTATCTTAGAGAAACAATGAGATCCCTTCAACTGATCAAACAGATCATCTATACGAGGCATAGGGTACTTGTTCTTAACCGTAACCCGGTTTAATTTTCGGTAATCAATGCATAGTCTCAAAGCCCCATCTTTCTTTTTAGCAAAGCGTTCCAGTGTTCCTTAAGGCGAGGTACTAGGGTGAATAAAGCCCTTATCCAGTAATTCCTAGAGTTGAATCTTCAACTCGCTCAGCTCAGCTGGCGCAAAACGATATGGTGCCATAGAAATCGGTGCCGTGCCAGGCACTAAGTCAATAGAGAACTCGATCTCTCAATGGGGTGGTAAACTAATAAGATCCTCAAGAAAGACGTCTGAATACTCACAAACCACTTTTGGCAACTCAGTCCGAGTGTCATCACACTCACTACTCATAAAGCTAGCGAGAAGACAACTAAGCTCACTCCGCCCTCGCGGATCATACACTGGTGGTAAAACTCCACCAACTCGATCCCTCAAGAAATAAAAACAATCACCGCCAAGGTACATATAGTAACCCTCTGACGGTAGTAATCTATAATAGCCCGGTATGACGACAACCAATCCATACCCAAAATCACATCAAACCCAGACATATCTATCAACACAAAAGAAAAGGGAAGCCGATGATCTACGACTTATATCACAAATTCGACACCCTTATTTCAAAATCATCTTGCCCCCAATAGATGATACAACACAAATAGGAGATGCTAACTATGCCAACTTCAATCCCAAAACAGATGCAAGATATAAAGGAGTGATGCACCAGATCAATTAACACATTAGCAATTGAGTTGCAAAACAAAAAGGTACCTCTCACAATAGATGGAGCTTGATAAGATCCGACCAGAATAAAGATACACGCCACCAAGATCTCTCGATCTACCGCCACCTCTTGGAGCATAAGGTCCTTTGCAGACTAAGCCAAGAGGCTCCTTGATTGGCCATCGAGGCTTGAACTAATCAAGGCCAAGTTGATAACTCAGGCTCGCCTCAAACCAGTCGCACTAGGTATGCCATCCAACTGTGGGCACAACCTCTTCAGTGCCCCGCTACTCCACACTAATAACAAGTGAGCAATGACCTACACTCGAATCGCCCCGAGAACGGGTCAAGATGATGTCAAGACGCTACCCTCCTCCTCTTTGTGGGCAAGTTGGAGACTTCAGGCCCAACCGACCACATTTGTAATAGGTGATGTCTCTCGACCACCTCTCCTAGAACTCCGAACTCAAGATCGAAAGGTAGACCTCGAATGTGCTCCATAGGATCGCTGAGGGTTAGAGCCCTCTGCCTCTTACCGTCCCCCTCGCCCTCCTCACTCTTCCTGGAGCCCTTCATCCTCTCTTCCTCTGCATGCATGATAGTCTCAAGATGGGCAGCAGCCTCCACAAGGCGCCCATAATCTCTAATTATGGACCCGGCAACTCAAAACATGAGTTTGGTCCTCAACCTCTTCTCGAACTCCAGACTGTGGCGTTCCTCAGTCGCCACTAACTCAGGTGCAAACCTAGATAGGCTAGTAAAGGTGGCCTCAAACTCTACCACTGGGGTGTTCAGCTGCACCAAGTTGGAGAATTGATCCCTCAACTTCTCCTTCACTGCAGCAAGCAAGTACTTGTCTTGGAAAGCTTCAACAAAGGCCTTCCAAGTCCCTCTGATGCGTCCCCACGCATACTTCCATTACTAACTTGCGTCTCCCTTCAGCTGGAAGGACGCCAAGGTCACTCTCAGTCCTCCGCCTTCGATGCCAAGCATCTCAAACGCTTCACATCCGCTCTAGCCACTGTCACCTTCAAGGGTCTTTAGGGTCACCCAAAACTCATCTCGATTCACCGTAAGAACTCCTTCTTCGTAAAAGACGGCCCTACCTCAACTACTTAGGCCTAGACTTGATTCTCACTCGAGAATGTCTATGGATTCCTCAATGCTCGGTTATTTCACCTGCTAAGGCACCCATGGCTCGGCCGACCCACTAGCTCGGCCACGCTGGCTCGACCAACACACTCCTCTGCCACGAATCTCATCCGGTATAGGCATCTTCTGCTTCCTAGGCCTACCATACCTACCACCATGATCTCGTCCTGACATCTTAATAGAGGTAACAAAGAGATTAACACATTTTCAAATGTGCCAAAGCTATTTCACTTGCGTCCTAATACGATGGACAACTGAAATTCACTCTACATAAGCACATAATCACATAAATACATATGAATTTCATTTCTGGATAATGACCGCCCCGTATGCTATAGAGTTCTAGTTAGAAATCGCAGTGATCAAGTGTCTTTCCAACAGACTCCTGTAAACCCATAGACTTGATTAACATCCTGGAAACTAAAGTCCATACCCATATAGTCACATAAACATGTTATCATATAAGCACATAACATTTCACTTAAGTCTCTAACAAGCGAGACAAACCCATTGTGGTATTAACCACTTCCCACGTACCCAAAGTATTCAAACCCTGACGCCTCGATACCAAGTTATCACGCCTCAAAATAAATTATAAGACAACCATTCATATAATCCATGAACATAGAAGAAATATTATATTTCCATTTATCAGAGTTTTCTTTACAAACAATAGTACATGTTAGCAACGAAATGAATGCCCTACGGGCTTACATATTTCCAAGTAATAACTTGCTTACAACAAAAGAAGAGTTCTAACTCTTTACACGTAAAGCCCTCGGCTTGAATTTACATTTAATCATCAAAACAAAATAACCAAAACATGGAGCCTTCAACTCTTAAACCTCCTAAGCTAAGATCTTGGAGACGGCATGTCACCTGTACCTGAAAAATGGTGTCCCAAGTAGGGTAAGCCAATGCCTAGTAGAGATATGCTAAACCAGATATGAGAATTAACTAAAACATTAGCATCCGATAAATGTTTAACACCTGTAAACCAACTTACATTCTTTTCATAACTAATCAACATTTACATCCATATTTCAATCCACTTCTATTTATTTATCCAAACAATTCAAAATGAGACTACAACTCATATTATCAACACTTCAATCACAAACATCATTCATACACTTTCATTCACTTGCCATTTTATGAAATCACGTTCGAGAGAACCGGCATCCAAATATATATAAGATTTCGAGACTTTCACCCTGGACAATCCGGCCAACTTAATTATCAATGGAGTCCATTCCCTATCTCCTCCCAAACAATGGAGCACATCCCCTATCTCCTCCCAAACAAAGATACATATACAATGTACTTAAACATGTTGTCATATACAATGACCAATTCAATCATATATTCAATGTTTATATCCAACCGTCATATTCAATGACATATTCCAATTGATTAGTTTCAATTCACCTAATCATTATGCGCTTCTACAATAATCATGGCTATCCTCCACCGATGGCCCAAAACAAATATATCTAGACAGATAAATAACTTTATCAACAGATAATTTATCACCTTTTCCATAGGTGAGTGATTTATCAATCCATCCACACCATTTAATCACAATTTCCTCCAATTTCATGATTCTTAAACCAATTTCATATTTTCACAATTTATTTCATCATTTATACAAGTAGTTTATATAATTCAAATTAAGGCATTTTCCCCCTTTCTCAAATATTGCACCCAAGGCCAAATTTCACCCATTATACACGAGAGAGCCCAAACTCAAGACCTTACATACACAATGAACCCCAAATTAGAAAACCCCTCATTTACTATTTCAAACTCAAAACCCTAATTTCACCCAAACTTTCAAATTCCACCATTTACACAAAATGACCAAAATTTATGTCAAAACTTATATTAAGGAGTAGATTATCCCTACCTCAAGAAGAGAAGATGAGCCAAGCAAGAGATGAACTCCAAAGATGACGAAATCAACTTCTACTCAGATAAAAATAGAGATCTTGAAGAGCTCAATCTTTTTATCAAAGGAAGGAGGGTGAGGAGATCACTAGATCTAGGTTAAAATGTAAAGAGAGAGAGAGAGAGAGAGAGAGAGAGAGAGAGAGAGAGAGAAGCTCTCAACTTAGGGTTTTGGAAAGTTTTAGAGAGAGAAAGGGCAGAAAAAGTGATTTAAAAAGTCATTTTTGCGATCTGATATACGCACAAATTCGCTGGCGTGAGATTTTGACGCTTGAGCGCCGACACATAAATTCAACCCGCCTAGTGGAATAAAGGCCGCCAAGTGCGAGACACAACAAAGAAGCCACTACCCGCCGAGCATGGAATACACTTGTCCAAGATTTTACAGATTTTTAGATACGCCGAGCCGGAGGGGCCGCTTGAGCTCAGACCCGTTCGAGCATAAGGAACACTGCTCGAGCGTGAAAAACACTTCCGCAGTATTTTTGCAAACGCACAAGGTGCTGAATGATTTCAAACCCTGCTAAAGTGCAAGAAGAACCGCTCAAGCAGAAGACCAAAATTCTGGGCAACAAGCTTCTAAACCAATAACCAATCACCATGTTCTAAACTCGCCCAACACATCCCAAAACTCAAATATAAGGAATTAAATGGTGGAAACAAGATACAGACAACAACATACAACCACTAAACCCGAGTTCGGACACAATGAAAGTCTGGGAAAAACTTGGATCACTATACTTTATCATTTTAACCTTTGAAGTTTTTTTTTCTTCACTTTTTCCCTTCTCAAGTTTTTTTTAGTTTACTTCTAAAGTTAATTTTTGTTAAAAATCAGACAAAAAATTGACACATCAACAATTATATAACATAAAAATATTTTATTATATATAACGCACATCTCTAATATAAACTTCTAATATAGTGATATATTTTTTTATCTTGTGTGGCAGTTATTATAATATTTTCTATCTAATTTGAACATAAATTAGTTTTAGGAGCGAATTGGAAAAAACCAGAAAGATAAATGGTTGAAGTGGAGAAATTCTATTTCTACACACTCTTTCATCTTTGTGCACATCATATCTCAATTCACATACTTATGACTTTGGTTATATAATATTATGAGTGCTGCTATTAGCACCTCCCTCTTTACGAAAACTCTTTGTTTAAGCATTGTTTCACCAAATCCATTCTCTCAGTCAAGTTCGTTCGTCTGCTCCATCATTGTTTGCTTCTCAAATCCTCCTGCAGTACCTTCTTATTCCAAAATCCCTAAAACATCATTCAAATACAAGCCAAAACTCCTTCTTCCCAACAACCTTCAAACCCTCCTCAAGCACCACCTTAAAGGTAAGGGCAATCCTTTACGAAAACTCTTTGTTTAAGCACTATTTCACCAAATCTGAAGATGAGTATTTGTGCTGTGAGGGTCTTAGGGTTGAGGATATGATGAACAGTTATTATAATATTTTCTATCTAATTTGAACAGAAATTAGTTTTAGGAGCGAACTGGGAAAAACTTGAAAGATAAAAGGGTTAAAGTGGAGAAATTCTATTTCCACACACTCTTTCATCTTTGTGCACATCATATCTCAGTTCACACACTTATGACTTTGGTTATATATTATTATGAATGTGTTTGTTTTGAAGGATTATTTCATGGGATTGGATTATTAGTCCATCCCACTAATAGTCCATTGTTTGTTTCAATTTTTTTGCTCTAGATTAATAGTCGATTCGGACTATTAGCCCCTTATATAAGGAATTATTGTATCCTAGGGGGAGGGGTGGGATTATTTTCATAAGATTGGTATCCCATAGGACTGATGTGTAAAATGTCCATTTTACCCTCATGTTATTACTTAATAAACAATTCGAAAAGGGTAGAATAGTCTTTTGAACATTTATTAATTATTTTTTTAGTGTTGTCAATTTAATATTATATATTAAATAAAAAATATGAATTACAACTATAAATTAAATTTAATTTAAAATAATAAATTAAAAATTATGGCCTTATAATTTTTTAAGTGTTGTTAAAAAAATTAAATTTATATATTAAATAAAATTATTTTTTCAATGTTAATAATTTAAAATTATATATTAAATAAAGAATATAAATTATAAATTTAATTTAATTGAAAATAATAAATTAAAAATTATGGCCTTATAAATTAAAAAATTTTAGTGTTGTTAAATTATAAATTATAAATTATAGATTACAAATTTAAAATTATATATTAAATAAAAATTATAAATTATAAGGGTAAAATAATCTTTTGAATATTTATCCTTATCCAAATTGCTCAACCAAACATTGGATTCACTAAAAATAGTCTAATCCAGACATCTAATCCCATGACTAAACAAACGTAGGATACAAATCCAGTCCAACCAAATAGTCCGGGGACAATGTATCCCCGGACTAACAGTCTGATGGATTACAATCCACCTTATCCAATCCCAAGAGTGCTGTTATTAGCGCCTCCCTCTTGACAAAAACTCTTTGTTTAAGCACTGTTTCACCAAATCCATTCTCTCAGTCAAGTTCATTCGTCTGCTCCATTATTGTTTGCTTCTCAAATCCTCCTGAAGTACCTTCTTATTCCAAAATCCCTAAAACATCATTCAAATGCAAGCCAAAAATCCTTCTTCCCAACAACCTTCAAACCCTCCTCAAGCACCACCTTAAAGGTAAGGGCAATCCTTTACGAAAACTCTTTGTTTAAGCACTGTTTCACCAAATCCGAAGATGCGTATTTGTGCTGTGAGGGTCTTAAGGTTGAGGATGTGATGAACAATGTGAAAAAGAGTCCTTTTTATCTCTACAGTAAGCCGCAAATCACTAGAAACTTCCAAGCTTATAGGGATGCTTTAGAGGGTTTGGATTCGATCATTGGATATGCGATTAAAGCCAACAACAATCTTAAGATTTTGGAGCACTTGAGGAAGTTGGGATGTGGAGCTGTGTTGGTTAGTGGCAATGAGCTTCGCTTGGCTCTTCATGCTAGGTTCGATCCCACAAGGTGTGTTAATTGACTCTACATTGTTTTCTTGTAATGTGAGTTTTTAGTTTCAATATAGCAGTTTCTTTGATCTATAGAACGTGTTTGGGTATTTCCCCAGTTTACACTTAATTAATGAAATTTGTTCTTGATACAATTTTGTCATAGAATAAAAATGGGTAAATTCCACTTTATCCCCTTTATACTCGGTTACTTTATCATTTTAACCTTTGAAGTTTTTTTTTTTTCTTCACTTTTGCCATTCTCAAGTTATTTCAGTTTACTTCTAAAGTTAATTTCTTAAAAAATCGCATAAAAATTGACACATCAACAATTATGTAACATAAAAATATTTTATTACATATAATGCACATCTCTAATATAAACTTCTAATATAGTGATATATTTTTTTTATGTTATGTGGCAGTTATTATAATATTTTCTATCTAATTTGAACAGAAATTAGTTTTAGGAGCGAACTGGGAAAAACTTGAAAGATAAAAGGGTTGAAGTGGAGAAATTCTATTTCCACACACTCTTTCATCTTTGTGCACATCATATCTCAGTTCATATGCTTATGACTTTGGTTATATATTATTACGATTGTGTTTGTTTTGAGGGATTATTGTATCCTAGGGGGAGGGGTGGGATTATTTCCATAGGATTGTTATAGCGATCCAGGTGTAACACCGATCTTTATTGTGTTCCGAACTTGGGATTGTGGTTGTGTTGTTGTCTATATCTTGTTTCCATCCTTTAATTCCTTGTATTTGAGTGTTGGGATGTGTTGAGCGAGTTTTGAATAGGTTGGTTGTGAGTTGAAATAAATGGTTATTGTCCATAATTTTGGTTCTTCGCTCGAGCGAGGCTTCTTGCGCTCGAGCGAGCCCTGTGTGGTGTGTCTCTTTGCTCGAGTGAGAACTCTTACGCTCGAGCGTGCGTTTGCATCTTTGTAAAACCTGAAGGTTGGTGTTCTTTGCTCGAGCGAGGCTTCTTGTGCTCGAACGAGCAAGCCCTATGTTTTATGTTTCTTCGCTCGAGTGAGAACTCTTTCGCTCGAGCGTGCGTCTGCGTGGGTAGCAGACCTAAAGCCTTGCATTGTGCACTCGAGCGAAGCTTTTTGTGCTCGAGCGAGGTTTTTGTTGCGTTTGGTCGCTTGAGCGACAACTCCTTCACTCGAGCGAGCCTCGCTTATATCAGTTCGCAGCAGGGGTTTTCTTCATCACTTTTTGATCTCCTTTTTACTCAAACCCTAGATCCGGCTGCCTCTCTCTCTAAAACACTCATTCTCTCTACAAATAGTCTTGATCTAGAGTTCTTCTACCCTATTCCTTTTGTATTGAGGCTTGAGCTTCATGTTGGCTATGTTTTGATCTGAAAAAGTGTGGGTTTGGAGCATCTTGAGTTTTCCTCTTCTTCTCCTTTGAGATTCTCCATTTGAGGTAGGGATAATTTACTCATTTTTATGAGCTTTAACATAAATGTTAGTCATTTTGTATAAATGGTGAGATTTGAAAATTTTAGAAAGTTAAGGTTTGGAATTTGATGTGTTTAAAAGAGGGTTTTCTACTTTTGGGCTCCATTGTGTATGTAAGGTCTTAAAAAGGGGGTTATGTATATATAATTGATGAAATTGGGCCTTGGACGTAATATCTGAGAAAGGGGGATTAATGCACTAATTTAAATTGAATAAATCATTTGTATACTTAATGAAATAAATTGTGAAAATATGAAATTGATTTGGAAATCATGAAATTGGAGGAAATTGTGATTAAATGGTGTAGTTGGACTGATGAATCACTCACCTATGGAAAATGTGATAAATTATCTGTTGATAAATTTATTTATCTGTTTAGATATATCTGTTTTGGGCTATTGGTGGAGAATAGCCATGATTGTTGTAGAAACTGCATGATGATTAGGTAAATTAAAACTAATAAATTGGATTATGTCATTGAATATGACGGTTGGATATAAACATTGTATATGTGATTGAATTGGTCATTGTATATGACAACGTATTTAAATACATTGTATATGTATTTTGTTCGGAAGGAGATAGGAGATGTATCCCATTGTTTGAGGAGATAGGGCATGGACTCCATGGATAATTGTTGGGAGTGTCCGTGATGAAAGTTCAAAGCTTATTTATATTTGGGTGTTTGCCTTCTCTCGGACGTAGTTCCGTAAAATGGCAAGATAATGGAAGCGTATGATTGATGCTTATATGTGAAGTGTTGATAATGTGAGTTGTAGTCTTATTTTGAACTGTTTGGATAATACTGAGTTATGTCAATGAATTGATTTGGATACTTAAAGAAAAGTGGATCTATTATGATATAAATGTTGATTGGTTACGGAAATGGTGTAAGTTGGTTTATAAATGGTAAACATTTATCGGATGCTAATGTTTTAGTTAATTTTCATGTAATGTTTAGCATATCTCCACTGAACTTTGGCTCACCCTACTTGGGACACCATTTTTAGGTACAGGTGACATGCCGCCTCCAAGAACATAACTTGGGAGGTTTTGGGGCTAAATTTCCGTTTTGTTGTTTCACTTTATGTTTATATGTTTTTATTTCCAAGCCCAGGGCTTTAAATTGCAAAGGGCGGTTGACCCTCTTTTGATGTAACCAAATGTCCACTTGGAAAAGTGTAAGTCCCTAGGCATTTATTTTGTTTATTAACATATAGCATCTTTTGTAAAGAACACTTTGATGAATGTGAATATAATGTTTCTTTATTATTTATGGATCTTATGCATGATAGTTTTAAGTCTTATTTTGAGGGTGTTACAATTGTTATCCCATGGGATTGATGTGCAAAATGTCTATTTTACCCTCATGCTATTACTTAATAAACAATTCGAAAAGGGCAGAATAGTCTTTTGAACATTTATAAATTACTTTTTTAGTGTTGTCAATTTAATATTATATATTAAATAAAAAATTATAAATTATAAACTATAAATTTAATTTAATTAAAAATAATAAATTAAAAATTATGGCCTTATAATATTTTTAGTGTTGTTAAAAAAATTAAATTTATATATTAAATGAAATTATTTTTTCAGGGTTGTTAATTTAAAATTATATATTAAATGAAAAATATAAATTATAAATTTAATTTAATTGAAAATAATAAATTAAAAATTAAGGCCTTATAAATTAAAATTTTGTAGTGTTGTTAAATAATAAATTATAGATTACAAATTTAAAACTATATATTAAATAAAAATTATAAATTACAAAATAGTCTTTTGAACATTTATCTTTATCTTATCTAATCAAACATTACATTTACTAAAAATTGTCGAATTCAGACATCTAATCCCATGACTAAACAAACATAAGATACAAATTCAGTCCAATCAAATAGTCTGTGGACAATGTATCCATGGACTAACAATCCAATTGATTACAATCCCCCCTTATCCAATCCTTCCAAACAAACATACCCTATGAGTGCTGCTATTAGCACCTCCCTCTTTACGAAAACTCTTTGTTTAAGCACTGTTTCACCAAATCCATTCTCTCAGTCAAGTTCGTTTGTCTGCTCCATCAATATTTGCTTCTCAAATCCTCCTGCAGTACCTTCTTATTCCAAAATTCCTAAAACATCATTCAAATGCAAGCCAAAACTCCTTCTTCCCAACAACCTTCAAACCCTCCTCAAGCACCACCTTAAAGGTAAGGGCAATCCTTTACGAAATCTCTTGGTTTAAGCATTGTTTCACCAAATCCGAAGATGAGTATTTGTGCTGTGAGGGTCTTAGGGTTGAGGATGTGATGAACAATGTGAAAAATAGTCCTTTTTATCCCTACAGTAAACCCCAAATCACTAGAAACTTCCAAGCTTATAGAGATGCTTTGGAGGATTTGGATTCGATCATTGGATATGCGATTAAAGCCAACAACAATCTTAAGATTTTGGAGCACTTGAGGAAGTTGGGATGTAATGTGTTGGTTAGTGGCAATGAGCTTCGCTGGCTCTTCATGCCATGGGTTCGATCCCACAAGGTGTGTTAATTGACTCTACCCTGTTTTCTTGTAATGTGAGTTTTTAGTTTCAATATAGCAGCTTTTGATCTATAGAACGTGTTTGGGTATTTCCCACTTCACACTTAATTAATGAAATTTGTTCTAATACAATTTTGTCATAGAATAAAAATGGGTAAATTGCACTTTATCTCGCTTTTTATTTGGTTACTTTATCATTTTAACCTTTGAAGTTTTTTCTTTTTCTTCACTTTTGCCCTTCTCAAGTTTTTTCCAGCTTTCTAAAGTTAATTTATGTTAAAAATCGCATAAAAAATTGACATATCAACAATTATATAACATAAAAATATTTTATTATATATAACGACATCTCTAATATAAAGTTCTAATATAGTGATATATATTTTTATGTTATGTGGTAGTTATTATAATATTTTCTATCTAATTTGAACATAAATTAGTTTTAGGAGCTTAATTGGGGAAAAACTTGAAAGATAAAAGGGTTGAAGTGGAGAAATTCTATTTCCACACACTCTTTCATCTTTGTGCAAATCATATCTCAGTTCACATGCTTATGACTTTGGTTATATAATATTATGAGTGTCGCTATTAGCACCTCCCTCTTCTTAAAAACTCTTGTTTAAGCATTGTTTCACCAAATCCATTCTCTCACCAAGTTCGCTCGCCTTCATCATTGTTTGCTTCTCAAATCCTCCCAATACCTTCTTATTCCAAAATACCTAAAACATCATTCAAATACAAGCCAAAACTCCTTCTTCCCAACAACCTTCAAACCCTCCTCAAGCACCACCTTAAAGGTAAGGGCAATCCTTTAAAACTCTTTGTTTAAGCACTATTTCACCAACCAAGATGAGTATTTGCCGTGAGGGTCTTAGGGTTGAGGATGTGATGAACAATGTGAAAAAGAGTCCTTTTATCTCTACAAAGAAGCCCCAAATCACTAGAAACTTCCAAGCTTATAGGATGCTTTGGAGGGTTTGGATTCGATCATTGGATATGCGATTCAAGCCAACAACAATTTTAAGATTTTGGAGCACTTGAGGAAGTTGGGATGTGGATGTTAGTTAGTGGCAATGAGCTTAGCTTTGATTTGCTCTTCATGTCGGTTCGATCCCACAAGGTGTGTTAATTGACTCTACCCTGTTTTCTTGTAATGTGAGTTTTAGTTTCAATATAGCAGCTTTTGATCTATAGAACGTGTTTGGGTATTTCCCGCTCACACTTAATTAACGAAATTTGTTCTTAATGTAATTTCGTCATAAAATAAAAATGGATAAATTACACTTTATCTCTTTTATATTTGGTTACTTTATCATTTTAACCCTTGAAGTTTTTTTTTTTTTTCACTTTTGCCCTCTCATTTTCAAATTTTTTCAATTTACTTCTAAAGCTAATTTCTTTTAAAAAGCAAACAAAAAATTGTCAAATTAACAATTTTGTGATATAAAAATATTTTATTATATATAACTTATATCTCTAATATAAATTTCTAATATAGTGAATTATTTTTTTATCTTATGTGGTCATATTATAATATTTTCTATCTAATTTGGAATGTAAATTAGTTTAGGCACTTAACTAGGGTGCAACTCGGGGTTTGGTCGGGTTGGGAGGTTGTCTGCCCAACCTGCAAGTTAGCCGAGACCTACCTGTGCTCGCCAAGCCCGAATTGTAACCTGAGGTTGTTTGCCCAAGCCTCACCCGAGTTAAACCCGAATTTCTCGAATTATTTGAATTGTAAATGAATTTTAGGGTTGTTTTTTATTTATTTATTATTAAATTATTAAAATTTGACTCTATTTACATTTTTTAATATAGAAAATCATTAATACCACCAAAACAAATAAACTATATAATGTAAGAGAGGTGTTGCTGTAGTAGTCCTTACAATTTATGAGTGAAAAAAAAGAGTAAGATTTTATATTATTCAGATATATAATAATATATATTCAATATGATTTAATAATCTAAATTACTTTAATATCATGCAATGGCTAATAATTTATATGTATATTTAATATTTTTATATATCTATAAATGTATAATTCGGGTTTTGGGTTGCTCAGTTGTTTGACGCCTTTGCCCAAGCCTGCTCAAATTTAATTCGGACTTTTGAATTTTTGCCTATGTCCTACTCAAATTGAAAAATCTCTTGTCCAAACCCTAAAAAAAAATTTGGGTTAGGTTCGGGTTACTGGGTTGAGCCCGCTAAGTTACACCTCAGAGACACCCCATTTTTGACCGTCTCAAGACTTGGACATCACCGCTGAACACTCGGTGATTATCCATGTTTGTGTTTGTTTGGAGTTCCCGAGTTCTCGGCCACGCGCCTGCCTCTGTGATCTCCTAACTCGATTGTTTTGTGTTTGGTTTTGCACCAAACACTTGTGCTTTGCCTTGGAGGGGCAGGGAATGCCTTTTGAGGCATCCCCACACACCACCCGCACTAGCTAGAGGCCACCGGCTAGTTGGTGTTGCCATCGGCACTATATTGTGCCGGTCGGCACTCTTTGTGCTTGGCCGGTCAATTTTGTCAAATGACAATTTTGCCTCGCCGACCATCGTGCAGCTTGCTTTTATGAGATATTTTGAGGCACCAGATGGCATTGGCTTCTCCTCCATACACGCATGGAGGGATGCTCTCTTGTTCTGCTTAGTGACTAAGCTTAGAAGATTGCCTCCTCTCAGAAGAGGAGGCCTTGTCTCTTGCTTTGGGGTTAGAAAGATTGAAGAGGAGAAGGAAGAGCCCGGTTTTTAGGGTTTGCTTTTAGTGTATCTAACCTATATCTATACCTCTTCTTCTCTTGCCCTTGTGTGTGTTTGTGTCTCATTATTGCACACAAGCACATAGTATTTCACCTTACCTTGGCTACCGAGGTCTCAAGAGGTTATTCTTGGCCGTTCTGATCGGTTTGGAGCTCAAGGAAGCAACAAAGTCAACATTTGTGAAGAAGGTCAACAAGGGTGAGAAACTTGCTTTATTTACTCCCATTCTTGCACTCCTTTTTTTTATCTTTGAACTATTTTTTGTGCTTGGTGTTCAATACAAAAAGTTCTGCTTTTTAGTCCTCTTGATAGTTTATTAAGGGTACTTTGTGCTTTGGGGAGGTTTGACCACCCTTAGGCCTTGAAAAGGCCTCATTTTGTGCTATTTTGTTGAGATCCGGGATTTTGTAGCTTGTTCTTCATCACTGAAATCTTGAGGATTTCAAAGTGGTGAAGATGATGCCTTAAAGTCCCAAGAAGGAGAGGGTCACCCCTTCCTTGTTGTCCTTGAAAAGGACAAGTTTTGGCCTCTTGAGGAAGCCTATGTTCAAGTGTGTGTTGAGCATGTCATGACTTTTTTCATGCTTATTATACCATGATATAACATGATTTTAAGTTGGTTTTGGTCCCTTATGCATGCTTAGCATAGTTGCCTTTGTAATGCCTTGATATTGCCTTAACTCGCCTTTTAGGTTGTTAGCCCCTAATTTGAGCATGATTTCGCTTAAACTTGTGAATGATTTGTGCTTATTTTGCCATGCTTTAGGTCTATCCATAGTCTTTTGGATTGATTTTAGCATGCTTACTATAGCTCCTTTGTATTTGTGGCTTGCCGCGCTTGTATGCCTCAAGTATGCGAGTGTATAGCCTGTTGCTTGCATTATTTTGATGGTTTGGAACCACCTCACGGTGTAATTTCAGACCCTTTGGCATGCCCATATGTTTGCTTTTCATGCCTCTTTTAATGCTTTTTTAAAAGTTTGTGTTGAATGCTCCATGTTTTGGTCATTACGATGCCTTTTGAATTTGAGTCACTTAGATGCCATCATGTGGTCTTTTCGACTTAGTTTTATGTGTAAAAACTCTGCTTTGCCTCCTAATGCATGCCATGAATGGTTGTGGTAAGTGTAGTTCATTACCTCTTTTTGGTGAACCTTTGAATGCGGGAACATTGTAGCATGATTAGTTTGCTTTTGTTGCTTGGTTTGACACCATGTTTTGCATGATTTTTAGAGCTCATGTTGCATGCTAATCATCCATGTTATCTCCTTTCAAGTGTGCTGAGAGTGTTTGTTTAATGCTTAAGTTGTGTGCCTTAACATGTGTACATGTGCATGTGTGTTTTAGCCTCATACTTAGCATTTTGCTTAATGATTTTAGGCCTAGCTAGAGTTGCGTTTAGATCATGTTTAAGTCCACCCCATGGTTTGTCTACATGTTTGTCTTTGTAGGTGTGTTTGCATATTAACATCCTTGCATTACATTGTCCATGTTGCATGCTAGCCAACATGTTTAGGATTTCATTGCATTCATATACATGCTAGGCCTCTTGAGATAAGCATGATAGAGGTTTGGCACCTCTCTTGTTTGTTTATATGGTTTGCATGCA